>JAKSZU010000008.1:72778526-73378526 GCA_026018925.1 Tupaia tana
CCATAAAGTATTTAGAAGCTCACACCTTTGCTTGCTATTCTGGGAAGCAGTGTGACAGAGGAGATAATTTCTAACCATTTAAAGCATAAGACCATAAATTCTTCTGTCTTTACACTTCTACATTTCTGATTTCTATTATCAGCCTTGCCCAATTTAGGTTTTTCATGGATCTGGACTGCAGTGAGTTTCGTCAAAAATAGCTAGCTTGAACTCTATGAAATAGGATGGTTTGCATCCTTGACTGCAATTATGCATAATAAAATTTTCCACATTTAAGCTCTGAGGTAGATGTCCACAACCCAAATTCATGTTCCATCATCTTTATTCTGGGTTCCAAAACATTCGTGTCTGAGACATTGTCAATATATTGAGAAAACTATCCCAAAGATATTATTAAAGATACATCCATATTTTAAGATTTAAACTGTATTATAAATAATGTGACTGCTTCTTTGGTTTTCAAAGGATTCTTTCTCAAATTCCTCCATAGGAGCCTTCCTTTAAACAAATTAACCTGCCAATACCCCACCATCCTCAGAGATGCAGCAAAAGTCACATAAGTCAATCAAGAAACAAATATTGACCACCTTCCATTTGAGTCATTTACAATTCAACAACACAAATCTTGTAAAAATAAAAAGACTCAAAGTATTTCCTATGGTGGTCAAAGTCCCAAGTTGGCATCATTGTGAATAAATCTTTCACCTTATCTAAACTTAGTTTTTCACCTGAACTATGGAGATAATTCTGCCTTCCCTATCCATTTCTTATGCTTAGGGGGTAAGGAGCAAGATCCAAACTGGACTGAGATCAAACACTTCTGATCTGCAGTCACTTGAAGAAGGGCTGTAGAAACACAACAGAGGTAAGTGTAGTGGTATGGACCTCAGTCTTGCTCGGTCCTATGGTAGGTGGGCCTTGACAATAATGCTATCAGCTAACCTTTACTATGGCGCTTGCTGTATCTGGTACTGTCTTAAGAGCTTTGACATATGTGTCTATGAGGTGAGTGCTAGTATCATTCCATTTTACGGATGAGGCTTCTTCCTGCTTCAGTGAAGGTAAGTGGCCTGCTGGAGCTTGCATATGTGGGAAGCAGCCAGAATTTCAAGCGAAGCCATCAGTCTCCAACATCCTAATGCTGACACACCCCAAATTAGTGTTAATTTTCTTATTGCTAAAGTGAAGAAAATATTGCTTGTTTCAGGGGGTTTTAAAAATCAAATTAGCAAACACATATGCAAGAGCTCAGTAACTATAAAGACAATATCAGAAAAAAAATATATATTTTTTTTTACTGGAGTAAAAATGTTTGTAATTTCTCCATCATAAGAAACACATGGAAAGAAATACAAATGGAATTCTGATGTTACATTACTTTCTATCTACTTCTCTTTTCTTAGGCTCATTTATGTATTTTCTCTGTGAAAAAGGGGGAAGTGTCACACCCAACTGGTGACCCTTGTGATTCTCCAACCTCAGCCAGCTCAGGTCACAAGCACATGTCCACGTGTCATTTGTACAGGGAAGGCTCAGGACACAAACATGAGACTTTCCCATGTGGGGCCAGGTGCATTACCATTTGGCACTGTCTGCTCAACCTACCCATCTATCTCTGTTTAGTTGTAGTTTTAATCATAATCAACACATATTTAAGTTTTTTTCAAAAGAATCATCCTTGAAAATGAAGCCACTTTACCAATATATTGAAACTGCTTTCTATATACTGCCTTGCAAAAGAGCTCTGAGTTTACACATTTTTAAAAAAAGAAAAAAGCAATTTAATCCCTGCACTAGACACCCAGTCTCTTGCAGTATAGGTCATGGAACTTTTTTTTCTTAATCCCAAGAATATTGATATATCACAATTAAAATAATGAACTCTGTTATTTTTGGATAAAATGTAGATTTGGCTTTTAGATTTCAGTATAAATGAGTGAAATTGTCATGTAAGAAAAATTTGTGAGAAAAGAAACTAAAAAAACATTCTTCTCATTGATGTTCCTTTTTTTAGGACGTGGGAAACAATCGCCGGTTTGAACCATGATGGTCAAAGCATTATCAGTCCAGGTCAGGGGACTCCATTGCCCTTGGAAGGCTGGCTTTCAGATATCTGTTCACATGGGAGACAAAAATGTCAAGGAATATTTCTGATTGCATGTAAACTAAGAAAGTATGCCAACCTCAGCAGAGCCACGGAGTCTGGACAAATGAACTCCTTTACAAACATTTACTATGTGTAAGTGCTGGAAATAAGACAAAGCTCCTTCCTCGGAAGGCTCCCTGGCAGTTGGTAAAACACTTCCCCAAGTGTTACAATGCAGTGTGGTGAGCACAATGAAAGGTGCTCACAGAGAACCTGGGGAGGTGCCCCTTACCCAACCAGGTAAGAAGGACCTGGGAGGTGCCTCTGAGGAGGGCTACCATCCCTTGTCTGCCACACCTTTTCCGACATTGCTCCAACCCAACCCCGTCCACCCCTCTGCACACATGTAGGCTTCTTCTCCTCCATCCCACAGGAATATACCAAGACTAAGAAGAGGTCACATGGCTCCTGTGTTTGCTTTGTGTCTGACACTGTGGTAGGCACACTACATATCTTATGTGATCCTCTCATCAATTTCATAAAGCACACGCTTTTATTATCATCCCTCTTCTGATGATTTCTAACTGTATAACAAACCATCACAGAAATGAAGGATCTCGAAACAGTTTACGATTATCTCTCACATGTCTATGGGTCGACTGAACTACTGAGCAGTTCTACAGTGGGGTTGTTCATGTAGTTGCAGTTAGAGGGCAGCTGGGGCTTGAGTCCTAAGGCATGTGTAGGAAGGATGTGCACGTTGTCTCATTTGCATGGCTGCTAGTTAATGCTTGCTCTGGGCTGGGAGCTCAACCATGGCTAACATACTGAGTTACCTATGCATGGCCTCATCCCGCAGTTTAGGCTCTCACAGTATGGTGCCTGGGTTTCCAGAAAGAGCAGACCAAGTGTTCCAAAAAGCAAGACTTGAAATGTGATAAACTTATGCCGTGTCCAGAACTGAATGTGTTGCTCCCACCATCTTGTAGTCATCAGAATCGCCCTAGGGCATACTCAGATTCAAGGGGATAGAAAACTTAATTCCATTCTTTGATGAGAAAGGGGGAGATTAAGGTCATGTTGCATTAGGGATGATAGTTATTGTCATGGCCATTTTCAGAAACCATATTCTACCACAGTTGCCATTAAACATAAGATTCAATAATGCTTTAAATCACACAGGAATCAGAAACAGAACCAGATCTTGAACATATAACCCCTACAGTACTCTACTGCTATGCTACATCTCTCTATTTACATATCGATTTGTAAATATCTGTTTAATTGCACATTGCTTCCTGGAGATGGTGAGCTTCTTGAGGATGATGTTCAATTTCTCTTTGTATTTTTCCCTTTTGTTGGGCACAATCCTAATACAAAGTGCTTGCTTAGTCCATATTTGCTGGGTTAATAAGTGAATCACAGGGATTTCAGGTAGTGTGGTGAAGGTGCATGTGTGCTTAAAATCTGGAAAGAAGAATGGAGAAGGGATTGCTGCATGGCCATTGCCAAGGGGGCGGGGGGGGATGTGATTTCTCTTTCTTTCTCTCTGTCTCTCTCTGGCTTGTATACTTGCCCTGTGGCAAACACCTGTAAAAATACAATAAGCAAATCATACAATGCCACTCATCAGTCCATCAAGTTAGGGAAAAGTCTTTTTCTGGGATGACTTGGAAGGAGGTAAATGATACTGAAAAAGCAATTCTTAGAGTGGATCAATCTGTCAGCCCTATTCTAGGCAATACAAAGCACAGACATAACCCTGCCCTGAGGAGTTTAAAATATTTTTATTTATTCTTACTGCAAATGTTGGTGGTAAAGTAGAAAATTAAAAAGTAGTCAATATGATTGAAAGTATATATAAAAATAAATTAATTAATTAATTAAAAAAAGAAAATTAAAAAGTAGTGTCTCTTCTGAAAAACAGTGATTTTTTAAACATTTATTTATTTATGTTCATTCACTATACTTCTTTATAGTATACAAAATGAGATTTTTCCATCCAGAATACACTGTATAATCAAGGATATTACTATATGTGTTATCATCAACAAATAATTTTCTATTAAAAAAAGTAATCTTAAAGAGTGAGGGGACTTTGGACCTAGAGGCTTGAAAATTATGCAAGACACATGCGCATGCATGCCCAAAGACCCAGGAGGAGAATGGAGGAGAAGGGATTGTGGTATGGCTGTCCCCACTGAGGATTAATTTTTCACTTTCCTTCTCTCTGTCCCTCTCTCTCTGGTGAGTGCATGTACCCTATGGCAAAAGAGAGAGAGAAAACGAGAGAGAGAAGGGATTTTATTATTATTATATTAGCCCTTTGAAAGGGAAAGTAGAGCAATAAAAAAGAAACAGATTCCTTGGTTCTTGGATCAAACATGGGTCAAGCCTTGGCTGAAATGCACACCCTAACACTAGACTTTCTTATTATGTAAATCAATATATTTTATTGATTACACAATTAAAGCTACTTCTCTATGTGCCCCCTAAAAATATCCTAAAATACACTTCTTCCTCCATTCTGTATGGGTCATATCATTTTATGCTTTTTTTTTTTCTTTTTCTTTCTTAGGATTTTGCCACAGGGTACATGCATTTTCCATAGACAGAGAGAGGGAAAGTGAGAAATCACCCCCAAAGGGGATGACCATGATACAATCCCTTCTTCTTCATTCTCTTCTTAAAATTTCGAGCATGCACACACACACACCTGGTGTCATCTGCAAGCTGCTGGGTCCAGGACTCAACCCGTGACTGGCCATGTGGGAATCCAGCACCTTAAATATCATCTCACCTGCTGGCTCCCAGGGTCATATCTTTTTAATTTTTTTAAACTGTATTTCCCTCTATATGTTGTATTACTGAGAAAACTGAGTTATTTTCTAAAACATCTTAAAGGAAGTGCCCTGCTCAGAGGAAGCAAAAAGAAGCAAGATCTGAATTGAAGAAAGTAGCAAGGAAGAGCCAAAAGATCATCCAAAGACCACATGGCTTGTCTTGGTGATAACACTCGCAGAGCCCATTAGACTATCTGGGATGTGCTTTAATCCAGATTTTGTTTTATTCTTTCATTCCCTGCTTTCCAACACTTGCTTTTCTCTGAAGTAAGAAAAGCCACAGATACAGTTCTCCGTGTGGTGTAAACTCCTGTCAGTGGAGCAGGTCCTTGTCTCCGCTCTAATAAACAGGAGAGCCTTCCGCCAACACCATCATTTGTTAAATTCATCTACTCTTTGACTTCCTTGTTCGCTAAGATTTACCCCTTACTCAGACTGAAAACTATAAAGGCACCAACCAAGGTCTACCAGAAGGGACAGAGGCCATGGCTAGAGGCTGGAAACCTGCAGAAGATTTGGGAAGTTCTCTCCAAGTTTGTGCCTCCACAGCTTCTAGGGTGGAGACAGTTTGGTTCAATGATTTTAAGTTGCCTGTGGAGTCAGATGTACCTTTTTTTTTTAAGAATTATTTTTTATTTAACTTTATCTATTTACTGTCTTTTGACCAGAGAGGGACACAGAGAGAGAGAAAGTGAGAAAGCAAGTCACCAGGTCCAGAACTCAAAACGCAGTCAAACATGTGGGTGTCTAGCACCTTAACCACCATGGCACCCACCCGTCCTGTCCCTGGGTTTTGTTACTCCTTTTTCTTCTTACAAGTTCTGAGACATTAGACAAATCTTTTTAACCTGTACCTATTTCAGCATCCTTATCTGTAAGATGGCTATGAGAGTGAATACCTTTTAGAATTGTGAGAATTTGGCTAAGTGATGTCCATAAGTCACTGACACAGCACTCAGGAGATAGTAGCTGTAAAGATATAGGACAAGTGGAAATGATAATAAGTTAGCTCAACAGAAATGGTTAAAATATGGGTAACTAATTTTCAGATGATAAACTAGGAAGCAGATGACACAGATGTTTAATAAGTATTATTCGGACATCATAAGAGGTCTATTTTGACTATTGGATTTTCGTGTCTAGTTCTTTACCAATTATTCCACATTATCAATAACAAGTCTGCCCATCACATCTGTGAACAATCTGATCAAGGGCAAAACCTTTCAACCAAAACCCAGGCACTTTCCTCTCCCCACCTCAATAAGTTTAAATTGTTTTTCCAGTCTCCAAATGTCATAAATACACACACATATGCACACACACACACACACAGCAGCAGCAGCTTATTGAGATATATTTTGTGCATGAGTGGGCAAAAAGAAACTATTACTGAAGATCAAACATTGTTTTCAAATATAGCATTCCTGGAAAATCCATTCACAGTATTTTCAGTCAGGTTGAAATCTCTACGCTGTGATCAAATAGTGTGCCAAGAACATGGTCAGACAGACAGGCTTGGAAAACTGGAAAGGAAGGTTTGTTTCCAAATGAAAAGTATAGCAGAGCCACAGCTGGCATTCTGGCATGGAGGGCTCTGTGAGTGAGACCATGCTCTGGAGAAAAATAAGTTTGGAACCTGGGACCAGATCACTATCAGGGGACAACTTGGTTTTTCAGTCTCAAAAGGAATGCACTGTTTTCTCCTTCCTCCATTTTAAAGAAATAGCTTCACTAAGATGCTTGCACCCCCATTGAAACTTGGTTTAATTTTTCAAATTTAAATCATTAGAGGTACCACATCTATATAGCATTACTTACTTTTGTTCTTTCTTAGGTGACACTTTGATTCCATGAAAATTGTTGTCTCAAAGGTTATGGATTGGATGTACTCTCCAAATGAAGATTGCTTCTGTTTTATCTAGGATGTTTTTCTGGAAAAGATTAAAGGGTTGGACAATGGTGTTGAGGGACTTTTTCTCTTTCAAGAGCTATCATTGAAAGGAATGAGGTTTTGGATCTGTTAAGCAAGGCAGATCTCCTGAGAAGCAGCAAAGGCTGGAACTTGACTGGTCCTCCCCTATCTGGCAACTAAAAGGTGCCTGAAATTTTAGGTTTTGCCATTAAGAACATGTTACAAAAGATAGAGCAGGTGTTTAGCCCTTGATCTTCCACTTACTAAGAAGGGTAACCTCCCTGAATTTCAGTTTCTTCATTTGTAAAGTAGAAAAAATGAGAATGGCTTTGTAACATTGTATATATCAAATGAGAGAATCTAGGTAGTTCCTTGCAAAGCTAAATTAAATGTGCATGATTAACATTATTATTGTGATGTTATAACAATTATTCATTATACTTCCATTTGTATTGCCGATACCTAGTAAAACATCTTTCTTTTTAGAACAATACTTTAATCATGTCAATCATTTTCATTTTAATGCGAATAAAAAAATGGAAGCAATGGGCAAAGAGATGACTGTGGCAGGCTGTTGAGAAGTAGAAACAATAGCACATGCTAAGGAGAGAAAACTCAATCACTTTGGAGGCTTAAGATAAACTTTCTCCTCTTCAAAATACAGCTAGGTTTGGTCCTTCTGTGTCTTCCATGTTGCTAAAAGGTTTGTTTTCTTAACCTCAGTAGAGAAAATATAGAAGAAAGGGACTTTTATTTAATAAACTAAGTATTTATGGAGTGTGTACAAAGTGCAAAGCATTATAATTAGTGTTGGAAATATAACAAACAGACTCTGCTTTTTGGGCCATAAAAATCTATGACAGTGACACTATCTAGAGCAAAGAAACCAAGACAAAGCCTTCAGATGCTTCCACATTGAAGGACTGAGTACATATAAGAAATCTGAGAAAGACAATGAGGGGAGATCTGTACCTAAGCAAGAGGAAGTGGAAAGGGAAGGGAATTAGACCAGCCCTATGCAAGAGAAGGGTAACCTCTCCATTAATAAAAAGAATCTCTCAATTATTCACTAAATAGATATTTTCACTTACTGTCTGGGAGAAACTGAGTTAGGCTCTGATGACTCACTAATTTAAAGCCTGTTACATATCGGGTTTTTCAGGAATCAGAGGCTGAGATGGAGATCGTCATGCAGGAGGGTTTTTAAAGAGTTTATTAAGATCAACAGTTGAGGGACCAACAGTTAGTATAACGGCTGTGTCGCTGGACTCCCATGTAGTCGACCGCGGTTCGAGTCCTGGACCCAGGGGCTTAAAACTCACGCTGGAAGCATGTGCGTGTGTGCCCAAGATCCCTAGGGGAGAATGGAGGAGAAGTGATTGTGGCATGGCCATCACCCCTGGGGGGCGGGGTGGTTTCTCGCTTTCTGACTCTCTGTCTCTCTCTGTCCGGTGAGCACATGTGCCCTATGGCAAAAACCTCTCCAAAAAAAAAAAAAAAAGATCAACAGTTGATAAAGGGAAGGAATGGGAGCAGAATTGAACAGAGAGAGGGGTCGAATTGCAATGCAGCTTCAGAAAACACCATAGGGAGCTCAGGAGCTAGAACAGCTTTTGTAATTGTCTCCAGTTGTGCTGAAAAGTCCACATCAACCTGTGGCTGGAAGCCCTGCCCCCCATGGACTGTGGCCTCGGGCAAGGTAGCTCTTCGCTGATGAGACAACCCTGAAGGGACTGACAGCTGACGACCATCTACCAACAGCGCTCGCAGCATGTGGGGAAACAAGTACTTCATTGATAAAAGAAAAATACGGCCTCTGTTTCCTGGAGATCATGGTTTCCCTCCAATTATAGACATTAAACAACTAGTCCAGTAGGTGGCAGCCTCATGATTCAGGTTGGTAGCTCTGGATAAAAGTAGGATTTGTTGAGTTAGGGTCCTTCCTGGAGCCAAGAAATCCAAAAGACGTCTAATGCTTGAGAGGGGGCTTGGGAGGGGGTGATGAGTTTAACTGAGTTTTCTCTGAGTCTTCTCCTCACAATTAGTATTTCTTAGAAGTTGGTATGAATATATCCTAATGACAGAGAAAACATATCTCGGAGGGTAGACCAATAGGACTCTAGGTACCTGAAACATAAAAGAGATTTATAGAAGGGCATGGACTAGCTCAGGAAATTGATAGGAAGGCCCACAAAATATGGTTTTTGTTTGTTTGTTTTTTTTAATGGGCAAGAATAGCAAGGAGCGTGTAGATGTCCAGAACATCAGCCAAGATCATGCCATAGGGACAGTTTGGACCGGGCATTTCTTCTGACTCCAGGAAAAAGTAGGTGCTAGTGTCTCTGCCTCTGGAGTGAATTATTTTCGCTGTTAGCCCACGTCACTTGCCCTAAATTTACAGACTCAGAGAAGAGCATCTCTTTGGCCAACCATAAGCATGTGCCCACATTCTAGCTGCCAAACTGAGGGTGAGGAAGCATCTGGCCTTTTAAACTTCCTTAGTGTAGGTGAAATTCTACCTCCCACCTCAGTGTATGCAAAGAAAGATCCTCCAAAATCAGAAAAGGGTTCAGGGACCAGCAGTTAGCATAATGGCTATGTCGCTGGACTCCCACATAGTCGACCGCGGTTCGAGTCCTGGACCCAGTGGCTTAAAACGCACACCGGGCGCGTGTGCATGCATGCCCAAGATCCCAAGAGCAGAATGGAGAAGAAGGGATTGCGGTGTGGCCATCCCCCCTGGGGGGGGGTGTGATTTCTCGCTTTCTGTCCCTGTCTCTGTCTGGCGAGCACACACCAGACATATAGCGAAAACCTCTCAAAAAAAAAAAAAAAAAAAAAAAAAAAAAGAAAAGGGTTCAGACACTAGACTGCTTTAAAAAAAACTATATATACATGAGCACCAGAGTTCTGACTATAAACGTGGCTCAGCACCCATTAAAGAGGGGTTAATCTGAGTTATGACGATGCCAGGACCTCTGAGTACATGAAGGAGGCCAGATAATGGACTGATAAAACAAAACAGACAAACACTAACAAGCAGACAATCACTCATGCTCCATATTCTTGAGAAGAAGCTGATGAAAGTTACACAAACACTGGGCTCATCTGGATAGATGTGGTGTTGACAGAAAGCCCCAGCCTTGGTAAAGTAAAATGAATTCAGGAATCCAAGGCCCAGGTTCTAGTAAGAAGGTGGAGATTAGAGATGAAAACTGAAACTTAGAAAGCAGGAGGATACCCATGTCTCACTCCCACCACAAAAATGACAAGTCTGTTCTGAGTTCTTTCCAGTGTTAAGTGGAGGGTCCTCCAAAGACAGTCATGTTCGGCCAGGACTAGCTCAGGCACAAAGAGGCTGAGTCTGAGTTGAAGGTTTTCTGTTCTTGCAAATGAGTAGAGATGGATAAGGTAAAGTCAGGAAGATAAATTATCTAGAAAAATGTGTGAATAACTTCCTCCTCTTTACCTCTATCTCCTTCAGAGCCCTCTCTGCAAATAAAGGAAAAGTTGAGTAAGATGCATTTGATGCCAAATACACTACACACTGTGCTAGGTGTTTTGACAAATATTCTGTTTAAAACCTCAAAAAAAAAAAAGATATGCTATATGCATTTTTTCCACAGAAAAAGTTAAATAACATAGATGTTAAATAACTTACAGATCCAGGACTCAAACCTTAATATGCAAAAACAGAGCTTACCTATTTTCTGTTACCTATACTCTCTCATCCTTTACTTTTTAAAATATTCCTCGCACTCCCCTTATTCTGATAGGCACTTTGTACTTACGAGTACAAAGTTCAAACTGGAATTTATATTCTGCCTATAATATATCAGGGAGGTTTCGAGGTCACAGGCTTAGCATAAATCACAGGACAGCAACGACGTTTGTACTTGAATATGTTGCAGGGCTGAGGTTGCAGGCTGGGGTGAAGGGTGGAGGGTTGAATAATTTAATGGGTTAGAATTTAAAATAGCTTTACATTAAAAACACAGATGCATTTAAGATATGAATATGTTAGACAAAATCGGTATTTTCAAGAAAAATCTCAAGTCATTTTGAGCTACCCTGCAAATTCCTCTGAGGTATGTGTTAACTCTTCTCTGTCATTAGTATACATTAACAGCAACTTTTAAGAAATACTAATTGTGAGGAGAAGACTCAGAGAAAACTCAGTTAGACTCACCACCACCTCCCAAACTCCCTCGCAAGCATTAGAGTACAGGCTTTATTCCGGAAGCTCCCCATCTGGAAATTATCAAAGCGCAGTGACCATTCAGAAAAACTCTGAAAGGCGCCAGGGGAACTCTAGTGGAAGAAGTCCCCAATATTTGTCAGCCCCTGAAAAGAGTGGAAACTACTAGAGACAAAAGAATGAGTCAGAGGCCCACAAGTATAAGAAGAATAACGAGATGAAATGGAGCAAAGGAAAACTTTGGCTTAGGTCAGGAAAATTTCCAAGCAGTAAGAACGTATGGGTGAACAACTCATATAGGAGCAAAATGAGGAGTCCCTTGGTGCTTAGCTCATTCAGCCCAATAGGATAGAGGCAGCCACATCTATGGGGAACCATCTGTACTGACTCCAGAGGGGTAAGATGGCCAAGCAGGTCATTTTCGGCTCCTATTTCAGTTACTCTATGGAACAGGGGTGATTCAAACCGTATGTCTTTAAAACCACTCTTCATTTTAGTGGTTTAGATGTTTCGGTTCTTTTAAAGGACCACGTGACAAGGTCGTTGTGACAAAACAAAGCACTCTCACAAACAAAGTTTATTTCAAACCTAACTCCCTTATCTTCTCTTCACCATGCATGTAAAGTAATGTGCTTTCTTTCAGAACTTGTTCCAGGGTAAACTGGATTGATGTAGCACTTTATGTAAACCATGAGGCCAAAGAACAGAAGATTATGAAAGATCCCACACTGGGTTGGATCAAATTTCAGGGCAGCCTGGGGTTCTGAATCTGACAGTGGTACCCAGGGACCTGTGGTTAAAAAAACAGATTGGCTGTTGTTAACCTCAAAAGGACAGGGATGAGCCTTGAGTGGACAAACATGCCTATACTGCGGGCAGACCTTTTACGAATGCCTTACTCCGTCTCTAGAGCGTGGTAAAAACAGCTTGGCCTACAGAGTCAGACAAACTGGGTTCTGGCTCACTCTGTCACATGGAAAAAGAGACTTTGACAAGTGACTGTCTCAGAGCCTCATCTATAAAACTGGCACAATACAATATACTCTAGAGGGACGTAAATGGCATAATGGTTATGTCACTGGACTTCCATGTAGTCAACCATGGTTCAAGTCCCCGACCCAGACTGAAAACTCACGCTGGACATGTGTGCATGTGTGCTCAAAATCCTGAGATGAGAATGCAGGAGAATGGATTGTGTCATGGCCCTCCCACCTCGAGGGTGATTTCTTACTTTTTGTCTCTCCATCTCTCTTTGTCTCTCTGGCAAGCACATGCACCCTAAAGCAAAAAAAAAAAAAAATCTCTCTCTAAAAAAAAAAAGAAAAAGAAAGAATGAATAAAAAAAAACAATCTCTAGATCATGACTGGGAGGATGAAATGAGAAAACATGTTTGTGGTACTTATCACAGCAGCTGGCATTAGCACACGCTTAATGAACTGTGTTACATGATGGAGGGTCCATTTAAAAATCTCTTATGACGCTATATGTTTTCTCAATTTTTTCCTGCACTAGTATTATAGTTCAGGTGTACCTAAGATCCAAGACATTGTTATAGTTACATTCCTCTAATGAATGACTTCCTACCTAAGAGATACTACTCCCTCCACGGTCAGAAAATAATGTTGATATTTTGCTAAGAGCGCACCAATTTCAGATTGCAAAGGAAGCTTTGCTCTGTTCAATCTCGGTCCCTAAGGCAGTCTTTAAACCTCACACTTCCTTTCTCAACCTCTTCCTGGCTCCTAAGGGATTCACCAATTCCCTACCTTCCAAATGCTATGATTTAACCTTCTTCTTTTATGGGTTTACCTAAACAAACATAAGACTCTCTAACATCTGCCATTTAAATAAGAGGATATTTCTTATATACTTGTTGCAATGAGCATGATGTAAGAGTCTAGAAGAAACGTGCGTCAGCTTGTGGCTGCCTTGGCAGTACGTCAGGGTTTTCTGAGCAACCTCTCTTCTTGCCATTGCTGTGGTATTCATGGGTCTCACATGTAGCTTTGAGAATTCACTTAGAAAACAAATTAGCAGACTTCCCTGATGAGTAGAATGTCTATAGTTCCTGAGATGGCAGATCCAACATGTGTCTCTGTTTCTGACCGTTTTGTAGCTGCTGCAGAATTAGAAGGGAGCTGGACTGCCTAATGATAAATCCAAGTCTATGATGCACCGTTCTTTGACTTGCTAGTAATCACTCATTAGTAAAACTGGATTTTTGTTCATCTTCACACGGTAGGGATATTGGGGCTAGAAATACATCTGCATACAGTCTCCCAACAACTGGGGTAACAATTTCTTTAATGGAAGGTAATCTGGACGGTGCAAGACAGTGTCCACCATAGTGATATCTATGATTTTCTTCCTCTTCTTCCTATTTTATATTACTTTCACCTTCAAAAAGCACTTTGGCTAATTGGGATTCTTTATCCAGTGGAGTAACCCAAACCTTTATTCCTCAGGATGCTAACAGCCAAAGTCAAGCTGCATTCTTTTCCTTTTATAGTCAAAGCAGAAGCTTCTTAGGATGATTCAGTGTTCTCTAGGATTATTGGTGTGGTATGCCCAGTAAAATCCCTCAAGCATCTCTCCATTCTCTAACATCTTTAGAACAAGCGAGTTCCTTGTTCAGAAGCAATATTGCTTAAGATACCATGAGACTGTGTAAGATATAGGTCCATAAATGGCCACTGGCACAATCCAGTGAAGACAACCTAAGCCTTTTCTCTGAAGAGGCTCTGAATTAACCAACCTGCCATCAGAGCTCAGTACCCACAGAATCCATTTCTGCACATATATCTTAGGTTTTCTTCACATAAATCGGTAAAGTCTTACAATACCTAGGGTTATAAGATTTCTTCTCTCCAATTTAACATTTTAAATATTCCCAGTCCAGGCATTCTAAGGAACGAACTCCATAGATCTAGAGTCAGTGAATTTAATGAGAGGACAGAGGAGAAATGGCTTTCATTTTGCAAGCGTTAGATAGTAACAGAATCTTTCAGCAAGTTTGCAACATTTTACTAGACATGGAAGAGCTATTTTAACTGGCTACAGGGGCTTAGTTGGGTTACAGTTTTAGACCCTGAATTATTTCACATATTCCCATTTTAATCCATGGGGTCTTACCCTATTTCACTGTCCCAGCTTTAAGAGAACAATGAAGCTATGAATTCAATTGATACTGTAATTTTGCAAGCAACCAAATCAAACCATTTGTTTGATTTCAGGCTATACTATCCTGAATGAAGTCTCTAAGAGATAAGATATTCTTTTTCTATAATTACAGAAAATAACATCATTTCAAGCTGTTCCTTGAGCTGAGAATGTAGGAATTGAGGTTAGTCAATCTCTTTAAAGCTATCCAGGGCTATTAGAAATAGCTACCTTGTGGTGAACATTCTCGTGAGACCTTCCTGATTTACACTGTGTTCTTTTCCACCTTGTTCTTACCTCAGAAGAGTGACCTCTTTATACTGCATCAACCAAGTTACTTTAACTGTTCAGCTTCAGGTTGGATCCAGCCAATGGCATACACTAGGAGAAGATAAGATGGAGAAAGATAAGGAAGAATTTAATTTTTGAACCCTCTTGCCAGGTCATGAGCTAACAGTGGTTGGGTTCTTTTGCAGAAGTCAGTCTCTCTTATTGTAAAACCCTCTTCTACAGTTACAGCTATAGCAACAGCTCTCTCTAGGAAAAGGTAACTGCTCCTTCTCTTGCTCTTTCAGGAGTAGAAGGCAGCTTAAATCCCAAAAATACGTCACTATCCCTGGTTGATTTTTCTTAACCCTGCTGATAATATTTTAAGAAAGCTTTTTGTTAAACTCTCCTCAAATATTGAATTTGAGAGTACTATCTCTTTCTGGTTGAGACCCCAAGTCATATATATGCCCACCCACAGTTCTCAAATTCCTGAATTCTTTATCCTGTTCTAAAGTATTAACTACTCAGTGCACCAAAACCTTGCCTTCCACACACATTTTATTCCAGATTATCAAGGATGATAGCTTAAGTTAACCAATCTGTTGGGGCCAGCAGGTGACATGGTGGTTAAGGTGTAGACTCCCACATGACTGACTGCAGTTCAAGCCCTGGACCTGATGGCTTGCTTTCTCACTTTCTCTTGCTCTCTCTTGTTCCTTCTGGTGAATTAAAAAATAATAATAAATAAATTAAATTAATATTTTTTCCAAAAACTTAGTAGACTCTCAACTATGTGTCTTAGACTTCTAGATACCCATTTGTGAAAGGGTGCAAAACTTAATCACAGCACCACTGTGACCACCACTGATGAATTCCATAGAATATTCACTGCCACTGATGACACTGATACTATTGAACTTGAACCCTTCAGCCATTGGCTACTTAACTCTATTGTGGCTGTCCCCTGTAAACTCTAACTTCATGGAAGTTCCTTCTGCATTCCATTAGCCCCAACATTTTCACATTCAGCCAAGATAGACCCAAGAATGAATGTCTACATACAGCTCAGGCTTCTTATACTTCTTGGACTCAGAGTTCTGTTGCTTTTTCTGGTCCTCACTTTTCCCCCTCTCTTGAAGCATTCTGACTTGAAACGGTTAAGTCTTCCCTTTCTACAAGAGTAAAATGTAACTTGAGTAGGGTGAAGTCAGATGTTTATGTAGGAATACATTCATTATTTCTGCATAATATTTCAGACTTTTTTAAAACATTCATTCAGTATTCAAATGCCAGAACACAGATCTGTTCCTATACAGAATGCTTATCCAAATATTTATGTCATACTCAGGCTTTCCATTTTTTCAGTAGTCTGGAACACTGGTATATCAACTAACCTAAATAGGCAAAGTGTTCATTTGTTCTTAGGTTTGTTTTGTAAAAAAAATTTTGAAGGCATATCTGCTTGACTTGTTAGTTCCAGGAAGAAACAAATAAAATGCCTCCCTTAGTATGTAAAAGAAAAGCAACTGGACATTAATGGCCATTGTTTTGGGGCATTTGCCAAAACCGTCCCCTGTTAATTTTTTGTTATGTATGATTATTTGGGAAAGTTTACATAAATATGAAGAAACATCTAGATACCTAAACGGTAGATGTGTCAATAGTTTTATTCTGATATTCAATAGGAAACTCTCTTTATTGGGATAATCTCAACTTATTTCACCAAAGACCTTCAAAAGAAGGGTCACAGTGAAAAAGATGGAGCAGAAGTCTGAGGTGCATAGTGAGAGCCTGCTAAATTAGGCTACCATCCTTGATAATCTGGAATAAAATGTGTGTTGAAGGCCAGGTTTTGGTGCATCGAGTAGTTAATGCTTTAGATCAGAATGAAGAACCCAGGAATTTGAGAACTATGGTGGACATGTATATGATTCGGGGTCTCAGCAAGAAAAAGATGACCCACTCAATTGTTATATTTGAGGAGAGTTTAACAAAAGGCTTATTTAAAATATAGTCAGCAGAACTAAGAAAAATCAACCAGGGACAGTAAAGTATTTTAGGGATTTAAGCTGCCGTGTATGCCTGAAACAGCAAGGGAAGGAGCAGTTACCTCATCTTAGAAAGAGCTGTTGCTGCAGCTATAATTGTAGAAGAGGATTGTTTTGTTTTGGAATTTTTTTTACACTTATTTATTTATTGTGATTTCAATCCACTGGGTATAGGATTCAAACTGCAGTAGTGCATGTGGAAATCCAGCACCTTAACCACCACACCACCTGCCGGCTCCATATAGAAAAGTTTCACAATAAGAGAGAGGGACTTCTGTTAAAGAATCTATCATTAAAGTGAGAAGACTTAGGTTCAAAGACTTAGGTTCAAGGTCTACTGCTTATAGGAAGAGGGACCAATTTCAGTTGAACATGAGGCTGATGTTGAGTTGATGTTGAGTTCTTCCAGATCCAATAGCCATTGTGAGCACTTTTAAAGATCATATCTTTGCCTGAAAATAAACAAAAGACCTAAATAAATAGCAGGTCACCCATGGGGCATCTTTGGCCCAAGATAAAAGTGAAGAAGTTTGGATCTACCTTTCTTGAAGGATTGTTGTCTCAGATGCAGGAATCTGGACCAACAATATCATTTCGTTAAATCAATTTTGGATGCAATCAATTTGAATATCAGAAACATCAAAGATGGAGCTTTATTTGTACCATTAAGCTGGTGAGGCAGAAGATCTTAGTTAAATGGAATGTCATGAAATGTTTTCATTACAGGGACTCATTATTTTATAAAGTCCTCTATGTACATGCTGGAAAGAGAGTCTTGGTTTGCGTATGATAGAGTGACATACATTTGGACTAGTGAAATCAGCAAGGGTGCTGATAGGAAGGTCCACTAAAGTCCAAGTCTTGAAAAGCAAAGTCATTGAATTTAGTATCTTTTCTACCTTCATTATTGTGCCTAAGTCTATGGTACAGATACTCTCTCTTGCAAAGGCTAAATTAACATTCATTCAATGAGTGCACTTAAAGTTTTGCCTGTAAGACTGCACGATTAAGTATTATGAGCCCTAGACTGGGAATAAGTAGACCAAGTTGATTCCCAGACCTCATAAAACATTTAATTATCTATGCAACTATAGACACACAAAAAAATGTCAGTCTCTTTAAACCTAGTCCTCATCTGTAAAATCCAGAAAATGGAAAAGGCAAGGCCATTCTAGATTACAGCCCAGGGTAACTATGAAGTCAAATAGAATAATGCATGTGCTATTGCACTGCAAATTGGATTAAACAATGTATAAATGTGAGAGATGACCTAATTCATCCACAAATTTTAACTGGTGAATTTGAAACTGGCAAGTGCTCATTTGAAATAACATTTCTCTGAGGGGTTCAGGGCGCCTCAATCATCAGTTCCCAAAGGCTTTTAAAGAGAGTCACAAGGCTAAGCCTCCACTGCCACACTCAGAGTATGAAAAGCCCATTTAGCTGTCATCCCCTGCTCTTGGCAGACTCTCAGGGAATGCCAGCAAAACGTCTGAAATTGGAACGGCAACCCACCAAGTACATCCAAATCTTTCATCAAACTGTGCCTAGTTTAGAAGCAATATTATGTTAACATTACCCCCACCGTGGATTATGTCTAATGAAACCAATCTGCCAAGGTGAAATGAGAGCATGTGTCACGGAGAGGCATAATTGGGTTGACCTGAAAACTAGGTTTAAAAGTAAATATCTTTTCAATTAAAGATGAGCTAAAAGATTCCAGAAAGTATCAAGACTTCTGACTCCTTTAAATCTGTAGCCTGTCCCTTAGACCAAAACATAATTGAATCTTTTAAAGTGTCTGAATGTAATTAGAATAGAAATTTTTAATTCTGTTTATTGAGTCAGATTCTCCTGATGAATAAACTATCCTAATTAGAGGCTAGCAAATTTCAAAGCAGAGTCAGCTCTTTTAGGCTTGCAAGGCACCATTCAGGATGTGGAAGATACTAAAGTTGTCTTTAAGTTCACTCTCTAAATTGTCATCATTCCCTTCCACTCCTTCACTGTTTCATGATCTTATTCTTTCCTCCCTTTGTAGCCACCTCTTAGTAAGCCCCTGCATTTTATGGTCTTTCTATGTTCTAAAAATTATACTGGCATTGGGAAATATAAAGAGTAATAAAACAGAAACCTTGGCATTGACTTCTTTTATTCCCAAGTCCCTCCTAGGTTCATTCTTTCACTCCTAGCTCAAATACTTCCTCTATGACACTTACCCTAATTCACCAGGAAGTCTTCAAAATTACTTCCTTGAGATTTAACTCATCATCTGGGGTCAGCAGGTGGCATGGTGGCTAAGGTGCTGGAGTCCCATATGGTCGACCGTGGTTTACACCCCAGACCTAGTGGCTTGAAAATCATGCCAGGCATGTGTAAGTGCATGCCCAAAATTGCAAGAGGAAAATGGAGAAGGGATTGTGCTGTAGCCATTCCCTCTGGGAGTGATTTCTCATTTTACCTCTCTCTCTTTCTTAAACGAGCACACATACCCTATGGCAATAAATAAATAAATAAATAAATAAATAAAAGTGGTAATCGAAAAAATAAATAAATAAAAAGATTTAACTCATCTCAGAGCCAGTCAGTGGCATTAAGACAACTGGATCCCACAAAGTTTACTGTGTGGTTCAAGTCCTGGACCCATCAGTCTGAAAAACATGCCAGATGTGTTTGCTTTGTATTCCTAACAATCTCCCTGGAGGAGAAGTGATTGTGGCATGTCCATTCCCCCTGTGGGGTTGCTTTCTCACTTTCCCTCTGTCTCTCTCTGGCTAGTGCACATGTGTGATAGCATAATAATTTAAAAACACACACACAAAAAGAATTAACACCTCTTAAACATACGTATTAATATTATACTTATCATGATTATTAGTTTACCTCTTTCCTGGAAATCAGTAATAAAGCATTTTCATTTTTATACTGTAATATACCGCACAGATGTTAAAAATATTTGGTTGAGGGGCCAGCAGGTGGCTTGGTAGTTAAGGGTGCTGGACTCCCACATGGCCGACTGTGGTTTGAGTCCCAGACCTGGCATCTTGCTTTCTCACTTACCCTCTCTCTCTATCACTCTGTCCCTCTCTGGTCAAATCAAAATAGAGTTAAAAAATAATTCTTTAAAAAATATTTGGTTGAAAGAATGATTACCCAATTCAGGCATCTCTAGTTATCAAATACTTTCATTTCAATCCTCTTAGTAGTTCTCCTCCCAAGTCCTATTTCTTCACTATTTTTTCTGCCCAATTTTGGCCCTTCACCAACTTTTCCTTTATCTATTTCAAATAAGTTTCTCATATCTATTTTTATACCTGACAAATTATTTTCTGTTCCTACCAAAGTTATCTAAAGTATGTGTTAAATAGTTGTACTCCTTCCTCAAATATTCTCTCCTCATTGGACAGTAAAATGATCTGCTCCAATTTACCTTCTTAAAACTACTTCTGCCACCTTCTTATTTCTGCCCTGTATTCCTAAGCAATATATGCACTTTTGATGCTTCTGTGGCTTGCTCAAGTGTTCATTAAGCTTGGGGGGGTGGGGTCCTTTACCCATGTCTAAATATTGAAAACCTACCTATCTTCTATGTTTTATCTCAACAATCTCTCTCTCACACACAAAATCACAAAAGCACAAGTTGCTAAGGATCTAGCCTTTGAATGTACTGAATTTATTTACACAATCAAATCTAAAGGCAGAGGTCCTAATTCTAGACTTTTTTACATTGGCCCTAATGCCTCACCTACAAATAGGATGTCCATAGGATATGTGGTCCAGTATGGGACGTTCTTGAGAGTTAATGAGGGCAATTAACAATTACTGCTCCATGAACAAGTATAAATCAAGAAATATGGTCAACTTACTCAACTCTAATACCCCTTCAACTGTGATAAAATTTCCTAAATCCTATTCAACAGAGTTTTACATCATATAGTTCCTTTTCTTAACAACAGTTCATGAAATAATAAAGGTTATTTAAGACATGAATAAGTCATTTTATATTCTAGCTCCTTATTTTAAAGACAGCAACACAAAACACATAGACATAGACATAGACATACACACAGTACTGTAACTAATATTATTTTCTTAGTAACTATACAAATTATTGTGTTACCAAGTATTGCTTGGGCTTTGGAGTCAGATACACCTGGGTTAGCCGCCACTGATTACTGTCTGAACCTCAGTTTCTTTTATCTATAAAATCAGGGCAATAGGACTTATCTAATAGACCTTTTGATTTATTCATTCATTCAATAAATATTTGTTGCGTGTTTACCAAGTGTGAGGTTTTTGTTTCCTGGGGTGTGTTTTTGTTTTTGAGAGAGAAATTTTTGCTATAGGGCACAGGTGCTCAATGGGGAGAGACAGAGACAGAAAGCAGGAAATCACCACCCTGGGAGTATGGCCATGCCTCTCAGGATTTCGGGCATACATGCACACACACACCCAGCAAGAATTTCAAGTCGTTGGATCCAGGACTCAAACCAGGGTCTACTATGAGGGACTCCAGCATCTTAATCACTATACCACCTATGACCCCTAAGTGTGAGGTTTTATTGTGAATACTGCAGATACAATTCTGAGAAAATCATTGCTCTACATTACAATCTATTCAGGAACACAGATACGAAGTTCAAATGAATGTACCATCGCAAACTAGGATGAGATTCAAGATCCTGCACATCCAGAAAACTCAGGTTGTGAGTTCATAAATACTGGAGGGCATAATATTTACCTCAAGAGCTTAAAAGAACTGGGCAAAAGAGGAAAGAAAGTTCATTCATTCCAGGAGTAGGAAATAGCATGTGTAAAATCCCTGGGCCCTATGAAGGATGGCCTAGTCAAGAAACATAAGGCCTGTGTGACAGGAAGTGAGGGAGAAATGGTGGGAGATGAGGCTGGAATGGAAAGCACAGACCAGTACAATAAAGGGTCTCCGTTTTTTTTTGTACAAGGCAATGAAGCAGTAAAGTCTTTCAAGTAGGGAGTTGATGGTGGTAGAGAGCAAAGAGAAGATTGGCACCCATAGTTAAATTTGGAAAGGTCACTCAAACTGCAGAATGAAGAACAGATTAAACAAGGTCCAGAACAGGTGTAGGGAGGCCAGATAGGAAGCTCTTATACTAGTTCAGGTGAGAAGAGTAGGTCATTCAGACTAAAAGCAGCTTACCAAGTTGTCATGTATAAGTCACATTTTAAAAGGAGCCTCCAACACAAGCTGCCCACAATGGGGACCAGACTCCCCCACTTCATGATTCTTCACTTCCAGGACTTTCTAAGAAAAGGTGAAAGAGACAACCACAGAATGTCATTTGCTGACTTCTGTCTTGACTACAAAACCTCCACCAGCATCTACACATACCTTATCATTGAAAAAAAAGAAAGAAAAACCTAGAGTACTGGACTTTCTAGAGATGCAGAAGTAGTCAGAAAGTTAAGATTTTTACTCAAGATGTCTATAAAGGGTGAAAAATAGAAATAGTCATACTATGTGTCTCACCTTCAATGTGTTGCCCCCACTTTAACACATCAGTTATATGAGCTACATTTGCGACCTGTGAACATAACTTCATAAGAAGTGTTGCTTAGTTGTTGTATTCTGAGTGGAATAGTCCTGTTTCATTCTTGTTTTCCCTCTCTTGTGCATTTGTCCCTCTTTCATGCTCCTGTATCAATAACTGCTTTCTCTCTTCCCAAATTCAGCAAGTGGAGCAGGGATAAGAGCCTGAGGTGAAAATACCTAGCAAGATTCGCTTTTACAGCTGTTTTTCCTTTGCAGTTCATATTTCCCCAGAGTAACCAAGTGACAGAGCCTCTTACATCTCACTTTTACCGATATTATGGAACAGCAGCAAGAGTTGTCTTCTCTCTGTGGTAAGGAAATTGAGGCTTCATAGTCACAGCTTCTGGGGTCTTAGAGACACAGAGTGTTACCATTGGAATGTTCAGGCTAAATGTTTTCTGATTGCAAGTGTGTCACCCCACTCCTGGGATCTGGGGTACATAGAACCTCTCCCAGGCTCAGAAAAGAGCAAAGGATTACTGCCAACATTTCAGTCCACTGGTGAGATGAGATCTTACCTTAGTGTAAATCCATCACTGAGCTCCAAAGCAGTGACTTCCTCTGTCTTTTCCAAGACTAACACTCAACTATTTGATGAGTCATTGCTTCCTTGACATTTTTAAAACACACTTGAAATGTTCCCAGAGGAAAGAAAATAACAAGAGAGGAGTTGCTATCCTTATAGCAAACAACATGACTTGCCGTCATCTGAAACAAGATATAATGATAACAGGTCAATTTATAAAGAGAACATAACAATATAAATAAATATGCACCCAACATTGGAACCCTTAAATATATAAAGCAAATATTATCAATCTGAAGGAAAAAAAAATAATACCATAGTAGTAAGAAACATCAGTACCTCATTTTTCAACAATGAACAGATCATACAAAAAATTGATAAACGGAAGACTTGAGCAACACTATAAGCTAAGCAAACCTAAGAGACACACACAAAGCAGTCCACCCAACCACAACAAAATACACATTCTTCTTAAGTGCTCACAGAATATATAATGGGAAAGGATAGTCTCTTATCTAAATGATGGTGGAAAAGTGGATATCCATGCAAAAAAAAAAAAAATAGATTTTTATCTTACATTGCAAATAAAAATGAACTCAGACCAGACTAAATATTTAAATATAAGACCTGAAACCATTAAACTCCTAGAACAGAACATTGGAGAAAGCTCTGGAATAATATTTCCTCGGCAATAGTCTTCTTTTTCTTTTTTTAGATTTTTGCTAAGGCACATATGCACCCTGGAGAGAGACAGAGTCAAAAAGACAAAAAGAAGAGAAGTAAGAAATCACCCCAGGGGGAATGGCCACAATCCTCTTCTTCTCTATTCTCCTCTTGGATATTGGGCATGCAGGCACAGGTGTCCAGCATGTTTTTCAAGTCACCAGGTTTGCAATTCAGACTAGAGAGTTGGTCATGTGTGATCCAGCTCTCTTAACCACCATGCCACCTAGTTTGTTTTTGTTTTTTGGGGGGTTTTGATTTTTTGTGATGAACAACCAAAAGTATAGGCAAAAATAATGAAGTGAAATATAAAACTAAGAAGTTTTTGCACAGCAAAGTCAACAGAATGAAAAAGTAACCCATTTAATAAGAAAAAAATTTGTAAATTCAGCAGATTAATATCCAAAATGCACAACTGAATAACAACAAAATTACCCTATTTTAAAAAAGACACAGGGCCTAAACAGGCATTCTGTTTAGGCATATGGATAGCCAATGGGTATGTAAAAAGAACTCAGCATCACGAATCCTCAGGGAAACGCAAATCAAAACTACAATGAGATATTAGGATGGTTATTATCAAAATGACAAAAGTGTTGATGAGGATATGGGGAGCGGAGAGGCCCTCATACACTGTCGGTATAACATAAATTGGTACAGCCATTAAGGAAAACAGTTTGGAGGTATCTCAAAAAAATCAAAGCTAGAACTGCAATCCTACTTCCAAAGGAAAGGAAATGGACTGAGTATATCAAAGAGATAGCTACACTATGATGTTCATTGCAGCATTATTCATAACAAGACATGGAAAACAGATGTCCTTTGGTGAATGAATGGTGGAATTACAAAAAATAAAGATAAAATGATTGTTATCAGGAGTTAGGAGTGGGAAATGAGTAGATGTTGGTAAGAGAGTGAAACTTGCAGTTATAAATGGCTATGTACTGGAGACAATGTACAGCATAATGACCACAGTTAATAATGATGTATTATGCACTTGAAATTTTCTTTTAAAAAA
Source organism: Tupaia tana (assembly GCA_026018925.1). NCBI lineage: Eukaryota > Metazoa > Chordata > Mammalia > Scandentia > Tupaiidae > Tupaia > Tupaia tana. The sequence continues at coordinate 72,802,880 of JAKSZU010000008.1, forward strand.
AAGTAGCTCTTAAGTATTGCTGCCACAATATAAATTGGTTAACTAGCTATTAAATATGTTGATTAGTTTGATTGTGTAAGTTAGTAAGTTAGTTAGGTTTTTTTAAAATTTACTTACATAGACAGGTATCCCTCAACAGGATCTACTCTCAATCCAGCCACACACCCTGGGTGGCTGATTAATTAGTTAAGCAGTTAGTCAAATAACTAGCTAGATAGTTAGCTAGTCCTTTAGTTACTTGACTACTCAGTTCACTAGCTAGTTATTAGTTGGCTGGTTAGATAGCTAGTTAGTTGGATAGCTAGCTAATTGGTTAGTTATCTAGCATCTTAGCTAGTTCCTTAGCTAATTAGTAACATATTTAAGTAGTTTAGATAACTGGTTAGATAGCTAGTTAGTTACATGGCAGCCTAACTAGTTAGCTAGTTGGTTTGTGAGTTAGATGATTAGTTAGTTAGTTAACTGGCTAGATAGTTGGTTAGCTGGCTATCTGCTTAGACAGCTAGTTTGTTATCTACTTAGCTGGTTATATAGTTAGCTGATTAGCTAACTTATTAGTGGGTCAAGTAATTACTACAGTTGGTTGGTTAACTAGTTAGTTGGTTAGGCAATTAGCTGCTTAGTTGGCTAGTTAGCTGGTTATTTGCCTAGTTTATTAGTTAGCTGGCTAGTTATATAGCTATTAGCTGGTTAGGTGAAGAGTTAATTGGTTAATTAGCTAGTTATCTGGTTATGCTACTAGCTGCCTGGTTAGGCAAGTAGCTAGCTGGTTATCTAGATAGTTGGTTGCTTGGATAAATGGTTAGGTAAGTAGTTCGTAGGTTAGTTAGCTAGTTATCTGATTATGTAACTAGTTGGTTCATCAGCAAGATGTATGATTAGGTAGCTACTTAGATAGCTAGTTAGCTAGTTAGTTTTGATGCCAGTTAGATAGCTAAGTAGTTAGCAATTTTTTGGTTAGCTAGTTAGCTATTTGGTCACTACTCAGCTGGTAAATTAGTTAGCTATTTAGCTGATTAGTTAACTAGTTATTAAGTTAGTTATCTAGTAAGCTATTAAGTTAGTTATCTAGCTAGAGCACTAGTTAGGTACTTAGCTGGTTGTCTAGTTTGCTAGTTGGTTAGCTAAGATGCCTAGGTAGTTAGTTAGATAGTTAGTTAATCTAGTTATATTTAGTTAGTTAACTAGTTAATTAAGTAGCTGGCTAGTTAGCTAGTTAGATACCTAGTTGGTAGCTAGTTATCTAGTTAACTATCTAGGTATTTATTTATTTATTTATTTAGGTAGGTAGGTAGGTAGCTAATCGATTAGTTAGCTAGTTAGTTATTTAATTATTTGGTTTGGTAGCTAATTAGGTAGCTAGATAGCTTATTATCTAGTTATCTGATTATATAGCTAGGTGGTTAACTTGGTAGCTAGTTTTTTGGTTACTCAGCTAGTTATCTGGTTATATAGTAGTTCATTGGCTAGTTAATTAACTAGCTATGTAGATGGTTAGTTAACAAGTATTGGTGAGGTTATGGCTACTTAGTTAGCTAGTTAGTTGTTTGGTCATCTAGTTAGTCAGCTTGTAAGTTGACTAGCTAGCTACCTAGATAGGTACTTAGCTAGCTATTTGGTTAGCTAGTTAGCTAGTTATTTAGCTATTTAGTCAAACAGTGAGCTAGCTTACACAGCTAATTAATTAGGTTACTCTTTTGTATTCATCCATGCTTCATATATTTATCAAATTCATTGAAAACTCTGATACATAATAGAAACTCAATCTCTAGATTGAGCCAAATAGTTTACAGTTAATACAGAGAAGAATCTGTAGCAAACAACTAGCCAAAGAGGAGACAAGATAAATGCTCTCTGTACTTGGATAGATTGTAATGGGAGTGCAAAGATGGGAATAATTTTGACTTTGGGGAAAAAAAAAAAAAAACTATTGGTGAAAGTTACATGAAGAACTTCACATTGCAACTAAGTAGCCCAAAATATTCAGAGACTAGAGGTGAAGTAAGGAAAAAGTTCAGAAATTTAGACTCAAAATTACAAGGTTCTAATTACTAAATTAGACCAGAGGGACACCTAAGGTTCTTCAACTTTGTACTTAAGATAATTGGAGCTGGGGGTCCAGCAGATAGTGTAGTGGTTATATTGTTGGACTCCCACATGGCCAGTAGTGGTTTGAGTTCATACCCAGTGGGTTGAAATTCATGCTTGGTGTATGTGCATGCATGCCCAAGATCCTAGGAGGAGAACGGAAGAGAAGAGATTCCAGCATGGCTATCCCCACTGCGGGGAGGGGGTAATTTCTTCCTTTCCCTCTCACTATCTCTGTCTCACTCTCCCTCTCTCTCTGGCAAGTGCATGCACCCTAAGAAAAAAGAAAATTGAGAATTAAGCAAGCAAGAAACTCAGAAAGTTAGTGGCAGCATAAGACTAGAACTATGCTTTTACATTCATTGTTTAATCGATACAGCAGTTATTATGTACAGATCTACCCTGGGTCACACATGGTGCTAAGATCTGAGGGTGGTAGATATTGAATAAAGAACAGTCCTGTTCCTGAGAGGTTCTAGGACTAGAGTCTAGATCATTAAATACAGGCACCAAGGTTGCAGAGGGAAGAAAGGGAATGTCAATCAATGTCACCTTGAAAATTAGCCAACAAAGAGGGTGACAAAGAGTAGCCAATGGAGCGATTGCTTTTGCCCCTGGAGTTCATCTCCCCACTCTTCTCCTGCATTGTTCAATAGGAAGCTATGGATGTATTAACAGATTCCCTTGCCCTCTGGCATCCAGTTGGGTTTGGTTAATGGTAGGTAACAGTAGTAGAGAGAGAAAGGTTCATGGTATTTCTCTTCTGGGTCTCTCCTTCCAGGCCATGTTTTGGTATGACTGCATTCCCCTCACAAATGCCATAGCTACTGATGAGGGGCTATCTGCAGCTCTCTCTCTTCAGGTTCCAATAACTTCTTGTCAATGCCTCTTCAGGCTGGCGGGGGAGCAGTATCTCCCTGATACTACTCCTGAAGAGCTTCACCACTCCCTTGCTGGTTTGTCTTAACCCTTGCCATACTCTTGCAAATTGTCCCTTCATTAAACTGTCTTAAATCATTCCATTTGAACGTGCCTTCTCTTTCCTGCCAGATAGATCAAAAGTAGGAGTGAACAATCCTCAACTCTTCTCCCGAGAGATCTCCAAATAAGACTAGAAGAAAAGAAGGAAAACAAACAAACAAACAAAACAAGCCAGCCTTGGAATAAAGATGATCTTTCTCTTCAATTGAACAAAATACTGGCTGTGTTTCCTATGTAGAAATCCTCTCATAAAGAGGCCAGCAGTTTTTACTTAAACATGTGGAACACATGAGAAACTGGAAACTTTCCTGAATCTGCCTCATATTTTCTTGGCTACCAAGATCTTATTGACCCAAACTGTCAGCTTCTAGTCACCCCAAGTGGAAATCTATGTTGGGTGAGAGGGCAAGAAGTGTTACTGTTCCATAATGTGTGGAAGTCATGATCTTTAATCAACTCAACTAACCTGAGCCCAGAAGCTCAGATTGTGGAAGAGAAGGGGAACTGGAACAAAAAAGTAGTAATTTTACACCAGAACATTCTAGAAAACAGTTTTCGTTTGTTTTAGGTTTTTTGCCATAGGACACATGCACTTGTCAGAGAGAGACAGTGAGAGGGAAAGTGAGAAATCACTCCCCAGGAGAATGGTCATACCACAATCCCTTTGATATTCTCCTCTTTGGATTTTGGGCATGCATGCACATACACCCTGAGTGATTTTCAAGTTGCCAGGTCTAGGACTCAAACCATTGTCAGCCTTGTGGGAGTCCAGCACATTAACCACCATGCCACCTGCTGACCCCTAGCACACTGTATTTAATAATATGTGAGAGGCAACATGCTGCTATGATTATTGGTAAAGACAACAGGAGCTATATGTGAAAGCAAAAAGGTATTGTGAAAAGCAAGTCCTGGAGACATCTAGGAAACATAATAGGAGGCCACACTATTTTTTTTCTCCTAGTTAATAGAAGGTGTGTGCACTTGCCAGAGAGAAATAGTGAGTCAGAGAGAAAGAGAAAAACCCTACAATGGGACATGGTCATGCCTCAATCCTTTTTCCTCTATTTCTGGTTGGTCTTGCAGGCACAAGATCCTGGTGTATTTTTGAATCCCCCACAGCTGGGATTCGAACCACATTCAGAATGCGGGGTGTGGGATCTGGCTTGCTTTTGGAAAAAAAAAATTTTTTTTTTTTTTGCTGAAAGGTGTGCCAGAGAGAGACAGGGAGAGGGAAAGAAAAAAAGCATGCCTCATGGGGCATGGTAGTGCCACAGTTGTGTCTCTTTCATTTCTCCTTTCTTTCTCAGCACATGCCTCATGCGATTTTCAAGACTCTGGATCTGGAACTTGAACAATGCAGTCAATCATGTGGGATCAAGCTACTTTAACCACCAGGCCATGGACCAGCCTGGGTATCTGCCTTTCAATGCACAGCACTTAACCACTGCACTGTGAGGCCATTCCAAGTTGTTACATATTTTTAATGGTTGAAAAGGAAATCTAAAGAAGAGTAGTATTTCTTAATGCATGAAAAGTTTTATGAAATTCAAGAATTAGTGTCCACAAATAGAGTTTATTGGAACACAGGAAAACTCATTCATTTATATGTTGTCTATATTTACTTCAGAACATCAGCATATCCAGTCCTTTAGGAAATGCTTGCCAACCTCTGATCTAAAGCTTGCCAAACAGGCTCCTGCTGACTGTTGACAGGAACAATGACCAACAGCACATGATTAAGTTAAAACTCATTTAGCCTTTTAAGAAAGGTCAAAAATCTGGATTTTTATATGAAATGTGTTGATTTTGAAATATTGGCATCTAATTCAATTTTTAAAAATATTATGTAAGTATGATAAAGCAATTTGTGATCTGTATCCAGCCTGCAAGCCACCAGTTCACAAAGACTGATGTGCGTGATATGTTCTTTAATAACACCTACCCCATGCAGCATTTATGGACCCAAACTGGTAGTGTGCTCCAGGACATGTCGTTGTGACCTTTTTAGGAAAATACAATCCTAAGCCCTGGGTGTCTTGGTCATGGCTTCAAAACAGAAGGTTGGCTGGACAAATATATAAAACAACAACACTCAGGAAATTGGATATTAGGCAACAAAGGGCAGAGATTACCAAGAAATGGGAAACAAGTAAGACGGCCCTAAGACTGTCGAAGATTGCTGCCTAGAGAAAGTTTTCTAGCTACCGAACAAGGAGGGAGAGCCCAGGTAAAACCCATGTGTCTCCTAGATTGACAAAGCTGGGAGTCCACAGATGACAAAGTAGGGAGTTTTCATTAGCACGATACCAGAGATAAGAGAACTGCACAGAGAGAGCACTCCACAATGCAGCAGAGGCTCTTTATCACCTGTTCAGTTGAGCACAACACAGCATTGAAGCCTTTGGTAAAGAAACGTCCCAAAGCCAGGGGGAAAACCACAGGAAAGTCTCAGAGGGACGGCATCCTGAGCTCACACAGGGATTGGAATTTTGCCTGTTTCCAAGAGCCGAAGTGCAAGTTTCACAGGGCACTGTTATCACTTAGAGTACTTAGAATAATTTTGCCTCAGTAGTGGGGATAAAATGCATCAAACACAGTCTGACTCCACCCAGCACATCTTTACCACATCTAAGAAGAGTAAAAGCAAACACAAGTTTTTCCCTGAGAAATGTTTTTCCAAGAAATTTTCCTCCAAATATGTAACTGTATCATAGAATAAAACTCAAGAATATTTGAAGAAACGCAGACATAACCTGAAAAGGTAAAATTCACAATGCATAACATGCATTTAAAAAAAAGAAAGAAAGACAAATCAATCAATTAAAATTGACCTGGAAATGTCATTCAAGTTCATAGACTAGGACACTAAACAATTATCAAAACTATATTCCTTATTCAAGAAGCTATAGCATGGAATATGTCAAGTAAAGATATGCATGACAAAAAATATTCAAATTGAATTTTGATAGATAAAAACTATAAAACCAGTGATGAAAAATATACTAATTGAAATTAACCACAGTTTAGAGTTTGCAGGAGAAAAAAAAATCAGTGAACTTCAAGAATATACACATAATAGAAACTATCTGATATGAAATTTATGCACATGCACAAAATATAAAAATAAACGAATCATGTAAAAAATTCAATAACCATGTATATATGTGATTGTCCCTGAAATTATTCCAAGCAATAGTTGAAGAAATAGTAGCCATAAGTTTTCTAAGTTTGATGAAAATTATGAACCCACCACAGATCCCAAATATAAGAGACACTAAAATAAAATTCAAGGCATGTCATAATCAAATTTCTTAAAAGCCATTGACAGAAATAAAATCTTAAAAGTGTCTAGAGAAAAAGAACTAAGAATTTCTGATTTCACATCTGAAATAACATATACTAGAAGACTATGAAGCAGTATATTTGAGGCACTGAAAGAAATAATCATCAACTTAGAATTCCTTTTTTAACTTAGAATTCTTTACTTACTGAAAATATTTTTTAAAATCAAAAGTGAAATAAAGGCATTTCAAGGCATATAAAATTCTATCCAAATGACATGATAAATCTAGTTCCTAGAGCAGGAAGTCAATATTATTTAAGATAGGAATTTGAAATAAATCAATATATAAATTCTGCAAAATCTCAGTAGGTATTTTCCTAAACATGGGTAAGCTAATTTCCAAATTTCATAAGGAAAGGCAAAAGTTCTACAGTAGATGGAATTATTGAAAAGGAACAAAGCTGGAGGGCTAATACTACCTGACTATAAAAATTATACATTTGGGCCAGCTCAGTGTTGCAGCAATCACATGCTGCTCAAACAACGGTGGATCCATATGGAAGATCATGGGTTCATTTCTTGTTCTACTTCTCTGTGCTGGATGGACATGCCAGTTACTGTGGCTGGCTGGAAGGGCTGTGGGAGAGCATCGTGTGAGGCCCTGTTGAGGGTGCTAGTCTTTCTGTCTCTTTCACATTAATGAAATAAATAAATGAGTAAATTTTTTTTTAAAAAAAAAAAAGTTATAATAATTAAAACAGTGTTGTTTTGGTGTAAAACTTGACAAGCTAAATGGAACAGAACAGAGTCCAGAAATAAACTCACAACTACCTGCACAAGTGACTTATGACAATCAAAATTCAATGGAGAAAGAAGAGCCTTTTCTTAAATTGGGTGTTACAAAAATTGGATAGTCATATATTTTTTAACAAGAAGCCTAGGTGCATGCCTTGTACCACATACAAAATTAACACAAAATTAATCATAAGCCTAAAAGTGTAACACTTCTAGAATAAGACAAAGGAAAATGTGACCTTGAAGTAGTTAAAGATTTCTTAGAAACTACATGAATGAATAATCTATAAAAGACTAAATGAGTGGGTTAAACTTTATCAAAATTTCTAAAAACTTTAATCTGCAGAAGATACTGTGGGGAACGAAAAGACAAGTTTCAGACTGGGAGAAAATTTTTGCAAAATGTCTATGAGGGCCTTGAATAAAGATTATGCAAAGGCCTATGAAAACTTGATTATAGAAGAGAAGTAAATCAATTTTTTTTAATGAACAAAATATTTAAACAGACTTTCTAAATAAAACATTTGGATGGCAAATAATTGCATTAAAAGATGCTTAACATTAAATGTAAATTTTTTAAAAATGATTTTAAAAATCTGGGAAGAGTCTACCTTTTCAGACAATGTAGGAACCAATAGAGCACCCTGTGGCAATATATACTACTATCAGTAATTTGGCATAGAAAGGAGTAAGTAAATAACTTCTTGTAAATTGTAGACAAAGGGATATGGTAATGTCTTTGACTTGACTAATGTGTATTGTATTTATGTTGTGGGAAAAAAACATGTTGTACACAGTAAAGATGTACAGTGATTAAATGTAAATTTAAAAACAAACAAAAATGCTTAATAGGAGCAGGTTAAAGTGGCTGGATCCCATATGGCTAACTCTGTGGTTTGTATTCCAGATCTGGTGACTTGAAAATCACCCTAGGCATGTGTGCATACACGCTCAGGGTGCTGAGAGGAGAATGGAGGAGAGGAGATTACAACATGGCCATGAGGCGATTTCTCACTTTCCCTCTCTGTCTCTGTCTTTCTCTTACAAGTACACATGCCCTATAGCAAAAAAATTTTAAATAACAGTAATAAAGATGCTTAATATTCGTAGTCATTAAGGCAAATCAAAGAAAAACCACAGTGAAGTACCACTACTCTATCACCTATTATTAATAAAATAGATAAAATGAATGCTACCATATCAACGGGTGGAAAGAATATGAAGGAAGTGAAGCGTGCATACACTGCTGGTGGAAATGGAAAATAAAATAAGCACTTTGGATAAAATTTGGCAGTTACTATATATATCATATGATCAAACTTTCTCACACCTAGGTATTTACCAAAGAGAAATTAAATATAGGTTCATGCACAAACTCATATACACATGTTCCTGGTAGCTTTCTGTTTCTTAACCCAAATGTCCAACAACAGATAAGTAAAAAGACATTTGTATATCTATACAATAGAATTTTACCCAGCAATTAAAAAGGACTGAACTATTGATACACACAACAATTTCAACGTGTCTCAGAGTAATTATGAAAGTGAGAGAAGCCAGGCAACAACTACATTCACAGTGTTCCCTTAGTCTAGAACTCTATAAAATGCCAACTAATCTATAGTGACAGGAAGCATATCAGAGCCAGAGACCTAGGGAAGAGAAGGGTATGAGAAATAGGTTACAAGGGACATCAGAATACTTTGGGTTATAAAGGACAGGTTCACTAGCTTGCTTGTGGTGATTGTTTCATGGGTGTATAAGGCTGGTCTTCAAAAAAGTTCATGGAAAATGCACATTATGAAAACTATGCACAGACTTCAAAAAATTTTCACACCAGAATAAATTCAAACCCTAATTCCATTTTTTCACACACTTTTTGAAGTTCCCTAGTGCATATCAAAATTCATTCAACTGTACATTATAAATATGTGCAATTTGTTTATGTCAGTTTTACCCTCAGCAAAGCTATTTTTTTAAATGATAATAATAATAATAATAATAATAATAATAATAATAATAAACATCACAGCCAGAGCTCATCTTTTCCACTTCTGAATTCTAGCCAGAACTGGACATCCCTGCCAAGGGGGTCCAGGACATAATACTTCATAGAAATGCAGCCCACACAAGCACCATTACCATTCTAGGTTGGATCACCTCAGCGTTCTCTATCCCAGCCTGTGAACTCCAACATCTGATCTTGTTCATCACTGTCCTGTACAACCCCTGTTCTCAAAGCCATGGGAGAATTTGCTCTGCCTTTACCACTTCCCACCCACAAGGCAGCCTGGTCCTGACTCAGCAGAGAGATAGTGAGGGAGAGCTGAAGTAAGAGAATACAAACAGGAAGAATCTGGATGCATCTTCAGCCAACCCCCACAAAGAATAATGCACACAGGAAGTTTGGGCAGAGTTATTGCAAACCCAGTTGGCACCAAATGCTGCTTTTGTTCAGAAATTTTAAAATATACACACAGACCAAAAAAGTCAACCTTCTAGTAAACAATATAAAATGTTTTCATCCTTGAAACCTGTGTGACTGCTTTCCTGGTTTACTCCATTACAGTGAGTTCATTTTAGAGAGGCAGTTTCTGAATCCATCCCCTAGAGCAGGACCACCATGCTAGTGAGTGGTTTGCAACTTGCTCAATGAAAGCATGAATGGACCAAGGCCTCAATATGAAAGAAAGAAGAAAAAAAAAAAAGAAAACCTCAACTTAAAATAGTCTTCTCTTCATTTTAATAGAGTCCCTGTCCATTCAGGGATTTTCATAAATAACTCCACAATTAATGACATGTGTTTATCGGCAAAGCCACTCACCTGAAATACACAGTGGTTGATGTTCTGTGTATGGAGTTTATTTATGAGAAAGAAAGACTCAGCCTGAGGATGAAAATAGAGCAGCGGTACTCAACTAAATTTGCAACTGTTGACCCTAGGAGCCTCAGGTATACCTATTTTGAGAAGAGTTCAATTTGAGGTAATATAGAAATCTGGCTTAACAAGTAGCTCACAACTGATTTTTTTTAAAATACATTCAAGCGCATATACATCATTTAGCTTGTAAAGAGAATTTACCTAATGTGAATTACAACTGATTTTTGCAGAAATAGAATTAGCTCCTCTTTTTCATAATACTACGACTGGGAAACAATTACAGCACTTAATAAGTAGACCTACCTTCTTTCCAAATGTACTTTTATGTGCAATTCTATATAGAGCATGGAGTGCAATTATTATATATCCAGGTCAAGATACTGAAAGCTTAAATCAGATGCTATTACATGCCTGTCTAGACTTTTCATCATTTCCCACCACACTTACATTGCAATCGAAGTGCCTCATTGGGACCCACTGGGTCTCAATGGGACCTGACCTGGTCTCTACCACTCCACCCACCACTAGTTCAGGCATACCTGTTTTCTTTCGGATTCCTCATGTATCCTAAGATCTTTCCCACACCTAGTCCTTGGGCACACTCTTCGTTCTTGTCCCTTTTCTTGGCAAGGCTGGCTTTTCTTATATCCCAGGTCTGGGCTGGATAGTGTCTACAAGGCCCTTCTCTTTCTTTCCCCTTACCATACTCTCCCAGGTGAATTTTTTTCACAGTACATACCTTAATATTAAAAAGGGTATTTTTCTCTTGTTAAAATATGAGAGAACTTCAAGAAGTATATGGGAAAATGGAATTAAGGTACAAATTTATTTTGGCACCAAAATTTTTTGAAATCCATGCATAGCGTTTTTCATAACATGTATTTTTTATTAACTTTTTGAAGACCCTACATATAGGTTCTACATGGTCAGGAACCATGTTTAACTTATTACTGTTTTATCCCAAGTGGAAAAACGAATACAAGTAAATTTACTGGCATATAACAGATATTCAGCCAATCACTGTTGACTACTAAATGAATAAAGAACCATATTCCAATTCATTTTTACCATACTCAAACCGAACCTTAAAGCTCAATTCAAGAATTCCTCCCCATTCATATCCCCATTCTTTTCTTCTTATGTAAAATCATTCATGAGCTTCCCATTTTTCAGCATTTAGATGAGGCATATGAAATGCCAGAGACATGGCATGAACATAATTAGTGCTCAATAAATGTAGCTTGCTTTAGTGTTACCAAAATCATTTCTACCAATATATTCCTACAGTTGTGTTTCTGAAATATCAGTTTCTCTTTATCACTTTGATGATTTTTTTGGATATCCTAAATGCCATGTATACTACCAATGATGTAATACATAAAAGATTTTCAAAAAGTCCGTGGAAAATACAAAGTTTACATAATTTAGAAATGTTATTGAACCAAAATAAACTCAGATTTTAATTCCATTTTCCATGAACTTTTTGAAGTACCTATGTATTTTTGGTCAATGTCTTTCTTATTAAGCAAATTTTTAAAAATAGTACCCTGGGTTTGTTTATTTATTTATTTATTTCATGAGTGAGAGAATGAGAAAGACAGCATATCTAGAGGGTCTTGATGCCATAATCCACTGATAGGCAGTCTTAGATCATGGGCATGTGTGTGCCCAGTGTACTCATGATGGTCCCCATATATGAACCTGGAACCTTCATGTGGTTCAACCTTGCAGAGTATCTTGTTTTATGGCTGTGCCACTGTCTGGTCCCCATTAAATAAATGTATTATTTAAGGAAAATTAATAGAGATTAGACATAGAAGTGGAGAAAACAAGTGTAGATACCAGAGACTGTGTAGAAGGTAAGAGAGGGAGGGTTGGAGAAGATGGGGGGGGAGCATTTTACAGACACAGGAATGCAAGTAGATGGGGCAAATGGTTGTGGAACAGCATGACCTGAGTCCCTGCTGGTGATCTAAGTTCAGGCTCACTCGTGGGCTTTTGGAAGACCTTGTTCCCTCGCCATGTGGGCTCTTGGACCTGGTTCCCCATGACATGGAATGTGACTTCCTTTGAAATGAGCGATATGACAAACACACAAAAGATAGCATCCCAAGGCACTATTTTATGCCAAATATGGAAGCCACTATCTAATTTCAAAAGTCACATCTATATTTTCTGTGATATTCTGTTAGAAGTGAGATAAAAGTCCATCTCATATTCAGGAAGTGTGGATCCTAGTGGGTGGATATCACTGAGGGCTTTCTTAGAGGCTGGTTATCACCTCAACCCCGGCATCTAATGAATTCACTTCTTACATTTCATGTGTAGAGAACATATCCTGACTCCCTTTAGTACAGTTCAAAATTAATGGTTCTTATCCATAGAAAAAAAAAACAGAGTAACAACTCAAAGCTATACTGTACATTTACACCATAAATAAATCAGACCTCGCTCAAACAAAATGATAGATGTAAGTAGAAAATTAGAAATAAATTTGTAATGATTGTTTCACAGTATATTATTTTGAATAGTTTTATGATTTAAAAATTTTAATGCTAACTCTAAGTTCTTTTGATAATTAAATAAGCTGACTCATATAAAAATATATCCCAGTTTCATCATTACTCTTATTACTACACTCTTTATCATTATTACTGTCATTATGAATAAATGTGCATTGTTGGGACCAGCAGTTAGTGTAATGGCTATGTCTCTGGACTCCCATGTAGTCGACCGCGGTTCGCGTCCCAGACCCGGTGGCTTAAAACTCACGCTGGGCGTGTGTGAGTGCATGCCCAAGATCCTGAGAGAAGAATGGAGGAGAAGGGATTGCGGCATGGCCATCCCCCTGGGGGGTGATTTCTCACTTTCTATCTCTCTGTCTCTCTCTGTCTTCCTGGCGAGCACATGCGCCCTATAGCAAAAACCTCTTCAAAAAAAATATGCATTGTTTCTATAAATGAGATAAATTTCCTTGAAATAGTTTTTGAATGATCATGTTTACTCTTTTATTCAAGTTTATATTTTCTTCCATGAACAGAGAGAGAAAGGGACAGACACCCACAACAGAGTCCTCATGCTGAGATCCAGCCCGAGCCTCAGGCAGCCCACAACTGAGTGGTAAAAACAGACATCACCAGGGGACAGCTGATAGTATAGTAGTTACATCATTGGACTCCCACATGGCCAACTATGGTTCAATGAATATGGTATTATCCTTGATTTGATTTGTCACACACTGCATGCATACTTTGCAAATCCATGTTTCCATGTTGTGCCCAACAAAGATGTACAATAACAATAAGTTTAAATAAGAAAGTATAAGATAAAATAAAATAGAAAAAATGAAAAATAGCCCAGCCACATTGGCACAAATAGCAGGGCACCAGTGTGTGAGGCTGGGGTCACATGGGTACTTCGGTTTGGTTCTCAGACCAACCAGAAAAGGCCAGACATGGTAGTACACACCTGTAATCCTAGTTAACTAGGAGCCTGGAGCACGGTGAGACCCTGCCAAAATACTTATTTTTCTCTCTCTCCCTCTCTCTCTCTGTCTCTCTCCCCCTCTGTCTTTCATTTAAAAACAAATCCTCCAACCATAAGGGGAACAACTATAAAAATAACATAATAAAAATGAAACAATATTTTGTTCCTTTTTTTAAAGAAAAATTAGCAACTGTTAGAGATATGACAATGTAAATGTGAGTCTTTCTCCACGACACAGTCAGAATGCCAGAATTGTTTTCCATGACTGCCTCACTCCTTACTTCATTATTATTTAAAGCTATACCTATGTTCACTCCAAATCACCCTATGTACCATTCAGAACTTGTGTTGCATTGTTACAAACACTTTCCATGAGGCACTCATTAATCTCTGCTTTGTTTGAATAATTATATGTCTATGCCTATATCTTAACCTACTGTCTTATTTCTCTTTATATCCACCATGGTTCTTAGGTTGATACCTTGTACAGAATATATGCTCATAATGCAATTCGAGTGTAACACTTCAAGTTTTGAACAGACTTGATCCAAGAGACTGTTTTTCCAAACTTCAAAATATTTGTGGAGATAGGTAGTAAGAGAGTATTCAGGAGTTGTCTTGTTTCCTTTTGCTGATTTCCCATCGATAATGTTAAGCCATCTTACATAGTTAAATTTCATTGAAGCAACCAAGTACCTAAAATGTGTTTCTTGCACGGATGGAAACATCTGAAGTAAATCTTTTAATTTATAAGTGAAATAAAGGCCAAACAAAACCAAAAGAAAACTGAATGTGTGATTTATTATATTTAAGATTGGTCTATAAGGTTTAAATATGTCTGTCAGAGTTAACAGGAAATGAATGCAACTTTACAAAATCAGTATTTCAAAATAGTACAGGACTAAATGTGGCAACTGTGCATTGGAAAATTAATATTTCCTCAATGCAAATATCAAATCTGCAGCACCATTTAAAAGCTTCCACTAAAAACTCAAGCTGCAGTATTTATTACAAGCTCTACCCAGAACACAAGACTACCTAAATCAAGCATTAGAGAAAAACAGTGGAGTCATTCAGGGATACTATGTCAGATTTGGTACAGGATTAGAATACTAACATTTTCTTAATGTACTGGTTCAAATTAATAAATACAAAAACAATATAAAAATATACACCAGTTGATAAGACTGTACTGCGGATGATCAGAAAGTTAAATTTCACTCTCATATGTTTGCAAGTATGTCTTGAGGGCCAGAATTTCAGAATAGCTGCGGCTGGTCTTTCGGAAGAAATCCAGACTGGTGAGATGTTCAATGTCTCGCACTCGAGCTGTGTGCATCTTTATGAGTTCCTCTACCCATTTCGACTCATCCTCTGAATTCTGCAATGGAACAGAACACAATCAGAGTCAGAACTTTTCAAGGAGGTTCTCTAAAAGGCCAGTTTGCTCCAAGTCCACAAATGACCTCTACATACTCCTGCACACTGTGCCAAGGCATGTCATTCCATCCTGGCCTCCCCATGACTCTACTACATTCCTGTCGATGATGCCGCACAAATACCTGCCTCGGCTGTAAACATTCTCAACAGTAATTAGCTGTACCAAATAAATGAGACATGTGGTTTGAGAGTGCAATTGACTCAATAGGTTCTCAGAACATAAATCAAAGTTGGGAAAACCAAAATCTCTGGAGAATTTAGTAAAGTTTTTCTTTACCTAGCTGCCAAATTGCAATGTTGAATACAGAGAACAAGTAATTTGAAATGTTCTTCAGTCTCCCAAGGAAAGTGAAGACCTTGCACCTAATACACAAAACTGTGTGTGCATTTCTAGCTTTTTTGAAAGAACCTGCTATATCAAATACATCATCTACTAGACTGCAATGACTAGATATTTGAATAATGATTTCAACTTGAAGCAGTCAATGCATACATCTGGCCTGTTGGGGCCCAAGAGAACTGAACTGGATGTGTGACTCTCCACTTCCTGGCTATAAGAACGAGGTCAAGCTACTTGATTTTTTGAGGTCTCAATTTCTTATTCATTCACAAAAATAAAAATGCTTCCTTCAGCAGTTCCCTGGGAGGTAGGAAGGAGAGAAAGAAGAAAAGGGAGACGAAAGTAAAGCAATATCATGGGAGAAAAGAGGACATCTCTCTTTATTTTTCTGCTTTCCATTGGCATGAATTTCATAGGAAATACCTTCAAATATCCTACACCAAACAATGTATTTTATGTCTAACTTGAAACTAAAAGATAACTCAGGAGATGCAGTCCTTTACATCTCAAAAAGAACATCTTTCATTCCTGAGGCAAGTTGAGGGAAAGAATGAGAGCTGAGGATCCTGTGAATTATGAAAAAGTGCTTGCCTTTGTTAGTAGACATGTGGCAGGACGGTCTTTGCAAATAATTTCATTTTCAGATGCCTCTGGAATTGCAAGGGCTCTTGAGTCTTTCTACAAGTTAAAGGGTGGCTATGTGTCCCAGGGAAGAGAATATTCAGACATGCCCTCACTCTACTCTTTGCCACTAGTGGTCTCAATGAACTATCCAGTAATGCCCAAGAACCTGCAATAGGGTTTCTCGGAAAGCTCCAACCAACCCACACAGACCTGGATAGGGAGCTACGGCAGCTTGTGCCAGAGCTAAATATGTACCAGGAGGGTGTTGGTTCAGGAAACTAATGCCTGGCCATCCCAAGCAAAATGAAGAAATGGGAAGAAATTTCTTTGCATGCTGGGGAAGTAAGGATTTTAACTTTCCCCCATGCCCCACCCTCTTACCCAACCTAACCAAGATCTCTGCGATTCACAGGAAAGGAAAGATCTAAATATAACTCTACCCACAATGGTACTGACCAGTCCTCAGTATGACCATATAATTAACAAAGTAGGAGGTCTCCAGACGGGTCAAGACCCCCTCAGAGTAAGCATGAGACTGTATTTTGGGAGAATTTTCATATTCATCTTATTTGTTTGATTTTTCTGTGGTTAGTCTGATTTTTTTTCTTTGTAAATGCAGTCATTTCAATGTGTGGACAGGGGTGAAAAGGCTTTTCCTAATTTAAATAATGGTGAACTGGGATTATAAGAATTTTTTTAAAATCTATTTTTTGCTATTTTTTTCCTTGGGAAATGATTTTTCGATTTCAAGGGAGGAGCATTTTCTTCTGGTTCTCATATGCTAAACTCTCATGTCTAATTCATCATTATAAAACACGGACTATGCTGCACATGAAGAAAACTCTTCTGCCTTTATGCTGGCTTGTGACCCACAGATGTATTTGCTGATGGGGACTGTAGAGTGAGATGAAAAACTAATTAAATTAAAATAAAAGTTCATGCACATCAAGGTGGGATTAAAGAAAAACTTAAAAACTAAATAGCTTAAAATAGTAACAAAAATAAAACCACAATCCATAAACTTGCTTATTGTCTTTCTTGCTATGGGTGTTTATTCTTCCCCTACCTTTTCTTCCTGACTTTCTATCAAGCAGGTTTATTAACTCAAGCTGCAATAGTTTTAAGGTAAACTTCAAAGCAAGGACAAGTACAGGTTTATATGCATGCTGGCCATGAGCTCTACACAATATATCTCTAAACTCTGGGCAGGTTCAGAAACTAGTAGGAAGAAGAAGACCTGTGAGGACATCAGATGTAAAATTTGGGTTGAGAACTAAAGAATGGTCTTTGCACAAAGTTTCAAACAATGTTTTCTAAACTTTCCCATCACCAAATTCCCATAATGATGGAATAACTTGACAATGTCTTTTCCATGAATCTAGGTATAATTTAAATAGCCTGCTATACATATGAAAATTCTATTCTCTCTCTATCTCTCTGTCTCTATACATGTGTGCAGGTTTAAACCTTTTAGTACGGAAATATTCAAACATCCATAAATGTAGAGAGAACAATATCATGAATTCCTGTGAACTCTTACCTAGTTTCAACAATTATCAAAAATTTGATACTTTCCACTTTCTTATTAAAAATATATATGCCAGGGCCAGCAGGTGGCTGGGCCAGCACTGGACTCCCATATGGCCAACTGTAACTCGAGTCCCAGACCCGGCAGTCTCACTTTCCCTCTCTCTCTCTCTCTCTTTCTCTGTCCCCCTCTGGTCAAATTAGAATAAATAAACAAATGAATAAATAAAGTTAAAGAAAATAATTATTCAATATATTTTATATATATATAATATACTAAATAACTATATATAAATGTATATATATATATATATATATATATATATATACATACACACACACACATATATATATATATATGCCTTTTGTGAAATTAAAAAATTCAGGCACTTTTGGCATTAATAAAAATTGGTAATCATGTAGAGTGCATAAATACACAGTGAAAAACTAAAAAAAAAAAAAGGATACAATGTTTCTACATAACAAGCAAAGCTCTAATTATCACTTTCTTACAGAGACCAAATACTTTTATTATGTTCTATTTCAATGATGGAAATGTAAATCAAGAAGCAAGGATGACTTATGAATGCAAATCCTAAATGACTCTCCCTCTGAACTCACATTGCAGCTCTCATCATTGTCAGGGCGGTGAGGAAGGATGAATGAAGACACGGAGAGGGGGCCATCACACTTGTCAGCGGGCTGAGTGAAATCCAGGCAACTTGTGATGATGCTGTAGTAGTGAGTCGGAACAGGGATGGGACTGCCTTCCACATACCTGCCACAGGAAGGTAAAACAACGTTGTAATTGACATAGAAGATTTCCTTTCCTAGTCGCTAAAATTAATTCCCACCCACTCGAGTTATTTTTCACTTCTAAGCATTAGTTCCCTTGTACATCTTGAACATATTTTCTCTGCCTGGACCCCTCTCTTCCTCAGCCTGGCAGGGAAAGATATTCTAGGCAAAGTATATGACTTGATTCAAGATTTGGAGGCAGGAAATGGTGAAAATATCAATGCAGTAAAACTGAAAGGCTGAAAGAATCAGTCACAAATTATGGTGAATTCTGAGTGCTAAGGAATGGGCTTTGAGCTTTATTGTTCTGGCAGTAATGCTGCATTGAAATTTTTGTTATAGTTATTAGATCCATGTCGCAAGAAGATAGCTTTCTATCTCTCTCACTCTCAATTTTTTTTAAAGGTTTTTGCTATACAGTGCATGGGTTCATGAGAGACAGAGAAAGGGAAAGTGATAAATCACCCCCTAGGGGGGAACAGTGATGCCTCAATCTCTTTTCCATTCTCTTCTTGGTACCTTCAGCATGAAAACACATGCGCCCAGCATGATTTTCAAGCCACCGGGTTCGGGACTTGAACCGTGGTAAATATTATGAGAATCTAGGGCCTTAACCATCACACCACCTTCTGGTGCACCCCCTCCTTTTTTTTTTTTTTTTTTTTTTTCCCGTTTGCTTGACAGTACTAGCACTCACTAGAGAGAGAGGATAAGAAATCACTCCCATGGGGGCTGGTAGGTGGCATGGTGATTAAGGATGCTGGACTCCCACATGGCTAACTGTGGTTTGAGTCTCGGACCTGGAGGCTTGTTTTCTCACTTTCCCTGTATCTCTCTCTCTCTCTGTTCCTATCTGGTCAAATTAAAATAAATAAAGTTAAATAAAATAATAAAAAATTTAAAAAGAGGGAAAAAAGAAAGAAAGAAAGAAATCACTTCCCGGGAGAAGATAGCCACGCTGCTATTCTTTCTCCTCCATTCTCCTCTCAGAATTTTGGGCACACACTCACATGTGCCCAGCTTGTTTTTCAAGCCACCAGGTCCAGGACACAAACCACATAGTCAGCCATATGAAATCCAGCTGCCTTAACCACCATGCCACCAGTTGGCCCAGAAGACAACTTCCATAGAGTTGCACTAAATCGATCAAGGAAGAAGATACTAGAGCGAAGGGAATAAATAACAGCCTTTCCAAGCTACAACAAAATTCTGACCGTGGTATAAAGAACTCATTTACGAAAGGAAGTACTGAGGACTGAGTGCTACTCGTGAACCTAGAGTTCCAAAAAAATCCTTTCTGGTAGAGCAAAGTATAAAAACGCACAATTTCTTACCTGGTATTTTGTTATTTTTTATTTTTTTTTTTAATTATTTTTAAAAATTTATTTATTTATTTACTTATTTATTTTGAGAGGTTTTTGCTACAGGGCACTCGTCAGACAGACAGAGAGACAGAAAGCAAGAAATAACCCCCCAGGGGGGATGGCCACGCCACAATCCCTTCTCCTCCATTCTCCTCTCGGGATCTTGGGCACGCACGCACACGCACCTGGCGTGAGTTTAAGCCACCAGGTCTGGGACTTGAACCATGGTCAACTATATGAGAGTCCAGTGACATAGCCATTACGCTAACTACTGGTCCCCCTTTTTTATTTTTTATTTTAAGTTTTAGCCCGAGGGTGCCTGAGCTTGCTGAAGAGAGAGAAAGGGAGAGAAATCACGCCCCGGGGTATGGCCACACCACAATTCCTGCCCTCCATTCTCCTCTTGTGATTCTGGACACACACACACATGCATCTGGCATGATTTCTATTCTGTTGCCTAAATTGTAATCATCTTTCCCAATGTTGAAATTATGATCGAATGCGTAACTATTTTGGTTAAAAACTATAATAATGCAATAAGTATATGCTTAAGATGAACTTTCTCTTACAAATGACTGAAAAAGCAGTTAGATAATTTTTATTAGTTAACTATATTTCTTAAATACCAGTCTATTTCCTAATTATCTGGAAATCACAATTAATCCCTCTCCAATTCTGTGCTGCTCTGATTGTTTCGTGAATATAAAGTTACATGATAACTTATTCTGAATTTATTGTGTTTTTTTTTATCTTGTTGCCTTCTCAACTAGACCATGGGTTCCTTGTAAGCAGACTATGGCTTATCCATTCAAATCTCCAATAACACCAAAGAAAGGAACAGAGATAACAAGATTCAACCAAAGTTGCTTTGCAATCTCCCACTGAAATGTACTGACTTAGAAATTCTAAGGGATTTCAAAAATCTCACCAAATAATAGAGATAAATGGAAATTACCATCTTCCCATTGAAGAGTTAGTGAAGAATAAATGAGAATATTTTTAACATCTTTTGATATATTTTCTTTCATGAAATGGAAAAATGCATGAATATACCACAAAACCCCAAATTCCATTCCAATCACTAATGCCACATTTAATCAGAGGTCCAAAAGAACAGAGGAATTCAAAAGCAGGTTCAAAAAAGAAAACATGTAAGAGATAGCAGTTCTTCTCTAGAACACGAATATTTGAAAAATGGCCTTGAATGAGATCTTGGCAAATACAAATCACACACTGAGTAGAAATAGAAAGCTTACTGTTTGATTTTGTCCTCTGTGTCATGTAAGCCATCATAGTCATAGTCAAAAATTGGTCCACTAATCACATTAACTCCATTTCTTTCCGAAGCATATTTCTTTATCAATACCCTTTGGAAATAATTCCAAACCCCTGTGTAAAAACAAAAACCAATTCTTCATGAACAAAACTCCTTGCTTCAGTTAAATTCTCTTTAGGATACATTTTACATGTCAAATGTTTCAAGTCAACAAACAATATGGTGGTTGTGATTCATGAGAGGAATTAATTCTAAAGCATTATCTGTATGCGTGTGTGTGTGTGTGTGTGTATGTGTGCATCTGTGTGTGTGTGTGTGTGTGTGTGAGAGAGAGAGAGAGAGAGAGAGAGAGAGAGAGAGATTTATAAACTAGCAAAGGAAGAGATATGGAGCTATAGGAGAATGGTACGGGAGGGTTAACCTGGCCCACTAAGTCAGGGAAGGAATTCAGCTGAAGTGGTTACTAAGCTAAGAGCAGATAAATAGGTGGTGTCCCCTAGGCAAGAAGTCAGACGTAGAACACTACAGGCAGAGGAAACAGAATGCACAAAAGAGAAAGCAAAGTGTTTCTGAGTAATTGAAAATAAGGATTTACTTGCTTTTTCGACCTTTGTGATCTCATGATACGCTAGTTCCCAAGTTTATCTCTAGTCCTGACCTTTACATGGAACGCCAGACTGTCGTCCCACCATCTATCTCATAATCCACTTGAATACCTGACAGTCATGTTAAAACAAAAAATTATCCAAACAGAATGCTTTAATAGGCTATTTTTCCTTATTCGTGATAAAGTGTGTGTGCACGCATCAAAGAGAGGGAGCGCGGGGGCGATAAGCACACTCCATAGGATCTTGTCACACTGCGTTCCCCTTTTCAGTCCCCCAGCCTGTCAGCTCTTGGACAATCTCACGTTGGCCCAGTGTGCTTCAGGCTGACCCCGCTAGGAAGACAAAGCCAATGCCATGTCAGATCTGGCTTCTCTTGAGGAGCACACTACCACTATGTCACAGATGGGCCCCAGACAGAATTCTTGATTTTTCTCCCCAGTCCTGCTCTGTCCCTTGCCTTCTCTGTCATAGCTAATGGCACTCACACTTTGCTCCATATTCAGGCCGAAGTGCTAGGACTCATGCCTGACCTTTCTCCATGCCCGTGTGAACAAGTCCTGGCAATGCTGTCTCCAAAATTCACCCCAAATCTGACCACCTCTCACCTTTTTTACTGCTTCCATCCTGCCTCAGGTTACCATCCTCTCCAAAATAAACTACCACCAAAACTACTGCCTGGGTTCCCTGTGAGAAAGTCTTGGTTCCCAGTAGTCATTCTTTATCTAGTAGCCAAATGGATCCTTTTATACTATAATTTGATTTTTCTATTTCTCCTATCTTCCTCTTCCTCTCTCTTTCTCTCTCTCTCATACACATACACACATGTATTTCTACACTCCAGGTGATTTTTGTCTTGCAATTAGAACAAAATCCCAGCTCCATAATGAGGCCCATGCTTACTTGACTTTACTTTTACCCTTTCTGCTGCAGGTGCAAGGCTTCCTTCCTGTCCCCCAACTTTACCAAACTTGTTTCAGCCCAAGCATTTGCATTTGGTCTTCTCTTTGCTTGGAAAACTCAATCAGAGATTATTCCCTTATCTGTCTTTGTCTGCTTTTTCCTCCATTATCCATTTCTCAGTTTCAAAGTCACCCCCTGAAGAGGACTTCCTTGTCCACCTAGCTTCAATTTACCTTGGTTATCTTTTAACTGGAGGAGCATGAGTGGCTTGGAAGAGAAAAGGAGAAAGGTAAAAGAAGGGAATAACAGTACAATAGTGAAGGCAAGCAGTACGTTGGTTCTGAAATATTAGACCCAGCTCTACCTGTTCTATTCTATTTGGTGATTATGAGGTTCAGCCACCATCACTGCTTCTCCCCCTTTATTAGAAAGTACCTGGTGTTTTAACTGCTCTTTATAGTTTTTGGCACTCTGAATGAGAATAACAGGGCAGCCTCCCAGAGCCTAACACCATAGATAACTATTTGTAGTTAAGAAAGAGAAGGATAAAAGCATGGGAAAACAATTGCAGATACTAGAGACAGTATGGGAGGAAGGTGGGAAATGCGGGAGGGTGAAAGGGAGGGAATCTAGGAGAAAAAGAAAGAAGCAAAACATTTAAGGTACATAAAAATGGAAAATTATCCGATGATGATAACATGTATGAGAATATCTCTAACTGGACTAATAATACAGTGTATTCAGACTGGGGAAATTCATTTTGCAAGTTGTAATCATATACAGTGATTGAATATTAAAAAAAAAAGAAAGAGAAGGATAGTGGGAGAGAAGTTTAAGTGCTAAGAATAAGAAAAGAGAGAAAGAGAAAAAACCTATCAAAACAATGAGAACAGTGAAATGGTCAAGCCCACAGAAATCCAGCATGTGAAAAAATGATTCCTCTAGTGAAGAAGAACAGCAAGCTCTCTGTGAAAGGCCTTTTCCACAGCAGCCTCAGGGTGGTACCAAGTGTTTCCTTTACTACCATTTGGTCAAAAATACATGATTAAAGAATAAAAAAATCCAAAAAAACCCCTAATTTATGGAGATTACATGAAGCACATTCCACGTAATATTGTGATAGAGGATCTATGTGAGCTTCTGAAATATCTCTCCGCTAGATCTGAGAACAAATCAGGAGACCTTTTAAAATCATAGTCTGATTTTTCACTCATAAGCAACAAATTCTATCTTTGAGTAAACCTTCATTTATTAACTAGGACATCAAATAAACATTTCGTTCTCCAAACCCTGTGAGCCATCTCACCAATATTACACAGGGGAGGTCTGCCGCTGTGAATGACACTCCACAATCATTCATGCCTATTTTGACACTAATTCAGCTCTAATAGTCCTATAATGCAGCCCCATCTTCCTCTGTTATGTCAAATTAGGCAGAGGTGCTTTCTTTTCCCATAAGCCTATAGTCTGTTCACTATAAATGAACTAAAAAAGATAAAAGCTACTTCACAAAGCTTCCTCTATATTTAAATACATGGATCATTTAAAAAAAATGGATAGATGGATGGATAGAGAGATGAGTTAATTCTTTGTTTTCTTTGTTATCAGATATAAAAAATGGATTGTTTTAGCCAATGAATGATTAAGTTATAAGTCCATTTAAGCTGTAGAAGTTACACAATCAAATATCTTAATTTTGCAAACAAGAGGTTAACTGGCATTTCTAGGATCACACAGTCGGTGCTCGTTCTCCAAAGACTAGAACTTGGGCCAGGGCTAATAATGCCTGTATAATGGTAGCATCACTATCATTCACAAATTTATTTATATCATATGCAGAAATTATAAGTGTTCAAAGAAACTAAAATAGTATTTCACAGAACCCTAATACCATCTAAAATTAATATTCTGATGACTCGGAAGGGCTGTTAGGCCCTCTCAAGGTTTCAGAGTCATCATTCAGAATATATCATCACTTCTGGTGAGAGAGGTGCTGGTATTTCTTTTTCTTTTTTTTTTTTTTTTTTTTGAGAGATTTTCGCTATAGGGCACGTGCGCTCGCCAGACAGAGAGAGACATAGAGACAGAAAGCGAGAAATCACCCCCCAGAGGGTATGGTCACGCCGCAATCCCTTCTCCTCCATTCTCCTCTAGGGATCTTGGGCACACACGCACACGCGCCCGGCGTGAGTTTTAAGCCACCGGGTCCGGGACGCGAACCGCGGTCGACTATGTGGGAGTCCAGCGACATAGCCATTACGCTAACTGCTGGTTCCCTAACGATCAATCAATAAATACAGAAGTTAAAATGCCAAGTGGCCCCCAAAGTACCACAAGGGCCCTTTTTAACCAACAAAATAATGATAACTGAAATAAAAAGAATGACAGATTAGTGGAAAAACAGCTCAGTTCAACTTCTACCATAAATGACCTAGGTCACTTTTTGCAATGTTAATTTTTTAATTATAAACAAGGGATGACCTACTAACCTCCTTCACAGATTCAAATTTTAGATTAATGGTAGCATTTACATGAAAGGTTTTCAAAAATGATAAAGGCTGACTACATGAAATATATCCTTATTATTGAAATTAATATTGAGGTAGAAATGGTAAGTAGTTAATTTAGGAATATATATTTTCATAAATAACAGTTTCTATGTAAATATTGAACTTACGTTTGAAAGCAGGATACATTGGAACCATATTAGTTACAAGGAATGCGTCATATTTCGCTTCTGGTGAAGAACTCAGATCTAAACATGAGAAAAATAAATAATGTACATAGCATACCAAAATCTACATCAATAAAAGAGCAATCCTCCAAAATGATCCAAACAGCATGAAGTAAATAAACCTACTCATTTATTTCTACTCATTATCTCCTTCGTATATTTTCTACTTCTCCCAATCTCTTCTGTTCGCCCAACAGTTCTCTCTTACAAATTGTTTACAATAATTTTACTTCCTACCTAGCTCTTGAGTCTACTAAGAATTATGTTAAATAATCCCTTGATTTCATTAGTGTAATTTAAACTTTTAAAAATATAGAATCAGGACAATGAGAGATAATTAAATGACTTCATTTATTTTTAAGAGATCATCTCTTTAGTGCCATTTAAAGAACTAATGTCTTAATGAATCACTATTTCACTCTCAGATTCTCATTTAATGATATAAGCGGGGACACAGACAATGGCTTTACACATGAGAATTCCGTCAGAGAATTGAACTTTTGAAAGCTGGTCACTTGAGTCAAAGAAGAATCACATAGTTAATCTCTACAGTATCTTGAATGTCCCCTTTTGAAAAAAATCTGAGCCACTGAAATCCTAAATACCAAGTTTCACACCCGAGAATGTATAAAATAACATCCTTCTACAACCATCAGGTAACGTTAGTCATAACTTACATGGAGGAAACAGGAATCCATAGGACATCTGTTTATCATTTTTGTAGGCCAAACAGTTCTGACTGAAACTTGGAGAAATGCGGACATCAGGCCGGACACAATTGGTCAGATGCTCGGGGATGCCAGAGACCTCAGCCTGCAGGAAGTCAGAGGCATTCAGTAAGCCATCATCACAGACACCATAGCAAATGACAAGGAAATACCCACACCGCGCTGCTCTCCCGCCAACAGATAAGCTCAAAGCCCCTCTGACTCTTCCTGTAGCTCGTATTCTAATATTCCGAGCCCTTAAGAAACAAAGCTCTTAAGTTTTCAATATAGTAAGCTGGTAATTTTCACACTCATAGTTTTAGTAGCAAAACTTTCTTATCAATGTCTTAAGAACAATAAAATATAAAGCAAAACCCTCACTATTAAAATAGTAGGACTCCACAAAAGATAACTTAAAAAACAATAATCTAAGAAATAATGTAGATATATCTACTCCCAAAAGAGGACTGTGTGTGCGTATGTGTGTGTGTGTATATATATATATATACACACACGCACACACACACACACACACATATATATATTTATAAAATATTTTTTTTCAATTACATGTATATATTTTCAATTTCATTGAAAAAATGAAATTAAAATGAGAATTTATTTGGTGCAAAAAAAAAAAGAGTTGAAATTCACACGTAGTTTTTTTTCCATAATATGCATTTTTCATGAACTTTTTGAAGACACCCATGTGTGTGTATGTGTGTGCACAAGAGCATGTATATGTGCACACAATACAAGTTAACAAAAAAATTGTCTGGGCAGCAGCAACATTCTCTTCATTTGTTTTCAAAAATTAAGAACATACTTCAACTGCTAAGTATTTTCTTTCTAATTTCTGATATGTACCTACCTATGTATCTTCATTAAAACTGAAACCCCAGCATAAAACCTTTATTAAAAACATGAAGACCCTGTTGGAGGTGACTTGTCCATCTCTCTTTCTCTCACTCCCTCTCTCTCTCTCTCTCTCTCTCTCTAGTGGAAGAAAAAATTTTAAGTAAAAAGATGCTGATGGGGGGCGGCCTGGGCAGGGGCAGATAGTATATGGGAATCTGTACTTTCCACTCCATTTTGCTGGGACCTGAAAACAGCTCTAAAACACAAACTCTATTTGGGACCAGCAGTTAGCGTAATGGCTATGTCGCTGGACTCCCACGTAGTCGACCGCGGTTCGAGTCCCGGACCCGGCGGCTTAAACTCACGCCGGGCGCGTGTGCGTGTGTGCCCAAGATCCCGAGAGGAGAATGGAGGAGAAGGGATTGCGGCGTGGCCATCCCCCCTGGGGGGTGATTTCCTGCTTTCTATCTCTCTGTCTCTCTCTGTCTGTCTGGCGAGCGCACGCGCCCTATAGCAAAAACCTCTCCAAAAAAAAAAAAAAAAAACACAAACTCTATTCAAACAAACCAACCAACTTTGGTGACTTCTGTAATATTGGGCAATGATTTAAAAGAAAAGCAACTAAAAGAATGATAATGCTTCCTTCAATATTTAACATATGACCATGGAATTATTAGAACATTGAATAAAGACTAGTTCAAAATATCTTGTGTTAGACCCAACATCGGATTTCTTTTATCAGGAATAATTAAAATATTCCTCAAGACAAAATTCTATGAAGCAACCAGTGTAATGAAATGAAGGCTATAAACCAATTTTCACAATGACCTGTTTAGAAACAGTGTATGATGTCCAGAGTGGCATTAGGAATATTTCGCTATAGCCGCTTTCAAAGTCAGTGTGATATAAGATATCATATCTAGTTCTATAGAGCACTGCTGGGCGTCCATAGAGGAGGTGTCTCTCTAGGAAAGAACAAGATAAACCGTTAAACACATATTAAACTTTACATCAAATGCTAAAGAAAGATTTGAAGTTTGCTAGCTTACATATTAAAGCTTTGCCTTCTCCTTAATTTAATCAAGTTAGTTTCCCTAACATTTTTGTGCTTTATCTAATCACATTAGCATAGGTCAAGACTTGCAGTTATCAAAACCATAATGTAAATGTCACATTTTTTCTAATGCTTTTTTTTCAGCTGTAAAGAATTTAAAATCTGTTTAAGAAGGAAACATTACATAGTAAAACCCTAAAATTACTCAATGAAATTGAAAGCCAATAGAATGATTTTTTGTAGAATTAATTAATTTAACCCCTACAGAGATTTATCAAGTTAACCAATGATTTAATTAAGAGGAAGGTTCTCTTTAATTATTATTGGCAAACTGCAACTGAAGTATGTATTATTTTAGAATGAAATAAAAATGGGTACTAAGGAGCATTTAAAGTAAGCTGCTTTATCCATGGAAGAAAATTTTATAGGTAAAAATTTAAAGGAACATGTATAGATAAAATAAGTGGACATTCAAGAGGGACCTTTAAACACAGAAGAGTAATGTTCTTCAGTTACTAAAGAATTTAGTTAAGACCCTGAAGGCAAATTTAGACGCCCACAGAAAGCTCTCATGGAAAAAAAGGACTGAAGCCTTACTCTTGGAAGGAGAAGAGATTGGAGTGTAGCATACAAATATTCACTCCACGCCCATCATTCACGCCTAGAGCCTGATCTGTCTGTCCATTTAGGATAGGCTAAAGTCAAAACATCCAGATTCTTCCAAAGAAACTAGGGCTCCTACAGACTGAACTATTTAGAGACTGAGGCTTGGGCAATTCTCAATTCCCTAAGTGATCATCAAAAAAAAATTTTTTTAAGTATTATTTGTATTAAAAATAATAAGTTCTGGCAATTTCTTATTAAATTATGTATACATGTTTCTTTAATTAAAGCGTTACCACTCTGTGAACATCATGGGAAGAAACTCTTAGAATATTTTGCAAGACCCTCCCAAGTAGAACTGCTGATTCGGAGTGAAGCAGCCCACACTATTACAACACGAGTCTGTTCTGGATAGCTTAGCTTAATTGAGCATTACAATAAATGTAGAAGCCTTGGTTAAGCTGCCAATTTGGGGACCCAACCCTAAGAACTAGAACATAACATGACAATAAAAAATAAAGAAAATATGAAAAATAAATAAATAAAAAGCCAGCAAATCCTAACTGCAGTACTTGGGGACAGTAAGCCCATCCAGACTCTCTTTCAAAACTCAAACCAAACCTTTTCCAGGTTCAAAATTTCCATTAATGTTTTCCTTGTTTTCATTTGTGCTGCCTCTGAATTGTCTGGTTTGAGCTGGAAGCAGAAGTATCAAAATTCTTTGAAAAGCTATTCTCTTTTGACCATTTCAAATACATTCCTCCAAACTCAGATTAAAGCCTAGCATTCAATGTATTTCATTAAAGCAACAACAAAATAGCAGCATTGTCTACATGCAACACCCTCCCCATCACGAGACAATAGGTTTGAACAATCTGTAATCTCCACCAACTCTGGCTTTTGCTCTGGTCTTTCTTATTTGTTGACATTCTGCAACATGATACTCCATTCTGCAAGGCTGATTTATTTGCAACGTTAGGTTCATGATCACTTTTAGCAAACCTGTAACTGTCATTATACATGTTATTTCCTTTTTCTCTACCAGAAATAATTTCACTAGTCTTCTTCACCAATACTGTCACACATTTCTTCCTAATTCATCTATTAACGCATTCCTTACAACAAACAGTTACTGAGTACCTTCGTTGTGCTAGGCTCGGGCTGTAGAATAGATAAATGAGCAGAGTTGATTTTAAAAGAACTCTTACCCTCAAAGAGGGTCCAATGAGAGAGACAAATGGAACAAATAACTAAGATGCGATTGTCTGCACCCTATCAGAGTACAAGGGGAACACGGAGGATGAAGAAAGCCACCAGTGGCGGTGAGGTAATGTCAGTTAAGTCCTTTACAGAGCATGTGAAGTTAAACCCAGGTGACACTATGTCCGTGCCTGTTGCCCTGGCATGGTTTTTAATAGTGCCCTTATTCACACTCCAAAGTGTTTGACAAAAAATCTGGTCACATAGTTCAGGCCTCATGGAAGACACTGGAAGAGAGAAAAAAGAAGAGGTACCAGAGGGACAAGAAACAAAATTTCCTTTCTCCTAAAATTTTGCCTTAAGCTCCCTTGCTCTGCTCATATGAGACTCAATTTGCTTCAGACATTTGGACTTTGGAGCCTCCAAACTATTATCACAACTGCAATTTTTGGCACACAGCTGGAACACATGTATAATTCTATCTGACTTTTCCTCAATTTTTACTAGGTACAAATGGCATGAAGAAAAAAAGACAGTGGTTTCAGCAGAGTCCTAAAATCCAATCAAGGTCCCCAACTCACTCGATGGATCTACTTGGATATTCCTGAAGCTCAAAATTTAAGTAAGAAGTGAAATAGATTCTTTGTGGTAAAAAGATTTTTAAGGTACAGAATTGAACTTTAGGTTTTGCTTTTTAGTTTATCAAAATATCAAAGGATTACACATTCTCAGTGACACCTCAATTCTGTTAGTATTTATGACATCTTGGGAGAGCTACCATTCACTGCATTTCTTTCTCTCTTCTCTTCTCTTCTCTTCTCTTCTCTTCTCTTCTCTTCTCTTCTCTTCTCCTTCCTTCCTTCCTTCCTCCCTCCCTTTCTCTCTCTCTCTCTCTCTTCTTTCTTTCTCTTTCTTTCTTTCTTTCAGCATTTTTTTTTTTTTTTTTTTGCCATAGGGCACATGTGCTTGCCAAAGAGACAATAACAGGGAAAGTGAGGAATCACCCCCCCCAGGGGAATGGTCATATCCTTTTTCCTCCTGGGATTTTGGGCATGCACACGCATGTGCCTGGAGTGATTTTCAAGCTGCCAGATCTGGACTCAGACTGCAAAGGGTCATGTGGGAGTCTAGTGTCTAAACTACACTATACCACTTGCTGGTCATTGCATTTCTCTTAAACACAAAATCCCTACTCAGGCCATAAAACATACTTGAATCTTGGTCTTTATACATATTAATATTTTTATCTCAAGATCCCAGTCACAGTGTACAGGTGGTAGGGTGCTGTTGTGTGAGACTGCAGCCATCTGGGAGTCCTGGGTTCAGCTTCCAGTTCAACCTGAACATGCCAGTTATACCAATGTACACCTGTGAACCTGGCTGCCTGAGGGGAGGATTGAAGAATGGCAAAACCCTGTCAAGGGTATCCTTCCCTCCCTCCAACCTTTCCAACCTCTCAAGAAAGAAAGAAAGAAGGGAACCAGCAGTTAGCGTAATGGCTATGTCGCTGAACTCCCACGTAGTCGACCGCGGTTTGCGTCCTGGACCCGGTGGCTTAAAACTCACGCCGGGCGCGTGTGCGTGCGTGCCCAAGATCCCGAGAGGAGAATGGAGGAGAAGGGATTGCGGCGTGACCATCCTCCCTAGGGGTGATTTCTCACTTTCTGTCTCTATGTCTCTTTCTGTCTGTCTGGCGAGCGCACGCGCCCTATAGTGAAAATCTCTCAAAGAAAAAAAAAAAGAAAGAAAGAAAGAAAGAAAGAAAGAAAGACAAGAAAGACAGAAAGAAAGAAAGACAGAGAAAGAAAGAAAGAAAGAGAAACTTGAGAAGAAAAAAAGACCTTTATCTAAAAACTAAAAACCAGCAATCCTTCAAGAGCATTTTACAAGTCTCTGTTTTTGTAACATGTCCTCATGATTTCTTGACATAGATCTAGGAGAGTCTGTGTCCTCCTAAGCCAGGTTCCTATTCCATAGAATTCCAGACAGAGCCTTCATTCCACACTCGAGATCCCTGTTTACAATGGAGTCTCGGCATTTTTGGTACATGCCAAGGTTCTCCTCCAGATACCACATTTGGCAAAACACTGAGGCAGATCTTTTTAAGTGGTATGGACTCCCCAGCACTCACTCTTTCTGTCTTCCAACTTTTGGGAGTGCAGACTTGAGTTTGTGTTTCTTTTCCCTCCTCAGCTTCCTGATTCATATTCCCACAGATTAGCTGGCTAACTTGAGAGTCACATGGAAATCTCTCCTCTTTTTTTTTTTTTTTTTTTTTTTTTTTTTTTTTTTAATATTCATTCCCACAGAATTCACTCCCATGCTGTTCAATGTTACCACAAAATCTCTAGACCAGGTCTTTCCTTTTCCTGCATCTTTTCTCTTCTGCCTTATAAGTGCTATTATCTTTTACTGCCATTTTAAATTTCTGTGGGATTCAGTTTGATGCCTGTATTAGTGCCTGTTAAACCTTAAAACATTATGTTGTAATTCATCAATACCCCCAATCCTGCAATAGAACAATAACTTTATAAGACAGGGACTTCATTTGTTTTATTCACCGCTGTATTCTCCATCTCCAACAATGCCAATCACATAATATTTACTTGGTGAATACTTGTCAATAAATGAATGGTTTTTTTTTTCTTTTTTAAAAAAATACTGGTTTTTCTATGTCTGACCTAACTAATATAACCCAGGGAAGTAGACTGAGCAGATGAGAATCATCTCCATTTTATTGAGGAAGGATGTGGAGGTTTATAATTTGTGTAAGATAGTTCAGCCACATAGAAGCACCCAAAATCTAGGTGGCTCCATCCTCTTGGTTTATTAGTCTTCTCTTTAGTCTTTTAGACAGTCTCCAGTTGGATGCTGACTCCTGGATTATTCTATGGAGGGTTTATTAGAATGTATTTCTAACTACTCCCAGGCATGCACTCTGTCCAGATAAAGCCTTCTGAGAAGCTAGTGATAACAGCAGTTTATATCCAAGCAGCTAGAAGTCCACAAACAACTTACAAATCTTGATATGCATCAAAATTCTCTCCTGACATATTCTCTTTTTTTCTTCCCTAATTCTTAGAATAAGCATTTTTCAGAAGAAAGCACGTGGGCTGTAGTGTCACATAGAGCTAGAATCAAATCTAAGTTCAGCTTCTTACAGCTCTTAACTCTGTAACTTAATCTCTTAAAGTCTTATATTTCATTGAGATGTTGCATTGTTTAGAAGTAAAATATGTAAACCACCTAGCTCAGTCTTGACTCAAAGCAGTAACAGTAACTGTAGCTACAGTTGGATAGTAAATAATATGTGTTCCACTTTAGTATCATCAATGAAAAGTGGTATGTAAAGGTTTTTCAAATTTAGTGTCTACCATCAAATTCATCTAGATTCCTGTAAATTATAAAATTTTACTATGTGTTGGTTTCATACAAGTCTTTCTCAAAACATACACACACATATGAGTATGTCTCCTTCTATCTTTAGTACAACTAACACATTCAAGAAAATAACAGAAGTGAGAAGTATTTCAAAATTGAAGAGAGCTACAAAGGATATTCCCTTTCTGTTATTAGATATTCAGGATTCTGCTTTAAAGTTAACCAGAATTGCTAGTATTTAAGTAATTTCTCTATCCAAATTAATTTCTCACTGTATGTGATAAGGAGCCAGAAAAAATAGGTGTTAATATTATTTTTAATTTCTTTTTTTTGGCAATAATGACTGAGTACTAATCTAAGAAATAATAAAACATGTAATTATAATGAAAATAGAGAAAAGACTAAGGTGAAAATAAATAGTGCAATTATTCTTGTAATGAAAACTATACCAGAATTGCTTGCTATATAGGAGATTTACAATTTTCTTCTTGGTTAATTCCCTCTTCTATTGATTCACTGTCACTAGGAAATGAGTTTTCATTACATGGCAAGTCTGCCAAGACATTAGATACATATGATCCAGAAACAACAAGAGTTGTGTAATTAAGATCCAGAATTTACCACATATCTAGAAATATTAAGGCTTTAGCAAGCAGTTTAGATCACCACTTTAGGAAATTATATTTTTCTTCCTCATTTTTTAGTAATATACTTGACTCTATAACAGTTTAAATATTTATAGAAATATATTCTCTAAGATTAATTTAACACACCTCTCTGTCTCTCTCTATTTACTTCAGATATCTTGTGAGTTGTTTTACTACTAGAATGTATAGCCTTTACATGTGTGTTTTATACATAAGTATGAGTGACTTTACAGTTAATGACATGAAAACAGTCACATGTGCATGTTATAAGTGGGATGTGTATTTATAGCACATTGCTTATTCTGAAAAACATTTACTACCTACATCTGTGTTCTAAAAAAAAACTAAAAACCAAAATTTCACATTTATATGGAACTTTAGTTTTAAAAACTGCTTTAAAAGCTTCAATGTGGGACCAACAGTTAGTGTAATGGCTATGTCACTGGACTCCCATAAAGCTGACTGCAGTTCAAGTCCCGGACCCAGTGGCTTAAAACTCACACTGGGCACATGTGCATGCATGCCAAAATCCTAAGAGGAGAATGGAGGAGAAGGGATTGTGGCATAGCCATCCCCCCTGGGGGGTGATTTCTCGCTT
Source organism: Tupaia tana (assembly GCA_026018925.1). Lineage (NCBI taxonomy): Eukaryota > Metazoa > Chordata > Mammalia > Scandentia > Tupaiidae > Tupaia > Tupaia tana. Next base: position 72,837,056 of record JAKSZU010000008.1, read on the forward strand.
TCTGTCTCTGTCTCTCTCTGTCTGTCTGGCGAGTGCACGTGCCCTATAACAAAAACCTCTCCCCCCCCCAAAAAAAATGCACGCGCCCTATAACAAAAACCTCTCCCCCCCAAAAAGAAGCTTCAATGTATATTCAAAGGTATCCAAAAAGGGTAAGTATTTTGAATATAACATACATATGTGCTCATATATGCAGTGATTCACAATTATACAATCCTTTTAATTGCCACTTAAAAGTGTGCTCTGATAAAGAGGGAGAAAAAGAGACAGAGGAGAAAATCTCCCCAATTGAGGTGCAGTCATCCATAACCCCTTCACCTCTTTTTCTATCCCATGGAGACAATGGACTTGCATTCACATGCATCTCACATGTTTTTCAAGTCATCAGGGCCAAGATTTGAACTGTAGTTGGCCATGTGGGATCCAGCTCACTTAACCATTAGGCATTGGAGCCAGCCCTATCAAGAGTCTACTCTAAAGGAGCAGATGTTAAACATTTTAAATGAAAAGCTGGAGTTATAATGCAGGAAATATTACTAAAGCCCAAAAGAACTCAAAGAAAATATAGCTTTGCAACTAAAAAAAAATGAGTGATAATACCCGTGAGGAGACAGAAAGAAAAACTAAGAGGCAAGAGACAGGAGAAGAAAGAATATTTACACATACTTCAGAACCTAAACAAAGAAGGGCATTGCACATAATAAGACCATGATATTTAATTAGTTTATTTCACGTAGTCTCTCTCATATCAATAAAAGCTCATCTCACCACACCATGAGCAGACCAAGGGCAGCACTACAGTGATCCTCCCCTGATATTTTATGCCACCATCTTTAAGTCATGAGTGGTGCAGTTGACTCCAAGAAATCACTGCTAGTCCAGGGTAGTCACTCAACAAAGGCTTGCTGAATGAATTCATGAGGGTTAATTTCTGTGAAAATACATAACCTTAAAGCTTCAGTCATATAAAAACACACTCGGCAATATAGATAAGACAATTATGTCCAACCCTGAGCAAAGCAATGAAAAGGGGATATCACTACTTATAGCTCTTTTTTTTTATTATTATTTTTTTTTTTTGGAGAGGTTTCTTGCTATAGGGCGCGTGCGCTCGCCCAACAGACAGATAGAGACAGAGAGACAGGAAGTGAGAAATCACCCCCCAGGGGGGATGGCTACACCGCAATCCCTCTCCCCCATTCTCCTCTCGGGATCTTGGGCACGCACGCACACGTGCTTGGCATGAGTTTTAAGCCACCAGGTCCGCGACTTGCACCGCAGTCGACTACATGGGAGTCCAGAGACATAACCATTACACTAACTGCTGGTCCCACCTATAGCTCTTTCTAGCCCTAACAGTCAGTGATTCACTAAAAAGATGCCTCTTATTTCCATGCTCAGAAATTTGAAGCTACTATTGACGTTGAGTTGTGGAATTTGTTGTGTCACATAATGAGACTGCTACCAACAAACTAAATTCAGAATATTTTTTCAGAGATAGAAATGTTTTGGGACCATAAACAGATAGAGTTTTAATTAGTAAAATCATGGAGAGCCGATTAAAGGTCACAGTTCATTCCTTTAATGATTTTTTAAAAACAAAGCATCGTAGTACTATTTCTGTCTTGGTAATTGAACTTCTGAAAAACTCTGATCGTGAGATTTCTCACCTCTTGACTATGGCAACATTTCCATTTTTCTAGTCATAATTACTCTATAGTCCACTAGAGGTTAGATGTCAAACATTTCAGATCTCTTGTTGAGTGTATGAAGGATCTGTATACCTTCCACCAACAAAGTCCTATCTTCAAAGTTGGGTCCATTCAATATTATGCCTGAGTCTGTGTGTTCTGTGATCAAAGGGAAATGCGGGCAGGGTGAAGATGCAGAAAAGGGAGAAGGAGACAGATGAAGATCTTTATAAAGAGAAAAAATAAGCAATTGAAATCTTCTACCGGTTTCCTCAGCCTCTACTTAATCAGATTGAAAACAGCACATATGATAACCAGAACCATATGTAAGCTAATAACTCAAGTGATGCTCTCAGAAGAATTTGACCATCTGCATCTTTACTGCATGTCTTGGGGTTGCTGTACTCGAATTTTAGCTCCTTCTTTAATACACTTTCTTTTTAATGGTTTTGGTGTTATAACACATATGCTATCTGCTGTAGTGACCTGTGCAAGAGCTGCATCTGTTACCCCACTTCTACTTTCTTCTAATTATCTGGGATTGTAAAATGATAAGGAAGGGCTAATGTGGTAGCTTGTGCTATTTTCTATTTTCCCTAATGATTAAACACTCCCACCTATTGCCATGTGACTTGCAGGATTGAGTCCCTAAGGAAATAACTCACTTCCCTACATCATTGGTCATAATGTGCTCTGCTTTGGCCCGTGAACTATGAATAGAAGTGACATATGATTCATAAAGGCAAAAGTGATGAGACCCAGTACACAGTTCTACCATCTCCTTTTCCCTCTGTCCCAGATAGGGACAACTTCTTCTACCTGAATTCTAGAATAAAAAGTAAGTATACTTGGGGATGAGCCAAACTTGGCCTACTAAATTGTGGGAAAGAAATGACTCATTTATTGATTTATTTATTTTAGACTTTTGTCACAGGGCATGTGCACTTGCTGGAGAAAGACAGAGAGGGAAAACAAGAAAGCACCTCCCAGGGAAGATGGCCATGTTGCAATCCCTTCTCCTCTATGCTTCTCAGGATTTAGGGCATACACACATATACACTCAGCATGTTTTTTAAGCTGCTGGTTAGAGACTGAAACCAGCTGTCAGTCATGTGGTATTCAACACCTTAACCACCATGCCAACTTCTAACCCAAAAGGATTCTTGTACAAGTTGCTATTTTATATATATATATATATATATATATATATATATATATATATATATATACACACACACACCAAATATAATCACAAGCTTTCCAAATACATATATATATATATATATATATATATAATCACAAGCTTTCAAAAAATCACTAATATATGCTTGTTGCTTGCTATCATTATACATAAAATAGGAGAATAAGCTAAGTTTCAATGTAATTCTTTCTTATCAAAAAAAGGAGTTCCAATTCATTCATTCTGTGTATATCCCCACCACATCACCAACTCTCCAGGTAGGTGAGCTTCAGTATAAGTATCAGCTGCCATTATTTCTACTTGTGACTACCATTCTCCTTATAAAAGCTCCCATTAGTTCCTTAATTAATGAATCTTCAAATATATAATGGATTATCTATTTCATAGAGGGCTTAAAAACTATTGAGGAAAACAAAGCTAATGGACTTTTTCTATTACATAGTTGGCATCTTGTATACATTGAATGATTCAATACTCTTTGTCAGGTAGACATAAAAATCACTTTACAATACAAATTTGAATTTTAAAAAATATTGCCCTTATGCTATAAAGTAAATGAGAAACCTCTTCAATTTTTGAAAACTAGAAAATAAAATTTATCTGATTCTTTTTCCACCACCTCTTACCTTCTGTAGACCCTTTCGTATGAAGGCGTTTGTTGAGTTCATCCAATTTGTTCTTTATGTGTGAAAGACAGAAAAGGAAGCAAAAAAAGTAAATTAGAAATGTCCTTTCTTTTCTGTACTCTTTCCTCTACTTAGCACTTCACTAAATCTAAAGAGGCTCCATTAACTCTTTTGATTAATTACTATTTTATCTCAAATTGATATTTGAGGCTCCACTTCTCAGTAGTTCTATGTCCAGGAGCACCTTCTTGAATGTCTCCATGCCTGCTTCCCTTCCTAAAACTGTATAATCATGGTATCAACTTCCCATGTTGGTAATGACGATTATTTGGGCATATGGTAAGAATAGTCAAGTATGTCAAATTACTCCATAGGTCCACTAAGGTGATTACAAAACTAATTTATAAAATTGCTTTTCCAAACTTAAAAAGTAATGAGTTAGCCATTCTAAAAGAAAGAACTCAGCAAATGTACTTTTAACTCTACTTCCTGGAAACACTCTAGCATTCTTCTATAAGAAGACATTATAAGCAGTTAGCGTAATGGCTATGTCTCTGGGCTCCCATGTAGTCAACTGCGGTTCAAGTCCTGGACCCAGTGGCTTAAACTCACGCCAGGTGCATGTGCGTGCATGCCCAAGATCCCAATAGAATGGAAGAGAAAGGATTGAGGTGTGGCCATACCCCCTTGGGGGTGATTTCTCACTTTCTGTCTGTCTCTCTCTGTCTTTCTTGCGAGCACACACATCCTATATCAAAAACCTCACCAAAAAAATATAATAATAAAAAAGAAGACATTTGCAATAGTATCTGCTGCCCCATGTTTTGCAAGAACTAATGTTTAGAAATGACCAAATATTCTCAAACAGGAAAATAAATGAAATAATTATATGTATTTATACAATTCAACATTACCTATGAGTAGTAAAAGATGATTGAGTAAAAAATGGTACATGAGTTAAAACTTCATCTATCAATATGCATAAATCTTAAAAACATAATAATCAACAGTATAATTGCAGAATAAAACTATGCTATGGCCTCTTTTAAGAAAATACAATAAAGGTTCCTTAATATATCAAAGGGATGCACACATATGGAATAAAAAGCACTGAGGCATGCATAGAAATTGTATACACTATACTTGAGAGACTCATTACCTTAGAGTAGGAAGGAATTAGGATTGGGAGGGACATCAGAGGTACCACTGAATCTGTAATATTTTCTTTCTTATAATCTGAGGTACCCATTTTATTATCCCCATAACTTTTAGTATGTCTGAATTTTTTTTGAAAAGGTAGATAGTTTTTCAGAGAAACCCATAGACAAAGTAAAGATGATTCAAATGTGTCTAAAATGATCTAAGACAAGATAGTCTTGTTCTCTAGAAGAAAGGTAATTCATAAAACAAGATACAACTAATAGATTCCTGTAAAATTACATGTGAACTCTACTTCATCAGACTACTTCCTATGGACTGTGGCAGCTCAACTCATCCAGCTTAGGTCTGAGTTTTCTGCCTCAGACTAATCAGCCCTCTTGGTCTTTGACAAGAGCAAAAGTAGGAAGGAGAAAACAATGTAAAAGTGGAGAAGAGCAAACTGAATTCCTCCAGGACTCAGCCTCCCAAACCGTCGCTCCTAGGCCTCTAGGAATCCTGAGTGGTAACAGAAGGATAATATCTCCCTTTAGAAGCTCCGATAGGCAGCTCTAAAAACCTTTGATCATATTTTCAGTAAGCAAATTATTGCTTAATGTTTATAGTTTATTTAATATTCAAAAACTTCCAAATACAATGTGCCAGGTAGTTTCTGCACCACCACCACCTCACCCACATTGCACCCTCCCAACTCTGCCCTGTGTCCCGGGAGGCTGACCTTTAGGAACTGTGTCAAAGAGCTAATGTGCCCTCTGGCTTCCTGTTGGACTCCACCAACTGGAGACACCTACAGGAGCATTTGTCAAGATGAGGGTATCATCCCCCTAGCCTTCTCCCTACAGGGTTGTGATATACTAGCAGCACTTATCTACCATAGGCAACAGTTTTTTCCTATCCAGCCCTTTCTTCATGTTCTGGTAATTTGCTTCCTCCTCTCACCCTCCAGGCCTTGGAGGGTGCCCTGCTAGCCTCAGGAGCACTTCGCCATTCTTCATTGACTTCCATGTACCTGCTCAGCCTTTCAAAGTGGTTATTTCTTTAAGCCTGATTGAAACAATCCCTTTAAACTCTCTTTTAAAACCTCTTCTGGGGAACCAGCAGTTAGCGTAATGGCTATGTCGCTGGACTCCCACGTAGTCGACCGCGGTTCGCGTCCTGGACCTGGTGGCTTAAAACTCACGCCGGGCGCGTGTGCGTGCGTGCCCAAGATCCCGAGAGGAGAATGGAGGAGAAGGGATTGCGGCGTGACCATCCCCCCTGGGGGGTGATTTCTCGCTTTCTGTCTCTATGTCTCTCTCTGTCTGTCTGGCGAGCGCACACGCCCTATAGCGAAAAACCTCTCCAAAAAAAAAAAAAAAACCTCTTCTGCATGGGCCACCTGCTTCCTTTTGGGACCATGACTGATAGACATGAGACTCATGCTTGCAAAGAAGAAAAACCTTTTGATTGGGAATTGTTAACTCCACAGAACAGCATCATAACTTGTTTTTCTTTCATACTCTATACCTGTACTGTCCAACATGGTAGTCATAAGCCACATATGGCTCTTTAAATTTAAAGTCATTAAATAAAATTTTAGGTCCTCAGTCATACCAGCCAGCAGCTACCATTTTGAACAGCACAGATACAGACCATTTCCCCCATCACAGAAAGTTCTATTTAACCACACTACTATGCCCCCAACAAGCTCATCCATGATAAACATAAAGAGTATTTCTACCTTTAGCTCTACCTTATCATCACAGGTGCAGCCCAGGTCAAACTCAGATTGAAGATACATAATCCCTGGATAACTGGGCCTGGTAACTTCCTCTGGCATGGTTGGCCTAAAGGTATTCGTACGTAGGAGGTGATTTAAACTTCCATGGGTGCCATTATTGGGGGCTGGCTTCAATCCCAGGAGATCTGACAAAAAGAAAGAAAAAGAGCCAGATGCTTCTTAAATGTTTGTTATGAGATATAGTAAGAATCAAAACTTCTCACCTTCCAAGGATCTGAACACAAATCAGAATTGAATAAAACCAAACTCAGATGCTTAGCACCTCTTCTTACCTTATGAACCCTTCTTTCTTGACTGGGTCTTGCCATCGCTTTCTGAGATAACTATATTTATTGCCTGACCATGAATAAAGACATTCCCATAGAAAAAGAGTGAAGAAACATGGTCTTTCTCAGCTATTATTGCCTATGTTTGTGATAGTTACAACCCAAGGACTATCAGTGTCAGTATTACTGCCTGTCCGCACTTTTCTGGGACTTTTTAATCCCAAATTATGCAATGAGATTCTTAATCAATAAATAACCACAAGTCTGCCCTCTAATGCACTCCACAGAAGTGTGGGGACAAGAGGAGGCTTTGGCCATGTGCCTTGAAGCAGTGCTGTGAGATGAACAGGCTGATTTCATAGCAAGTGAATGGTTGCCAAGCAGGCATACAGTGACTTGCCTAAGCTGCAAGGCTGAACAGGGAAGAGCTAGAAGCCAAGATGGGAAAAGAACCCAGGAGACCCGACTTGCCGACTCCCCCTCTAACCACCAGACTGGCACTCCCTTACTAAATAGGAAAAGTTGTCCTCATTCAGCAACTAGAAGCTCAAAGAAGAAAAATAATTAGGAGCACATAAATAGCTGGCCAGGATGCAAGCTGGCAACATTTTAACTAGGCTGTATTGCGAGCGAAGGAGGTGGGAGAAAGCTCTGTGCAGAACTCTTGCTTCATCAGGTCCCTGACCAACGGTGTCAGACTGGAACGCTATGTTGGATCAGCCAGAGGCTGCCAACAGCAACACTATGAAAACTCCCCATTAGTCAACTGTTGAAGGAAGACAAAGAAGCCTTAGAAGAGGATGATATGCTGTCCTGTGACCAATGGGAAAGGCACAACATTTTTTTATTTCGTGGGGAGACAAGGTGGACCCAGAAAATAGACACCTCATTTCTTTCTCTGACATTGAGAAAAGTTCATATGTTAACTAAAGGTTGTTTCATGGCTTTTGATTAAATGAGTGACTTACCACACATTACATTGTAAAGTTCGATGTTTTCAAATGGAGGCACTTTAGTCTTGTACTTAAATGTAGGGCCATAACCTACAAAAACAGTCTTCCAAAAGAATAAGAAAAAAAAAAAAAAAAAAGCAAACATTACTGATATCTGGGATCAGCCCTTCCTCAATGAATACCATGCAACTTCACACACACACACCACCCCTCCACATTCCTCCTAAAAATCACTAAAACACAATTACAGTTCTCCAAGCATACCTGCATGCTGTTGACCTTGTTATCAAATCCATGGTCTCCCTGGAAAAAACATTTTCCTGATGGTTTCTTATAAACATCCAAAGGTTTCCTACATTGAGACAGTTTTATGATCAATCAGGATTTCTCATGAAATCACTCCAATAAATCTATTTCAGGGTACAAAGAATGTCTACAAAGGGACTTTTGAAAGTCCATTTGTCTCTATTTTGATTGCATCATTCCTGTGGTAATGAAAAAGATGATTATATTTATTTCTCAAAGTGTCTTTGTTGTGACAACCACCCCAGGATGAATGGGACATAATGGATAGATGCTTGCAGGCTTCACCAGCTCCGAAACTGTTAGAGTCTCCACTCTAGGACCATATTTTTCTGGTTTACTTCTACATACCCCTCACTAGTCTCACCACCAAGACAGAGTAGGTACATTTTTAAAATGTCTTGCTTAGCCAATGAATATAGATCTGCATTCTATAAAAATGTTTGCATACAAATTTTCCTCTCAGTATAATATAACTAAGTTGTCAGGAAAATCATGACATATTTTTCTATGTTTTTCTATCCAAAAATTCACGAATTTCCCAATGACCCAAAAGAATGCAATCGAGTGGTCAATATAACAGTAATAGTGATGGGTCCAACTGAAGCCTAGCCTATCTTAGACAATATCTCTATTTAGAAATAGAAAATGGAAACATTGCTTTCTGGACATCAAAACTTCTTGAGCTTCCACTTTGTGACAGAAAGACATCTTTTGCATAATTCCTAAGTATATATAGAGTATAAAGCACTAAAGCAAAGACCCTGGAGAACAAAAAAATCTGACACAAGGGTCTCCAGGGTTAAGATAAGAACATTGGGCTTAAGATAGTAAGATATGTACATATAATAACTCAGTGAAGGAGTTAGACTAAAAAGAATTATTGCTAATTAAAATACTTGACTTTTGTCTACACTCATTTGCTCAACTGCCATCATCATTCACTTCACTTCCCAGGTTTTCTCCACATAAACCCACCAGTTGCACTAAGTTCCTTTCTCCAAGCTGCTCCATACATCAAAGGTCCTGCAGAGAACATACTCAGCCACTCCATTCTAGTCACCTCTATAACTTTTCCATGAGGACTCCCCAAGGCCACTTTAAATGATTCCAATCATCTCTGTTCTCCATACATCTCTCTACATAATCCTCATATTTAACTCTGTGAGTCTTGTTATTTAATTATAGTAGATAATTGTGTTTGTCATATATATCTTTCTAAACGTTCCATGTTTAATACATGCCCCTAAAAGACCAACATATTTTCCCTATTGTTTTTTTTTTAATAAGCAAGAAGGAAAGGGAGGGACCAGAAGATGGCGTAATGGTTATGTCGCTGTATTCCCATGTAATAGACCACGGTTTGAGTCCCAGACCTGGCAACTTAAAATTCACACCAGGTGTGTATGTATGCATACCCAAGAACCTAAGAGAAGAATGCAGGAGAAGGGACTACAGCATGGCCATCCCCACTTTGAGGAGGAGGGAGGGTTGATTTTTTGCTTTCTGTCTCTCTGGTGAGTACATGCACCCTATATCAAAAATCTCTCTTTGGAATACTGCACTGAGTATATGCCCTCATTACTGGACTTCATTTTGATACTTGTCTATCCTTCATAGTACCCTCTACTTTTAAAGGGTTTATATGTTGAAAACTGCTGTGGCCTTTTATGATCTGTATATAATGTAGAATAAAATAATAAAATACTTGATAGCTTTTTCTAAGTGAAAAAAAAAAATCTCTCTTTGGGAAAAAAAAAAAAGAGAGAGAGAGAGAGAGAAGAAGAAGAAGAAGAGGAAGAAGGAAAGAAAAAGAAAGACAGATTTGTTTTTGTTTTGTTTGACTAAGTCTCACTGTGTTGCAGTCGTCCTGCTCTAGCCCTCAATTGGCTTGGATAACAGGTACGTACAAATACCCATCATATTCAGATTGGCCTGGGAACTGAGCTTGGGCCTCCCATCGGCAGATTTGCTACTTGTGCACCATTATGGCTGGGCCCAACATTTTCTTTTTCTATTTTTTTTTTCTTTTTTTAGTTTTGTTATAGGAAGCATGACATTCACAGAGACAGAGAGAGGGAAAGTGAGAAATCATGCCCCAAGGAGGACTGCCACCCTGAAATCCCTTCACCTCCACTCTCCTCTTGAGACTTTGGGTATGCACACATACGTGCCCAGTGTGTCTGGGACTCAAACTGCCCAGTTAATCATGTGGGATCCCCATCCTAACACCACACCCCTAGCTGGCCCCAAGCATTACCTTCTTTCCCTTGTGAACTCCTAGTACCTAACGAGAGCAAATGTAGTATTTGCTTAGTCATTGCTACAGACTGATTCACAGTATTTTCTTAAGGCAAAAGTTGGAGCAAGAGTGAGTAGGAAAGGGCTGCTTCCAGGTCTTCAAAGATGAACTCTTTGGAAGTGTTAGCATTTCCAGACATGTACTACACCTGAGTCAAAAGCAATGAGTAATACTTTCAATATTGGAGAGACTTTTGTAACTTGGAAGAAAAAAAATCATCAGAAATAGTTAAAACCATCTGAAATACGTCCATAATAACAGAGGTTTTTAGATTAACACTATTTTTGGAAATCCTCCATAAACATTATGACAGTCTCATTAACAGAGACCTAATCACCCCAATGTACTTACAGCAAGGTAAGCATACTTTGAACTTATTCAAAGAATAAGAAAAGAGGCTAGAATGTAAATTAAAAAATAATAAATAAAACCTGCACACACATGCATACTCAGAGACTCTGAAGTAACACCCAGATGCTAAGATCTAGAACTTCGAGCTCTATTACCTTGGAATTTTTTATCTAGCACACATACTCTTTGGAAACAGTAAGATCTCAACCTGAGATTTCTTTTAATGATGACTAGAAGACCTTAAAGTGTTTTCACTATCCAAGGAGCTGACTGTAAAGATAAGAAGTGGGGCCAGCCAATACCAAGCTACCTTGCAACATGCCATCTGCGATCCACTAGTAAGTGAATATCTTCAATTCTTCTGTTGTTGGCATAATGCAAACGTTTGGGAAGGTGCTGTTTCATGTAAGGCTTGAAGTGCTGATCTGGTTTTTTACACTGAAATATAAATGAAAATTGGCCTTTAAGTGGAATGTTTTCTAAAAAAAGTCCTAGATAGTCTCCCTCTAGAAAGTTGAAGGAGATTTTAATCATAACACCAATAGGTTGTAGGTGAATAAGTAGAATTTGTTAACCCCTATCAAAACATACATGCTGAAAACAAATACATTCAAAGGGAATTACGCAACTTTAGGGATGATATGGCAGGCTATCAAAAGGGAGTTAGGAATCTAAGATACATTCCTGACTCATGAGACCATCACTGAGAGCAATTCAAACCCCAAGGTTTTTCCAACTGCTTTAAGTTGATGGGTAGGAAGATGGAGTGACAAAGGAGGAACACACATGATCAGACCTAGCTGATTATATATCCAAGTGCTTTTAAGGCCTCTACCCTGTATCCGGGACAATGGAACAGTGATGGTGGGAAGATCTGGTTCACAGAAATAAAGATTTGTTTTATCACAAATGAATACGGTTCAGTTCTAATGGTAAGATCAAATATTCTCAGTTTGTATCACTGCCGAGATCATTAGGGAGACTACAGCTGTCCATGGGCCAGAGTGTTGAAAGCTCTTAGGGAAACAAATGTACAGGATGGCAGAGTAGAGAGAAAAATGTTCCTCCCACCACCACCACCTCCCCACCCCCGGTGAAGGAAGGCACGGAAGAGGAGCTCGTGTAAGTCACTCCAAGGGCAGCAGCAACCTAGTAACTCCCAACACTTACCGTGAGATTCGCAATAATGGCTTTGGGGTCATCTGTTCAAAGAAAGAAGGAAAATGATTTCATAAGAAATGACAATAATTTCTTTACGGAAAGAAATTATTTACCAACTAGAGACTCAGTGCTTTCTACTCCAGCCTCAGAAGGGCTACTAATTTAGTGTTTTGTTTTAAAAATACATACAAGGTGACTTCAGAAATTTCATGGAAAAAAATGGAGTTAATGTACAAGCTTATTTTATTTTATTTTATTTTTAATTATTAGAGGAGCATGTATGCTCACCAGAGAGAGACAGAGAGAGTGAGGGAGAAAGCACCCTCCAATGGAGCATGGTCATGCTGCAATTTCTTCTCCTCCATTTCTCTATCCTGTCAGGATCTGGAGCATGCATGCACATCAGTATGTCTTTCAAGCCACCAGAGCCAGGATTCAGAACACAGTCAGCCATGTGAGATTTGTTCCCCTTAATCACTAGGCTACAGGAATAGTCCTAAGTACAAGCTTATTTTGGTGAAAAAAAAAAACTGAAATTTATGTATAGGCTTTTCATAACAAATATTTTTCACAAACTTTTTGAAGACTCCTGTTACAACTATGTGTGGGTACTTAATATTTCAGTAAGTGACTATAGCTGAACAAGTGGAACAAGTCCTGTAGTAAACGTCCCTGCTATTTCTTCAGGCAGATAATTCCTCTCCATAGCAGGATATTCCCAGGTAAATTACTTTTTCAAGTCCCCCAAATGGTTCCTCTGGAGTATGAGTTTATTTGTAATTTAACATTGGAACTGGGTATTGGGGCTTTTAATATCACTTCCTACCCTAACCCATCAAGTTATTTTTTAAAGAGTTTCTGAAGTCAGTCAGTGGCATGATAGTTATGGCAGTCGGATCCCACAGGGCTGACTGTGCAGTTGCTCTAACAGCTTGAATAACATGCTCAATGCGTGTGCATGTGGGCCCAAACTCTGAAAGGAGAAATGAAGAAGGACCTGTGGTGTGATCATCCCCCAAAGATAGTGTCTTCTCACTTTCCCTCTCTCTCACTGTCTCTCGAGGAAACAATGTGATCTCAGACAAATTAGAAAGAGAGTTTTGTTTCCTTAGTAATGTCATGCATCGGATTACATAGGTAGAAGCCACTTTGCTCCAGCCATAGACACACACATGTGTGCATCTCCTTTATTCTCACTACCAGCAAACAAAGGCTATTTTAGTCAATACTGAACTAACTAAAAACAAAACTATGTAAATGATGGCTGTGTACAAACAGTACACAGGATTGTATTATCTGAAGATCCGCCTTTGGGGGAAGGGGGATTGTGGAGAGAAAGGAGATTATAGGTTGTTTGGATTTTGTTTTGTTTTTTAAAATTTTGCTTCAGTATATAATTATATTGTAGAATCAGCAGAAAAGGAAAGCAGCATTCAGAAGAGATACAACTGTCATGACGCAACCTTCCCTGGAATATATTATAAATGCCAGTGGAACAGATATTAATAAACATTTGTTTAAAATATATGAATAAGCTTACCTTGGCATATAAATATACACATGTCAAAGACTATTTTCAGAATCATAATTCTTTTTTTTTTAAGCTCATTTATTCATTTCTTCAGGAAATGGCAGGGCATCTCCAACAGGGTCTTTGCATTATGATCTACTTCCAGCCTTGGCCAACCTGAATCACAGGCACTTACAGACACCCAGCACAAAGAGGGCAGTCTCAGGACACAAACCAGGGACCTTAGACCATGAGTGCAGTTGCATTACCACTACATCATCCTGAACATGAGTTCTGAAACTATGAAATCCAAAACTAAAATATAGATTTTGTCCTACCTAAATTGGGGTTAATTTTTAAAAATGTTGCCAGTGGACACATGTGTTTGCCAGAGAAAAAGAGACAGAGATAGAAAGGGAGAACGAAAGTGAGAAACATCCCATGGGGGGATGGCCATGCTGCAATCCCATCCCCTCCCATTGGGAGACCACCTCTTGGGATTTAGGGCATGCACACACATACTCTCAGCATATTTTTTCAAGCCACCCAGTCAAGGATTTGAATTTTGCTGCCAGCTATGTAGGATCCAGTCACTTTTAAGCACCATGCCACAGGCCAACCCAGGGTTAAATTTTTAGTTGTGTCTTTTAATAGACAGCAGATAAATAATGGTAACAAAATGGTTAGCCCAAATTGAATCTATACCAGCTGCCTGTCTCTCTATAGAAGCTTTGCAGACACTTCCTCTCTGACCTCTGACAACAACTCTGGGAAGTAAATGCTATCAGCATCTTCAGGAAGCCAGTGGGCAGCACCCTGGGACCCAAGCAATCTATACTCTACAGTCTTTGGCCTCACAAACCATAGTTCTCAAAGGAGCCAAAGAGAATAACTTCATGATCTTCTTTAACGAAGGGAAATTATTAGCATGAAGCAATCAGATATGTCCCAGGGACTTATTAGCAGATAATAAATGAAAAGTCCATTTTTGAGACAACCGTTCAACTCTGAAGTACTCAGTTGGTTCATCCTAACAACCCCCACTTACTGTGAGGAAAGGGTAATAGTTAAAAATTAGAAAATCTGAGTTAAAATCCCAGGTCTGTCACTTATTGCCATCTTTTGAGTCAGTTCTTTACCCTCTCTATGCCTTGCTTTCTACTGTCTGTTAAGATGATTATAATACTTATCCCACAGCCTACTGAAAGAATTAAATAAGGTTGTGTATATATCTAGCTGAAATACTGATATGACCAAGATGTCATCATGTCATCATCATAGCTAACATATAGTTTTGACTATGTGATAATACTAATCTAAGCTATATATATGTATTTATTTATATATATACTATATATAATTATATATATAAAATCTCTCATTTAATCCTTCCAACAATCTTCATTTTACATATTAGAAAACTCTACAAGTAGTGTTTAAGTAGCTTACACAATGTCACAGCATGACTACCTGGCAGAGCTAGGATTTAAACCCAGGCATCCTGCTCTTCCCCACATCACTCTCCTATCTCCACAAACAAAATCACATGTACAAGTGTTTAAAATTGCAAAATATTTCATTATCAGCAGTTATTATTTCATTGGTTTCCAGTGTTTCTTTTCTCTAGAAGTTTTTTTTTTTTTTTCTCTCTAAAAGAACCTCATCTATTGCATCTATTGATATCAGAAATATTTTTCAAAACAGAGAAAATCATTCTTGTATAAGCCTTAAAATGCAAATACTGGGACCAGCAGATGGTGTAAGGGTTACGTTGCTGGACTCCCAAGGAGTTGACCGTGATTTGAGTCCTAGATCTGGCAGCTTGAAACTCACACCGAGTGCATGAGTGTGTGTGCCCAAAATCCTGAGAAGAGACTGGAGGAGAAGGGATTGAACATGGCCAGCCCCTCAGGGGGCAGGGGTGATTTCTCACTTTCTGTCTCTCCAGCAAGCACATGCACCCTATATCAAAAATCTCTCCTTTAAAAAAATGCAAATGCTAAAATCAGTAGGTACCATAATGACTCCCAATCCATCCATGGCGAGGGCCTGCCTATTTCAAGTGAGCATGGAAGGAGGAACCAGAAAACAGGAGAGGGCATGGAAAAGAGAAGCAGAAACACCAATGTTTGTTTATTTCACATCGTTGCCTGGAGCTGACCTTGGAACATTTCCCATTTGTTGTGTTGACTCAGAAACGTAATTTTGGAAAAACTTGGTTTTCCAAAACTTTAATCTTGGTGTCAATGGTTTCTTATTCACAAGGCTAAAAACTCTGAAAGTTTTTTTTTTTTTTTTCAAAAATGTAGCATGTCTCCAATAAAACTATAGACTTTTCAAAAGCTAGGTGAGAATCCCTTAAAACATCTTAGTCCACAAACTAAAGGTTTTATAAGTGGCCTATCATAACCCAAGCAATAATTGACAACAGGAATAATTGACAAGATTATTCCTGTTCATTTTATTTCTAATCTTTTAGAACAATGGCTATTTCCCAAAGACTTACTATTTTTACCTCCTGGGTCTTGTCAATCATTTTACAAAGGGGAAAAGCCCCTTCAACAAGGTTTCCAGGAAGTAGAAGCATCTGAACCTGCAATGGTTCTGCCAACCTCATCATAGACTCTATTGTTGCAACTAAAGAGCCAGCCCTGACTTCATGTTCAAAATTCTTCTCTCGGGGCTGGCAGGTGGCGTGGTGGTTAAGGGTGTTGGACTCCCACATGGCCAATCAGGGTTCGAGTCCTGGACATGGCAGCTTCCTTTGTCACTTTCTCTCTCTCTCTCTCTCTGTCCCTCTGTGATCAAAATTAAAAATAAATAAATAAATAAAGTTAAATTTAAAAAGTTAAAAAAAGAAAAATTCTTAATCATAAAAATTATTTTCTCTTATGGTTATAAGCATACCTCAAATTAAGTACAATTTCTGTAGGAGAAAAATAAGAGCAAATGTTCATATAATGCTACTATGTGCCGGGAACTGCTCTAAGCCATCTGCATAGGTTAATTTTCAAAACAACCCCGTTGTCATTTATCATTCCCATTTTCCAGATGAAAATACTCAGAATGTAAATGACCTATTCAAGGTCACTCAGGTAAGCAGTAGCAG
Source organism: Tupaia tana (assembly GCA_026018925.1). Lineage (NCBI taxonomy): Eukaryota > Metazoa > Chordata > Mammalia > Scandentia > Tupaiidae > Tupaia > Tupaia tana. The sequence goes on from JAKSZU010000008.1 coordinate 72,853,467, forward strand.
AGCTAGGATTTTAATCCAAGTATTTCAGCTTCAGGGAGCAAGTCCTTACCTACTCCACTGTATTATCACTCTTACAACTTAGTATTTTAAAAATCAACTTACATTTAGCATTATTGCTAAATTTGGATCGGATTCTTCCTAGAGTTCCAGGCACTAAAGTAATATCATCCACATTAGTCAGGTAATTGCTCAGGAACTCAGTTCTGTCACATGTAACATCTTCCATTCCTATGGGAAGAGAAAGGAAATAGAAAAAAAAACATATTTGGAGACAATATGAAATAAAATCTTAATACAGACACTAAAGATAATATGCAGGCATCTTTGTCATTAATTTTGAACAACATAATGGTATAAGCCCTTGCTCTTGACAGTTCTTAATTTGACTTCGAATTTCTTTTTTTTATATATATATTTTTTTCATTTATTTATTTTTACATTTTTCCACAAACATTTACTTTACATAGCAAAAAATTCTAGCCCATACTCCATAATTCTTTTTACTTTTTTTTTTTTTTTTTTTTTGGAGAGGTTTTTCGCTATAGGGCGCGTGCGCTCGCCAGACAGACAGAGAGAGACATAGAGACAGAAAGCGAGAAATCACCCCCCAGGGGGGATGGTCACGCCGCAATCCCTTCTCCTCCATTCTCCTCTCGGGATCTTGGGCACGCACGCACACGCGCCCGGCGTGAGTTGTAAGCCACCGGGTCCGAGACGCGAACCGCGGTCGACTACGTGGGAGTCATACTCCATAATTCTTGACAGTTTACAAACAACTTGACTTCGAATTTCTTTATGCTTCTTCATATAATCTTTCCACTAGACTTAGATTTAGCCATATCATCTTGTAAACAATAAAAGGTTAAAAATGTACCATGTCAATTATCATTTTAAGTCATTCAATCAAAAGATCAATACAAAGGTAAGATTCATGATTTAAAGAAAAAAGAAAAAAACTATTCATACAATGCTTATTAACAAAATATATTCTTAAAAAATAAATCCTAGATTGTTTCAAACTATTCCCAGCTGGGGGGGTGGGAGTGGTACAAATAACTGAAATACAAAGTTCTGTGTCTTCTTTGCAACATGTCACTCTCCAACTATCTAACATATCTCCTGTCTTGAGTACATAATCACCAGTCCTCACTCTGTCTTTGCTAGTGGCCTTGAACATTACTGCGAAAAAATAGTGGCAACAAGAGATGAGAAAGAAAAAATGTCAGTTCCTATGACCATCCAAACTATCAAACAAAACAATGCCAAGAAGAAGTTGTAAACAATATAATTAGTTAGGACTGAAAGCTAGTAACAAGACCACAGAAAAGGTCTAGGTAAAGTTGTTTTTTTTTTTTTTTTGTAACCAAAAAATATTCCTCTCCCAGTCCAAGATTATTTTTCTGCTTCATCAAGAAAATTTTCTTGATCGATAGTTTTAAAAATAAATAAAAACCATCTCTAATCTTAGAATCATAGACTCTTGAGGCTAGGAGAAATCTTTTATTGTCATTTTTGGAATTTATGAGATCACATGAAATTATGAATGTTTAACATATTGACATGCACAATCCGATTTATGAATATTCTTTAAAGGGGAAAGGCAGTGATTCCATAAGTGATGTCCTAAGGCTTTAGAGTAAAGAAATATAACCCAGAGTGGCCTGGATCTGGATTCTATATCTATATCCTCTCTCCTTTTTAAAAGATTTTTTAAATTATTAATGATAGAGAGCTCATACTGCAAGAGAGGGAAAAAGAGAGAAGGAGAGGCGCCCTCAACAGGGTCTCATCATTCTGCAATCCTCTTTCCCTTGCCTTCCAGCTTGTCAGGATCTTGGACATGCATGTGCATTTCCAGTGTGTTTTCAGGCCAACCCAAGGATCTGAACCCATGGTCGGCCATGTGGTTTCCAGCACTACAGTTCGATTTGTTACCAACTGCACCACTAGGCTGAATTCTCTCTTTTTAAAAAATATACAAATTGATATATAGAGAAAAACATATCCCAAAATAGCACATGGGCAATACAGCTTATCTTTTAACATTTAAACCTTCTGGCAGAAAAATGAAGACAATAAACAGCTACTATGTCCTAATACAATGGTAGACCAGGAAAGGAAAGTCTCCAAATACATATTCCTGAAAGACTGAAATGATCTTCTGTTCATTTCATTTCTAGGAAGTCACTTATACCACCCCAATAGTGAACTATCTCCCTTGCTTTCAAAAACCATCAGGCATTGGACTAAGTAAGCACTTCTTAAGTTCCTCTACCTTCACATTCCACACTGATCCTGGGCATGTTCTCACTCGACAGATGAAGAGGCTGAGACTTGGAGAGGCCACGTAACAGGTCCAATGTCATATGGCTCTTAAATGACTTGGTGCAGTTTGAACTCCATTGAAATTCATTACAACTCCTAAGCCCATGCCCTGAAACACTAGACCATACTATCTTTAAATAAAGAGATGTTGTGGCTTCCAAAAACCAAATGGGAAAAACATATAAATAATCTACTCATCTTAGAAGGCTGCACACTGCCAAGAGAAGGTTTTAATCTATCCACAATCTTTATAATGTTTCAGCATATGACTCACTGGACTTCATCTAAACCTCTGCCTCCAGCATGTGAGCAAACGCTCTTGACATCTCTGGGCAACTTAATTGAATGAGCTTTGTCATGTGCTCCTAATTCTCTGTCCTGACTAGCTCTCCATCAAGACAAACTCAGGAAACATCATTTGCAGAGGGTGACATTTAGTCCTGTTGGAGAAACAAGTTAGTTCCTACAGCTTTTTTCCCTGATTTTCTCATAGCTCTTCTAGAATATTCTGGAAAGAACTTCAGGCTTAAAGCAGAGCTCTGGCTAGAAAGATTTGCCTACCCTTCTTAATAGAACTGCCAAAGAGTCCATCAATTTTCCTCTTCCACACTCTCCTAAAAGGGTGCAGCCACAAATTCCAATGCTATTCTTCCAAGAGAATAGTTCTGGAATATAGTAAGTATTCTTTAGAACTCATTCTGCATAGTTGTGAAAAAGAATGTTCTCTGAATATCCACTCCCATGCCTAGCTCCATCATCATAATAATGTCTATGATGCTCTTTATTACTTAAAAAAGTATTCACGACATTTTCTACTTTATAAAGTGATTTAGAAAAACTACTTCCTAAGACTAACCCTATAACCAGGTGGTTAAGGGAGCCTAATCCCATATGGCTACCAGAGTTTGAGTCCTGACCCCAGCATCTTAAAAAACATACCAACGCATATGCATGCATGCCCCAAATCCCAACAGAGTGGGATTGGGATATGATCATACTTCCTTGCCAGGGGTGAGGGTCTTGGGGCCTTCTCTTCTCCTTTTCTCCCTCTTTTACCTCTCTCTGATAAGTGCACGTGCCTTCTGGCAAATAAAAGAAAGAAAAAGAAAAGACAGGAGACCAGAAAGACTCCTAAACTCTAGGGATTTATGATTTGGGCCTTGAAGTCCCTCAGTGAACTCAGAGAAACTAATGGACTTTCAACAATCCTCTCTTTGACAACAATCTTCTGTGTCTGCCTCCTTACCATATTTAGATTTGTTTTTTTAACCATATACAATCTGTAGGCTACCCCTAGGGATACAGCTGGAAGGGATGGAGGATTATCACCTGATATGTCAAATTCGCACTGGTTGGGACCAGTAGTTAGCATAATGGCTATGTTGTTGGACTCCCACATAGTCAACAGTGATTTGAGTCCCGGACCTGGTGGCTTAAACTCACACCGGGCACGTATGCGTGCATGCCCAAGATCCCCAGAGAATGGAGGAGAAGGGATTGCGTCGTGGCCATCCGCCCTGGGGGGTGATTTCTCGCTTTCTGTCTCTCTGTCTATCTTTCTGGCGAGCACACGCGCCCTATAGCAAATATCTCTCAAAAAAAAAATTTTTTTTTAAATTCACATTGGTTGCAGCACTTTAATAAAAGACAGATTTTTCTACAGAGGTCTTTCCTGCAAAGAATAGGAAGATACAGGAAGTCCTTGTTTTTGATCAAAATGAACCCAGAGTTGTGTCAGATCACCACATATTTTTTAATTATGGCCTAATTTATTTCCCCATTCTGAAGAAAACAGAAAAAAGCTAATAACAGAAACCTATATTCTAAGGGCAAGAGTTCCTTTCTTCGACATCATCAAAAACATTATTCATCTATTCTATTAGCAAAAACAAAAAACTAAAACAAAGCTTTACCATGATCTCCAACAAAGATGACATTTACACATCGATGCAGCTTTAGTTGTTTCAGTCCATCCATTAATTGCCCCACAATTTTGTCAATTTCCCTCAGAGGATTTGTCATCTGGAAAAAGAAGCAAGTTAGTCCCTGAAGGTTTCCTTGCTTTTGTTTTGTTTTTTTTTTTTCCTCTCAGTGTCTCATAGATCTTCTACCGCTAGAACATTCTGGAAAGAAAACTTCAGGCCCAGAAGCAGAGCTTTGTCTAAGGGAGATTTGCCTGCCATTCTTAATGAAAACCTGGTTTAAAGATTTTGTATTCTTTGAGGAGAATTAAACCTCTCCTCATCTGATTGCTTTCAAGATTCTTTGACATAAAAATATCAGAACTATTATTAAGGGAAATTCTTGCTCTTAGAAATAAAATGGTCTTTCCAATATGTAACTACATTTTTTAAATCTAGCCGTTTTGAGAGTGAGAAGGAAGTCAGATGTTCAGTTTAAGCCTTACATTCCCTAAGTGAAATCACATTAGGTTTTGCATCATGATGAGAAGTTAGAAGCTAAGTGAATCAAAAACAGTTCCAAGTTTAATATAATAACCCTCTACTGGATAATAACTAAGAATATCATTAACACAATGGAATCCATGTTGTGTACCAAAGGATTTAACTACCAACTTCTGATATCAACAGATTCTTAATAGAAGAGCCTATTCTAAGAAACAAGTGACTGCTTCTCAATTTAGTGCCTTTCAAGCTGATTTTGAGTAAAGTAAGAGTCTAAAATCCCTTAAACAGAAGTGAATTACTGAGCTTGTTCCAGAAGGTTTCTTACTTAGTCTAATGAAGACCAAAAAACCAAATCTCTGACAAACATCTCTGAAGCCTACCAAACATAATCTACCTATCATTTTCTTGCTTCAAATGGAGGTTTCTAGCACATAATAAAGGCTTCCCCTCTCTCGCTCATCTCCAAATATGTAATAAAAAGATTTTTCAGAAACTTCACCAAACACTCAACGGTGCTTTAGATGAACATTAGATCTTAGCTAACAATCTCACACATACATCCACAATGGCAAAGATAAGAACAGAGAGTATCTGAACATCACTTTTAGGTAGACATATAATATCATCTTCTGTTAGCATCTTCTCAGATAAGTCCAGCCCTTTCCTGCTACCATTTCATCCATGAAATAGAGTGTAAACTTTTTTCTTCATAACTGGAGTCCCCATTTCAAATCCTGTCCCAAGAAGTAAACCACAATTAGAAATTCAGCACGAGATGTGCAGTACAATCTGAAGGGACCAACAGATGTGGGACTAAGTGGTATTTGCTTTTGAGAAAATCATGCTTTCCTCTAAGATCTTTGTCCAACGAAATACCAAATGCACAACATATGTCAGTCCTTGGCAGTGACTAATTTTCCTCTACTCACACAAACAACTCAGGTAAAATTCAGAACCTACTTTTTAATGATCATTCCAGACAATCATAAATAGGACACTTCCTCAGAAACAGGTGAAGGTTTCAGGGGAAATAACAACCCACAGACTCTTCTGAAAATACTAGAAAGAGTAGATGTTAGTAATAGCCTATGAGAAAACACACACACTCTATCTGTGCATTGTTTATATTTCCTTCAGTTCAGCTACTGCTTTTCTATAATCTAAGAACTTTTATAATCTCTGATGGTACAGATTGCTCATCTAAACCAACTTTCTATTTACTTCTAATTTCCATTCTCTTTGAGGACTCCTTCTGCTCCCATATAAAGTTTTCACAAAACCACAGCCACAAACCATCGTCACTAATTCTGTGAATAAGTACAAGCAAAACTAAAAGCTTCCTAAACAGTCATCCCAGCCTGTTCATCCTAATTTCTGGGCAACTAATTCTAAGAGAGTTAAAAGTCTCCTTTTTTGTTCTGTCTTGCTAAAAGTCAAGACATATTCACATGACTGTTAACCTCTGAAGTTCCATATCTTTCTGGACTCAAAGTCAAACATGATGCACCAAAGTCTCCCCTAACACTTATTCGGTCCATTTTGAAGCCAAGGCACTGAAGGAAACCTTCAACTCAGACCTGCCCGCCACAAAGCTTTGGAACAATAGGTCGACTTACTTTGTCCTGACGAGTTTCCGCAGCATACTGATCCATCCTATGTATTTTTCTTCTTCTTTTCTTTGGAGGAGCAACTGGTCTTTCCTGTCTCCTCTTAGGGGCAACTTTCCTCTTAGGTCTCTTAGCCGGAGTAAGAGGTGAGCCATAACTACTCTCCTGTACTGGCGGATAGAGATGTCTGGACTCAGAAGTCGTCTGTCCCTCTGGATCAGATAGTAAAGCTCACACTTTCCCGTCTGGGGTCAGCAGAGTCTTAGGAAAACTAAATATCCTTAAATGAGGACAAACTGGCTTGAGGAAGGATTCAGAGACAGCTACAGAGGATGCCTCCTAAATCAATCTTGATGTTATTGATCAAGTTTCTTCACTGAGATCAAGAACATAATTTAGGAGAATCTACTCATGTGGCTTTCTTTCAACTGAGGGGACTACTCGTGGAGATACCTGAAGATGATGTTAGAGAAGTTCTGCATTGCTTGCTCCTATGTTAGAGAGAGACTGATCCTTTGTTCTGAAATGCTCTCCATTTATAACATACTAGCTCAAAACTAAACAGAATACTTGTCACTCGGTCCTCTCAAGATGACAAGGAGGTTCATGTAAGTGATTCTCACAGACAGGTGTCTAGCTGCTGATACCACTGAAGATACTAAAGCAACCAATACATTCAAGGACAAATTCCAGGAAAAAAAATTTAAACCAAGGATGGAATTAGACATGAATTATAAGCAATCCCCTGTAGTACTTCAACCAACTGAGACTTTGGGCAGGAGAGAGAACTTCTCACTGATAATTGGCATTTCCAGTACAGAGGAAGGGAGACTAAGCCAAATTCTCTTTTTTAATTAGGTAAAATGTAAAAAGTCATCAAGACTGTTCTATCTTAGTGTACAGATCAATGAAGAGGCTATTAATACACTTGCTGTCCAAAACCCAGGGGAATGGCAGTGCTATGCATCTTGTTTTGAAAATCCAGAGAGCAGTTACTAAGGAGGATAACCTTTCACAACTTCCCATGCTGGGGAAAGCCAGCCCCTGATTTATTGATGGTGCAAAGGTGAATTAAAGCAGCAAGCCCTGCCATCTACCTGACTTCTCTCTGTAGGACTGTTCCGAGAGCCATTCAGATGCAGGAAGGGGCAGGAGGAGGAACGTTAGTGAATCCAAGAACATCTGCCATGCGATTTCACTCTTTCCAGGGCAAGCGACGGCAAAGGCACTTCTGTTTCTATCTCAACCTTTCTCTCTGGCAGAGCAATCGAAAGACACAGCACAACAGTTTTTTGTTTTGCTTTGTTTTGTTTTTCTTTTAATGCTTCTAATTTTATGCACATCTCCATGAGAAGAGCAGCAAAAGGAAAAGAAAGTTTCCCATTTCATGGTCACTGAATACATTCCAGCTAGCGCTCAAGTCTGCACATCAAACACTAGGCCATTTGCAAGAGACCTCAACATTCCGAAGACTCCAGAGGTGAGCCCTTCCCATTGCAGCAGGTTAGAGGAGCAGAAGAAGAAATAGGTTTAGTCCAACTGGGTTTTCATCCAGTGATTATATTGCATGTATTTCCTTCTTCAAATGTTAGAGGTAGATGAAAGCTAAGTTTTCACTGACCAGCCATATTTTAGCCTGAATTTAGAAATTTTAGCCTGAGGTTATTAAGAGGATGGGAAGGGTAGGGGCAAATTTCCCTGCTTTTCAGAAGGATACTATGCCATCTGAAGGTAGGGACTAGCCAGCCAAAGCTCTGCCTCTAGGCCTGGAAGAGCAGCCGAACAAGAGGTCAAAGAGAAAGCATAGAAGGTCAAACAGAAAAAGATGGTGCCGATAATCAAAAGCAAGCATATTTTTGAACATTCACCATTACACTATGAAACCAGGAGCAATACACCATTTCTTCAAGCTATTAACCCAGTGCTGGGTCATGTCATTTAATAGCTTTTGAGAATCATTCTGGAAAAAAAGTGTACTCAAATATTAAGCAAATAAATCACAAATTTCAACTGAATGCACTTATTATAGCATACAGCATTTTGCTATAATACAATTATTTCAATTAAATTTCAAATGCAAGTTTTTTCCCCCTCATATATAAAAAGTTAGTATGTTACTGATTTTAAAAAAGTCATTCAGCTACTATGTGTAATATTTTCATGCATCGTAAATGTACATGATGACATATCGATATCACATAGGCTGTTTAGGTATATAAACCAACTAGCCTACGACAGAGGAGAGGTGTTGCTGACTTGTTTTGGTTTCGTGTTTTAAAAGAATATACTGATTTGTGTTTCTTTCAGTTAAAATAAGATTCCTAGAAGTAGATGAGAAATAGTTGAAATCTGGAAATATCCCTTGGCTAATGAGAAGAAAGTGAGCAGGTTATCAGGTTACCGTTCTTGAAGATAGACTGTTAGAAATATAATTAAAGAGTGTTTACCCAGTGGACATATGAGAATACCCCTGCTGTAAAAAAAAAAAAGAAGTAATACTATAAAGAACATGACATGAATATTCTAAATCTTAATTAAAAAGTTCTATAGGGAAGAGTCTGTACATTTATGAGCAAACATGGGCATGGAAACCATTACAATAAATTAAAATGCCCTATATCATGGTTCATTTATTTATTTATTTCTCAGTACTTTAAAAAATTATTTCTTAATTAAAACACAAACTTTCATGTAGTTCATTGTAACAAAATTACACATAATAGAAATCCAAAGATGATCATAGATAAAGAACATTTGTTGTTAAGCCATATAGCTTTCAGTGTATGAGATATAACCTATTCTGCATTGTTTAAAACCAACTTTTGTCATAAAGAAAATGCTCTGTGTGATTTGAATATAGTTATTAACTGAACAATTTGCTTATCCCTGGACTGAAGAAAGATCATATGGTTCCATGGTTAGGACCAAAGTCAGGGAGTCGGAGGTTCTGAGGTTCTATCTCTAAGTTCTCCACTTAACCAGCCAAGAAACTTGAGCAGCCCCAAATCTCTTTAAGTATCAGCTTCCTGCTTATAAAAGAAAGTCTATACCAAACCTTGTTTTGTCAACCCCCAGGGTCTTTTAGGGGATATTATTATCCAAGAAAAGTCAAACTTTTAAATAGGGCACATGGAATTGCTTAGGTGTTTTGTTTTATTCTTTTTAACATTTTAATAAAATGTGATTCCTTTTATTCACTTTAGATTAATCTCAAAGAAAGTTATCCTAAAGATAAAGCAGCTATTCTTGCTTTGGTTTTCTTTCCTGGGAAAATAAGATTTGTATTTCCTGTATGCAGATGTTTATCTCATTTTATTATTTGTTTCATAATCATTCAATACTAGTTAAACATCAAAGGGATAGAAAAAGTGCATCAGACTTATATGACTTCAATGATTTACGATAAACTAGGAATGATTTCACATAGCCCTTAGTTTCTAAGGCTTAAAAAAAATTCACTACTGAGTTGATGTTAAAGCATTCAGAAATACTTGTGGCTCCTCACTGCCTTTGTTCAAAAATACGGAAACAAGGATAAATTGACCTGTATTGCCAAGTCGTCCGTATCCTGAACTCTATAAACTTAATTACAGTCTAAGGATTGTCATAGGCAATTGAAGAATTGGAGTCAGTTTCCATAAACAATTTTTTAAAATAATTTCTCAGCAAAAATCAAGTTGTATTGTGTTAAGAGAGATCTTGTGACCCTATGAAGAAAGAGAGGTGTAAAGAGATATATAGTAAAAATAAATAAACAAACAAACAAACAAACAAACTTTTTATGCAAACTTCATCACTTATCAAAATGATCTTTGCTGAAATGTTGGGAAGAAACCCCTTCTAGGTGAAAAAGGAACATCATAAAACACAACCATCCCTTTCCCACCTCCTGAATTTGAAGTTACATAGGATGTTTACAAATGGATTGTCTTCTAATAAGATGGCTGAGTGTTTGAAGGGTGTCATGCAGTATGTATGTTTCTCTGAATTAAGAAACCACTTTAGGGCCAAAAGATGGCGTAGCAGTTATGTCACTAGACTCCTGCTTGGCTCACCGTGGGCCAAGTCCAGGACCTGGTAGCTCAAAAATCACACCAGGCATGTATATGTATGCCCAAGATCCTAGGAGGAGAATGGAGGAGAAGGGATTGTGGCATGGCTATCTTCCCTGAGGGGTGATTTCTCACTTTCCCTCTCACTATCTCCATCTCTCTCTCTCTCCTGTGAGCACACATACTCTAAAGCAAAAACCCCTTAAAAACAACAACAACAACAACAAAAGAATTCACTTCATTTCGAGGGTAATGGATGTGGTCACACTCTTGAGCATAGTGATGGTTTCACAGTGTATGTCAAATACTGTGAATATTTGACAAATATATCAAATAAAAGTGTCCGATACTATAACCTATGTCAAATTGATTCTACCTGCCAGGGCTATTGAAGTCACTTAGCTGACCTACTGGAATCACATGGTCATTAGTTTAAGGGTACTGAAATTCAGTTCAGTAATGCTTTGTATCCAAGGTCTGGACTCAAGATTCCTTTAGGCTCCTAATCCAATGACAGCAGTGCCACCCCTTCCCGGTCATCCTCCACCTTGTGACTGATGACTATGGGACTCTCCTGCACCCCATTTCCCATTAACTCCAAGTTTACGATATGTTTGAATATCAAAGCAATCTGAACTGAAGTTCCTGTAAGAGAAACAAGTATGTTTAAGATTTTTAAAAAATGTTTAGTCTTATAATTATTTGATTATGTATAAACTTTGTAGATATGAATATTCCCCAAAGGCTCTATACAAATCCTGAAATGATGTCAGTAGATCCGATGGCCCAGGAACACAGGTTCTTCTCATGCAGATGATAAGCTACTAACCTCAGGGCCAAAAGGGCCATATTTGTGTCCGGAGAAATCAGGTTGTTCAGAATAGAAGGCATAGACTGAAGGCCTACAGGAAAAGTGAAAGGTTCAGATCCTTCTCCAAACCATACATAACAAGAATATCAAATATCCCTACATACATTTTTAAAAATCCTCTCTAATTTAATTGATCTCCCAACCACTGTTAGTATTCCCATGGGAAACGTTTTATTTCCTCTTATTTTTATGCCCATCTCCTTCCATACCACCCCACTGTGGTAACTGTCTGAATCCAAAGTTACAAAGAAAAATTTGAACATGCACTCAGCCTGTTTTTTGATCCTGAATATAACAGAGCCCAGTAATAATTTATGCTGGATAGGGACCAGCAGGTGGCATAATGGTTACATTGCTGGACTTCTATGTAGTCAACTACGGTTCAAGTTCCAGACCTGGCAGCTTCAAACTCACACCAGGCACATGTATGTTGTGCATGTCCAAGATCCCAAGAGGAGAATGGGGAAGGGATTGCAGTGTAGCCATCCCCCTAGGGGGTGATTTCTTGCTTTCTGTCTCTGTCTCTCCAGTGAGCACATGTGCCCTATAGCAAAAAAACTCTCTAAAAAATTAATTAATTAATTAATTAATCATTTACTCTAACTATGCAATCTGTTACCTCCAAGTACAGCTAACTATTAAAGTCAGTCTTAATGGTTCCCCAATTCTGGGGATATTGCTAGTCTATTTATCAAAGCAGAAACTCTTTTCAGCTCTGCCGAAGTGGCCAGGATTAATAGATGTAGTAATCCATGTCATTAAATGGTCCCCAATAACCAAAGTCCACTGTATCCTTCTTAGGGAGGCAGTGCTTAAGGCAAAGGACCACAAAGCCTTTAATAATACCAAACTCTGGCTGTGCTTCTATTTCACAGTCCAACTGTTTCAACCAGTTCTAAGCGAAGATGGAAATGTACTGCAGAAAGAAGAAAGAAAGACAGTCGGAGGGAAACAAATACCTCTCGTTGTCTGGCAGAGTGAGCCACTGCAGTATGGTTAATATTCTCCGCTCATGAGGGATGATACTGTAGAATAATAACAAGTAAAGCGTGCTGTTAGGTTGTATTTCCATAAACTCAAGCCTGATGAGTGCTTGCTCTTGCACCCAGGCCAAATGCTCTCTATTTACCACCATCTGTTTTCACTTCGCCGTAGTAAAAGGCCGACTTTCGAATTAGCGTTCAAACTTCCACTCTCATTTGCAACATATTACATTGCTCAACCTCTTCCACAGAAGACTGTACTGGAAACTCTGATTCACAGTCAAAATGAGGACCGTGCCTTTCTGATCAGAAACTCTGCTATGAACAGAAAGGACCTTCCTTCACATCAGAATTATTGCAGTTTTTGTGAGTCAACCCTTTAGCTGTGGCTGCAAAGGCATCAGTACTTATAGCCTCAGTCTGCCTCTTGCTGACAGTGTGACCTCTGTCGACCCCAGGCCTTTGACCCCTCTCAGCCTCAATTTACTGGTCAGTAAAATAAACATAACAACAAAGTATACTGCATAACTTGATTGAAAGGATGAACTTAAACAAGGCAAGGAAAAGATATGTACAGTACCTTGCACATAGTAAGTGCTAAAAAACTCACTGTTATTTGTTCTTTTTTCTTATTTTCATTGATGCATCATAATTAGTCATCATTCTGCCTCTAAATAGCCATGTGACTTTAGAAACATTATCTAACCTTAAACTTTAAGTGCCTCCTCTATAAAATAATGGGTTAGGGAAGGTATTCTTGAAATTCTCTTCCAGCTCTATAAAAATCTATCAAGAATAGGCACATATAATTATGAGACCGACAAAAAGGGTATAATCTTCATCCACAATGATTTTTGTGTTTAAATCTCATTCCTCTGTTGAAATATAATGACCTAAGACTGGCACTAGCTTTAAGCGCTCTCAGCTAGCATAATAGTACTGAGTTATATTAAGATGCTTGCAAGCTAAGTGATGTTTTTAGTTGTGGGGAAATTCGCTTACTCTTTTCTAATGACGAGCACAAAGTGTTTTTTGCTCCACCTTCCAAGACCAGGCATTAGAGGCATATTCATGATGAATTCAAATTAAAGCACAAATTTAATCGGCTTGGAAAAAATTATTGCTGGGCATTAGGTGAGCCATATAAACATTTACTCTTGGTGAACGTGAATGACAGAGAGACCTAGGAGAAAGATAAATCCTCAGAGCCATGGTAGACAGCTAAAGCTCTGAGGAAGCAGCCTCTCTCCCTGTGTACCACCACTTCGTGACACCCCACCAACTCCACTTCTCTCTGCAGGAGATCCACTTACCCTGGATCCCTCTCTGTCTAGAACTATCACAGAAGACCAGAAAATCATGTTTACTATAAACTGAGTCCTGATTTAAACATGCTCCAATACTATTGAATAAATGTGGCCTGGTTTATTATATCCTATAATTGAATTAGAAATAGCAAATCCAGCTTAATCACTTAAGGAATTTAATTCTTCAGCCTTAGAAATCCTTTGTATCTGAACAAAATAATTGCATATTTTGAATTCTTTCCTAACTTAAAAAAAAAGCAAATGCTGTAGACTTTTCACCTTACCTTATTTCACTACCTACCTAAAAGCTGCTTTATTTTGTGTAATTGGGGTTAAGCCACGAAAATGGACTCTGATGAACCCACTTTTAATGCTAATGAAAAAATAGAAGCTGACAGAATTTGTGTTAAGCCCACTTTTTAATACCCTTATTGGATGAGGTATTTGAATAGCAGTTGGTAGGGAATTAGGAATAACAGCTCTGAGGCTAAAATTCTGGGATTTGAATCCTGACTCTAATAAGTGCTGGTGATAAGTTGTTGGCTAGTCTTTCAGTGTCTCTATAACATGAAATAATGAAACACAGTACATATATAACAAAGTTGCCATAAGGATTAAAAGCACATGTAAAGCACTTAGGAATATGCATGACACACAGGGTTTACAAAAATGTTAGGTTTTATCATTATGTATAAATAGGTCCACAAAGATTATATAGCCTTTCATGAAAGACTCGTTAAAGGCATATTGTGGTCAAGGCATTTTTGTACATAAATGAAGATACAAGATACTCTTACCAAAAGGACTACCATGGAGGAGTCCCACCCTGCTCTTGGGGAAAATAAGCAGGTGATTATCAGTTTCTGAACATGGGCTGATGGTACGTGTGCAGGAAGAGTAAGATGACTCTGGACTTTTGAGTATCCATCCAGAATGAGACTCTGGGCACAACATTTAACCTCCCTAGGACTTAGTGTTCTCTTAAATAAGGAGTTGGATAAGGGGTCTTCAGGTTTCCTAGGAGTTTTAAATTGTCTATATAAAATAACCAAAAGGACATGGCCCGTAGTCATTAGTGTTTCAGATACAGTTCAGAGATGGCACAAATAAATTTGATCAAAGTAGAGAAACAGAAAGGGAAATGGGCTATGTGGCCAATCACTGAATGGTGTAGAATTTGTTATGAAACCAAGTGCAGTAGACATAACCAGAACAAGAACATTCAAAAAAAAAAAAAGAAAAAAAAAGAAAAGAAAAATGGAAAATTATAGACTAGGTGAAGGATTTAGTGGTAAAGGGAAACAAATTACTTTAAAACACATGTAGCTATTGTTTCATGAATGTTGAAAGAGATCATGTGACTAAGAAAGCAAGTACCACTTATTAGTTGTTCTTTATATACCTAGCACCCTAGTAATCACTTTAAATAAGTTATTATGTTCTATCTTCACAATTGCCTATGATGAACGTACTATAATCTCTATTTAAAGACAAGGACATTAACCTGCTGAAAGATTCAATCACTTGTTTAAGGTTGGCAATCTAATTAGCAGAATTGGGATTAAAATAAATCTAAACAATCATATCTAATGGGAAGTACTGTGTTTGCACATAAATTGACATAAAAGGATTCAATAAAACATCTGCTGAGAATGATTTTGGAATGAAATGCTGTCATTAATAAATCAAGAATAATTCTAGGTTTGCAATACAGAACCATGCAAAAAAGATGACCTTCAGGGATGGCAGGTGGCCTGGTGGTTATGGGCGCTGGATTCCCACATGATCGACCCTGGTTCAAGTCTCCAACCTGGCGGCTTGCTTTCTCACTTTCTCTGTCTGTCTGTCTCTCTGTCTCTCTCTCTCTGTCTGTCCCTCTCTAGTCTAAATAAATAAATAAATAAAGTTAAATAAAATAATAATAAAAACAAGATGATCTTCAAACCCATCAATGGTTTGAATCAGGTTTTAAATTTAAAATGTTTCAGAATGTAGATTTCCTTCATATAAATTCCCTTAAATAACTGAAAATATGATCATGTATTTTTTAATTATAAAAAGCTTCCCAAAAAGGGAAGGAAAAAATAAATCCAAATTACTTCCAGGATATAAGGGTAAAAGAATAGTTTGAGAAGCAGAGCAAAACTACAGACATCTTTGGATCACACAAAAACTACCTTCTTATAAGTGGTTTAATGGGTGGAGAAAATGCCCATTTAAAACCAGAACACTGGGCCTTTTCAAGGAAGCTTTTCAGTAGGGGGAGTAAGTGGAGGGGGTAAAGGTGGGTACTAAGTATTAATTATGTTCTTGGCTCCTCTCCATTCTGCTAGGCAAATAAGTTGTGGAGCAAAGAAATCACTTCTGTAAGCATATATTATGGTCAAGAGTTAAAATACGTAATGCATAAGATTAAATTGGTAAATCAATGTGTTTTTTACACTAAACAGTGTTACTTCTAACATATCTATACTTACTTCTCAACTCAGAAACCTACTTTTTTTTAATTAAGAAAAAATTTTAAGGGACATTCTGTTTTACCTTCAAATCACCAACCCCATTTTCAATTTAACTACTAAATCTAAAAAAATAAAAAAATAAATTAAAAAGGCTACTTTTATTCCTGAATTTGGAGAATATAGATGGTACTATCCTGGATTCATTTGAACCTGTGATTCCTTTCCATACACCCCTATTATAGAATATCTAGATTTTTGTTAATGCAAATATGGAAACAGCTTTAGTTGTTTAAAAAAAATGATGGAAAGAAGAACATCTCAGTAAGAACAAAATCCCCATGAAAGTTGAAACAGATTCCTTTTCTTACTAAGGAGCCTTAAAAAGAATCAACATATTGACACTTTTATTAGGTAAGTTCCATCTTATTTTTACAAACATTAACTACTGATCCCCCATCATCTTGGTAAGTATGAGAAATAGGCCTAGTTTCGTAAGAAATCCTGGAGGTCGATGGGGAAAACCAAGCTTCCCTTCTCTTGCTTGAAACTTCCAGTTTCCAGGCTACTTTACCAGCTCCCCAGATGCCTGAGACCACACTGGATTTTTAAAGTCATGAACAAAAATTAATATAGCATGTTGTAATTTATTGGTAGAAAATGATAATGCAAACCACAATGAATAGTATAAAGGAAATGTACATTTCCTGAGGAGCAAGTTACCAAAACCCTATAAACAAGAATAGAAAAATCTGAACGGTGACTAAAAGAAGAAGAGAAAAATCTTCCCTATTTACATTCTATTATGAAATGGTGGAAAAAATGGAGAGATGGAGGAAGATGTGAGGGTGGGAGGAGAAAGAAAGAAAAGGAACAGAAGTGAGACTTCAGGAAAAAAATATATATATACCGAGAAGATTATTCTGCATCACTAACATTCAAAAACTCTCACATTTTTGCATTTTAATTGAAATGAAATCAAAATTGAATTGATAGTTCATAAACTAATCAAATCATAATTTTCAAAACATTGACAAAATAAAGGTAACTTACACAGACCAAAAGAATGTTCCAGCTTTCACCCCTTGCTTGGTGGCTGTAATCCATAGCTAATGAGGAAAATATAAGAGGCTTATAATAAGTTCTAAGTTTTGGTCAAGTTTTCAAAATACATTAGATCAGATATCTTATACTCTATTCACACCCCACCATAAACTTCACATTATCTGCGACCATTTTTTTTCCCACATCTGGCAGTCTGAATCATTATTTCCATAAATGTTATTCAATACATTCTCTGCAAAAGCTGTGCTATGATTCTAAAGACTTTCTTTTAAAACTTTTATTTTATCTCAAAAGTCTCTCTCTTCTGTATCTGTCTTTTCTGATCATTGTTTCGAACACTTTGCTTCCATGGAAGAACATTCTGCTCATCAAAGGACCAGGAGAAGACCACATGTTTCCTTTACTGTTGAAAGCCTTTCAGAGAAGAGCCCTAATTTGGCATCCAGATGTCGGTGTCTTGGAACCTCACTTGTCTTGATTGAGATGAATTAGGGGGCTGATTTTTAATCTGAACTTGCCCTTTATCTTTCACCTACCCTTTTAGTAAGTGAAATTTTAAGAAAAAAGTCATCAGGATTGGTAAGCCAAGCATTTCATTAAGACTTTTATTCTTTACAGAGTGTTGCTATTGGGAGGCAGAAAATTAAGGAACTTGGAACCTGGGCTCCGCAACCAGACAGCCTGGATTTTAAGCCTTGCCTCTGTCAATCACCAGCCATGTGGTTCATCAGCAAGCTGTTTAACCTCTGTGCGACAGTTTCTTCTACACTGTAGATAATACTATCTAGGTTATATTAGGTTAACATAAGGTTATTCTAAGCTACCATGAGTTAATACATTTAAAGTCCTTTAACCAGTACTTCAGCATTTGGTAAACACTCGGTCAATTCCAGTCTTTATTATTATGAATAATGAAAATGAATGCAATAAATGCAATCCAGTTATTCTAGGAATATTAAAAACAGCTTAGGATGGCAAATGTCCCATTGTACCGAAGTCTGTGAGAAGAAACCTCCTCACGTAACAGAGGAGAATGGAGGCTAGCAGGAGGGAAAGTTGTGGCTTATCTGCTCTAAGAACAAAGCAAAGATGATCTAAGAACTATATATAGCTGGCCCCTTTCTGATTTCATGGCATCTGGACTTTGAGAGTGTCCTTTAAGAGTGAAAACCATTCTTTTTGAAGGAAATGGGTAATTGGGAGGTTCAGGACATCTAAGAACTTGGTCATGGTTTTAGAACATCTGAGACACCTGGGCTAGAAAAGCAATGAAAGGAGTCTAGGCCCACTGGAGGATCCAGAAATCCCCAGCCCCCCAAAATCCTAGGTGTTAGAGCTGCCTAGCTAGGGGTGAACTAGAAGAACATTCAGCACCTTCTCAGATAACTAGAGTTCTAAGTTGTTAGTGCATTTCATTATAGCATGGAGGGGTGGGGGGATCCTTATCCCTATTCCCTTTGTTACTGTTCAGCCAGGATCTCTGGTTCCCAAGATAGTTCAGAAACGTAAGCATATTGGGTTGCTCTGAGCACCTGCCGATGCATTTGGTTCAGAGCATCCTTCCACTTTATGGACAAGCTCTGGCTTGCCTAAATGTCCCCAACCCAAGCAGGGTTACAAATGTGTCCCAGACTTTCATTCATCCCTGTTCCAGCATCTCCACAAGCAAGTAGATGAGCTCAAACTAAGTACTAAACACTTTGTGCTAATTGTGCCATTCCCAGGAAGACCAGTTTCTTGTAATATTTTTTTATTTTTATTCTTATTTTAATTTCACAGGGATACATGTAGCTTATTTATATCCAACCAACTTCCTAAAAAAATCTAGTGACTTGCTATTTGCAGGAATATATGCACTATATGTAGATAAGTATATGTGCAATATTTATCATATATGATATATAAGATTGAGCCAGTTGGTGGCATGATGGTTAAAGTGGCTAGATCCCACCTGACCCATTGCATGGTTCAAGTCCTGGACCTGGCAGCTTGAAATACATGCCACCTTGTGTGTGTGTGCATGCCCAAAATCCCAAAAGGAGGAATGGAGAAGGGATTGCTGCATGACTATCCTCCATAGGGGAGGCTTTCATACTTTCCCTCTCTCTCTCTCTCTCTCTCTCTCTCTCTGTCTGTCCTTCTGTCTCTCTCCAGCTAGTGCATGCACCCTCTAGCAAATTTTTAAAAAAGAACAAGAAATGTGAAATCAAACTGGTGTTTTCTAAATAAAGAAAGTCTTAATAAAAATTTGCCAAATGATGACCCTATACTTTCAAGTTATATTGTAGAATACATGCCAATTTGGGCACTTTCCAGGTAATAGGAAGCCCCATGAGCAACTTGCAGACCAGTAACCCTCAGGACATAAAGAGCACCAGAGAGGTCTTTGCAGTTTTAAAAGGATGTAGCAGATAGAGAAAAGATGACAACGTAAGTGTGTAGAAATTATTCTGATGACAAAAGATCAGGATTATTTTTTCTTTATAATTTCTGTAGTTTACAAAATTTTTACAGTGACAGTGAACATTTCTTAATTAGAAGAATTTTTTTAAAACTAACCAACTTTTAGAAGCAATGTGAACTATAAAGATAATTTAAAGGTAAATAATTCCATTTGTTCTAGAATATGAAGCAGAAAAATTCTACCTGCTTCTTGGTGAAAATCATGTGGAATTTGGGAACATGGGTGGAAAAGCAAAAATAGTGAACAAATTAAGAGAGAATACTATAAATAAAATTCACTTTTAAAAAATCTTAAAAGACTCCTATCACTAACAAAGTCGATTTGTTAAAGTCTAGCAAATGGTGTAAGATTGAAAGATAAAAGTTTTTAAGTCGTATCAAAAGCTGCTATAGAAGTTCCTTTATAGGTTGTATGTATATCTTTATGTTATATATCAGGGCTTGGAAGTTAACTCCAGCAATTATCAAGAAAAAAAGATTGGTTCAAAAAAAGGAAAGTGAAAAAGAGCCTTTAGGCCTATAAAAAAAGAGAGGGAAAGGGAATCTTCCTGTTTGCTTATTAATTCAGAGAAATGAGAGTTATGATTTCTTTGAATACAATATAAATTTCTTCAGAGAATGGTTAAAACACACATGCATGCACACACACGTACACATGCATAGGTTACATGGAGATTAGGCTTCCTGCCTTCTATCTGAGTATTTCTTTCATTGCCCTGCTTTATCTGGAACTCAGCTTTTAACAAGTATGTCCTAGATACAACATTTTGAAAAACGGGACAAATGAAGATAATGTTGTATCTTCTTGATATGTTATCAAGGAGAAAATGAAAGTTTTCTGATATGGTATCAGGGGAATAAAAGCTTCCCCAGCAGAATCAGGAGGTTTAAACGTGGGATTGAAAACTTTCTCAAGTCAAGTAAAGTATATAGCTATGAAGGAAGAGAAGTTTACAAAAAAAATTTAAACAAAAAATATTTCTAGAAGTTCTTTGAAGAGAAATTATTCCTTTGCACTCACCAGCACAGAGCTGGGATAAAGAGCATTGTGGAGGCCAAAAGGGTGTGTGGGTTTTCCTCACTTCAGCAGTCGGTCGATAGCCGACAGTCAGAACATACTAAGGACATGAGCGTGGGGCACACAGTAGAATAGACTGTGGGACAGTGTGGTTGCCTTCCACATGGTTAGGGCTAAAGAGGGTTAATGTTGAACTTGCTGACATGAGACCATGGAGCTTTCAAGATTGTCCTTAAGGATGACCTATCCTAGAGGAGGTACAAGCAGAACATGCCTCAGAAGGAAGTGCAGAACAATTCAACCCAAAACACAGTAGCAGAACACCTAAATGTGCCAGGTTGTAGGTTATAACTTTGTAATAGAGAGATAAATACCCCTAGTCCCTAGATGCACCATCTAAAGCAGATATGTGAATAATCAATTTCCCAAAAAAAGGATCAAATTTATGATAAAAAATCAAAAAGTGCGGAAGCCCAAACGAGGGCCACTTAGCTCAGGCAGAGTTGGAAGAGATAAAGGAAAGTTTCCTGGGACAGACATTTCAATGAAAATTTGAAAGATAAATGGGAGGAAAGTAGGCAAAGGAGCCCATTGAGCAGAGCCCATCCTAAGTACATAAAGATAAGTATCGGTCCAGCACCACTGGTTAATGGAACTCTATCCCGCATGGCCAACCCCAGTTCAAACTCTGACCTCAGCGTCTTGTAAAACACACAGGGGACATGTCAGTGATTGTCCAAAATCTCAACAGGGGGACGTGGTGGTGCCCGCCCTATGGCAAAATCTCAACAGGGTAGAGAAATGGAGGCAAAGGAACTGCAGCATGACCATGTGTGGTATATCCAGCCCCCCGAGAGGTTTTCTCTCTCTCTCTCTCTCTCTCTCTCTCTCAAGTGCACATGCCTTATAGCAAAATTTTAAAAAGTAAAGAAAAAAGAAAGATGTAAAGTAAACTTACCTTGAAAAGAAAGTAAAGCCTCCCCCTACCAGATAACAAGACAGACAAAGAGAGAACTAAGCAATCATTTGTACTTTCCTTCAAGCCAAACAAAGCCTTTGTGCTGGAAGTGTACCCCAGTGCTACTGTCATTCTCCTCCTAGCTCTCTCTCTGGGAACTTACCATCTTCCTTGTAGTTTTCCACTGCAGGAATTCACTAGGATGGCCTCTATACCAACTTACTGCACACTGATACTGACAGGAAGCAGTTATAATCCAAGTGACTTGAGAAGTGACAAGACTATAGCTGCTCCTCTCAGAAACACCTTATCCCAGCAACACAGAGTTTAGAGGATTTGAATCATGATGTGGGATTGCACTTGTTTCTGAAATCTCCACATTTAGTCAGCCCCTTAAAGTCCCATTCATTCTCCATATTACTGAGTGTCCAGATTAAAACCAAACAGGGGAGACCAGCAGTTAGCATAACGGCTATGTCGCTGGACTCCCATGTAGTCGACTGCGGTTCAAGTCCCGGACCCGGTGGCTTAAACTCACACCAGGCATGTGTGCGTGTGTGCCTAAGATCCCAAGAAGAGAATGGAGGAGAAGGGATTGTGGCGTGGCCATCCCCCGGGGGGGGGGGGGGGGGGGTGATTTCCTGCTTTCTGTCTCTCTGTCTCTCTCTGTCTTTCTGACGAATACACATGCCCTATAGCAAAAACCTCTCAAAAAAAAAAAAAAAAAAAAAAAAAAAAAAAAAAAAAACGAACATGGAACTACTCTGTGGATATATTCATATTGGAAGTTGCAGGATTGTAGCAAGTGGAATTCTCAGAAATAAACACACTTAAGAAATTCCATTAAACTATATATGAGAAATGTAGGGTCATACGGCAAATGGCATTTCTAATAGTGCACTCTGATGATTAGCAAATTAAAAGCAGACTAGATTTAACTAATTTCATTAGTGCTTTTTTAAGATAAAATTAAACTACAGAAATTATTTTTGAAAGCCTAATGGTGAGATTCCAGTTTTCAAATGGACACTATACAAATGCTTCATCTCAATTGCTAGATTTTAAGCTAAGTGGTTCTTATTCACCATTTAATTTGGCCACTGTTATTTAGCCAAATGGTTTAGTCACTCAGTAAAAATAGAGTTTAATCTAATTATCAGTCTAAGATTTTTTAAAATATTTTCTCAACTTCAATTATTTTTTATTGGTGACTTTCTGAAACGTTCAAAGCCCAGAAAGGATTGTATAAATGTTAAGGAATAGTTGTTGATCATTTCTATTACCTAAGTTTCTTACATTCTAACACTTGGATTAGAATTTCCTGTTCTGTCCATATGTTTTTCCTATATGCCAGATTTCAGTAAAATGTGTTTTTAAACTATAACTGCTGTTTTTTGAAATTCTTATGGTGGCCATCTTGCTCAAAATGATAGATAGAAACACAAATCAGCTTCCTCACAAATCTTGGTCAGCATCAGGAGAGTGCTAAAGTTGGTTGCATGTGTCAGCTTGGAGAGTTGGTGAGGAAATGGGCAAACAGAGTTGAAACAGAGACTTCACTTCATGGGGCAGGTTAACAGCATTCCCTCTACAAAGTTTCAGTAGAAGTTAATGAATGTGTGGACTCATCTTCTTCTGAGTCATGTAACCCAGAGGAAACCTAATGTCAACATTTGGGGTAAGGTGATCCAATTTGATAAAATTACTATTTATCTCCATATCCTTTGTGGTTCTTCAGGCAAGTTGGCTTTCATGATAAAATTAATGTAAAAGACCAACTCACAGCAGCTTGAATGAACTGTAATTTCAATCATTTTACAGACTCATAAAATATTCCTGTCTCATAAACTTGGTTTGTGAAATCCACCCTGTCAACAAATTTCATTATGATCACAACCTAGGTCATCATAGATTTCTGGGATTTCAGCCTGAATAAAGACAGCAGAATCAGAACATCTGTTATACCGACACCTTTGTACAGACATAAAAGAAGTCTTTCAATGTTTACTTTTTTAAAAAAATGAAAAGCCCTTATTTACCCATATATACTGATTTATCTACAAGGGTCTTCAAAAGGTTCATGGAAAAGACATATTATAAAAAAAACTATGCATGAATTTCAAAACAGTTTCTGCACCAAAATATGTACTTTAACACAAGTTCTTTAAAGTCCTCATGTTATACAACGTAAGTATTTTGATCACAAATGACCTTTTCTTCATAAGTAACATCTTAAAAAAAAAAATGTCCTATTTATGGTCCCTATTTTGCCCACAGATAGAAGCAAATAGTTCCAAGTACGAAATAATTGGGCATGTTGGACACATGGGATGTGTGCAGACACTGACAATCTCTCATGCCCTGGCAGGCTGCACGAGGTTGCCAGCCTCTTCCCCAAAAGTCCCCCAAGGAACCACAGTCTTCACTCAGAGCTGGCGTGACGTGGTCCATTCACTATCCTTCTATGTTCTGACTGACTGTGTGTGCTCAGGATGTTCCCATGCTGATTCTGATCCCTCTGGACCAGCCCAGTTCTGCATGTTCAAAGTCTGTGGCTGCTTTGCTCATGTCCAACCAAACAAGAAGCTTCCTCACTATAAGCAGTCACAGGAAAAACATTAGGTAGAAAGCCACTCACAATCCTTTTTATTTTCTGCCCGGCCATCTCATGTGAAGTAAACAGCATGATTTCTTTCAAAGTATTCATTCTTATTTCAGTACCAAGGTAGGATTCCACTTAACTATATTTAACTTCCATGATTTTTTTCCTAGTTTTACTATAGGGCACATGTGCTTACAAGAGAGAGAGAAAGAGAGAGAGAGAGAGGGAGCAAAGGAAAATGAGAACTCATTCCCCAAAGGGGTGGCCCATGGCACAGTGTGTTCTCCTCCACTATCCTCTCAGAATTTGGGGAATTCACACACACACGCAAGCCAATGGGTCCAGGACTTGAACAATGGAGTCAGCCATGGGGTATCTAGTCACCTTAACCATCTGCCACCAGCCAGTTCAACTTCCATGATTTTAAGAAATAGAATAAATAAATTTGTGAATTCACTGTGTTTTCAGTGAATTCTTTTCTTTTTTTCTATAAGCTTCCCTGTTTCTGTTAGTTATAGCACCAGGGCCAAAGTATTATTCACTTTTTCATGCTACCCCCCAAATCTGGAAAATTCAGTAAGATTTTACAAATTCTCCTTCCAAATTGTTCTAAAATTTACCCCATGTCACTATTTTCACCACTACACTATCATCCTACTGAAGACATTTGTCACTTCACACTCTTTAATCACACTTCTCACACATAAAAACATATATATGCATATACACACAAATATGAATGTGTACATAGATGTAAATTATATATCCATGCAAGTATATAGTCACACAAATAGATAAATGCATTATATATATATATATATATAAATACAAAATATATACAAATAACCATATGATATGTACACATATATACAGATTCATGAATGTACAAAGGTATATATTATACATATATGCACATATATTATTTATAAGTATGCATATATGTTATTCATATATATCAAAAGGCATAAACATTGCCAACTATGAAGAAATTTTATGTATTTTTTTTTCCTCAGGTAAAATATTGGGGGATGAGGCCAGCAGAAGGCATGGAAGTTAAAGGGATGGATCCCACATGGGTTTGTGTCCCATACCAAGTAGCTTAAAAACCATGCCTGGTATGTGTGCACGTGTGCTCAAAGTCCCCAGGAGAAAAATGGAGAAGAGATTGCAGTATGGCCATCCCCCCTGGTGGTGGATGGTTCCTCACTTTCCATCACTCTGTCTTCTACTGTCTTTCCAGTTTCACTGTACACACACATACACACAAAATGCAAAACTTACCGGCTGACCTCCCCACCATCGGTGATTAAATTTCTCTCTCCCTCGAAGATGGAAAGTGGCATCAAATACAGGATCATACATTGAATTGCCAACAATGCCATGTGACTCTGGATATAGTCCCTTTGTGTAAGAGCAATTTTATTGTTAAAATAACAACATGATAATTTGTATATATTAGTTCTATCATAAATTTTCCTATCATAGGTTTTATAGCAATATTTAATTTCCAAAATTATATATATACATATATATATACATACATACATATATAATTTTATATATATATATATATATATATATATATATATATATAAACCTTAACTGTCTATATAAGCAAACATGAATAATATATATGGGACCAATTAAGAGCCATCTGAGAAACGTAACATGATTAGAACACATTTAATATTTGAATTTTTAACTATTATAATTTAATAAGATGATATCAGTTTTACTTAAATAAGTTAACCCCTAGTTTGAAATTTACACATGTGCCTCAGAAGAAGCCTTTCTCTTTAATACACTTTTTTTCTAAGCTCTATTTCTCCCCTGAGCCAACTAAAACAAATAAAAATAATAGATAAGTGATGTTTTAAAGAAAAAAAGAGAGATAGAATTTGGAGTTTCTAACAATTAAAAAATTAAAAGATAGCAGCCCAAAAGTCAACATTTTTACTGGCAAATTGATAAAATAAATGATAGACCCTTTGTCATCTGAGAGACATTTAATGCATGTGTTCAGACAGAACTACACCTGAAAAATATTTTCCGTTCTAATGTGGTGAAGTTCAGTCACCCACGAAGTTATAAAAGGCAATTGCTGTGAACAAGTCATGCAGATAAGATGGAAAACAGAAAGATTTTCTTTGAACACTAAGAAAAATATTTAAAAGTCTTCCCCTTAAGTCATTCCAGAATGAACTCAGCCCTTTGAATAGATATCATTTGAAGACATACTTACAGTGGCCAAAGTGTATAAGTTAGGAAAGGTTTTTGTTGGGTACACAGGCCTCATGTAGGGAGAATGTGTGCCACAAGATCCTGGAAATAGATCCCAGACATTAGAACAGGAGAATCAATGGGAATCTCTTCAAGTAGAAAAACCTGTTTTATAAACTATCAAATGTGTTATCTTCCCTTGTGTATTTCAAACAATACACCCATGTACTTCAAAACCCATAGCAGAATGGGTACAGTGGAGATCCTGAATTCCAGATGAGAACACGGAGTATGAAAATCACTTACTTAGTTTTTCTATGTTAGGCATGACTTTGCTCCCTTTCTTCATATATGATGCACGGAAGCCATCCACTGAGAAGATGATTAATGGAGGACGAACAAACCTAAACAGTAACACATTAAGCTTTAAAGAAATTATTGTCACAGAATTTCCATTGCGTATAGTCATTCTCAATTGAGATAGATAATCTCCGAGAAGAAACTTCGAGGAAGGATATCTAAAAGGCCAACACTTCCAGCTACATAACGTTTGAGGCAACTGCAGTCCAGAGTTAAATGGTTGAGGTCACAATATGGCCAGGGGAGATTCTTGACTCCAGATTTTCCCTACTGTACTTCCTCCACCATTTCCTTTCACCTTGCAAACAAGATTATATTTAATATTTTAAAAAATAGGACCAGCTTGGTGACACAGTGGTTAAGGTGGCTGGATCCTATATGGTGGACAACTGCACAACTCAAGTCCTGGATCCCACGGCTTGAAGGGCATACTAGGCATGTGTACCTGCATGCCCAATCCTAGGAAGAGAATGGAGGAGAAGTGACAGCGTTGTGGTTATCCCCCTTTGACAGTGTTTTCTGACTCCCACCTCCCCTACATCCCCATCTCTCTCCAGCAAGCACATGTGCCCTATAGCAAATTAAAAATAATAATAGTAAGTAAAAAAAACCTATAATATTTGCCTAGAATGTGTATTTTCCCACTTTGCCATGGGAAAATTGTTATTCATTTGTTAAAATCTAGCACATACACCCATCCAGCTAAGGATACTAGATTCTACATGGTCAGCCACATCATGTGAGTATCAGTGGCTTGGAAAAACATGCCAGGCACAAGTGTGTGTATGCCCAAAACCCCCAAAGGAAGGAGAAATAGAGGAGGATGGATTGTGATGGGACAATGACCTGAGGAGAAAAGTGGAGGTGGGGGTGCTTCTTCCTCAATTTCTCTTTCTATGTCTCTGTCTCTCTGGCAAATTTTAAAATGTTTAATTTTTAAAATAAAATAAAAAATAAAACCCAGCGCAAAGTCTCCTCTTCTAAATGTTAGTTGTTCATGCTTCTGATTTTCTTTACAATACTGATTTGTACCTCCTTTTTTTTTTTTAAAGAGAGATTTTTGCTATAGGGTGTATGCACTCAATGGAGGAGAGAGAGAGATAGACAAAAAGCAAGAAATCATCTCCCACGCTGATATGGCCATGCTGCAATCCCTTCTCCTCCATTCTCCTCTTGGGATTTTGGGCATGCATGCACATGTGCCAGGCATGAGTTTCAAGCCACTGGGTCCAGGACTCAAACCACAGTTGACTACATGAGAGTCCAGCAATATAACCATTATACCATCTGCTGGTTCCCTGACTTGCACCTCTTTGATCATTCATATGTACACCATTTTACATTATTGTAATGATCTGTTAATAAGTTTCTCTTCTTTACTTGTTTCAAAGAATAGTTAGTGTTTTATTGATCTTTCCATTTTGGGGACCTATAATAGGGCTTCAATACATATTTATCAGATGCATTAATGAAGAGTGAATGTGAGATTAACAGCTGTAGTACTCTTATCACCAGATCTAAGCACTTATAAAAATAATTGCCTATGTTTAATATAAAATAATTTCAAAAATAAGTTAAATTTCAGAATTCTAAAAGTACATCAAGAAAGCATTAGACTATCCATCTACTCAAGGCAAGATCTGACGAAATGACCCTTTGTTACACTATAAAGCAGGGTTTCTGACCCCCAGGTATCAGTCAAGGATGGTCCATGGCCTATTGCCCAACATCCTCCCACCATGGCAGGTGGGTGGTAGGCAACCAAGCGAGTCTTCATTTGTGTTTGCAGTCTGAGCTCCATCTCCTGTTAGACCAGCAGCAGTACTGGATTCTCATAGGAGCACCAACTCTACTGTTATGTGATTGTTTCATTGTATATTGCAGTGTGGTAGTGGTGTAAATGGGATGCATGGTGAATGTGGTGCACTTAGGTTATCCCAGGACCATCCCTGACCCTCACACTACCCCATCTATGGAGGGATTGTCTTCCATGAGCCTGATCCGTGGTGCCAAGAAGGTTGAGGACTGCTGGTCTAGAGACAGTTGTTCAATCAGACTTGAGAATGCTAAAGTATGTACAAAATTCTAACAATCTGAAGCTAATTAAGCAAGTATAGATGTGAGTTCATTTGAAGTTACATAACAAATAAGACATGTTTTTTAAATGAGACATATTTTAAATAAGACACATAAAGTACTTAGAACAATACATCAGGATTCAGTATTGTCATTACTGTTGGGTCACTGGGAA
This sequence comes from Tupaia tana, assembly GCA_026018925.1. Lineage (NCBI taxonomy): Eukaryota > Metazoa > Chordata > Mammalia > Scandentia > Tupaiidae > Tupaia > Tupaia tana. Next base: position 72,882,413 of record JAKSZU010000008.1, read on the forward strand.
AGTCATGAAGCATTATTGCATAGAAAAACATAATGTCATGACTTTTCTGATAACCTAGTACTATTCTTTAACAGGGCTTCTACCACACACTCTACTTTTTTCTCAAAAACAATCAAACATATTATAAATAGAAATTATTGCCACAAATTCTACAAGTCCAAAAAAGGTAAAATGACTCATAAAGGTTAAAAAGGAGGAAAAAAAAATACATAGACATCTAAATACTTCAATTTTGCCTCTCAGGCTGTGCTGCCTAAAACAAAACTATATTTAACAAACAAACACATTAATAAAACCACATTTGTTGAAAATGTATTTTCTGCCAAGCATTTTAAGGGTCTGTGAATTTTCAACAGTTTCCTGGAAGGTGTAATAAGGGCCTAATGCTGGCTGCATTTGAGCTGTGGGGTGTCACTCAAGGCTGGCTGTATCCCAGAAAAGCAGTGCTTCAGTGGTCCATCAAGGTTCTGCAGAATCTGGTAGGTGTTACCATCTTGGAGGATTTTTTTTAAGTTTCTATTTCACCTCTCCACCCCACACACTCCTTTAAAAAAAGAAATAAAGAAGAAAGAAAGAAAGAAAGAAAGAAAGAAAGAAAGAAAGAAAGAGAAGAAAGAAAGAAAGAAAGAAAGAAAGAAAGAAAGAAAGAAAGAAAGAAAGAGAAAGAAAGAAAGAAAGAAAGAAAGAAAGAAGAGAGAGAGAGAGAGAAAGAAAGGGCAAAAGCGGAACTCCATGGGGAGAAAAAAAAAAATTAAGTCAGTACCATAACTACTTCCTTCAGTGAAACTCACATGCACTCTGCAAAATCTTTAGCTAAGGTGGAATAACGGGGATAATCAGACTCCAATATGTGCAGAGGTAACAGGAGAAATTTGAAAAAAATCAACAATTGCTACTTTAAGGTTCCCTTTCTGACTTCTGACTCATGAATCACTACTAAATATTTATGTTTGCCTGTACGAAAGGGCTTCAATTTTATGTTTTTTCTAATCATTTACCCATCCATTTCCTGTGATATTTTACCAACTAATATATTAAACTTTATATATTCTTATAATACACTTACCCTGCAGGACATTCTGGGGCCTTTATTTCCTCACAGTCATCATCTACCCAATGTGACTCTCCTAAAAGAAAAAATAGGTAAATTTACAGTTGAAAGTAATTATGGGGGTTGGAGAGCAGCCAGGAATTAATGTGGCTAGATCACTTATGGCTGATTGCATGGTATGAGTACTGGCCCCCCATCGTCTTGAAAATCACACAGGCATGCCCAAAATTATAAGAGGAGTAAGGAGGCGAAGGAATTGCAGCACACCCATCTCCCCAGGTGTTTGAGGAGAGAATTTTCTCATTTTCCCTTTCTGTTTTACTTTTCTCCTTCCTCCCATTTCTCTCTAAAGAGTGCACATACCCTATAGCAAATTTAAGGGAAAAAAAAGGGAGATTAATTATTAAAGCACTCAAAGAATACAATTTTAAGGCAGTTGTTCTGTTTGATACAGGCTTATAGGACATCATCTAAAAAAAAATTCTAACTTAAAGTCTTGTGTCTGATTTGGCTTACAAAGTCCACCCATAGATGGTGGGAAAGCTAAGATTTAATAATGTCAAATGGTGTTTATTCAAGCCTTCCGAGTCTAAATGGTTTGTAGATTAAAAAAAAACAAACAAACAAACAAACAAAAAAAAAAAAAAAAAACAGTGGTGTCAGTGAACAAAATTTCATGTTTATATCCCTCCAGAAATAAACTGTTTGGTTATTAGATGGAACATTCTTTTCCCCAAGACTGAAGATCTCTCTCAGTCATAGAAAGCATGACACAATGTACCTTTGGATGGGAGGAAAGGCTTAGAATATGCAGGCATAACAGATGGAAGATTGCAATAGAGAGATTAGAAAGATCTCATCTTTCTCTAAGATCTAAGAGTATAAACTTAAGTTTTTCCTTATTTATCCCTATCAAGGATAGAGATCAGAAAAGAACTCAGATTTTAAAAATGAGGCTTTTTTTGGCAAAAGTGAAAATTATCAAAAAGAGTATCTTAAGTTGTTCAGAGACAAAAGATGTATCTTGAACAGAAGAAAAATGAATGACCAACACTTTGGGAAAACTGCACCCAAGTAGAGTGTTGGTCAAAAAGAGTTCCTTAAAATAATGAAGCTTTACCACACATGTCATAACCCAGAGTGGACAAGGACTCTCAAAAGCACTGGAACTAGAATTTTAAACTAGCAAAAGCAATGCTTGATAATTGAATGTCCTCCAACTTTTCAGCTTTTCATTTTCTTCTAATAGCCTGTGTGACTTATTTGTACACTTATTACACAGGAAAACAGAAAAGGAAGAAGAAATAAATTCTAGATTAATTTTATGTTTTTTCAACAATTATAGTAACTATTTGAGTAGGGAAACCTTTCCAAATTCACTAATATAGCACCTCTTGCAACAACTAAACACATCAGATGTTTCAGAACTAACTTGCCATGTCTCTGAAATCTTTTAAGAAAAACTCTTTACTATTCTATTTAAGAACTTTAAAACTGAAACATGACTATAAATAAAGATTTTTTTCCAGTCTTTTCATTAACTTCTATAAATGGGTGGCATGGCAACTAAAATTCCTAAAGACAGGAAATACATATGGCATATTTTCTGTCATTATTATTGGTTATTATTAATTATTAGAATAAAATTGTGTTTGAGACCAGAAGTTGGCATAATGGCTGTATCACTGGATTCCCATGTAGTCAACTGCGGTTCAAGTCCTGGACTTAGCTCACGTGGCTTAAACTCACACCGGGCACGTGTGCATGTATGCCCAAGATTCCGAGAGCAGAATGGAGGAGAAGGGACTGTGGCATGGTCATCCCCCCTGGGGGTGATTTCTTACTTTTGTCTCTCTGTCTCTCTCTGTCTTTCTGGCAAGTGCACATAGCCTATAGCAAAAAACATCTCAAAAAAAAAAAAAAGAAGAAAATTGTGTTTTCCAATTAACTATACAAAGTCAACACATGTACATGTGTATCTTTGGGGTATAACAGACTATTGGTGTTCTAAGCCCCTTTCAAGCTAGTACCACCCTTGCCGAGCTGCTGCCTGTGCCTCAGTGAACAGCTTATATACACTGGGCACAAAACCATGTCCCCTGTCTCAAAAGTAGGAAATCTGGGATTTGCTTTTCAGATCCTGACTGACATCCCTCTATTTTCTTTGGTCCTTTACATGGCTTTCCTGCACAGCATAAACCTACATGTACCAATGTCTATCTCAGGCTCTGCATCTAGGAATGCTAACCTAAAACTAGGACAGGAAGTTTAGAAATCTCTACATTGGGGCCAGCAGATTGCATAGTGGTTAAGGCACTGGGTTCCCATATGACCAACTACGGTTCAAGTCCCAGACCCAGCAGCTTAAACACACCAGACATGTGTATAGGCATGCCCCAAAATCCCAAGAGAATAGAGAAGGGATTGTGGCATGACCATCCCCCCAGGGGGTGATTTCTCATTTTCTCTTTCACTGTCTCTCTCTGTCTCTCCAGCGAGCACATGCACCCTATAGCAAAAATATCTTAAAAAAAAAAAAAGAAAAGAAAAGAAAGAAATATGTGCATTATTTTGGTTCTCTCTTCTTATGGAATTTGGATTTATTTCCTTGTTATTTCAGATCAGTAAAATGCAGGTAGTCAAACTAAGAAGGAAGCATGGGAAATTTAAAAAGTACAACTTCTTCCCTCTTCTCAAACCCATATTCAAGGTTTAACATTTATAACATCCAGGATCTCTTGGACCATCTCTTGTTTTGATTCTTTTAAAGTACAAGCCAATCCCAATACAGGTACCTTTGCAAACCACGTGGTAATTAGTACAGCAGTCTCCCCTGGCCAAGCAGTCCTCGGAGCAGTGACAGGCATTTTCATCGTTCCTTACTTCTCCACATCTGTCCTTCGTACACTCCCAGCCACGAGCTGCAACCATCACAGTACAACACTTTCACTGCTGCACACAAACCGAATGAAAGAGGCCACAGTTGTTTCCCAGGGTTTTCAGCAAAAAGAGCTAAAATCCCACATCGTTTAATGTGCTTGTGAAATGTGAGGTGGCCTAAGACCTAGATGATATTTGAAGAACTTACAGATAGGGAGACTTTCTAACTTTTCGGGTCAGAGAACAAAGTCAAAATATTAGGTCTTCAGGAAAGCTATGATGTATTTTTTTGTATTCTTCTATACAGAAATGCGTCATGACTATTCTGACCACCCGATACAATTGAGCTGCTTTGAGAAAATGGAACCCTACATGGCAAACAAGAATCCCTATCATTCTAGAATCATCCTAAAGCACCCCCCAAAATGTATGGTATTGAAGGTTAGTTATAGGGACATCTGTCATTGTAGGGATAGTCTCTTGAGCTTGGCCCTTTGTTTTTAGACAGGGTTTTACTTAACTTTAATCAGTTTTACTTAAATATAGATGACAATGCATCTACAAATGGCCTCTACTAAGAGGCACTTGGTAGTTAAAGTCTTAAAGATATATGAAAAGTAAAAGGGGGCATTAAACCCTCACAATTCCAACCATTGACAAACAGGAAGCCTTACCGACAATGAGAGGTAAGAGTCCCTGCTTGCTAGGAGACCAGTAGGTGGGATATAGACTTCATCTAAGCATACTCGCTTCAGAGGGCTCAACTCCTCCAGGAAGACAGATTTACAAGTTATCTTTTCATTGTAAAGAGAATGCTCTATTTTTTTGTATAATTTTTTTTAATCTACTAGACTGTAAGTTCCATGACAGGAAAAAAAATTCCCTGTTTTCATCATTCTATTTCCAGTGTCAGTTAGACTATGAGCCTGTGCCTGGAGCATGCTAAGAGTTTGATGAATATTTATTAACTCTAATTAGAAATAGCCATGGAAATAAAACATGACTCTAAATACAGGAGTGTTTTTTTTTTCTGAGAATTATCATAGTTAATTCATTTATTTAATAAATATTTATACCATGGCTTCAGGTTCTTGGTGCAGAGGTTATTGTGGAGAACAAGGTAAGGCCCCTGTCTTAATGAAACATGCAACTCAACTGGGAACTACAGACCTCAAGAATGTAAAGATTGTGTCACCTCATGCTAAGTGTTGCAAAAGAAATAACAGATGGCACTGACAGGGAGTAACAAGGTGGGATGGGAGCACTATTGGAGGTGAAATGATCAAAGAAGGTGGTGCTGAGTTAGAGAAGATATGGACAATTCAAGTCTTCATCTCTTAAAATATGTCTTAAGTGGAAAACAGTAATTTTAGAAAGCAAGACAGCACCTTAGTAATAGTCTACCAAGATTAACTATCAATAATTCTATGAGAAAATCCCTTTATTTACAAAATGACATTATTATATTTACATTTATTGAAGAAGTTTTGACTTTGAGAAAGAATGAAATAAAAGAAATGCAGATTTGGACTGAGCTACAAAGTGAGGGTCAAAGTAAACACGGAAATAAACAAGAAAGAAAAATACAACCATATTGAAAAATAAAAAGGAGATCAACTATTAGATTTTTTTAAAAAATCATTTTAAATGGGAATATTCAATGCTGACAAGGAAGTGATGAGAGGCTTTTGTGCCCTTGGATAGAAATACAGTTTTGTGGGGCCAGTAGGTAGCATAGTGTTTCAGCACTGGACTCGCACATGGGCAGCCACAGTTCAAGTCCTGGACCTGGTGGCTGGAAAATCACACTGGGTACGCGTGCATGCATGCCCAAAATCCCGAGGAGAATGGAGAAGAGATTGTAGTGTGGCCATTCTGCCAGCAGGTGATTTTTCACTTTCTCTCTCAGGTCTCTCTCGCTTTCTGGTGAGCATACTCACTCCATACGGGGGGAAAAAAAAACTTAAAAAAAAGAAATAAATATAATTTTGTAATATATATTTAAATTTTCAAAAATGCATATACACTTTGATCCCAAAATCCCATTCCAAGGAATTTATCTTAAGGAAAATAGAAATATGAACATGCATGAATAGTATTCATTGATTTATCATTCATAATTGCAAAACTTTAGGAAATATAAATGTTGAATAGCTTTTCAATGAATTAGGTGTGACTAGTCAATGTAATATCATGTGACCATTCAAAAGGATGATGTCTATAAAGGTTTAAAAATAGAGATACTCCCCCACACACAGGCATGTATGTATACACACTTGTAGATGGGGACCTCAGAAAGTTTGTGAAAAAGTGAAATTATAGTATGAGCTTGTATTTGTGTAAAAAATGTTGAAATCTATGAATAATTTTTTCATAATATAAATTTTCCATAAAGTTTTCTTTAGGCTATTTATTTATTTCTGCCATAAGTGAGAAACAAACAAACACCACCTCCAACAGGTTTCCAATGCCACAATCCATCCTCAGCCTCAACCAGCCATGGACCATGGGCATGTACATGCCTGGTATACTCAGGGAGGTCTCTGGATGCACACCTAGAATCCTCCCAACGTGGCTCAGCCTCACAGAATATCATATTTGACTACCATGCCACCATTTGGACCCTCCATAAACTTTTTGAAAACCCCCCTCAAATAAATATACGCACACATATATATAAACAATAAATGCTTATACACAATAAGTAGTCAGAATTTATACTGAAACACTTTGCTTGCTTCTAGACAGTGCTTGCATCAGCATAGTAGAACCTCAGAAACTGGTATTCTTCAACCTTTTATTATTATTTAATGTTTAATTCTTTCCCATTCTGCATTTGCTTTCTTTGTACATGGGGAAACAAACTACTTTACAAAATGTTGTTATTGCTATTTCATCTTTATTAAATATGAAGGAAAAGGCATGAACTACATTTAGAGAGGGCTAAGCTTGAGTCGGGGGACACATTAAACTGAGCAAGGAATCCAGAAGGTTGAGATGATGTGTCAGGGACAAGATACTCAAGGTAGGGAGGAAACATAAAATGTTAGTCAATTCCTTAGTGCCAAGCAAACACAGACTACTGACTTGAAATAATGTTTTAGAACCAAAAAACACTGTTGAAACATCTGTTCCATCCATATATTCAGTTTACAAGAGTCTTGGCAATTAAGTTTGCAGATTCACAACTAAGGAACCTGGGAGAAGTTCCAAAGGAAAGCTAAAGAGGAAAAAAAAATGTGGCTGAATGTTTAGAAAAATGGGCAAAAAGTAGCCTAATGAAGCTCTTCTTATTTTCAGGGGAAAAAAAATCAGAATTAGCAAAGGGAGTTGGTGTTAGTTCTCATATAAACCAAAAGCTATTGTTTAAGTAAAAACGAATAATATTTCCAATGATACTAGAAAGATCAGGCTAATAGCAATGAATTATGAGTTAAGAATAAAAGTCCAAAAACAAGTAATAACTTGTCAAGAGTCTGTGGACCTGTTTCTAGTAGTATTAAAAATAGGACTGATTGTTGTCTTTCTTAGAAAGTTTGAGTGTGATTTTTCCCAGAGGCTACAGGGTAACTCAAAAAATCCCATTCTAAAATATTGGGCTTTGAAAACAGAGCAAGTAAAATGGTAAAAGACACCTGAGTGGCTTTTACTCAATTCAGGTGCATTCATTCAGAAGCCTATGCATTCTAATAACTGCTTCAATACAGAGGAAATGTAAAAAAACTCAAGGGGGACCAGCATGTGGTGTAATGGTTACATTACTGGACTCCTACATAGTGAACCATGGTTTGAGTCCCAGATTCAGCAGCTTAGAATTCACGCTGGGTGCATGTTTATGTGTGCCCAAAATCCTGAGAGGATATGGAGGAGAAGGGATTCCAGCATGGCCACCCCTTCTGTGGGGTGATTTCTCTTCTTTCTGTTGCTCTGTTTTTCTCTGTCTCTCTGGCAAGCACATGCATCCTATAGCAAAAACCTCTCTAAAAAAAAAAAAAAGAAGAAGAAAAGAAACTCAAGAGATGTTAGAAAAAGGTTTTAGAGATACCCATAGCCCAAGAGCCCAAACATAATTCCATAATAATTTTCCTCTTGAACAGAGGATGACATCAGGGTAGGCCACACATCACATCACTATAAGATGAAATAAAATAAATCCCAGAAACCAGTCAGGCAGGGAAAAAAATTTAAATTAATTTAAAAGAAATACTTTAGAAATGTGAGAATTGACAGGAAGAGATAGAAATAATAAAAATGAAAAAAATCCTGGCCACAAACACTTCCAAAACCAGCATATAACTTTACAGCAGCAAAGAACTTTCTTTGGCTGGAGCTTTGTTGGAAACAATAGTCATTTATAGAAGGTGTGCTCATCATACAATTCGTAATCATTCAGGAAATAAACTAAAACCCCCAGTTTGAATACGCCAAAAGCAGGGTAGGAACTCTAGGGTGTACAGAAGCAGGGAATCTGCTAAGCCATCCGCTTCAGGCTAGAGATGACTCAAAAGTTCATACCTGTCTTTAAACAGAGCTCATCAAAGTCATGGCAGCAACTGCTATAGCTCTTACACAAGTTGTCACACCGACAATCAGGAGGTCCAATCTCTTCAAGTTCAAAGCATCTGCCCTTGCAAGTCCCAGAGGTGTTGGTCCAGGAGGAGTCTGACAACACTACAAGAAACAAGAGGCAAAAGCATAGATTGGGAAGGAGATCATGTCTCCATGGAAGGGAGGAGTGCCCTGGAAAGCCAGGGCACTGTGATACTGCAGTCAGATGCTAGATGAGAAGCCTAGCTTGACCACCAGCTACCCATGTACCCTGGGCAGATTGCTAAACAACCCATGCCACTGTTTCCTCATCTGTAAAGTGGAAAGATTCATAAAAGTAACTCTATGGGGATATAAGAATTCGATAAAATGAGCCATGTGAAACACTTAGGGTGTCAGACACAGAGAAAAAAATGTTGGCTATGTGTTTGGTTTGATAAATCTTTACAACTATTATTACCACAAATTTACGATAGTTACTGCTCAGATGAATGCTAGCAATACCAACAGAGAACAATATTTTCTTTTACATGCTTAGAAACAAGATTTAATTTCCCTATTTAAAAATCTGTATTTCTTTTTTAAAGAAAAATTGAGCCCAAATATTGTGAGAAAAATCTGAATATATGTGATTGGAATGGCAGAAATTTACAATCTCTTCTAATGATAAAACACATATCTATAATTAGCATTAATTATATGAACACATAATCTTGGCTTACCAAAAATAAATCTTCTACCATTATTTTCATATAATTGTGTGTCTAGAAATCTCAAGAATCAACTAAAATTTTAGAAAGAAAAGAATGTAGTAAGATAAATTCTGCAAATTCGTCATGCACAGGCAATACAGGTTCAAAAATTAAGTGAAAAATTAATTCATAATAGTACCCAAAAGATAAACTATCTAGGTATAAACTTAATAACATGTGTAGAGCCTGTGTAAAGAACGTGCTGAAACTACAAAAAGATATTTTAAAACATCAAATTAAGAGTCACCCAGTCCTAGACTTTATGGCATAAGATCAGTTCAATTAAAGACATAAAGCCATCTTAGAGGTAAAAATGTCAATGTTAAAAAATATTAATTTTTTAATATAAATAAACATAAAATTTATGCAACTGCAATATAAAGTATCTAGAGTTCTTGAAGCTTGAAAGAACATTTAAATTTATTTGAAAATAGAAAAACATTGAAAAGGGCATGGCCCTGTTACACGTTCGTTAGTTAAGTGCTATGCACATGGATCCCACATGGCCAACCATGGTTCAAGTCCCAGGCCTGACAACATGAAAAACACACCACATAGATCTGCATTCCCCCATATATGCTAATGGGATGGAGAAATGGAGGAAGAATTGTGATATGACCACACCCTACTGGGGGAGGTGTTTTTTCCCCTCACTCTCTGGTGAGTGCACATATCCTCTGGCAATAAAAACAAACAAATAAGAATTTTAAAAATACATTTGTAAAAATGAATAACATTGGAAAGGAAAAATAATTTGGTAGAGAGTAGACGGGAAAGTACATTCCTTTTTTTTTTTTGGAGAGGTTTTGTTTTGCTGTAGGGCTCATGCACTCGCCAGAAAGAGAGAGACAGAGACAGAGAGATAGAAAGTGAACAATCACCCTGCGGGGGAGGGGGGCATGGCCACGCGCAATCCCTTCTCCTCTCAGGATCTTGGGCATGCACACACACGTGCCCGGCGTGAGTTTAAGCTACCGAGTCCGGGACTCGAACCGTGGTAGGCTACATGAGAGTTCAGCAACATAGCCATTACGCTAACTGCTGGTCCCACAGAAAAGTACATTCTGAAATTAAATAATTTAACTATTTTGGGACCAGAAAAAATTAAGCTGGATTCTCATCCTTGTTTACAAGATCATTTCTGACAAATGGAAAATATGAACAGTCTCACACAGGTTTTTAAGAATGCAAATTTTTGTAACATAGGATATAATTTATAAATACTGATCCATATTTTAGAATGTCTATACTCTCATTCAGAAATTCCACTAGTAGGAATATATGGCTTACATATTTGCAAAAGTTTGCCAAGGTATATGTACAAAAATGTTCATTGTTTATTATAGTTTTTTGTAATGGGCAGGGATAACTCTGAAATCAAAGTTGTTTTCCTCATCAGAAAAGAATCACCATATCCATTAAGTAGAATATTGATGACCCCTTAAACATGTCAGATCTACAAAAGTTAACATGAAAAGATCTGTAAAATATATGTTTTTGTAGTTGTTACTTCCTTTAAGAAAGACTTTTTCTATAGAGCATGTGCACTCACCAGAAAGAGAGAGACAGAAAGTGAGAAATCACCCCCCATGGGAGATGGTCATGCCGCAATTCCTTCTCCTCCATTCTCCTCCTGGATTTTGGAAATGCATGCTCACGCACCCAGCATGAATTTTTAAACCACAGGGTCCGAAACTCAAACTGCAGTCAACTATGTGGGTGTCCAATGACATAACCATTACACCATCTGCTGGTCCCAAACATATAAGTTTTCTAAAGGAACAAATGTGGGCCAGCCGGCAGTGTCATGATTAAAGTGGCTGGATCCCACATGGCCAGTTACGAAATTCGGAACTTAGGTTCACAGACTCAGTAGCTTGAGAAACACACTGGGCACTTGTACATGCATGCCCCAAATCCCAAAAGGAGAGCAGAGAAGGGATTACGTTGTGGCCTTCACCTATGGGAGGTGATTTTTCACTTTCCCTCTCTCTCTCTTTTGGCCTCTCTCTGGCAAGTACACATGCCCTGTAGTAAAAATTAAGGGGGAAAAAAAAAAAAAGAACAAAGTGTACAATAGTGTTATACTATTAAAAAAGTACATACTATATTTTGTAATAAAAATAGAAATAAAGAGAGCAATGAAGATATAGATAAAGATGGAAACAGAAAGAGATAACCCAGAGAGGGGAGAGAAAAAGACTGGGGACAGAGGAATTAAGAATCTAGAGGTGTGCATACCCTTTTAAAATTACAGCTGTGAATAGATTTTTTCCTCCCCTGTACAAAACTATTTATAGAAATTATATTTGGGGAGAGACCAGCAGTTGGCGTAATGGCTATGTCGCTGGACTCCCATGTGGTCGACCGTGGTTCGAGTCCCGGACCCGGTGGCTTAAACTTATGCCGGGCGCTTGTGCGTACGTGCCCAAGATCCTGAGAGGAGAACGGAGGAGAGGGGATTGCAGCATGGCCATCCCCCCTGGGGGTGATTTCTCGCTTTCTGTCACTCTGTCTCTCTCTGTCTGTCTGGCGAGTGCACGCGCCCTATAGCAAAAAAAAAAACTTCAAAGAAAAAAAAAAAGAAATTACATTTGGGGAAAATGACTGAGAAAGAAAAAGACTTGTTAACTTTCTATAGGTTGAAATTTCTAACACTTTACAAATTCGTAAGTAGTTATCTGGTCTTTCTGTTTGCTTGCTTTCTATCTGTACATACATATAATACACACACACACACACACACACATATACACACACACACACATATATATATACATTTACACATCTAATATATATAACATAAATATCCAAACAAATGTTATGTATGACATGCAATTTGTATTTTTAATGTCCTTATTTACATTTTTATGAATTTTCATTTTTAAAATAATTCACATGTATTACTTTTCAAATGAAGAAAAAACAAAAAGCAGAAGAACAGATGTTCAATGACATTTCCAGGTTCACCTAAGTCATTTTTCTGAACATCCTGTTCATCCCTTGGTACCCTGTTCTCTTTATATCAGAGTCACCCAATCCTAGCCTTTATAGCATAAGATCAGTCCAACTAAAGCAAACATATTCACTAGACCGTGAGATGTGAAACGCTTTTGCATGGTTGATTCTAGGATGTTGAAATACACAAAACCACACCAGTTCAGTTTAGGAAATAAAATCAATGTCCAAAGTAGTGCCTTCCCTCTGGTCCATAAACCACATTTTCCTATTGACTTTGGCCAACCTATTAACAGTGCATGATTAAAACAACAAAAATTGTTTTGAATTTTATGAAAACATAAAACAATGGGGAGAGCAGTAGTTGAGAAGTAAAAAAAGAAAAATAAAAAAGAGAAAGTTTTATAGTAAATATAAAAATAAGAAAAACACTTAGAACCAAATATTTCTTTTTTAAGGATATTGCTTAGATGCAATCATTCCAGGAGATTCATTCCCATGATGCACACATAAATATACATAGCTATGCTTATAGATGAGATAATGAGATCTTAGGCCACACTGCTTACAGGTGTTTACTTGTTCTGTCTTTTCTTGTTTATGGTATCCCAGCATGCATTTGATATTCCCTGTATCCATGCCTTGCCCTTTCCCTGCATCATGGTCTGTTCATTTCATTATATCTTTTCAAAATATCTGCATAAAAAATAGCCATTTTTAACATCTTTCTTCATTCATTCTTTTCATGACTTTACTATTTTCTTACAACACTGATCATTCTTTAAATTTGTACCTTGCTTCAGTTATGAAAATAGTTGAATCTCAACAGTTTGAATATATTCATGGCAGTCCACCTTATCAACTCTTAAGCTGAAGACCACCTTGTTAAAATGAGTTGCACTGGCATTCATAATGCAAAAATATATCCTATAATAAGCATTATTTGAAGACTGGGGGATCAACAGATTCAAATAGAAATAAACTTGGGGGTTTATGTAGATTAGGGGACACCTATACAGATATCCACTTTTGCCTGACTTGAATTCAGCTGAGGACTTCAAGAAGAAAAATAAGAAGATAGTCTAAGTCACATAAGACCTCTTTTGATCTAAAACCCCCAAGAAATTGGGCTGCAGTCTCCTTTTAAATAAAAGGGAGTGGTAGAAAAGCATATCCTTTTTGCCATTTTAGGGCCTATCTCATCCTAGCCATCGTTCATCACAACCTCTCACTCCTAGTCATTTTCTAGTTCTACAATTCATCCTCCTCGTTATGTTTTGATTTTGGTTTTGGTTTTTCCATTCCATGCCCAGGCTCCATGTCCTTTGCTCTGTGTCCAGCCTAAGGACAGACTTTTAGGATTTCTCTTTTTATTGTACCTGATGCAATGTCATGGACAGAGTGATTCTTGTATTTTGTTATACAATAGAATTTTAAAACCTAGTATGTCTTCCTTTATTTGGCTTAAATCAGAGAACATTGATGTGAGCACTTTGGTTCTATGACTTAGAAGCAGGATGAAAACTGAGTAATCAGGTCTGCTATGGTGCTTAAGGCAGCTGGATTCAGTACAGATGACCACACAGTTTAAATCCAGGACCCAGCAGCTTGAAAAATATGCCAGGTGCATATGTGTGCATGCCCAAAATCCTGAGAGGAGAAGAAGAGAAATGGAGGAGAAGGGATTGCAGCATGACTATCCTCCAATGGGGGCAGTAGGGAGAGCATTCTTACTTTCCCTCTCTCTGTCTCTCTCCAACAAATATATGCGACCTCTGGCAAATTAAAAAGAAAAAAATTAAAGACAACAAAAAATTGATAGATCAATGAACTTGTAGTGTTCCACAATTTTCATCATTATTGGGACCTCCATAAAAGCTCAGAACTAATAAAACAAAAACTAAGCAAACAAACATACCCAAAAATACCAAGTCAGAAATATATAATAATAATGATCAGGCTTGGAATTTCTTGAGGCATTTCCCATTACTTCTATAAAATACAAATTTAGGGACCAGCAGTTAGCATAATGGCTACATTGCTGGACTCGCATGTAGTCAACTGCAGTTAGAGTACCGGACCCGGTGGCTTAAAACTCACACCGGTGTGTGTGTGTGCATGCCCAAGATCCCAAGAGGAGAATGGAGAAGAAGGGATTGTGGTGTGGCCATCCCCCCTGGGGGGTGATTTCTCGCTTTCTGTCTCTCTGTCTCTCTCTGTCTGTCTGGCGAGCGCACACACCCTATGGCAAAAACCTCTCCAAAAAAAAAAAAAAAAGATACAAATTTAATTGCTTCTTTTTAAATTACATATGCAAATGATGCCATTTTACTTCAAAGATATAAGTCACTTCCAGAATCTTGGGAAAGAAATGTTACACGTCTAAAAAGACATATGCTTATTAAAAATAGGAGCTTCAAATTTTAAAAATGTATGTACATACATGACATAACAATGCTATGAATTTCTTATTTTTTCTAGAGTTCTATCTCTGTGCTTCAAAGAAACATCAATGTATTAATAAAACATGGCTTATTTCATTCAAATCAATAATTCTGACAGGTGAAATTTTATTTAGTTCTTACTTAGATAAGTGAAATTTCTAAAATAGTCCATGGTACAATACACACACAGAGACAGAGTTGTAGAATTCTTGTGCCATTTATCCCATGATACAGGAGAAAACTACTGATAATTTACTTAGACTATTAGAAAAATCTAATGACAAGCGTAACCAAAACATCATTTTATCCTGGGCTCCCAATCATCTCTCTCTCTCTAAATCCCCCAGCCAGATGGCAATATTTAAATAAGGATGCTGTCCAGTAAGACAAGTATTTAAGTTTGAAAACAGCTTAGCCTAAAGCTGGAAGGTTATTTCTTCTAAGTTTCATCTGGTCCAGTTTCAGAGTTTGGGATCCCACTCTCTCCAGGACCCTCCCATTTGCCTTGGTTCTCAGGCCAGGTGTTTCCTGAAAGCGAGAGTGAAGCCTTGACACAGGCTACAGGTGTAGTGATGCATCCTTTTCTCAAGAGCATTAAAACAGGACAGTTTCCCCTGTGTCTGCTGCTCTGTTTCAAGGATAAGCAGAGGAAAAGCACAAGACAGAGTAGGTAACATCCGAGATGCCATCCAGCTCTAGAATTTAATACTGTAGTATGCCCCTTCTAGAGCATATGATTTATTCTTTCTTGTGTTGAATTTGCCATTTTTACCTAAATCTTCTGATTTCATTCCTTAGCAACCAGCATTTCCATATAGGCCACATGCTAGCATCTCTGCTTCCTAAATACATCACTATCTACAAACACCCATTACTGCAGTGCAACTGTTCTCTCCTCCTCTTTACAGTTGCTGGGCCAGATTTCATGGACCTTTTTTTAAAGGTCTGGGAAGTTTTCAAACCCCTGTACTTTAAGTTTATAAATATATTGTCCTCATGTAGGAAGACCTCACAAACTACAAGAAAGCAGTATTCTATACAATTTAAATTAGAAGTTTAAAACATGACTTCAATATCTAAAATGCTCAAGTAGCATTTAATTATTGTCAGTGGTATAAATGAATGATTTTCAAATCTGGTACTAAACAATGAAACATCATTTTAAAATCACAGAAACTTAACTCAATGAGATAAAAATTTGGACACTGAGCTTCAAACATAACTGAGTATATCATTATACTCATCATATACTTCTCATTGGTCTTTTTATCACATTTTGTTTTCAACAACTTTTTCAAATAAATAGAGGCAACATTATCATCATTTTCCTTGTTGGAAAATCAGACCTGTAGATTTCATTCAAGCTAGCAAAGTTCTGGCTAAAACTTTAGATCCTCTCTCTGTAACTATAGTACTTTTTTACATTAACAAAATACTTTTTCAAAGTTGTACACAGATTTCAAATTTTAAAAGTTTTTTTCAAACATGACTTTGGAAAATTTGTTGATATTTATTGATTCAAAAATCTATGTTGAACTCCATTGAACACTGAAATTTCTGAGTATGCAAACAGATAAAGGATTTTCCACAGTTTTAAGGTAAATGGAAAATCACTATATCAAAGACCCATTTAACTAAGAACTGAAAAATATGTCCTCCTCAGATTCCAATTCTAATCATTTCATTCCATTGATTTGTACTCCTTGATTTCTACATTAGATTTAACATAAAGTCATTTCATGATAGTCTTTACAACATAATTTTCCTAATGGAAAATGTCGAATATATCTGCCAACTTTATAGTTTTTTACATTCAGCTATGCCACCCTTTAAATCTCATTTCCTTGTGGAATGAAATTCCTAAAATTATCAATTGAATGTAAACCTTCTCATTCCTAGTACCATTATCTTTCTCTATGATTCACAAAGAGAAACTTTACTCATTTTTAGTGACACTTTTCATGTCATATTTACCCATGAATTTCACTCACATACTTTTAAGCTTTCAAGTCACTGAAAATGATGAACTCAACTGAGCTTTCAAGTTTCTATTAGTCAGGTATTTATAAGCTCACAAATTCCCCTTTGTCTTTCCAAGTATTGAATTGCTTATAATTCAAAGAGGATATCCTCTTTCCACCTGCAGACTGAAAGAATATCTAAACAATAAGCCTTAATAGAGCAGGTTCCCCAATAACACCACAAACATACAGCTATATACACATAGGTCTTGCAATCTTGAAGGCTAATCAAGTGGACCACGTCAGATGCCCTGAGACAAACATGTCACTGCATTGTACTTGTTATTAACGTTTTCTTTTAAAATGTATTCCTACCACCTTATTTATCTGAGTGCCTACTCTATCTGTCCGAAAGAATTACAATTAGCTCTGCTCATTTCATATTTCCTAATAAATCTATAGATCTTTTATGATGTAGTAAAAGAAACTCTATTCTATCCATTGCTTCCAAAAGATAACTAGGTCCTAATAATAAATCAAGGTTACAAGTGTGCGAGTTAATTAATTATGACAGTTTGTTTGCTCTGCCACAACCTTGAAACTAACACCCCAGTCCACAGTACAACAGACGATATGCATGTGTGCAGAATATTCTCAGATTGCTGAGAACCCTGAAGAGCTACAGTTACCAAACAAGAAACTTCAAGCTTTTGAATGGCAGAGCTTGTTCTAATCTGTCTGGTGCTGGCCATATTCTAATATCCTTCATGTTCCTTCTATTTGTTGAAACAAGCTTGGAGCACTGAACTTCCCAGAATTTCCTTGGCATCTAAAAGTGTTCTTGATAACTGACAGGGCTGCCTTCCTTCCTAATATTTATTTTAATATATATACATGAAAGTCAACCAACGCTTTTTGATGTGAAGGCTTTGCTAACGATCAGAATAACCAATCACATATATTATTAGAGAAAGGTCTTTTCTAGGTACATGTAGCATTTTAAAAAATAAAAACTATCTTTACTATGCTTTCACCCAGTTACCAAAATACATCTTTGATCTTTATTCAGGCGAAATCAACCATAGTCACAGTATTAAACAGCAGGTCAGCTACAGCAAAAGAAATATTAAAAATGAACAATGTGCATGCATACCAAAAAACCTACAACTCAGATATCAATTATATCCTAAGACTAAGCTTTATAAGTAGAAGTTTAACTAATGAATTATTTTAGATGATATTATAGAGGCCCAAAATAATCCATCATTTAATTAAGTAATTCAATAAACAAATATTTTGTAGTATATTTAAGACAATTTAGATCTGTAGATTATAATAAAAGCTATACTATTTTTTCAGAAGTAGCATTGATTCACTAGTTCTTACAGCTGTTTTTTAATAGCATATGGAAATAATTTATTATATACAAGACACATTTAAGAGTTAATAAATTCAATCTATACTTTTCAGGTTTTCCAGCAGAGTGCACACAAATCCCAGATGAAATAAAACAGAATGGCTAGAATCAGGGACTTCATACTCCAGAAGGAAAATTAGAAATCGTATAGTCCTGCTTCTCACTGTGCAGCTAAGGAAACAGACTTCACCAGACTGGTCTAAGCCACTACGGCAAATCACACAAGGCTAGGGTGCCAGTCTAGGACTTTTATGACTATTGTCTCAGAAAGTCAATTTTGACAATAATGAGTGACTTGATTTTACAAATTCATTAAGAAAATAGCTTTTTTTTTAATTGTCAGAGAATGTTCACATTTGCCAGAGAGAGAAAGAGAAAGAGAGAGGCAGAGAGAGAGAAAGTACCACCCCATGGGATGTGATCCTGCCACCATCCCTTTTCTCCCATTTCTCTATCCCATCAGGATTTGGGACATGCACACACAAGATTCCGGCATGTTTTTTTCAAGCCTCTGGGGCCGTTCAAACAACAGTCAGCCATGTGGGATCTGGCTCCCAATGCACAGGGCTTAACTACTGCGTTATGGGGCCAGCCTAGCATTTAATTCTTTCCATTTCAGTTCTAGTCAAAGTACTATATAACAACAAAATGGGGGGGGGGGGCTTTTACCGTGCACTGAAAAGAAACAACAATTGGCCCCCAAGTGGCTAGTTTTACCCACATGACCAAACGAAGGATCTGATCCCCCTGTCTGCTCAGTCAGTCAGCATTAATGGGAGTGAAAAAGAAGCCTTTGAAGAGAGCATTTGCTACCAATAAAAACATCATTCCCCAGCCCAGCGATCCACTCTCCTTCTCTTTCAGAGAAGAACTCATTTTGTCCATTTGGCTCTCTCGGCTGCAATTTTTATGATCTATTTTCTCACTCTTCACCCTAACCACACCCCACTTCATCTCACTAACCCACTTTTAATATTATTCTTTCAGCCTCTGACTTGACTCACAAGTAACTTCCTTGATGTAAGAAAGGTTCAGAATTCCATTATATGCAACATAATTTGGGTAATAATAAAAGTCTTTGCTGACTAAACAGAGACAAATGGTGATCTTTTACAGTAGTCAGATCAAGACATACTGAATAACACAAATTTCACAGGAATACAGCTGGGATGTCAGGGAAAGTCAAGAAAATATTGCCCCCTAGAGTATCCATTACTTCAAATGTAATTTTTATTTCTAAAATCATCAACAGCTCCAATTTCCAGGAAATTAACCAACTCATTGCTTAAGACCTGGTCAGTTAAACCCCCTCCGTCTGCACAAGGAGCTCCTTTATAAGAATTCCCACACTGCTTAGGGTGCAGTGTATTGTAAAAGGAAACTCTTTCACCTTGGTTCTATTAGTTAAGTCAAGGTACAGTACACTGTTAGAACTTACCTCTTCTTACTCAGTGAGTAAAAATCAAGGAGTGAGTAAAAATCAATCCTGTAAGCTCTCTTAAGTACCTCCTCTCTTTCATGTTTTTCCTACTTTAGGTAAATCTTACCTTTAAGTTCTAAATTTCTGAAGTTCCATAAAGACAGTACACTGCCTTTGTTACTTTCATTCTTCTTTTCCCCAGATCAGAATGTTCTGGTGACAACTATTATATCCTATATTACATGAAAGCAAATCGGGTTTGTGTAACTCCAATAATAAACCAACACCTGTTCTCACAACTTCTCCTTTAGCCTTGTCTGTCAATAAGAGCTTTAATTTTGCCGTCACATTTATGAATTTCAGAGTACAAAGATTTCAATAACCAGTTATTGTGAAGCAATCATAAATGCTCTCTAATTAAAATCACATTCTTGCACCTAAATTATACACATAGCTGATTTTATCCCAAAGAAATCTGGAACTAACTTTGATATACAGCAAGGCTGAATTTCTTAATGAGCTTATGTTTATTACCTTGCATATAATATATTTTAAGGATTGGAAATGCAACTAGTTGCTACACTTACCTGTTGGAGGACCTTCGTCCCACCCTTCTGCTCTCTTAACTCGATTTGCTGTGAATCCTAAGCAGATATTGACACCAATTGCAAAAGTGAGCAGGGATATTGCCTAAGAAAATAAAGAGATTGAGTTGTCAAATACAGCTAGACAGGACTAAATCAAACGCCTTGAAGGCAATTCAAAGGATTTCAACATCACCATCCAATCTTGCAACTTCCAAAATGTATTATAACGTGCTGTCTTAATTTTAAGAACAAAAAGGAAAATTCAAAATCAGTAACTGATTCTGAAGATCAAGCATTCCCCGTCATTCTCTTTTTGTCCTACCTGGTACCACAGAAAGGGGCTTCTCTTTGCCATGTCAGAGAATTCCTGGAAAGTCTTTTGCAGTGTGTTCTCTGCCTACACTGAATGCACTGCTTCGGGGGCTCCGAGTTCAGTCTATTAACTACAAGCAATCCCACCTGGGAGGTTGACAGGCTCATCTGATTTGTCCAGAGCTTGATTTCATCACAGCGTGTTCACCAATCACAGCTCTGAGCAGAAGAGGCTTGGGCATCATCCTCCGTTTCCCCACCCCCTGCCGGTCCCTCCCCTAAGCCACAGACACTTTCATGTGGTATCCTCTGGCAACGTGTGGGTTGCTTATGTTGCCGTGGCCAATAACAGAGCATGTTCATTTTCCTTCCCTCACAAAAACATGGCTTGTCAAAGAGAAACCAAATGTATTTTATCCGATAGAAGTGAAGCAGAGCTGTACCGAGGTTTCCAACAACTTTAAGCTTTTAAAATTTACAACGTTGTTATTCAATGTCATCCACCTCGCAACTTAATTTTTTTAAAAAGACACAGAACGTGTTTATAATTTATAAACTTAATAACGTTCAATGTCTTTTGCATGTATTTATTTTTCCAGCAGTTTGAACGAGGCTATGCTCATTACCATATTCTCAGCTACTTCTGACTCCTCAAATGTTTCTCACGGTGAAATCTCCCAAAATTGTAACGAACACAAGAGATAGCGTTATTTTTCCCCATGTTGTTGTTCAAGTGTGGAGAAGTAACTTTTATCATAATACTGGGAATGCCAGCTAAGCAGCCTGAAGTCCTTCTGCACTATGAAGAAAGACAAAATAACTTTAGTCTCTGCCTCTTCCCGAAAAAACTGTCAGCTTGTTTGGGGGTGGGGATAGAGTGGGGGAAGGGACAGTGTGGGGGGGAAGCTTTATTAGCTGTTGAATTTGGAAAGAAAACGTCAATGGCAGTAAGAATTTTAAGAATTATTTTTCTACTTATTTCCCAGTTGCATTATCATCTATCAGTTTCTTTCCTGAGCAATTTGGCACCCAGGACACTTTTTAAAAATTTATTTAGTTATTGAGAGAGAAAGAGAAATAGGGTCTCACTCAGTAATCCTTTTCCTGAACTTCCCAGCCAGTCAGGATCACGGGCATCCACAGGTCAACCTGGAAACTCAACCTGTGATCTTCCACATGGAACCGGTATCACGCAACCCCCTGCTGCTGCGCCACCAAGGCTGGCCTTCCAGGACTTTTTTTTTTTTTTTTTTTTTTTTAAAGAATTCAAGGCCTCTGAAAGTTCTTTAAACATTGTATGTGTTTAAGATTCAAATAAAGAAGGGTTTACTTGCATTTTTCCCCCCACCAGGCCAAGTGACCATCACTCCTCTTGCACAGCACAAATGTTCCTACATAAACAAATTACAGGACTTCCCATGCAACCAATTACTGATGGAGCAGTGGCTCTGCTCAAGTAAAACATGATAGCACAAAAGCAAGAACTTGTTTATAGTGGGTTGCACAGTAGGCCTGGGTTTCATTATAGAATCTAGAATTTTGTAACAGCTAATTGAAAAAAAGGAAATACACTGCCAAACTTTATGTTGCCTTTCTAAAATCCATTTAGTTTTGCACTCTTGCAGAGATGACAGGCTTATGAGTTCTTCTATATAAATCTCTTGTTTTAGTCTGTATGTCATACTGAACTGATTTGGAGTTGTGTATTTATAAGGCCTGTAAAAGATGTTAACCCCATGTAAGATTTTTCTATGTATGTTCAATTGCAAGATGCAAGCTGGCCGTTACAGAGGAAAACTGTAAACTAAAAAGGAAAAATAGCGAGACAATTCTATTATGTCACTATAAGCCATGGTGCTCTGAATAGTCTAAAAAAATAGGTCTTCTTTTTTGCTCCAAACTTCCAAGCCCTTGCCAGAATCCAATATTTGACTTTGTCTGATATTTGATGGTAAACACCCACCTTGACAACGATGAAGGCTTCCCTTGGGGCAGGGCGGCGGGGGCAACAATAATTTAGAGCTTAGAATCTGAATGCCATCTATTTTTCATTTTACATGTAGACTAGTTGTGCAAGGGAGAAAGCCATAAGTGAAATAACCAAGTTGATCCAAATTGGCTTCTGCACAGCACTTGTTACCCACTATCTGAAAGGATTGAGCTCAGCCACTGTTAACTGTTCTGCCAAAAAAACTTGATCTTCTACTGGAATATTGTGCATGAGGAACTTATTAACATTCACATACACAAGTACACACACACCTCATCAAGCCATGGTCAAACAGAACTTTCCTACAAAATTATCATTATAAATTGAGTGACAGCAGGATGATTGAAGTCTCTTTTCTGAGCATCAAATCAACTGTAAAATACAGAGATCCTTCAATATCTAAAGCCGAGAAAACTGAAAAGCCTGATCATGCATGAAGCTGGTAGAGTCATTCATCTGATGTGACTATAATATAGCCCAAACCTTCTCAAAAACAAACCAAGAAAACCCACCAATTAAGAATGTTCCCTGCTATGATATTTCAGATTTGGGGTACAAGGTCAGATGTGGCTGGCTCCATGAAAAAGGTACTGCATGAGAAAGACTGAAAAAAATGAACTTCCAGCATGCCTTATTAACCCAGTCATATTTCAGAGAACACTGCCCCCTGGCAGAAGAAAGCCTAGAACTATGAACAAATCTTTCAGCAGCCTCAGCTCCTAGAAATCATTCCGGTGGTTCTCCAACTTTATTGAGCATAAGAATCTTTTGGGGGGGGGCTAGTTTTAAATGCTCATGTTTATTTCCTGCTTCCCAAGATTCTGATTCATTAGATCTAGGAGGTAGAGAGAAGAGAGAGGAGTGGAGGGGGCAGACAAGAACTGGCCCATAGGTTATTCTGATGTAAGTGATGTAAGGGCCACATTTAGAGAAATAGAGCACTAGAATAAATTACTCTGAATTAATTTGCTTATGTCCTGCATGTCAAATTGCTTGGCTTGATTCTTAATGTGATTTGAATATATTACTAATGGCCTTTACTATTAATTGAACATTAAAGTTTTGATTTCTTCATGACAAACCATAACTGTTCCTCCAGGGAAATCATCTCCAAACTGTAAACGGTAGAGCAGTATTTTATTTACTTTGCTAGTGGTACAAAGCAGCAGTGTGTGTGTTGCTTAATTGCAATACAGTAGTTGCATTTATACAAATACACAGTCCATCTTTTCATGAAATGTTCTATGAATCCTTGTTCCCAGCCCTGATTAAGATAAGAGTCCTGGAGGTTAACAGTGAGATTTGAAAGATATGTGATTGTGGGTTGTCTTTCTTGCCTCCTGCAGTATTTACCCAACTATCATGAACTGAGTGAAACTTTATGTACCTCCAGTTTCTCATACAGAATTGACATGATTTGCCTTGATTTAAAATTTTTCTCAGAATAATTCAAAGACAATGGATGATACTGGACAACTACTTGACCACATGACTTTTAGTAGTATCATTTAGCCATAACTAGAGCATGCATACTACAAAGTAAGAAACATCATCCATGTATAGTCTTCCTATTCTTTTTCTTTTCTTTTCTCTTTTTGAGAGAGATTTTTCCTATAGGGTATATGTACTTGCCAGAGAGACAGACAGACAGAAGAAAGTGAGAAATCACTCCCCAGGGGAAATGGCCATGCCGCAATCCATTCTCCTCTCAGGATCTTGGACATGCATGCACACATGCCCAGCATGAGTTTTAAGTTGCTAAGCCCAGTACTTGAACCGCAGTTGGCTACGTGAGAGTCCAGCAACATAACCATTACGCCATCTGCTGGTCCCATCCTTTTGAAAACTCTTAAGAGTTATGCCTTGTTTTCAAATTCTGCCTTGGCCAAAGGCTATTAGAAAGTTCAGAATAAAAACTGGACAGCTGTCTTTGCAAAAGGACAGCAATTTAAATTGAGCAGATAACTTTGACAGCTAATAGAAGAACAAGCTGGTTCAATTGCTCCTGCAATCCAGGACTACAGTGTATAAAGTAAATACCACTTAAGATTCTAAACCACAGAAGCAAAATTTTATGAATAATGTGTGGTCCAGGGAATTCTCCAATGATGGAATAGCTATGCCAGTTTGAATTCACAAAGAACTTGTGCTGTTAGTTATGTACAGTTTGAGAGCTGAAATCAACAGTGTCACTTCTTCCAATGACTTTCAACCATGTCGCAAACTTCCAGGCATTAGGTTTACTCCCGATGGAATCTAAGCATGAGCCTCCTGCAGAACTCTCATGAGGTGCACCACACTAGAACAATCCCTGTCCTCTATGAATATTTATTCATTGTACAAACATTCACTAGCTCCTACTGTGCAGTAAGTTATCGTTCTCGGCACTAGTACTGCTAGACAGCTGAATCATACATAGTACCTGCCTTCCATATTAGTCAAACAGACACAAAAAATAAATATAAAGTTGCAACTGTGGCAAATGCAAAGTGAAGAGGTAAATATCACTGTGAAAACATATGGTTCAGGCTACCTAGTTGGGGGTCACAGAGAACTCTGGAGGGTCAGTTGAGCTGTAATTTCAAAGAAGGGTGAGAGTAACTAGATTAAGATGGGGAAAAAGACTTCTAGACAGAGAGAACAGACAGCACAAAGGTTTTAGGAGTGGGTAGAGGCACAGCACAACCACAAGATGAAAATAGTCAGTCTGACTCATTTGGAGAGGGTGAAAGTGCATGTAAAGTGGCGTGAGATGGAAGAGGTTCATAGAGGCCAGTCATGTGGGGCTCATGGGTGGTGTACCTTAGGTGGTATTCTCTTTATCCTAAAAGCAATGAAAAGCCCTTAAAAGGCTTAAGCAGGTGGAGGTTTAATCAGATTTTGATTCATTAATCTCTACTGAGGGGATATGAATTGGAGGTTGTCAAGAATGGATACTGTAGATCAGTTTGGAAACTGGCAGTAATTCAGACAATGGATAAGGATAGCTTGCACTGAAGTGTCTAGGAATATGGTAGAGGAAGAAAACTAAGCAAATCAGGGAGAAGTCTTATTAATGAATAGGGTCTAAGAGTTGAGGCAGGAAGCTTTTGAGTGTGGATCCTGAGTTAATGAACACTTAATGACTATGATGACTGAATATAAATATACTCACTGATGGGGCCAGCAGGTGGTGTGGTGGTTAAGGTGAAGGACATTCTCACATGACTGACCATGGTTCAAGTCCTGGATCTGGTGGCTTGCTTTCTCACTTTCCCTCTCTCTCTCTGTGTCTCTCTCTGGTCAAATTAAAATAAATGAATAAATAAAATTAAAATGAATAATTCTTTTAAAAAAAGATAGTCACTGAAGCCATTTCTTTTTTAATTATTTATTTAATTTTATTTATTCATTCATTAATTTTACTTATTCATTCATTATTTTAATTTGACCAGAAAGAGACACAGAGAGAAAGAGAGAGGGAAAGTGAGAAAGGAAGCCACCAGGCCGAGGACTCAAACCATGGTCAGCCATGTGGGAGTGTCCAACACCTTAAACACTATGCCACCTGCTGGTCCCCACTGAAGCCACTTCTTACATTTTAATTCAATTATAAGAAAGAAACAGAGACATACAAGTGGTTTTCAAAATGTCTGTGGAAAAATGGAATTAAAAGCACAAATTTATTTTGTAGTAAAAACGTTTTTAAATTCATGCAGTTTTTTCCATAATACACATTTCCATAAACTATTTGAAGGCCCTATATTCATTTGCCAGCACTCTAGGATTAAATAATTAAAATAAAGGACATGGTTAACAGGTTTTTATTTTTTTCGATTTTACCAGAGGGTACGTGCTCTTGCCAGAAAGAATCAAGAGAGAGAGAGAAAGTGAGAAAGCACCCTCATGGGGAATGGTCATGCCACAATCCCCTCTCCTCCATCTCACCCTTTTTTTCCCAAGACTTTTGAGCATGCATACACATGTATGTTTCTCAAGCCACCAGATGTGGGCATGTGGGGTCTAGCCACGCCAATCATTATACCACCAGCTGGCCTGGTTAACAGTTTTAAAATATTTGTCAAGGAGTCAGCTGGTAATGTGATGGCTAAGGTGCTAAACTCCCACATGACTGACTCTAGTTTGAGTCCTGGACCTGGCAGCTTGAAAATCACACTGGGCGTGTGTACATGCATGCCCAAAATCTCGAGGGGAGAATGGAGGAGAGGGATCGGTGGTGTGCCCATCCCCCCAAGGGATGATGTCTCACTTTCCTTCTCTCTGTTTCTGTTTCTGTCTCTTTCTGACGAGTGCACATACACTATGGCAAAAAAAAAATCTTGGAAAAAAAAATGCAGTTATTTTAAAACTCATCTAAGGCAGTTGAATTAATGTTATATTTGACTCTATTATTGACACTAAGAATACATTTGTGCATAACTTAAACACATTACTCTCTGACACCTCAGGGAACATCTCAGCTTTACTCCTAACTCTAGCTTAACACAAAATATTTAAAAATTAAAAACTCAATTTAACTATTTTCAGATCCTCTGAAACCTGCATGGTAAGTGAGCTGGTGAATGGAGAAAGGTCATTAAGAGTTTGAAAACTGGCATTCAAGTAAGCTTTGAGAAGGCATTCATCTTAGAGGCTACACAATCTATTACGTGACTGTGTAGTATATGAGAATGAATGGGTATATATAACTAGAAAAAAAACTGTTTTACCAAAAGTCTTACCACAGGGCCAGCAGGTAGCAGGAGAAGTTAAGGTACTGAATCCTGCATGGCTGACTACATAGTTCAAGCAAGTCAAGCCTCAGCCTGGAGGCTTAAAAATCATGACAGGTGTGTGTGCGCATATGTCCAAAATTCAGAGAAGAGACTGGAGGAGAAGAGGTTGTGACATGGCCATCTTCCCTGGAGGATGATGTCTCACTTTTCCTCTCTTTCTTCATTTCTCACTTTCTCCTCCTCCCTTCTCTCTGTCTCTCTAGAGAGCACACACACCTTACAGGAAAAAAAAAAAAAAAAAAAAAAAAAACCTAACTAAAAAGACAAAACACAAAAGCTCTTACCATAGAGTTGAAGACTCCCATTATTTTTTGTTTGGTTGGTTTTGTTTTGTTTTGTTTTTTTAGGTTTTTACAATAGGGTGTGTACACTTGCCAGAGAAAAAGGGAAAGTAAGAAATCATCCCCCAGCGGGGACAGTCATGCTGCCATCCCTTTTCTTCCATTCTCCTCCTGGGACTCTGAGCATGCATGCACACATGGCCAGCATGATTTTTAAGCTACCTGGTCTGGGACTTGAACTATAATCAGCCATGTGGGAGTCCAGTGCCCCAACCATGTCACCTGCTGTCCCACACAAAACCTGTATCTTCACAGTCCTTCCAGGTGATGCTGATACAAGTTTGAGAACCACTGACCTAGAGGATAAAAGACAAACTGCTGAGCACATAGGACCCTAAATACAAAACTAAGCTCCCTGGATTCAAATCCCAGCTCTACCACTGTTAAACTGTGGAGACCTTACATGACCCTTAGGAAACTTACATCTCTATCCTGAATCTCAATTTTCTTGTCTATGTCCATCATGTAGGATTCTTGAGAGTATTACATGAACTAATCCATTTAAATCACCTGGTATAATGCCTGGCACCGAATAGTGCTTAATAAATATTTATTAAGTTTTCTTAATTAGAGAAATATTTGCTGTTTCTTGATTAAGTTATGCTCTTTTACATCTCCATTCTATTGTTGCTTTGGCCTAGAATGCCCTTCTCCACCTAATCTCCCCGGCAAACCCTAGCATATTTATGAAAGTTTGGGTCAGGTATCACCCCACCATGAATACTCCCTGATTTGGCCCTCTCCTCTAAAGCAATGCTCCATTTCCATATTGTCTGTAATCTCTTTCTGCACAGCTTTATCTCTTATGATCTCTTTGAATGCAGACACCAGACATCCTTGTACCCTAAAGAGCCTTGCATCATGCCCAGGATATAATGAGAAGACAAAAAAAAATTTGTTGAATGAGCTACTTGGCACCAAGAAATCTGAATGGTAGTTCTTACTCTGTCACTACTAGCTGTCATGTCAAGCTCGTTTTTCCTCATCTATATAGCAGGATTATTGGGCTAACTCAGTGGTATTGGTCCTTTTCTATTTTATTTTACTTTATATCTTTTTATTTACATGTAATTGTACGTATTTGTGGGACACAACATGGATTTTCAAAGCATGCATGCAGTGTGTGACAATCAAATCAAGATAATACTGTATTCATGGTTTTCAAGAAAGAATACCACATTTGAGATCATATATATATATATATATATGTGTGTGTGTGTGTGTGTGTGTGTGTATAAAATATATATACATATATAATATACATAAACATAATCGGCAATGTTTGTTTTTTTTTCACTACGTTGTAATATGCTATAAAGTTTTGAAAACATAGAAGTAGAAAAGACAACTGTAGGTACCAGGAATCAGGAAATTGTTCCTTGTTTTTCAATATTAAAACTTTTTTTTCCCAAATAAAATCTTCAAATGAATACCAACATCTAAATTCAGAGCTACTCCATTGGAAGTGGGGTTGAGGAGCCAGGATTCCATTTGGTTCCTCTTTTCCTCTCTAAGCACCCTTCTCAGATACCTGGAAATTCAAGGCATATAATTTTGAAAACAAAGAAAAACTAATAACTAAGTTAATTCCATTATTTAAATACTGTTCTAAATCTAATCCCTTCATTGTAGTATACCAATAACCACACCCACATACACACACACCAAAGTCTGATAACACACACACACACACACACAAATCTCACGCATCAGGTCAGATCTTTCATTTGTGTGTGACAGAAACTCCCACTTCATGCAAGCCTTTCCTGCAAGGAGTCTGTTACAGTTTGTCCCCAAAAGGCTTACATGCTGGAAGTTTGGCTCCCAAAATAATGGTGCTGGTAGGTCATGGGTGTTTTAGGAGGTGAGGCCTAGAGGACAATGTTTGCATTACGAGGATACCATCTTTGTGACTAGATGAATGCATTCTGGCAAGAGGGAGTAAGTTCTCATTCTCCAGGGATGAGTTCATTCTTGAGAAAGCAGACTTTAAAAGGAAGGTGGCTGCCACAGGTCACTCTCTTTCCTTGTATACACCTGCTGACCTTTCCATTTCTCTTCTCCATGTTGTGATGCAGCAGAGCCTGGCCAGATGCCAACCCCATGCCTTTCAACTCTCCAGCCACCAGAACGGTAAATCAAATAAACCTTATCCTTATTTAATCATCCAACCTCAGGTATTTTTGTTTAGCAATACAATAACAGACTAAAAGAGAATTCAAGCTCATTTCTGCTTCCACACTACTGTGCATGCTATTTCCCAGCCCTGAAGTCCTCCTCTGTTAATTGAGGTCATCTAAACCTTAGTCCGTAGGCTTCTCCAACTCTCAGGAACCTTACAAGAACTCCTCGCACAACTGCAGGACCCTCTATACCATCTCTACTTTGAGAGCTTAGGGATTCTAACCCAGACACTTATCTATTGTCTTTTTAGGGTTTTCTGTTGTTTTGAATATTTGTTATCTTAACAGTGACAATATAAGTTCCCAGACAACATCAGAAAGAAATAACATGGTGTAGAAGCTAAGTATTTAGATTATGGAGTCCAACAGACTTGGGTCTGCCACTTTTAAACATAAGATCTTGTTTCCCTTCTCCAAAATAATAGTTTATTTTTTAAAATAGTAATAGTTCTTATCACACAGAGTTGATATGAAGACCAAATGATATAATGCATGTTACACAAATAGCTCAGTGCTTGAAATATACAAAACACACAAATATTGACCATTACTATGTTTACAAGAATAAAGTCTACATAATCTGTTATCATGTTCTCAGCATCTTAAAATGTGCTGGGCATAAAACAGGTGTTTTGTAGTGATGTAGGTTCTAGGACAATCCCTTTCATTATAAAGATATTATATATAGATTAAAGTTAATAATGTTACAAATCATCTTTTCACTTTCTCTGTAACCTGAACAGAAAATGAGCAACTTTTATTTGGCAAAGGGTGGGGTGATTCTTGAGACAGCTCTGAAAGCATGAGTTTCAGTCACAGTAATAAAGACCCTCTGTTTGAACTGGAAAGCCCCAAGAAGTTGAACTTCGGCTTAAGAAATGTGTTTGAACTCCAACCTAAAAAGAAGTTTATGCTTGCTACTGGAATGGCATCATCACATGCTTACCAGTACAATGCTACTCTCTCAGGGAGGAAGCAGAACTGCCATTTCTGTGCTTCCCCTTGTAATCAAACCACAGCTAGTGATAGTCCAGCAACTAGAAATAGAAGAGAACTTCCTCTTCCTCATAAAAGGCTTCTACAAAAGCCTACAGCTATTAATAACACCATCATTTTTAATGGGAAAAGACTGAATGCTTTCTCCTAAGATCAGGGGCAAGACAAAGATGATGTTTGCTCTTGTCAGTTCTAGCAACATTATACTTCCAGCCAGAGCAAATACGCAAATAAATAAATAGCATCCAAATTTAAAAGAAAGAAAGAAAATTCTGTCTATACACAGGTGACATTATCTTCTCTACAGAAAATGCTACTGGACCTACCAAAAGACTATTAGGGCTTAAGAAAGTTGCCTGATGCACGACAAATATATAAAAATCAACTGTATTTCTTTACATTAACAATGGAAGAACTAAAGAAAAATTAAGGGAAAATATTGTATTTACAATAGTATCAAAAGTTTAAAATGTTTAAAAATTCATTTAATATAATGGTAAGATATTTGTGTTTGTAGACTAGGAAAAGAGTATTGTCAAGATAGTAAAAAAGTAAAAAGGTGACCCACAGAATGGGATAAAAATACTGGCAAATCATATACCCAATAATGGACTAGTATCCAGACTATATCAAGAACTCTTTAAACTCAGTAATAAAAAGATACATAACCCAATTTTTAAAATAGTCAAAGAGGGGTCAGCAGGTGATGTGATGTTTAAGGTACTGGATTCCCACATGGCCAGCCACAGTTCAAGTCCCAGAGCTGGTGATTTGAAAATTATACTGGACATATGAGTGTACATGCTCAAAATCCCAAGAGGAGCATGGAAATGAAGGAATCGCAGCATAGCTATCCCCTCCCTGGGGGGTGATTTCTCACTTTCCCCTCTCTCTGTCTTTCTCTGGTGAACACACATGTCCTATGGCAAAAACTTAAAAATAAATAAATAAATAAATAAATAAATAAATAGAAATAGTCAAAAGTCTGGAATAAACAATTCTCAAAAGAAGATATACCAATGGCAAATAAACACAAGAAAAGTTTCTCAACATTATTCTACATTAGAGAAATGTAAGTCAAAACTATGAGATACTACTAAGATTGCTAAAATTAAAAGATAGACAATAACAAATGTTAGAAAGGATGGAAAAATTTGGGACCAGCAGATGGTATAATGGTTACATCACTGGACTCTCTCATAGTTGACCATGGTTTGAGTCCCGGATCCAGTGGCTTAAAACTCACACCAGATGCACGTGGGTACAAGCCCAAAATCCTGAGAGGAGAATGGAGGACAAGAGATTGTGGCATGGCCATCCCACATGGGGGATGATTTCTCACTTTCTGTCTCTCTTTCTTTGGTGAGTGCACATGCCCTATAACAAAAAAAGAAAGGATGGAAAAATTTAAACTTTCATACATTATTGTAGTGTTGTAAAATGATAGGGTCACTTTGGAAAACAGTTTGACAGTTCCTTAAAATGTTAAACATAGAATTATCCATGTGACCCAGCAATTCCACACATATGTTTACCTAAGAGAAATTAAACATACTTTCACACAGAGACCATCAGCTGGCATAATAGTTACATCCCTGGACTCCCATGTTGTCAACTGCAGTTAGAGTCCCAGACCTGGCAGCTTAAAACTCATACAGGACACATATGTATGCTTGCCCAAGATACCGAGAAGAGAATGGAGAAGGATTGCAGCGTGCCATCCCCCCAGAGACGGGGTTGATTTCTTGTTTTTTGTTTCTCTGGAGAGTGCACATACCCTATAGCAAAAATGTCTCTAAAAAAATTGAAAAAACAAAAAAATACTTCCACACAAAACTTGAACACAAATGTTCATATTAATATTATCAACCGATGAATAGGTAAACAAAATTAAGTATTCCATACAGTAAAATATTATTCAGCAATAAAAAGTAATAAAGTCCTGATACATGCTATATGAGTGAACCTTGAAAACATGCTAAGTGAAGGAAGGTCAGCCACAAAAGCCACATATTGCATGATTCCATTTATATGAAACATCTAGACTAGGCAAACCCATGGAGAAGGAGAACAGATCACTATTTCTCAGGGAAGTAACTGCTATTGGGTATGATTTTGTTTTGGAGAGATGACATATGGTGATATTTGCATATCTCTGTAAATAGATTTATATTTTACATTTATTAGATTTGTATTTTACATTTTAAAAGAGCAAAATTTATTATATATAAGCTTTATCTCAAAAAAGCTGCAATAAAAAAAGCTAGTGAGATGCCTTCAGAGAAGCAAATTCCAAAGCAAGGAACCTTAACTCTGATCTTCAATTCT
The DNA here is from genome assembly GCA_026018925.1 of Tupaia tana. NCBI lineage: Eukaryota > Metazoa > Chordata > Mammalia > Scandentia > Tupaiidae > Tupaia > Tupaia tana. The sequence continues at coordinate 72,915,356 of JAKSZU010000008.1, forward strand.
CAGGGCTATGCATTCAAAGTTGCCTCTAGAGTCACCCCAGTTATACTCTGAACCTTACAACAGGAGGACTAAAGTGTATGTGAACTTCTTCTAACTAGCCCCTGTGTGTGGTAAAACCATCTACACCCCTAAAAACAGCAAGATTTCCTGACACAGTTGGAGAAATTCAAATCTTCTGCTATACACTTCTATTAGGTCTCCCGTTTCATTTCACTTTTAAATAAAACAGCCTAGAATAGAACAAGAGGTCTTGCCTATAAATCTCAACAGTCTTGAATCTTCATGGCAACAAAGTATAAGTAGAGTTTGTTGAACAGTTGTGAAAATTTAAGAATAATCACATGTCACATTTGGAGAATGCTTTTTTAAAACATAAAAAGGCAAACAAAACCTAGCTCTATGAGAGATCAAGACTCATTCATGCATCCTAGTTTGCAATCGTAACACTGAAAGGCTGTCCCCAGGTAGGGTCACAGAGCTAAAAATGCCCTGACTTGGGTCAGGATAACTCACACAGCTGACAGGTATTTGCTATAGTAGTTGAATTGTAGGTTGCTTTGTTTGTTTGTTTGTTTGTTTGTAATAGATAAAGAGGGGAAGGACATTACAGACGAAGGAAATTTCAGGAACAAAGATTCAAAACTTTTAGGAAGGGTAAAAATAAAGAAAAATCAAGAACGAGTATATGATACCTAGCATGGAACAGACAATCCTTTAAGTAGTAACTAGTATTTAGCAAGTGCTTGCTCTTTTCCTGGCCACACACTAGGGACATTTACATATATTGCCTCATTTAATATTTATAAAAACTTTGGATCAGCAGATGGCATAATGGTTACATCACTGGACTCCCACGTAATCCACTGCAGTTCAAGTGGCAGATCTGGTGACTTGAAACTCATGCTGGGCACATGTGCATGCGTGTCCAGAATCCCAAGAGGAGAATGAAGGAGAAAGGATTGTGGCATGGCCATCCCCCCAGGGGGTGATTTCTTGCTTTCTGTCTCTCTGTCTCTCCCACAAGTGCATGCACCCTATAGCAAAAATTGCTGGAAAAAAAAATTTTTTTATAAAAACCTTACAGTATTATCATTGTTAACATATGAGAAAATATACCTCACATGTCTCAGATATATATGAGAAAACTAGCTCGAGTTCAAGTACAAATAATAAGTGAGGGAGTATCTTTTTCTCTATGAATTCCCAAGGACTACAAAACTGGCAAGATCTAGTCCTGGATCGGGTTGCTTAAACTCACGCTGGGCGCGTGTGTGTGCGTGCATGCCCAGAATCCCAAGAGGAGAATGGAGAAGGGATTGTGGTATGGCCATCTCCCCTGGGGGGTGATTTTTCGCTTTCTATCTCTCTATGTCTCTCTGTCTTTCTGGTGAGTGCACACGCCCTATAGCAAAAACCTCTCAAAAAAAAAAAAAAAAAAAAAAAAAAAAAAAAAAACTGGCAAAATCTAAGAGGAATGGAAATTTCAACTATCTCAACTATTGGCTAGAAGAAACCTGAATCTTTCAAAAGCAGAGGATCTGATAAACCTTGATGAGTTTTTGTTTTTTTTTTTTTTTTGGTAAGTACAGCAAAGCAGGGGAGTTTATTAGCAAAGCGAGGAACTTTTAACAAAGCAGGGAATTTATTAAAGAAGAGGGAAGGAAAAACAGAGCTCCCAAGAAGGGAGGGCTCCCATAAAATGGGTTGCCAAGGAAGACCTGTGGTGAGGGGTTTTCATTTGGGTCAGGAAGGGCTTCCTCTGGACTTAGGTTCTAGGTGGGGCTTGTGCATGCATTCCCCTCCTCCTAGGGAGGGGCACATACTGGATGGGTCCAATTATTCTCCTAATGTTGAAGTGGGTACCAAGGTCAGGAGATTCTTTGTCTTGAAGCTTTAGGTCATAAAAACTATTATCTTATCTTCTTCCTGGAATGTGGTGGGGTCTGGAAAAAGCCTTTGGTTTAGGTCTAGGTCATGCTGCCTAGGTCAATCACTGAGCCACTACTGCCTCCATCTCAAAACTCAGCCATTTTGTGATTCCATTTCAGAACCTTTGATGAATCTTATTATTTGATAATGTTTTCTGACTTAAAAGATAACAGAAATCACAGATTAATCTCTAGTCTAGGCTGCCCTTGTGGACTCAAAAAAGAAAAAAGTTGATAATGAGAAAAGAGACCAGAAACTTGGGTATTTTAGTTTTATTTCAAAGTTTCTTAAAGCTCCAGGAGAATGCTTGCCATTATCAGACAGTTGCTCTAAAATTTGAAAATCAAATAGTTTTATAAATTCAAATAACAGTATTCAGACATGTATTTAGTAAGCTTCCACTGCAATCATAGCTAATACTAAAATCTGTTCCAAGTACTACTTGATATCAGGGTTAGTAAGGTACCAGGCATGTTTTTGTTAGAAGGCAGTGTTAGTCCATTCAGGATACTATAACAAAATACCATAAATGGGATGACTTATATACAAACCAAATTTATTTCTCACAGTTCTATAAGCTGGGAAGACTAAGATCAAGGCACCAGCAGAATCAGTGTTTAGTGAGAGCCCCACTTCCTCATAGACAGCTGTCTTACTGTAACCTCACAGGAATGAGAGTCTTTCTGAGGTGCCTTTTATAAGGTCATGAACCCATTCACAAAAGCTCCACCCTCATGATCTGATGACTTCTCAAGTCACTACCTTTTAAAACTATCACCATGGGAGTTAGAATATTAACGGGTGAATTTTAGAAGGACAAAAACATTCAGACCATAGCAGAAAGTCAACAGCTTGTTAAAACACACTATCCCAGAGGTACGCACTCTGCATGTGGGGGCAGGAAGTACAGACAATTGGCTCCTTTAAATTCACTATCCCACCTCATTTCTGGGGTGCCCTCCTGTCCTGCAGGTTTTCTATAGTGGCTACAGATGGTTTGTAGACTCTGCTAATTATGCTTCTGAGATTGTTAGTCTGCACACAAGACAAGTAGGAGAACTGAGTTCCATCTTCCTGTCCCTTTTAGCTGTTTCTCGGCACAAACAAGATCATGGAAATGATAGGTTTTCTGCAATATTCTTCCAGTAACCATTTCCCAGCTTCCTAGGTTCTCTTGAAGGTAACGTAGAGGGCAATCTCCTGATTTCTAAATCACTGATATGCGGTATGTTCTTTTTTTCTTTTTGAAGTTTTTAATGCATTTTTTTTTTTGGAGAGGTTTTTTTTGCTATAGGGCGCGTGCGCTCACCAGATAGACAGAGAGAGACAGAAAGCGAGAAATCACCCCCCGGGGGGATGGCCACGCCGCAATCCCTTCTCCTCCATTCTCCTCTCGGGATCTTGGGCACACACGCACACGTACCAGGCGTGAGTTTTAAGCCACCGGGTCTGGGATGTGAACCACGGTCGACTACATGGGAGTCCAGCAACATAGCCATTACACTGACTGCTGGTCCCTTTAATGCATTTCTTTTATGAGAGTGAGAGACAGATAAATCACCTCCCACAGGATCTTGACACCATGATCCATATTCAGTCTTTAGTCATTCCTGGATCACAGGCACGGGTGCCTATCAGGTCAACTGAGGAACTGAACTCACGATTTTGCACATGGTTTTGGCACATTACCACCTAACCAGCCTGAGAGAAGATCTTGATTTTTTTTTTTTTTTTTGAGAGGTTTTTGCTATAGGGTGTATGCACTCGCCAAAAAGACAGAAACAGAGAGACAGAAAGCGATAAATCACCCCCCAAGGGGGATGGCCATGCTGCAATCCCTTCTCCTCCATTTTCCTCTTGGAATCTTGGGCACACATGCACATGTGCCCGGCGTGAGTTTAAGCCACTAGAAGAGACTCAAACCACAGTTGACAACATGGAAGTCCAGCGATATAGCCATTATGCCAGCTGCTGGTCCCAGAGATAAGATCTTGAACTCAATAATCCCATGACAGCTAGCCACCCTGTACGATACACTGTGGACTTGATCGAAATTCAAAAATACCTTGACAGGCTGAAATCAATAGCTTAAAAAAAATAGAGGGGAGGGGTGGCTAGATCAATCTATATGGGATAACATTCCTAAGATAGAATACAAAATTCAGTTTTACATCTTCACACGAGGAGAGAACAATGTTGGCATTTGTTCACAAGCTGGGAGTTTTTGCTACCTGCAAGCTCCATAGGTGCGTGTGCTTGACTACAGCTCTAACTGGCCTCATTTTATCTTAAGCTCCTTTAATATTCATAAAGAATTACTCCCCAGATCAGGATAGAAAAGTTTCAGTCTGATGTTGCCCAGACTCCGTCTGGATTGAGCTCACAGCTGATTATCTCATTTTGGCAGGTCACTATTGACAGAGGCATGACCAGGATGATGAGGAGTCTCTATGCTCCAATCCATTCATTAACTGACTCATTCATTAATCTATTAACAAACTTTTATTGAGTACCTAGTATATGTGAGGCATTAGAGATGCAACCTCTGCCCCATTAATCCTACATTTTAGTGGGAAAAGAAATACAATGTTGGGGGAACTAGCAAATGGTATAATGGTTATGTTGCTGGACTCCCGCATGGCTGACCATGGTTTGAATCCTGGACCAGGCAGCTTGAAATTCATGCTGGAAGCATGTGTGTGCATGCCCAAAATCCCCATAGGAGAATGGAGGAGAAGGGATTGTGGCATGGCCATCCTTCCAGGGGGTGATTTCTCACTTTCTGTGTCTCTGTCTCTCTCCCTTTCTCTGGCAAGCACATGCACCCTATAGCAAAAATCTCTAAAAAAAAAAAAAAAGAAAGAAAGAAAGAAAAAGAAAGAAATATAATGTTAGGACCAGTAGGTGGCACAGTATTTAAGGCACTGGACTCCCACATGGCTGACTGCAGTTTGAGACCTGAATCTGGCAGCTTGTTCTCGTTCTCTCTCTGTCTGTCTGGTGTATACAAGTGCCTACAGTAAATTTAAAAATGAATAATAATCAATAAAATTAATTCTTTTCTAAAATGAAATATGATGTCAGGTAGCTGATAATTATAAGGAAAATGGAAGCAAGAGGACAAAAGAGTAATTAAAGGAGCAATTTTCAATTATGTAGCAACAAAGTTCTCTCCAAAGAGATGACATTGAACCGAAACCTGGATGCAGTGAGAGAGGAGCCAGGTGCCTCCTGAAAGGAATAGCAAATGCAAAAGCCCTGAGGTGGGAGCAGCCCAGTGTGCTCAGGAGAGTCACTGTGGCTGGAGTAGAGTGTGAACTGGAATGGCCAGTAAAAGACGATGGAAAACAACTGTAGACACCAGAGATAGTTTGGGAGGAGGGTGGGAAAGGGCAGAGGGTCAGAAATAGGGGTTTTATATATATATATATATATATATATATATATATATATATGTGTGTGTGTGTGTGTGTGTGTGTGTGTGTGTGATATTAAGCCACTATGTAGTATATTCTGAACAGGAAATCACATTTTGTATGCTGTGATGATGCTTAGAGAATGAATGTAAATTAATTAAAAAAATGTTTCAGGAAAAAAAAAAGCTCATGGAAATACATGTAATGGGAAAACTATGTATGAATTTCAAAAAGTTTTGTACCGAAATAAATTCATACATTAATTGTAAAATAAATAATTAATTTTTAAAAGAATACAAACAGAAAAAAGAAAAGAAAAAAGAAATAATCAGTGCTGGCTCATGAGGACCTAGCGGCCATGGTGAAGGCCTCATGTTTCATTTCGGATATGATGAAAAGCCACTATTAGGATTTGAGTCAGGCAACAGTGAGAGTCAATGTATGATTCAGAAGGCCCCCGCTGACTACTATTCAGGGAGTGGACATATAAGGAGCACCCTGTCACTGTGAATATGGCCATCTTCCTGAAATATTCAAAGGGTGATACTAGATGGACGAGTTTTACTTCATCTGCTTTCTCAACCAAGACCAGAAGTTATAGAGAAGTATATTTTGGCTTATAATAAGGGGAATTTTCTTGCACTCAGTGCTGCAAGACAGTGAAATATAGTAAGTTCTCTTAGAAAAAAGAAATGAGCTCCTAGTCACTGTTCAAGTAAAGGCTGGGTAACGTTAGTTGGTAATTTCTATACTGTACATAAATCAGAGGAAAATTAGCTGTGTAACCTCTAAGGTCTTTTCCAACTCTAGCTATATCCTATTTTCCTTTTTCTTTAAAACAATCAGAGAGCTGAGGATTTTTTTTTTATTAGTTTCATTTATTCATTAATTTATTTTTTTGCTATAGGGCATGTGAGAGAGGGGGAGAAAGAGAAAGTGAGAAAGCACCTTCTAAGAGGGATGGCCACACTACAATCCTCTCTCCTCCGCCCTCCACTCTCCCCATGGGAGTCTGGGCATACACACACACACCCCATGTGCTTCTCAAGCTGCCAGATCCAGGGCTAAAACCTCTCAATCAGCCATGTGGAATCCAGCCACCTCAACCACCAAGTCACTAGCTGGCCCAAAAGAGTTGAGTTCTTTGTTTGTAATGACCAGCAAACAGCTACTTAAGTTAAATAACCAGAACTTGATTGTTAGCTTTTCTAGATAAATAAAAGGAAAGATAAAGATCCCTGCAAAAACCTTGTTCTAACTATTTCATCTCATATAAGAAATATATTTGAGAGACCTTCAGAAAGTCTGTGGAAAACGCATATTATGGGGTCAGCTAGGTGGTGTAATGGTTAAGGTGACTGGAGGCCACATGACCAATTGCACAGTTTGAGTACCAGACCCAGCAGTGTGAAAAACTTGCTGGACATGTGTGTGTTTTTGTGTGTGTGGCCAAAAATCCCAAGAGGAGAATAGAGAAGGGATTGCGGTGTGGCCATCCCCCACGGAGTAATTTCTCTCTCTCTCTCTTTCTCTCTCCAGTAAGTGCAAATGCCCTATAATAACAAAAAAAAAAAAAAAAAAAAAAAAAAGAAAAAGAAAGAAAGAAAAGAAAAGAAAAAATATATATATAAAATTTCTAAAGAGGTTTTGGTCTTAGGTCACATGTATACTTGCCAGAGAGGGAACTCTGAGAGGGAACTGAGAAATCATCCCCTGAGGGGATGGCCATGCTGCAGTCCCTTCTTCTCCATTCTCCTCCTGGGATCTTGGGCATGCATGCACACATAGCCAGCGTGATTCTCAGGCCATTGGGTCTGGGACTTGAACCACAGTCAGCCACGTGGGAGTCCAGTGATGTAACCACTACACCATCTTCTGGTCCTTAAAAAATGTATATTATTAAAAAAATGCATGAATTTCAAAATCTTTTCACAACAAAGTGAACTCAAAATCAAATTCCATTTTTCCATGAACTTTTTAAAGTCCCCTCATATTTTACATATATAACTTATATATTTTTATATACATTTTATATATATTGATATATTTTTAGGCATTATATGTATAATAGAGAGAAAGAGACAGAGAAGTACAGACATATAATTGGTATATACAATTTAATTTATGCCAATTAAAGAGAATATTTGTCAGAGTTAGACTAAGAAAAGGAGAAAGAAACACCTTTCACAAAGCCTTCTGATGGCCTTAAGCAAGAGGCAAAGCAACATAATTCTCGGTTGTTCTAGATGACAGATGTAACACAAGCTGACCTTACATTGCCTCTCTGAGCCATGTGGGTCTCTCACAATCCTTTGTAAACAGAAAGTCACTGCATGTTTGAAATTCAATAACCTCAGATTGCCACCAGAGTTTATGCAAGAGAACGCAGAAGTTCTGGACCTTACTTTGTCCAGCTAAGCTTCTGCTGTTCTTATGAGAAATATGCAACTTAAATTACTAAAATCCTGGACTCTGAAAATTGGTTAAAATCATTACTCGAAAGCTCCCTAGCTATGTGACCTAGACCTCCATTTCTTCATATGACAAATGGGAGTAAACACAGTACCTTCTTCATAGGGTTGCTGTAAGATTAAATAAAATAAGCCATTTAGGTTTACTGATAATAACAATAGCTACCATCTACTGAACACCTAGCAAGACATTGTATAGAAATTCTCTCACTTAATTTTCTCAGTATTCTTGCAAAATACATATTGATTTCTCGTTTCTATAGAGACTCACAGAAGTTTAAGGAACTTGCCCAAGTTTACACACCCAGCAAAGCACAGTGCTGTCATGCCTAAGCAGAATCCAGTTTCTAAATATTTCTTGCTATAATGCACTATGCTATAATACATTTCATTTTATTACCTTTAAAAGAAATTTGTTCAATCTCTCAGTTGGAAGGCAGTTGAGGGGTTTTTTCCCCTCTAGGGCTTTAACAGTTCAGAAGTAGACCAGATTCTATAATGGACAGTTTCTCATCTTGCTACCAATTGCAGGTTGGAGCCATTATACCAACATGCTCTGTGTCATCTGGCTGAAGCAGCTGGTTTTGCATGCCTTATGTGTTTAAGTCACAGACTTAAGCGCCTATGTCCTCATGTGACAAAGTATTTTGCAAAAGATGCTATTTTTCTTCTTTTTCCGGTCTTCCCTCATTTTCTGCAACTGTTTCCTTTTTTTCCTGAGAATGATAAAAATTCTGAAACCCTTGTTTTTGTAATTAATCTCATATGACTGTGCTGTTGACAATGACATGGTTGTTTCATTGAACTACAACACAGTTGATGAGATGCCAGGGCTAAGTACAAGGATCGCCGACTGACAGAGCTGGGAGCACTCGCTCTGCATTGCTTCCTCTCACAGAACTCAATACCCTAATCATCGCCATGACACCAGCGCTGTAACGACCACAGTGTGCTGGGCATCTATCACTTGCTAAACATTTAACATAGGATTTAGCATTCATTCATGTACTCATTTATCCATTTACACAGCAAATATTTTACTGAACCTACTATGTTCCAGACACTGTTCTGAGCATAAAGGCCCAGCAACTAACAAAAGAAGCCAAATGCCTGCTCACAGAGCTTCTGTTTATATTGGATAGGAAAATACATAAAATATATATTAATTGGCAATAAGATTTATAAGTACATAATAAAATAGAATGGGGAGAGTGATGAGAAGTTACTTTTTTCAGAATTATTTATTTAAGGGTCAGCAGATGGCATAATGATTACGTCGCTGGACTCCCATGTAATCGGCCGCAGTTCAAGTCTCAGATCCAGCTGCTTAAAACTCACACTGGCCACATGTGCATGCCTGCCCAAGATCCCACGAGGAGAATGAAGGAGAAGGGATTGTAGCTTGGCCATCCCTCCCTTAGGGATGATTTCTCACTTTTGGTCTCTATGTCTCTCCCTAGTGAGCACACACACCCTATGACAGAAATCTCAAAAAAGAAAACAGAATTATTTTATTTATTTATTTATTTTTACTTTGCTACAGGGCATGCACACTCACCGAAGAAAGGTGCAGAGAAAGGGAGAAGAAAAGTGAGAAAACAACTGCCAGGTCCAGGACTTGAACCGCAGTCAGCCATGTAGGAATCCAGCACCTTAACCAGAGAGTTAGTTTATTTAAGTCACACAAATAAAGCAGTTAGAATTACCCTATTTTACAGATAAAAGGTTCAGTAATTAAAGTCAGTCAGTGGTAGAAAAGGAATTTGCTGTACTCTGACAGAAATAATAATAAATACAGCAACAATAATTACAATAATTACTATCTATTAGGGTCAGTACAGAATTGCATGAAGTAGTTATACAATCCCATTTTATGAGTGAAGAAACCAAAGCTCAAAGGATGAAATAATGTTATCAAGACCTCACAGTTTGTCAGTGGTAGAGGAAGGCTTTAAACCCAGTCTTAATGGCTCCAAGTCCCCACCACTTTCACCACACTGCACCTCCTCCATTGAGTTTGTTATGTTGGAAATTCTTCTTCCTAAACTGAAAGTTCCTCAAAGACAAGGGATTGCATCTCCATGATCTCCTTTCAAGTTCTACAATATCTGGTAAAGAAAGTGTTGAGCTTGGCTCAGACCAGCTTCATTTCCTAGACAAAAAGAAATCTAAAACTACAAGAAGAGAGAAGCCAGTTAGAATTTTTGGATCTTCTCATACGCCTCCCTGTACAGTGGATGCAGCATGTAATTAGCACTGCAGTCAATGCCACTCTCAACATCAGAGTGCCGAGTGCCTTTCAGAGTTCAAGATGCAAGTTCAACTCGCTAGCACCAGCCTAACCTCCCTGAAAAATACACAATGCCGAGCAAATGTGCGACCCGAACAGACATGTTTGCCTCTTTATTAGACTTGTGTTTGTCTAGGATTGAAAGGAATCAAGTGGGATGTGCATGCCCTGCATTTTAATGAGAGCTGTGATCCTATGGAGTAAAAGGGCATTGTGATGAATTTGAAGAGCCTGCAGACTCCTGCATCACCCCAATGCCACTCTAACAATGCTTTTTAAAAACATTCCTCAGCAGTGGTGCTCACAGCTGCACCAGTTTTGCATTTTGCATTTACAGGCACATCTCCTAGCTTACCCATGGCAAACTAACAGACTGAGTGACTGAACATTCGTTTTTTCTTCTTATTGTTATTGTAGTTGCTTGGTATGGCTGCACAACAGCTAAATATAAATATTTCCAGAGCAAGTTTTTGTTGCTGTTAGGATTTAATGAAATGTAAAGTTCTCAGAGTTAGGCAAGCTAGGTTCAAATTGCAGTGTTGCCACTTACTAGTTGATGAAGTTTGGGAAATGTAACTCCTCTGGCTTCTCTGTCCCCACCCACATTGGGCCCTCAACTCTCAGCTCAGAGAGGCTTTTTCTGACCACAGTGTACCTCCCTCTCATGGCTCTTCTCTCGCTCCCCACTATGCTCATGCCTTACAGCATCCACACAGCTCCTGGCATTTGTGCCTCTTCCACTGGACTGTGAGATCCATTTTTAAAGACCAAGCCTATGTCCTTCTCCTTAAATCTCCAGTGCCTATCGCTGGGCCTGGCACACAGGCATGTTCGATGAACATTGATTGAATAAATGAATGAAGGGAAAGTATGCTGAAGAAAGAGGAAAAATAAGGCCAGGCAGTGGCACAGTGGTGATGCACTGGACCCACACAGGAAAGGTCCTAGGTTAGCATCTCAGGACCTCCCCGAGCATGCTAGGTGTGTTCATGTGTTTCCATGATGTGGGCTGGCTAGAACTGGAGGTGGACTACAGCATGAAGACCCTGTGTGAGTACCTATCTCTCTGTCTTTCTCTCCCTATCTTTCTCTCTCTCACACACACACGGAAGAAAGAAAGAAATAAAATTATTTTTTAATAGAAAGTAGGAGGAAAATGTAACCAGAGAGCAGAGAGTTGAAGCAGAGAAAACAAGGAATCAGGTAACTACCCTTTAGCTTTACTCTCTGTGAAACGGCAGCAGGGATCCTACAGCCTTCTTTCGCCTTCCTTCCCTAGCCTACACTCTGAAGGCCAGCACTGAGAATTTTCTAGCTCCTGGAGGCGTGCTAAACCTCAACCCTGGGAATATAAGCCATTTAAAAACAAAAACAAAAACAACCTCTTGTTCCTAGGCACTCAAGACGTGTTTGGAATATTGCAAAATCCTGCTGATGCTGTCTGTGCAACAATCGTGCTACAGTTCAGCAAGGCCTGTGATCAGGTACTTCCTTTTGACTCTTCCTTGAATGATACACAGACAATACCTCAAGCCTTACATCTCCATCTTTCTCAGGGAATAAACTTATCTCCTAATCTCAACGTTTCAAGGCCATTCTACTATGCTTAGTACACATTTCAAACAGATTTTATTTCTAGTGATGTCATACACAAAATATTCTTTGTTTTCTTGTTTGTTGGTTTGTTTGCTTTTTCAAGGACCAAATTAACAGATTGAGGTGTTTCCTGAAGAAAATTTCTTGTCTTTTATTACTTAGTTAGGTCATTCTCTGGCAGTACAACTACATTTTTTTTTTTTTTTTTTTTTGGAGAGGTTTTCACTATAGGGCGCGTGCGCTCGCCAGACAGAGAGAGACAGAGAGACAGAAAGCGAGAAATCACCCCCCAGGGGGGATGGTCACGCCGCAATCCCTTCTCCTCCATTCTCCTCTCGGGATCTCGAGCATGTACGCACACACGCCCAGCGTGAGTTTTAAGCTACCGGGTCCGGAACGTGAACCGCGGTTGACTATGTGGGAGTCCAGCGACATAGCCATTACGCTAACTGCTGGTCCCACGACTACATTTTAACTCAACCTGGAACCATTGCGAATGGGTGTTGGGGCTATAAATATCAGAAGTAACAGTAGTAAGTGGTTTAAGATGCAGAAATTACTGGATGAACATCTTGTAACCTCTCAAAACAAACGTGGCCAGCTAAGAGACTAAGAGATGGGGCAGTCCAAAGTCATTCTTATAAGGAAGCTAGAAAGCACTTTTCCTAGCTGTTACCGAACAAGTATGGGCCCATTCTCTGTGGGCTTCCTGGTTGAGTATTCTGACAGTCAGCCAGCGGAGATACTTTGGTTTACAGCCTTTCCACACTCAGTGTTTTATTCTCACAGACTCCCTACTTTGAAATAATAGTTATTTGAAATGAAAATAACACATGCCTTATGAACCACACGTCAGGAGTTCTTGTCACTTCTTTTTGGCCATGGTCATATTTAACCTTGGCAACAATCATAACAACAGGCACTATTAATTTTTGTAATTTATGGGGATAGAAACTGAAGTACAGAGAAATTAAATGGTAGAGCTATTTCTTATTACATTTAATCACTATACATCTTTCCAGTGTACAACCTGGTTTTTCCCAGCATAAATACAGTGCATATCAATCAAGACATAGATGTTACCATGTACATTAACATCAGCAAATAACTTTTTATTTTGTGTCAATTAAATGTATTGTTTGTTTTCCCCTGGGAATGCTTTCTATAAGGAGAAGAAAATAAATATCTTAGGTCTTGTGGGCTGTTTAATGATTAAGACTCAAATTGCTGTGGTTGTGTGAAAATAGTCACGGACTCTATGCAAATAAATGAGGTTGGCCACATCTGCACTGCAAAGGGAAACAATCAATAGAGCAAAGAGACAACTTACAGACACATTCACAGAAAATATTTGCAATGCGTATATCTGATAAGAGGCTCATATCCAAAACATGTAAAGAACTTTAATAACTCAATAGTACAAAAACAAATAACATGATTTTTAAAAGGGGAAAGGATCTGAATAGACATTTCTCTAAAGAATACACACAATAGGTCAGCCGGGGGTGGGAGGTGTCCAGCAGGTGACATGGTGATTAAAGCGCTGGATCCCACATGGTCACCTTGGAGGTTCTAGTCCTGGACCTGGCAGCTTGAAAAACATTCCAAGTGTGTGTGTGTACCTGTCCAGAATCCCAAGAGGAGAATGAAGAAAGAAAGGGTTGCAGGGTAGTCATCCCCCCCAGAGAGTGATTTCTTACTTTTCTTCTCTGTCTTGCTCTCCTCTCTCTCTGGCAAATGCACACGCCCTCTGATAAAAATCTTTAAAAAAAAAAAAAAAAAAAAAAAAAGTAAAGGCTGGTAGGGTATATGAAAACAGGCTCATCATCACTAATCATCATGGGTAAGCAAATTAAAGCCACATGAGATATCACCTCACATCTGTTAGAATGGCTATTATTAAAAAGATGAAAGATAAGTGTTGGTCAGGACATGGAGAAAAGGGAGCTCTGCATGTTCTTGGAGGAATATAAATCAGTACAGCCTTTATAGAACATAGCATGTGGGGGGGGGTCCTTAAAAAAATGAACTACCACATGATTCAGCAGTCCCACTACTGAGTATACGCCCCAAAAAAAGCAAATCACTACTCTGGGGTGAAATCCGCTCTCCCATAGCATTATTGTAGCATTATTCACAATAGACAGCATATGAATCAGGTTATGTGTTCCGTAAAGAATGGATGAATCAAGAAAATGTAGAACACACAATGGAATACTATTTAGACTTAAAAAAAAAGGGGGGGGGGGAGGAAATCCTGTCATCTGTGACAACCTGGATGAATCTGAAGGACATGATGCTTAATAAAATAAGCCAGATGCAGAAAGGTAAATACTGCATAGTCATATGTGGAACCTAAAAAAATTAAACTCATAGAAACAGAGAGTGTAAAGGTGATGACCAGGGGCGAGGAGAGGGAAACTTAACAGAGAGATGTTTAACAGGAGACCAAAGTTTGAGTTAGACAGTTAGATAATAGAAATAAATTCTGGAGATCTGTTCGACACCATGGTTAACTAGCTAGTAATAATGTAAGGTCTACTTGAAAGTTGATAAGAAAATAGATTATAAATGTTCTCATCACAAATGATAAGGTTGTGAGGGGATAACTATGTTCATGTGCTTGTTTTAATCATTTCACATGTATACATATATCGAAACACCATGTACATCATAAGTATACATGACTTCATTTTCTAATTCAATAAACAAATAATAAAATACATTGTATAAATAAGTAAATTGGTAGATTAACAGCTTGATTTAGAATCTAGACAGGTGGGTCTCAAAGTATGATCACAGTCCAGCAGCATCAGCATCCCCTGGGAACTAGTTCAAATGCAAACACTCAGCCCCTCCTCAGACCTACTGAATCAGAAACTCTGGGGCGAGGCTCTGTCCTAAGTGCTTAACTGGGCACCTAAGGTTTTGTTATCTATTTTGTTTGCTTTTGCTCAGTCTGACAATCCTTCTTACAGACCTCTATGGTTCCAGTTTGGGAACCATTGGTTTTATCACATAATGAGGATAACCCAACGTAAGCAACATTTTGTTCTTTCAGGGGGAAAAGAACTGCATTCTTATGGAATTATCCCCAAAGTTCAAAATTAATAACTCCCCTGGGTAGAAGCCACTGAAACACTCTGAGACAACCCAGTGCTCTGCACTCCCGGGTGCCAAGAACAAGCTTAGGTCACCCAAGGAAAAAGTGCAATAATCTTGCATTTGTTCCTGCTGATTAAAGTCAAGCAGCTTCCAGGAAAATGTTAGGCACCCTTAATGTCACTTTGTTGAATTAATATCTGAACAGTATTAATGATGGAAAAACTCAATTATAGTCAACATGTCCAAAGTTTTTGCAGTTGGATTTGTCAGTAATCAATCTGTGTACTGAAAAAGCCTACTTTGTCAGTAAACAAAGCTTCTAAGTGGAGAAGAAATATTCTGAACACATCAACATGGAGGCTTAAATCAAGGATTCCTGGTAAATATTTGATAAATGAAGACATGGGTGGGGTAGGTGCCTTTAGGTTTCAGATAAGTTCCAACAAGTGGGCTTATAAAACTGTCCTTGGGGGGAAATATTAAAAAAAAAAGGAAAGAACTTAGTATACTCATGTCTTTTCAAAGTTTAAAAAAGGAAAATAATATATGTGTCAATAAAAGGCACAGTAATTTAAATTTAAATTTTAAAAGCACAGTATTTAGAGTCAGAAGACCCAAGCTGGATTTTCACCTCTGACACTTCCAAGCTATACAAACTTAAACAATTCACTTATTTTCCCGATCTCTAAAACAGAGTAGATAATAAGTCCCACTGATTGCACATGCTTTGGTCAGAGTCAAAAGAGATGGTGGATATGAAAATGCTTTGCAAATTGCAAACCTACAAAGCACTGTTATCTATTGCCTCTATGAGCAAGAGCAGATTCTCTGGTGACTGAAAAGCAAAATAATGTTGTGTTGAGTGCTGTCAGCTGAAACCATGTTAAGAGTACTATGCTCACAAGAAGTGTGTAATAGGCAGCTGAGACTGCCACAACTAAATGCCATAGACTGGGTGCCTTCAGCAACAGAAATGTATTGGCTCACATTCTATAAGCCAGAGGTCAATATCAGGAAGCATATTGGCAGGGTAAATTTCTTCTGGGGTCTCTCCTTAGCTTGTAGATGGCCAACTTTTCCATACCTCCTCACATCATCTTCCCTCCACATGTTTCTCTGTCTAAATTTTTCTTTCGTATGAGGATACCAGTTATATTGGGTTAAGACCCATCCTAATGACTTATGTCACTATGATTACCTCTGTGAAGACTTTAACTGCAAATAAGGTCAAATTCTGAGGTATGAGGGGTTATGACTTCAAGACTTGAATTTAGGAGGTGGATATAATTCAGTCCATAACTGTATCTTTCATATATTCTATTAAAAAGTGACCAAACAGATTCACAGTAGTTCCCGGTAAGGTCTGTTCCTCCTCAGATGAAAGCATTCCACTCTACAATAGAGATGTCCTGCTTGTTGGGTGTTTAACATAATACATTATTTACTGTAGAATAAGGATCCATGTCTGTAGTTCATACTTTCTAGAAACATCAAAATAGCAGGCAATGTCCTTCTTTTCAGAGAACTTTCATTATCCTGTAATAATTGTGTAACTTTCCACTATATTTATTTTACTTACAAAAATTCATCTCACATTGATAGTCACAGAGACAGTGAAGTTTTTGGATTTTAAACTTGAATTTTTCTTCAAGAAACATGTTTATATTATCAATCACTCTGTACCAAGCTTACAGACTGTTGACTCATTTCTGAATCATTAAATTATAAAATTAATAAGTACATACACACAAATAAAATCTTATACATTAAATATATACAACACAAAATAGAATAAAGTTTTTAAAAGTAAAATTAGATGTGTTTGTTTGTTTGCTATAAGGTACATGAGCTCTCTTGAGAGAGAGAGAGAAACAGAGGAAAAGCAAAAAATCATCTTCAGGGGGATGGTCACGCCACAATCCCTTCTCTTCCGTTCTCCTCTCAGGACTTTGGGAATGTGTGTGTGCACACATCCCAGTATAATTTTCAAGGTTCCAGGTTGGGGACTCAAACCACATAGTTAGTTATCTGGGATCTATCCAACCCAAACATCATGCTGCTGGCTGACCCTAAAATTACATGTTTTTAACTCATGCTTTCTTGACAACTATATATCCTTTATTAACTGTCCTGCTATTTTATTGTAGAAGATGTAAATGTGCCATACAGAATGAATGTATGAATACATGGACATATGTCTTGGTGAATTGGTCTTCATGAGATTATTTGTAACATTAAAAAAGTAGAAACAGCCTGATGTCCAGTAAGAGGAGTATGCTAAACAAGTCACAAGGAAGCCACAGAATGAAAGACAAGACACCTACTGGAGATCATATTTTTGACGAATATATAATGGCATGGGTGCTACTCTGGATATGTGGTAAAAGAAAAGCAGGTTATGAAAGGATATGTATGATTCCAATTTTAAGGCTACATGGGCATAAAAACATACAAAAGTATATCCATCAATGTGTTAATATATTTATCTCTAGGTAAAGAGATTATAGCCAATTTTTGTTTCTTCTTTGCATTTTCCCTGATTTAATTTTTTCTAAAAAAATGCATGTATCACTTATATAATGAAAATATGAGGTTTTTCTATATATGAAAATCTCCCTCTAAAAGGTTATTGCCTTCAACAAAGCATGACACATTCAATTTGATATTTTTCACAAATCTTGGTACTGGACTTCTAAGAGATGGTGACTTAGAAAAGGGGTTCAAGTAAGTATAAAAATAATTACATACTCAGCAATATAATGCAATCTATCTTTTTTTTAAGGCTTAACTTTGGGGTCAGCAGGTAGCATGGTGGTTAAGGCACTGGACTTCACATGGCCAACTGCAGTTCAAGTCCTGGACCTCGTGGCTCGCTTCCTCACTTTCTCTCTTGCTCACTCTCTAGTCAAAGAAAATATAATAATAATAAATTTTTAAACTTTTAAAGGCTTAACTTTTAAAAAGAAAAGCAAAAAGGCTTGAACAATTTTTAGCATAAAATTGTAGGTTAGAATTTAATGAAAGGCTATATATATCCAGTGAGGTATAGAACATGGAGAATTCCTGATGTAGGAAATAAACAAATTTGCAATGAAATGCCAGGTCTACTCTAAGAGTAACTAGTTTGAGAAGTTCAAGGAGTTCTAAGGGATGCCAGATGAGAAGAGAGGAAAATTAAGTCAGGGGCGAATGTTCAGAAAATTTATTGTTCAAACTAAAAGCCTCTTGAATATGAAAGAGGATGTTCTTAATAGTTACTAGAAGACAGCAGGCATACAACAGGACTGTAACAAGAAACCAGGGACACATGGCCATCCAAAAAAGGGTTGGATCATGGTAGGACTTAAACGCCAGGCTCAGATGCTTGAACTTCATACACAGAATCTTGGAATTTTGAGTTGAAAGGAAATGTCAGTGCCCTCCAGCCTGGCCAATCCTATTCCTGCCTCTTCAGTTTTTCCAAGAATAGTTATCAAGCCTTTGTTTAAATTTCTCTGGGACAAAGAACTCATTGCCTTGGGACAGCTGCTAGAAAATTCCTCATTGTATTGAGCTGAAATTTATCTCCCTGTATCTCTTACCCTGGTGGGCCAGTCCTGCCATCCAGGGACATGTTAATGTCTCTTCCACATTGGAATGAAAGCTATAAAAATAGATGTTAAGATTTTCTAAATCCTTTTCTTCTGCATCCTTCCTGTAGCATTCCTGCAGTTTTTCACTATTCTCTATATTTAACAATTCATTTTTTATTGATCTACTCTAGTCATCTTCCCTGCTCCATCTTGGCTGACTTATGTTTTCACGGTGCCTGCAATGTGGTTTCTCTCTCTCTTCCATCAACCATCCCTCCAATCCACTGTCCATACTGCAGTCACAATAATCTTTCTAAAATGCAAAACTGGCTGTGGCCGTGCCCTACTTACAACCTTGATTGGTTCATATTCTTCTAAGGATCAATTACAGCTTCATAACATAAAGTTCTATTCCCCGCTACTAATTCAGTTTCATCTCTCCATCCGCTCCCCAAGTCTTGTATTTTTCATTCAGTTCCTTGAACTGCCCTCTTGCTTTTAATTAAAATCAGCTGATTCCTAATCTACCCTCTCTGCTTTATCATAAACTCTGTGACCTCAGGTCTTTCCCAATACAGTTGTCTTCAACATTTACTGTAATGGTTGGCAACACTCGATGGTTCGAATCCTAGATTTGGTAGCTTGAAAATCATGCCAGGCACATGTGCACTCATGCCTAAAATCCCCAGAGGATAATGAAAAAGGGATTACAGAATGGTCATACCCCCAGGGGATGATTTCTCACTTTCGCTCTCTGTTTTTCTCCAGCAAGCACACACATCCTATAGCAAAAAAAAAAAAAAAAAAAAAAAAAAAGTTAATTTAACACCTACTCTTACTAATCACCTACTCTCCTTTCCCAAATATTGACTAAGTTCATGAATCCCTTGAAGACTCTTAGCCAGAGCTTCCAAGCAACTCAAGGGAGTCTAAAGGTAGACTGGTATAAACTCCTAAAAGTTTATACAAAGTACTATGTATTGTGTATCATGCATTTTTTCTGAGTAGCGTGCATCCAATTTCAAAAGGACCATGGTCCCTGATAGTTTTAAGACAACTTGAAGTTTAAGTAACTCCTTACAGAATTTTGCTATCATTCAACTCTCTGTCTAAAGTTCCAAAATGCACATATTTCTGTCTTTAGAAAAATCAAAACTGTATTGTCTCATCTCTAGCCACCTAGGGCCTCCATCACTTTCCAGGAAGCCCTAAGAGAGCTTGCTCACTGGTACCTTCTGAGACACTGGATGCCTTCTTTCAGGTCAGCTTCACAAAAGATCCTTAGAGGCCGACCTATGTAGGCCTTTTGCCTCCTTGTCACACGTCAGGATCCAGCTTGAAGAGAATTCCTTTGCTTGCACAAAGTCAGCAGAGGCACAGTTGCAAAAGGCCTTTCACATAAGGCTTCTGGCAAGGTCAAGATAGATGAGGTGCCAAAGCAGAAACTCACAGATTGAAATGTGGATTAGAGAGGGAGCTGGTACACCCAGAGACTTGGAGCATTACAAATCCTTCCTTCTTTAGATTAGTGGAAGATATGCCTTTTCTTTATAATTGTGATAAATTTTTACTCTTATCCTATTGTATGATAGATGATAATTTTCAGATCTACTTTTGTATCTCTGTCATCTAACTCAATATCTGAACATAGTGGTCATTCACAAGAATTCATAGAGCATCCTAGCTGGCTCCAAACACAGGCTCTAAAGATACTATCATAAGACACAAAGAGTTGATCCCTGCCCTCAGGGAGTTTACAGACCAGTGGGGGAAAGACAAGTAAATGAATAGTTTCAATAAAGAATGCTAAGTACTTGAATAGTATGAAGAAAGCAAGCTCTGGAAGAATAGGGAGGGCCTTCAGCCCATTCTTATGGATAGAGAGCAAATGGGCTCGATAGTTTCCAAGAGAAAATGGCTTTCAGTTTAGTCTTTAAAGAAAACTAGAGGTTAGACCACAGCTAAAAGTACAAGGAGGAAAGTCATTTTTAGCATATAGTTTAATATGCCTAAATTTGTATACAATGTGTATAAAATGTGCAAAAATGTGGAGAAGTGAGTGGAAAGATATAAGATTAAAGAGTACAATAAAAGGCAAGCTGGGGAACCAGTAGTTGGCTTAATGGCTATGCCGCTGGACTCCCATATAGTCGACCGTGGTTCGAATCCCAGACCCGCATGTGTGTGCGTGCCCAAGATCCCGAGAGAATAGAGAAGGGATTGTAGCATGGCCATATCCCCTGGGGGGGGGGGGGGTGATTTCTTGTTTTCTGTCTCTCTGTCTCTCTCTTTCTGGCAAGTGCATGCATCTTATGTCAAAAACCTCTCTCTCAACAAGAAAAACAAAAACAAAAAAAATGGCAAGCTGGGACCAGCAGATGGTGTAATGGCTACGTCGCTGGACTTCCATGTAGTCAACCACGGTTTGAGTCCCAGACCTGGTGGCTTAAACTCATGCTGGGTGAATGTGCATGCATGCCCAAGATCCCTAGAGCAGAATGGAGGAGAATGGATTGCAGCGTGGCCATCCTCCCTCGGGGGTGATTTCTCACTTTCTGTCTCTCTGTGTCTTTCTGGTGAGTACACACACACACCCTCTAGCAAAAACCTCTCAATAAAAAGACAAGCCAAGAAGAATGTAGAAATACCATTATTCATAAAACAAAACATACCAAAAAAAAAAAGGAATCCACTGAAGACTTTTCAAAAAGACATGCAGGATCACACTGCATTTTAGAAAGACCATTTGACATAGTATGGAAGCAAGATGGAACCATGGATTGGGAAGGACTGGTCCCAGATGAGATTAATAGGAAGTTCTGAACAAAATGAATTTGAGGTGGTGCTGGCCTACGCTAAAACTCTTCTGGGAGGACACATAAACAGGTATGTGTACGAATTAAATTCAGCAGGTAAAATAGACTGAACTTGGTGACTGAGTGTCATGAATAAAGGAGAGAAGGTTACCTAGGGTGATTGTTATGTCTGACTGGACAACTGGGAATGCCATTTGAACAGAGGAAAGGAAAAGAGGCAGAACAGGCCTGGAAGAAGGAAGGAAAAGACAAATTCAATCTTGAACATAATGATTTTAAGCTGCCCAACGAGACATCCAAGCGGAGCTCCATTCCCGGATCTAAAAGTCTGGTGTTTCCGGAGAAAGATGAGTTAGGCTATAGATTTGCGACATGGTATACACATGTAGTGGCTAAAGTTATTGACGTGGATATCAGGAAGAGTGAAGAATGGAACAAAAGAGAATCAAAGAACAATGGGGCCAGCAGGTGGTATGGTGGTTAAGTGTACTGAACTCCCACATGGTTGATCATGGTTCAAGTCCTGGACCTGGTGGCTTGCTTTCTCACTTTCCCTCTCTCTCTCTGTCACTGTTTCTATCTGGTCAAATTAAAATAATAATGATGATGGATAAAATTAAATAAAATAATTCTTAAAAGAAGAAAAAGAAAAGAACAGCTGAGCATTCTAATGTTATGAAGTGAAGCTTCTCCAGGCATTAAAGAGTAACTCAAAAGGCCAGAAGGAACCAAAGAAGCATGGTATTACAGAGTCCAGGACTTAAGGTATAAAAAAAAATAAAAAAAAAATAAAAAAAATAAAAAAAAAAAATTAGGGAATGACCAACAGTTCAAAATGACATATGGGGAGGAGGGGTGTGAAATGTCCTCTGATTTAGCCACAAAGAAATCTTTGGTGACCTTGGCAACAGCTGGTCCTCAGAGGTGAGGGCAGATGCCAGTTAACCTGGTTGCGCAGGAGAAAACGAGTAATGTGGACACTGGGATAGCAAAGGTCACCCACTCTTTCAAGAAGTTTGGAGAGAAAGAGGAGGAGAAAAAACCGAGAATGCAGCTGGAGGGGAGAGCGGAAGCTCAATAAATACCTAAGGGAGAGAAGTGTAGCAATCCTCCCAGTGGAACTGGGTATGTGATAAACACAAACACAAATACCAGAACTAGTATAGGTTCCCTCTCAGTCCCGCTGAGCACTAGAAAGGCTTTTGTTTTCATTCCCTCTATCAGCGAGAAAGGCTCCGTGCATAACCTGTTAAAATGAAACCAGAGTGTGGAAGCCCAGCAAACTCGGAAACCCTTTGACCCACCGCTTCGCACCTGAACACCGGCTGTGCACGCTGCCCCCGCGAAGGGCCCACCTGCTCAGTTTGCCCTTGGAGAGTTCCAAGTCCAGATCAAAAGCACCCATAATCAGTTGAGACCCCAGGCTCCCTCTATTCTTATCCAAAATTAGCCGGATCCATTTAAAAGGCTTGTTCAAATAAAGAAGTACAAAGGGCCGAGAGACTGGCTGCGCCGGATCTGTGCCTGTCAATCAACATCTTTCCTTTGTGGAGCCTGCAAGGGGATTCACCGTGGGGCAGGGCCGCCCCCACAAGGGAGATGTTTTCCTGGGGACCAGGGTAGGAGCCCAGAGAACACTACTGAAACACAGCTTTAAAATATCTCTATCCTCCTTGCCTAGCCTTGTCCGACAGGTAATAAACAACAAGCCGAACTGCCTGGCTGCGCAAGGAGGGCAGCGCTCGCTCCGCACTGCGGGGGACCATGGCCAAGGGGGCTCTCCCCCTTGTCACGGTCTCGAGGGTTAGGAGCCGAGATTCGTCTACAGACCCTCTCTGCAAGTCCTACCAGCTCCTTTCCCACAACCCAGATACATATTTACACACCCAAACATTCTCTGGCAACAAAAACTCGAAATCAGTTCAGCTCCGCATTTGCGCGCCTGGAAATGACTCCAGCTGGGCGCACTGGAACGCAGCCCAACATGACCGTTTTCCGGCAAATCTGGAGGCCCTTTGCGAGCTTTCTCTGCTTGACAGAACAGCAGCTTTGACTCGGGGACCCAAGCAATGGAGGACGGGTAGGGAGAGGCGCCTACCGTACCGGATCCGCGTAGCGGGTCATGCTGCGGGCGTGTCTGTGCCTGTGGCGTCTCGGGTGCTGCGAATGTGGCCTCAGCTGCGGGCCGGGACCCGGGAGCTGTGCCCAGGCCGGCTGCTCCGGACTGCTCTTGTTTGCACTGGGCCGTTTGCTTTTGGGATTTCTCCAATGCAGATGTAGTCAGGGGGCCGCTGTCCCGGGGGACAATGATTCCATTGGAAGCTGGCCTTTGACAAGACACACACATGACCTTTGACTAAAATGGCTTTAGGGAAGGAAAGTGTCCAGAGGCTGAAGACTAGGCGTCCAACGCAGCCATCCACATTCCCACCCCCAACAGTGCCTAGTTAATTTTTCATCTTTGAAGGAGTTTCTGTAAGGTTTGGTTTGCCATTTCTCCCTTCTGTAGGATTTGTTCCCTGTTTCCAAAGGGATTTCTGCAGCATTTGCCTACTGTGTTACTGGTGGTGTCTGAACTAGCATTTCCAGGTTAAACAAGGACAGCAAATGTTGTACACCGTCCTCCAACTCTCAAGAAGATGACTACTCTTTTTTTTTTTTTTTTTCCTGGAACATGCTACAGTTTACAAAGGGCTTTTCACAAAGGGCTTTTTACAATGGTGTTGTCATTTGGCCTCCCAAAAAATTCCAGGGAGGCTCTTCTATCACTGTCATTTTATAGAAGAGAAATAGAAGCTTCAGAAAAATATTCTTCCAATCACCCATCCAGAAAGTAAAATCTAGGTCCTCTTAATCCACATCCATGAAACCATTCACCTCCCTGCAGGATGGTCCACACTATCTTAATGACAGTACAATTAATATGAAGCAACAGAAGCTCTAATTATGTAAAAATTTTTTAATTCTAGAAATGTTAGAAAAAAATTTTTGAGAGGTTTTTGCTATAGGCCATGTGCACTCACCAGAAAGACAGAGACAGACAGAGAGACAGAAAGTAAGAAATCATCCCCAGGGGGGAAGGCCACAGCACAATCCCTTCTCCATTCTCCTCTCAGGATCTTGGGCACACATGCACACGTGCCCAGTGTGAGTTTAAGCCACTGGGTCCGGGACTCGAACCCCAGTCAACTACATGGGAGTCCAGCGAGGTAGCCATTATACCATCTGCTGGTCCTAGAAATTGTTTTAATACACTAGTTTTGGTCATTGATATCCACAGATGTTTTAGATTTGTTGACAATGTTTTTTTAAAGTTTATTTATGTATTCATTCCATTAGAGAAAGATACACAGTGATAGGCACCCCTCAAAGAATTCTCACACAGTGACCCACCCATACCCAGATTCAGTATGCACTTGCTCAGCAAGATCTGGGAAGTCCCAGGACAGGAACCTAGGACCTTTCCAATATGGATCCAGTTGCGTTGCCACAGTCCCACCACCTGATGCCTAGATTTTTTTTTTTTTCTCTATTTTTCTCTTTACCAGCTGCTAAAAGGATGCTATAGGAACCAGAAGGGCAAGCCAGGCATTTCTGAGGCTGCTACCAGAGTCCACGGTCTCCACTGCCAGCACCTTTTCTCCTTCTACATGATAAAATACTAACCCAAAAAGGAAGGGGCTGTGGGATTGGGAAAGGAGTCCTGGACAAGCAGGCAGCATCATGGAGTCTCAGAGGCACGAGGAGAACCGTGACAGCGTGTGCAGATGCCAGCGATTCGCCTGTGGTAAAAGGCAGAATCCTCCTCATGTTTGTGGCTTGGGGTAAAGGATGGGGGTGGTCACACTTACTGTCAATCTTGGACTCAGCCAGGAGAGAGAGAAGGATATCACTCACCCAGACAACACCCTATACAAAAGCTGCGGAAGTACATGAGCTGAAAACGGTTGGGGCAGCCAAGAGCAGTGTATGAGAGGCTGTGTGTAGGGAGGAGGCTGTGGTTTGGACTCTGACCAGCCTCATGTGTCACTCTAGGGAATGTGGACTTCATTCTGCAAGGCTGAATGGGTTAATATAACAGGCCCTGGGTTATCAGCTCACAGGAAAAGGATACTCTCTCCTGCCAGAAAAAAAGATACATAACCTACCTTGGTGGTCGGGTCATTGGTTTCATCAGACAAACACATACTGTTTTATAAAAAGAATTATTTTATTTAACTTTATTTATTATTATTATATTTTAATTTGACCAGAGAGAAAATGAGAAAGCAAGCCACCATGTCTGGGACTCTAACCATGGTTGGCCACGTGGGATTCTGGCAGTTTTAACCACCATGCCACCTGCCAGCTCCTAAACATGTACTTTCTTTTCTCCTCTTTCTCAGGCCCCCCTCCTTTACCTACTACTAGTGTGTGTGTGT
This sequence comes from Tupaia tana, assembly GCA_026018925.1. Lineage (NCBI taxonomy): Eukaryota > Metazoa > Chordata > Mammalia > Scandentia > Tupaiidae > Tupaia > Tupaia tana. The sequence continues at coordinate 72,940,972 of JAKSZU010000008.1, forward strand.
GTGTGTGTGTGTGTGTGTGAGAGAGAGAGAGAGAGAGAGAGAGAGAGAGAGAGATAGATATTATTAAGGCTCCGTTTTTTCATTACTGAATTGGGGACTGTGGTGTATGGTGTGAGAATCAAATAAAATTTTGTTGGTAAAATCCTTAGCTTTTCTTCAGGCATAGAGTCATACTCAATAAAAGGTAGCTGTTATTATATTCTGAAGTATAATACTTTTAAGTATGCAGTGCTTACCATGAAATAATAAGGAACTACCCTTTCATCTAGTTTTCTCACTCCTTTCTTCCACCATACTTCAGGCTTTAGACCCAGAAGTTTCTCCCTTGTTCCTACCACTTCTTATCTTTTAGTAACTCCTTGATGTTATTATTTCCTTTAGGTCCTAGACTAGATTTTAACATCAATTTCAGTCTTTCTCTCCTTCTACCTGAGTTTTTCCATTTACTTGTTTTACCATGCTGCAAAAGCCCTACCCAAGACGTAGTTATCAGCTAGAGCTTGTCATCCTCTCATAGACACATCTATTGGCACCACCATTGGTGTGTGGTTTGCAGCTTCAGCAACTGCAGTCCTTAAAAGTGTCCTCGGCCAGCTCACCTCTCTGATGACACAAAATCACTCTTCTCACCTGGCTTTCTTTTAGCAAGGAGCCCCCAATTAACCAACTTACGTTGTACAGTTCAATGGTTTGAGGGATACTCACAGAAGCATGTAGCCATCATAATAATCAATTTAAACATATTTTAGCACTTCATAAAATATACCCATTAACTGTTATTACCTGTGTCCTTCCGGCATCCTAACTCTCAGTAATCAGTAATCTCTCATCTTTATGAGATTTGCCTACTCTGGTCATTTCCCATGAATGAAATCATACAGTAAGGTCTTCTGTGATTGGCATCTTCTCACTTTTGAAAACCTGTTTGGCCATAGTATTCCTTTCATGTTGAGTGTGTGTGACAAGAGTATGGACTCTGGCAGAGATTTTGGAACCATGGCAGTAGGTCCAAGACTTGGTCTACGGGGTTGGCCATGTGGGATCCAGCCACCTTAACCACCACGCCACTAGCTGTTCCCAGATGGATTTTAAGATGACTCAATTTTGCCTTACCAACCCTGTCTCTGCTGGGTCACTTGGACAGGCCTCCCTGTGCCATTGGGATCACACATTGAGGGTAAACTCTCTGGGTCCATCTCTAATTTTGCAATGTATTAACCATAACTCTTCATGTCTTGCTTTCTCATCTCTAAAAAGGAGATTTAAATAATTCCTACATGATAGGCACCACCATTGTAGAACTGTTGTGAAGATTAAATGGTATGCACAGTCCAGGGCATTCTATAGCACTGGGACACTGTGCTTGTGGTTATTTACCTGACCATTGCTGTTTGAATGTTCTTCTAAGTAAAAGTTTGTATGCAGAAGGGGTTCAGGTGCTTTAAAAATTTTTTGCAAACTAAGGCAGCAAGTGGCATGGAGGTTAAGGTGCTGGATCTCATATGACTGGCTGTGAGGTTCAAGTCCCAGACTCAGTGGCTTGAGAATCATGCCAGGCACATGTGTGTGTGCCCAAGATCGCAAGAGGAGACTAGAGGAGACGGGATTGCAGCATGGCCACCCCCCCCCCCCCCCCCCGGGGGTGATTTTTCACTTCCCCTTTTCTGTGTCTGTCTTTGGTGAGTGCCTGTGCCCTATAATAACATTTCTCTCTCTCTCTCTCTCCATATATATGTATGTGTGTGTGTGTGTGTGTGTGTATATATATATTCCAAATCATTATTCTCAGAAAACTTCACACAGAATGCAGATATCTACCACAAGTAGTCTTCTATGTTCTACTTTCTGAGAGGTAAGACAGGGACAAGATTTAACTGAAGCTGAAGAGGAATTATCAATAGAGAGTGAGAGACAGATCAGCTCAGTGGTAATGTGGTGCTCAAGCAATTCTAGAGCCTATGGAAGATTGCAAGTTCAGTTCCTTGCTTGACCTCTGCATGCCAGACACAGACACCCATGATCCTGGCTGGCTGGGAAAGTTGGGGGACTGATGGGCATGAGGCCTGTTGAAGAGTTCTTCTCTTTCTCTCCTCCCTCACCTCTCATGTATCACTCTCATGAAAGACATAAACTTAAAGAATGAGGGGAGAGGTGGGCCAGATTCATTCCGAGAATAAAAAGTGTTGATGGAAAGGACATAGTTCTTCCTACCAAATGTTCCTTTGTGTCACTAGCAGGCAGAAGATGTTGACTGCATGGACCTTAGGTCTTGTCTATTCATACCTGTGCTCCTTTCCCATAATTTCTATATGTTCATTTGACTAATATTATGTGCAGAACTGCATGTGACACTCTCTGTTAAGCCTTCTTCAAGTGTTTCTTAAATATGAGTAGGGGAAAATCTCTAGTTCTTTGACCACAGGAAATTGTCCTTTGGTTAAAACAACAGATTTTAAAAAACAACAACTTGGTTAGAAAACAAGGGAAATTCTGAGTGATTATTTTGCTTGTTCATGGTTTTCAAGTTGTAAAATTAGCCCAAAAAGCACCCATGAGTTGGTGGTTAAGGATATGGGTCGACCCAAATTCGCAATGTGGCCAATTCCACTATTGTTTGACGTGTAGCATTTCTCACACCCCGCCCAGCTGGCTCACATCTCATGCACCCAGGCTGATCAAGGGCCTGTGAAAATTTAACTCAATGCAATTGCACAACCTTGAAAGCTCAAATTGCTTTTTGGGGTAATGAATGAGATTCTTCAATAGCCTTGTGAAAACGTTTCCAGTGGGTGGAAAAATAAAACCAATTGTCATGAACATAATTGTACTTGTCAGGCCCAGGTGAGGTTATTATACAACTAAAAGAAGCAAGGGACACTCATTTGAACCACTTCGGGGAATAGACAGGATCTTCTGTTTTTCTTCCTACTCCTTTGTGGAATTTTTACTACTAAGAAGCTATTTCCAGAGGCTGGCAGATGGCATGGTGGTTGAGGGCACTAGACTCCCACATGGTTGAACACAGTTCGAATCCAGGACCTGGCGGCTTACTTTCTTGCTCTCTCTCTCTCTCTCTCGCTTTCTCTTTCTCATTCTGTCCCTCTCTGGTCAAATTAAAATAAATAAATAAAGTTAAATAAAATAATTCTTTTTTTTTTTTTTTTTAAGGAAGCCATTTCCAGCCCAGTAGCAGTAGCAATAACATATGCTGGTTGATGATGCTACCCTACAGGCTTAGGCCACCTGGGAGGCCTCAGTGGTGGTGCTCACCTCTAGTCCCAGCTACTTTGGAGACTGAATCAAGAGAATTGCAACACAGTGAGACCGTGAGTAAAAAAAAAATTAAACAAAACCTATTTTCATTTTGGAGATGATGGTTATATTCATTACCTTGATCGTAGTGATGGTTTTCAGATGTTTGCATATATTCAAACACATCAAAATGTGTATATTACATACATATAATTATACCTTAATAAAGTTGTAAATACACACACAAAACCATTTCTTTATTAAGTTAAAATCGTGACCCAGCAAATCCAGTGTTACATGATTTCCACCAAGGTACTCTACCAAGGCAGTGTTTTGGTGAGAAAGAGCAAAACCATAATTCCTCCCTTGCCCCTTTAAGTGTGTTGATAAATTTCCTTTAATCATGATGGCATTAACTCTAGTAAATGCCACTATTTTAGGCCAGGACACTATCATCTCCCCTTTAAACCACGGAATATGTCTCCTAATCATTCTCCTTGACTCCAGTTTGAATCTCCTAACAAATTTTCCATGCTGCACCAAAGAGATCTTCCTAAAATTCTAATCTAAACTCTTAATCCCTTTGCTTAATACCCTGAAGGATTTCCCATTGTTCTGAAGATAAAACAAACAAGCCTTTATTATAATAGATTAGCAATAATCTGGCCGAAGGCCATAGAGACAAGGGCCCCTAGATAAAGGTTTGAGTGAGGCAAGAATCCAACCATGTTCTACATGCCAAGCCATGAGCCCCGGCAATGTTACACATTTACCCAAGATCCACTGAAGACTAGAGGTGCGACCGGAGGATATATTGTTTCCTGCTGCAGGCACATATCTAATCACCCCTATACTTGCTTCCATCCTAAACTTACTACTGTAATTCCCCCATTAGGAGCTTCTCAAAATCTGTCTCTGTCCTCCTTTTGGCCCTTGGTCCCTGTAAAGCTCTGTCTGGACTTCTCTCTTCTTCTTGTTACCTACATATGTTTATGTATAGTTTCAAGTTTACATATCTCTATTGATGATAGAGAGCACATGCATGTATGACAGAGGGAGAGAGAAAGAAAGAGAGAGGATCCCATCAAGCTGTAATCCCCTTTCCCTGGCCTGCCAGCTCTTTGTGATCCTAGGCAAGCACACCCAGCATGTTTTCAAGCCAACTTGGTTTCCAAACCAATGTCAGCTAGGTGGCTTCTAGCACCGCGGTTCAGTTTGCTACCAACTATGCCACCAGGCTGACTCAGCATTTAGATTTTACAGTCCAAAAATGTTAGGCTTCTTTCCTTTAAGTCTTGATATCTCATGAAAAGATACTGGGTTTTCTAAGGTATTTTCACTTCCAGTCTGCCCCTCCCCTCATTCATGAAAAGTTTTAGCAGAGGCTGTGAAGGGGGTGGGTATGTTCATATTTTGCTCTGAGTAATCTCTCTGTCAAAGTAAGGAATATGACAACCCAAGGACAGGGAAATCAAAGGGAAAACCACTGGAATAGTCCAGGCAAGATAAGATAAAGGTATGGACCAAGGGCGGTATCATGGCAGTGAAAATGAGGATGCAGAATTGAGAAACATGTGACCAGCAGATGGCATAATGGTTACATTGCTGGACTCCCACATAATCAACCACAGTTTGAGTCCTGGACCTGGTGGCTTAAAACTCACACTGGGCACATGTGTGTGCATGCCCAAAATCCTGAGAGAAAAATGGAGGAGAAGTGAGTGCGGCATGGCCATCTTCTGGGGGAATGGCTGGATTCTGGCCTCACTCAAACCTTTATCTATCTCGCTTTCTGTCTCTCTGTCTCTTTCTGTCTCTCTGGCAAGCACACATGCCCTATAGCAAAAGTCTCTCAAAAAAAAAAAAAAGATAAAGAAATATTTAGGAGGTAAGAATCTCTTAGACCTGATTAAATACAGATGCAGATTAATGAAAGGAGAAGAATTGGGGATGATTCTAGAGTTTTTAGTTTCAGCATCTGGGTCCCTGATGGTGCTATCATATGAGCTCAGAATCATAGAAGCGATGGTGAGTGAACTTTAAGATGTTTTCAGTTTAAGTTGTGGATGGCTTTTGTAACAAATAAAGATAGTACCAGATCTGCATATGCAACTTCATCATACCTTATACATTGTAGATGTTTGAAATGTTTTGTGAATTAACTAAAGGTCTATTATATCCTAGCATAAAATTTTCAATATCTCTAATTTCCACTGTTAGCTATGTACATTTTACAAAATCCCATGCAAAGACATATCCAATCATACTGCTCTAATACAACATAATAGAATATTTGTCCATTTGACAAGCTAAGAAATTGCAACCCCCTGGAAAGTGTGACTAAGAAATTTTACTGCAATAATAATTTTCACTAAATGGTTGAAGGAGTCAGGAAAAGAAGTAGTTATTATAGCAACCACAAATTGGTCCAGAGCTAGATTTGGCTTCCAATTTCTCTACAAATTTCAGAGAAGCCATAAAAGATTCAAGTGAAATCTGGTTGGTTGATTAGAAACATGTGAAGGCACCCCAAACAGGCACGTGTTTCATATTTCCTACTCTGAAATTTGCCAAGAATTAATCATCATCTGTCCAGTGATATTCCAGAAAACAGAATCACCCCAACTGGCCCTTGGAAGGGTCAGGACCTGGGTCAGAATAACATCCAACAAATCCAGGACTTCCACAGACAGATTATTAGCAAATAAATGCCATGCAGAATGGGGAGAACCACACCCAACTTTCTCCATATTGCCCTACTCTCTAATGTTGCCCTCCATCACCCCACCCTGAACCTCACTTATTCCCACCTCCATATCAGAAGAGGATGGAGATGTAGCCTCTCATGTGAGAGCACTGTTGCCTCAACCTATTCTCCCGCCCTCTTTGGAACACACATTCCAGAATGGAACAGGCCCACACTTTAGTGTCAGAAAGTCCCAGATGTGAAAACAAATTTCACCATCAACCTGAGTAATTTACATAATATCTTTGAGCCTCCATTTTCTTCATTTACAAAACAAGGATGATAAGACCTACTTTGAATGGATTGTTATGAACACTGAAGGAAATAATTTATGTAAAACAAACATGCATGTGATAGTAAGGAAAGTGGCCCCTTCTTGCCTCTTTCTTCCTTCTTTGTCGTTAAGCCAGTTTGGAGTCAACTGTCCATGAACACAGCCTTCACCCATGGAAATCTCAAGGAACTTGGTCCAATTTGCATAGCAACTAAAGACTCAATCAAGGCGCTCACTCTGGGGCTTGATTTCATCCAGTCCTCTTTGGGCTCATAGTGAGTGAGATGACAACAAATCTGGCCTCCCCGAGAGGAGTAAAGAGGATGGAAGTGTCTGGAATAGTAAGGTCAGACCTCACAGACATCATTTGAAAGGAGCCTTCGTGGATGAGTAACATTTGCGGGGAGGGAGTAAGAGACATTACATAGAAAAGGAGTAGATAAATAAACACACTAAGGCATGATACGATCCAGGAACAATAACTGGTTATGTGTGGCAAGAAAAGAGGCAAATGAGAGCGATGCTGAGGGATGGGACTGGCAAGATTAACTAGAACAGTTTAACAAGCATATTCAGGGAGTTCTCTGGACTTGAACTGGGAACCTTCCAATGTGTGATTATCTCTCAGAGTGTTGTCCTCCCCCCTTACTGCTGTGCCATGGCCTTGGCCCCCTCCTCATTATTTTAAATAGCAGTATTGTATGCCACACATTAGACTGTTACATCAACTTGCTATTTTTATTAGTCTCCTGTTGGTAGACTTTTAGGTTGTTCCTGGTTGTTTATTATTGCAAACAAGGCTTCAGTCCAACCTTGTACTTAGTCTTTGCACATATGTGAGAGTATCCCTGTAGAAGAACACTACTAAAAACAGACTTGTTGGATCAAAGGGCATGTGCTTTTAAAATCTGGGAGCTATTTTCAACTTATCTGTTAAAAAAAAAGTAACGTATTTATATTCTTTCCTCTAGAATATGACTGTATTCATTTTCACATACCTTTTACATCATCATGCTATCAAACTTTGAAATCTTGGCCAACCTGATAAGTGAACTTTTTTTATTTCCTTGTTTTGACTTACATTTCTTGAACTGAATAAAGATGAGTAACTGTTCATATGTTTATAAACCATTTGTACTTCTTTCTTTGACATCAGCTTTTTACTTTTCCTTGCCAATTTTTCTATTAGCTTGTGATCTCTTCCTTGTTTATTTATTAGAGTGTTTTATATATTAAGAAACAAGCAAATTGACCACTATTCTGTTTATGGCTTCTGGGTCCTATCCAATGCTTAGAAAAGTTTCTTCTACACTGATGTTATTTTAAAATCCACTCATGTTTTCTATCACACTTTTATGACTTCCTAGTTCAAGTTTACATTTTAGATAAATCAAGAGTTTATTTTGCTATTAGGTATGAGATCTGAATTTTATTTTATTATTATTATTATTTAGGTTTTTGTCATAGGACACGTGCACTCACTAGAGAGAGACAAAGAGACAAAGAAAGGGAAAGTGAGAAATCACCCCCTCCAGGGGGATGATCGTGCCACAATCCCTTCTCCATTTTCCTCCAGAGATTTTGGACACACACACAAATGTGACCAACGTGATTTTCAAGCTGCCTGGTCTGGCACTTGAATTGTAGTTGTCCATGTGAGAGTCCAGCACCTTAACCACCACGCCACCTGCTGCCCCCTTTTATTATTATTTATGTATTTCTTTTCATAGGTGACTTTTCTCCCACTTTGATGTATTGACAGAACTTCATGACTGGTTAAAAGGAAAGTATAAGATAAGCAGAAGAAAAGAAGTAATTTCATAGATGGTTGTGCATTCACTAAGACAGAAAATACAGCAACGCAGAAGAGTTCTTTATTATTATTATTATTATTATTATTATTATTACTTTAGTTTTTTGCCATAGGACATATGTGCTTGCTAGAGAGAGAGAGAGGGAAAGTGAGAAATCACCCCCCCAGGGGGAATGACGATATCAAAATCCCTTCTCCTCTATTCTCCTCTCAGGATTCTGGGCATACACACACACGCACCTGGCATAAGTTTAAACTTGCCAGGTCCGGGACTGAAACTGTGGTCAGCCATGTGGGAGTCCAACACCTTAACCACCACACCACTTACTGGCCCCACCAAGAGCTGATTTTTTTTACTATACTGAATGCCTTGGGCATTCAGAGGAAGATATTAAGCAGGCTCTTGGAAATATGGAATTAGGATTCAGGAAAGAGGATGATAGATATGGATTTAGTTGACAAGTATATTAAAAGGTGTTGTTGCTGGAGCCATGAGATGGATTAGTTTTCCAAAAAAGACAGTATAGAGTAAGAGGAAGGTGGAGACAGAACCTGGAAAGTGCCAGTCTTTCAGGGGCTGGTGGGTATATCTGAATGCACTAAGGACAGAATGATAAAGGTGGGAAGAAAACACAGAGGGAGGGTCGCTATAGATGTTTCTAAACCCATACACCTCTCTAAAATAAGTTAAGGCCAGTCTCCATAGCACAGTGGTTGAAACATTGTGCATAGGGAGCTAGTCCTCAGCCCTGCTGTTGAAAAACACACCAGGCACATGTGTGTGCATGTCTAAAATCCTGACAGGAAGAAGGAATGGAGGAAAAATGACTGCAGCATGACCAGCCCCCATGAGAGAATATTTTCCCTCTCCTTCTCTTTCTTTCTCTCTCTTTCTCTGGTGAGCACATGTACCTTTTGACATGAGAAAGAAAAATAAAAAAAGAAAAGGCAAGAAAAGAAAATAGTTTAAAAACACACCAGGCTGTGTTACATAATTGGCATTCAACTTCACTGTTCAACTGCTTCAAAACCAATCAACTGATCATATGCGCTGAAGAGATACCAGCAACGTTGTAGCTTTTTTTGATTAGCAAAAACAGATCTTTTATGGACACCTTTAAAAGGGGAAGATAATTAAAGATTCTGGAATTTGTCTATGCCATATCAGTCCAAGGAACCTAGCTCCCCAAGCACAGAGAATCCCTATGAGGAATAAGACCTTCCTTGGGGATGCAAGACCAGGGTTATATACAAAGAATATTTGTAACAATTCATCCCCAAATAAACTTAATTAGAAAAACAGAATAACTTCTTGTTTTGGCACTGTCATGACAGCAGCTCATAAAACATGCATCCTACAGTTAACTGAATGGTACATTTTTAATAGATATGTTTCAGATACACATTTTTTTTTCAGTGGGGAAATGATGAAGAATGAAAATAACAATAAACACCATTACTTATTGCATACCACCCATGTACTGTAGCTGTGATTTCATTCTAACAACATCTTGTGTGCTATGTACCCTAACGAAAATCATACACACACACACAAAATCTGCAGAACCAGGTATAGCCAGGTTTATTATTACAGAATCTACAATCTTAATCATAAGAGTGGAAGCCAGTGACCCTTGCTCGAATTAAAAAAATTAAAAAGCTGAAATATCATCAGGGAAACATATCTTTCAGGAGATTGGAATAGCATGAGACCCTGTCTGTTTATCCTGATTTTCCCTCTCTGAGTGAATTTCCATGAAATCTCCTAGTGAAAAAAAAGCATTTCTCAATCCTCTTTGCAGCTAGCTATGGCCATGATTAGTTTAACATGAACAGAAGCGTTGTACACAATTTGGGGGACATGTTCTTAAAGAGTGAGAGTACATCATTCTTCATCACATTCTCTTTCCTGCTGGCTAGACTTTACATACACAGATGCCCCCCTCCACTTCCAGCTGGGTTATGTCCAATAAGCCCCTTGTAAAGTGAAAATACCATAAGTTGAAAATGCATTTAGTTCATCCACCCTATCAAACACCAAAGCTTAGCCAAGCCTATCTTAAATGTGCTCAGGATACTTATATTAGCCTACTGTTGGACAAAATCATCTCACACAGGGCTGTTTTATAATAAAGTATTGGACATATCATGTAATTAATTGAATACTGTACTGAAATTGAAAAACAGCATGGCTTGCTGCTACTGCCAGGTACCGTGAGAAAGTATTATACATCATATCACTAGCCCAGGAAAAGATCAAAATTTAAAGTACAATTTTCACTGAATACTTCTTGTTTTCACACCATCATAAAGTCAAAAAAGCATAAGTCAAAAGCCATCTATATTTGCTATTGTTCCAGCAGCCAGTTTGAAATAGAAGCCATACTGAATGGTTCAAGAGGAAGATGTCCAGGCCCCAGGCACCATGGAGCGCTGACTACTGCCTCCAGATACCTTGACTGTGGGGAGACATTTATTTCCACTTGCTTAAGCTACAGTACTTATTTCTTCTTTCCCACAGTTGGGTCTAATTCTAACCAACACAGGAGCCTTATAGGATCTCATGTATTATGACATCTTGTGTTCTTGTGGAATGTGTGTTCACTAAGTTAACAGACTGGTATTGAGTATGCTAAGTACTGAAGATAAAAATGACTGAGATACAGTCCCGCTTCAAGGACGTTTCAGTTTAAACGAGGAGAGTAGGTATTTTTATGAAACCCTAAGAAAGAGACTATCTAGTCTTTGAGTAAAAAAGTTCAATGCACTGTTTAAGTTTTATATATTTTTTTTTGACTCTATATCTAGTTTCCCTAAATGGACAAGGAAGAGGACACAGAAAGAGTCTTAATCTTTCTGGGACTTTTTGTTAGTTTCTTATCCTTACTTGTCAGCAGATATTCAATAGCTTGACCAACTGACAAATACATCGTTCAATTGATCCATTGCTCTTAAGCAAAACTGCAACTTTGGCTAGTTTCTTTTTAAATTTCATTTCTTTATTTCTTCCATGAGTGTGAGAGAGACAGAGACAGAGAGACAGCACCCCCACAGTATCTTAACACTGTGACCCATCCACAGCCTTAGATAGACCTGGATTATGGACGTGTGTGTTCACTGGCATACTCAAGGAGGTCTCTACACTTGAACCCAGAAACCCCATGTGGGTCCATCTAGCATAGCACCCTGTTTTACTGCCATACCACTATCTGGCCCCCTAGTTTCTTGACAGAATCTCTAAACTCTTTCCCTCTTCCTTCCTTTTGCAAAAGGAGGTTAATGACTCCAAGAAAATGAGCCCCAAACTCCATGTTCTCTTCTCATGTCAAATAAAGAACATAAGATCCAGGACCCTTTCACTAGCTTTGGACACAGTATCAACTTGGGATGCCCTACGAGAAGTTCCGGAGGAGGGTTCTCAGGCTCCCTCCTGAGAAAAAATACTGTAGGTTCCAATTTCTGGCTCTGATTTCAGTTCTTAATCACCTTATGTCAAGGGTCTTGCCCTTTTGGGCCTCAAGGTCCTTAGTAGCAATTTATTAATTATAATGAGAGGACTGAACTCAATGGTCAGAGAGCACAAATACTCTATGACTCTATGGTTGGGACAGGCCCTAAACAGGGAGTTATGGAATCTTGAACTTGTGCTATGGGCTGAATGTTTGTGTCTCCTCAACATTCATATGTTGAAAGCCTGTTCTCCATACAATGGGATTTGGAAGTGGTACCTTAGGGAGGTAATTAGATCAGGAGGATGAAGCCCTCATGATGGGATTCTTGGCTTTATAAAAAAAGATAGGAAAGAGTTTCCTTCCTCTCTCTGCTTTTTGCCATGTGAGGACACAGCAACAAGAAGAGGGGCTTCACCAGAATCTGAAAACGTTGGCACCGTGATCTCAGACTTCCTGCCTCCAGAACGTTGGGAAATACATTTCTGCGGTTTAAGTCACCTATTTAATTTTTGTTATAGTAGCCTGTTATAACAAAGACAGAGTAATCTGGTTCTTCCACTAATTCATAGGATTACCTTGAGAAGGATACGCAAATCTTCTAACCTCAGGTTTTACATCTGTAGGACAAGGGAGTTCAACAAGATGTCATATATTAGCTCGTAGAGTTTAACTAATCTATGACTGCTTTAAGCAAAATTATTCTTTCCTGATTAAAAAATTAAATTAACATTATTAGATTTAATGTACATTGATTGTATCATTTAAAATAACTCCAGTCTAGAGTCCCACACAGGAACCAGGGATTGCTATTTTCTTTTAATTATCACTCTATAATAATACCGAAATTGGCACAGAATTTTGCATTATCCTCTCACGCTTTCACATAGGTTCTTACAAGTTATCACAGAGGTCAGAAATGAAAATGTCATCTTTTGGAGCAGAATTGTCTTTAACAAGCATGTAACCTCCTATTCATGAGTATAACCAACAAACTTATCACCATATTGATCCCTTGATCCCAAATCATAGTGTTTACTCTTATCCAAGTTCGAAAAATTCATTTGTGTTAAATGGAAGACAATCATTCAGCATCTTCTACTCCTTTTTAACACCCTTGAAACTTTCCTTTATAGTAAATCTCAGCCTCAGGCCAGCAAAGTACCATGTTTTTTCCTCTTTAGAGCCTGTACACTGTGTGCACGTTTCCAGAGCAAGGCATTCTACGTCAACTCCAGGCTGTAACCAAGGGCTTAGTAAACAAAACAATCAGGGCTGGTGAACACACACACAGCTTAGTGCCAAAAACTTTAAAAATCACTATATTTATCAAACAACAAAACCCAGTGTGAGTAGAAAATTTTAATGCTTTGGGGTTTTTTTGAGATTGTTTTTAATTTGTCAAAAGAATGTATATTAATTTACCTATTAAAATTTAGAGCAAGCAACTTGAGCAAAATAAATATCCCCACTTTCCCCCACTTCTGAAACTGAGCCTGTCTGAAGCTTTGTATCATGAGCTGAAGCATATCCAAAATTCATATGTTGTAGTCCTAACCCCCAGTAACTCAGAACGTGCCTGTATTTGGGGATAGGGACTTTAAAGAGGTACTTGAGGTAAAAAGGTTATATGGGTGGGCCCTGTTCCCAGATGACTGTGTCTTGACAAGAAAAGGAGATTAAGACACAGACCATTTACAAAGGAAACGTATGTGAAGCCAGAATGGGGAGATGTCCATCTCTGGACTTCAACAAGCTGAAAAATTATTTGTACTCTCCCTTCTGGTCTGTCCAAATGAGCAGAGTCTCAAATATAAAATTTCTCCCTAAGGCATTCCTTTCTTCCTACTTTGCATTTCAAATATTTATGAATGAGACTCTGCAATGTGAAGGCAGGACCAACATATGTTTCATCTTTGCATGTAGTACTTAACCCACAAAGTGCTCGATTGAGTTTTTAAAATTTGTTTTTAACAAATAAATGAGCATTTCCAAATTGTGCAAACATTCATTCAACTAATTATGTCTTTTCTTTTCAAAGAGTTTTTTTTTTTTTCTATAGGGCACGTGCACTCGCCAGAAAGAGAGAGACAGAAAATATATTATATAAGTATCAACAGGAGCTTCCAATCAGATGAAAGGACCATAAGTGAATGGTGACAAACAGTGTGTAGTGTTAGATACAATATCTGTGAAATAGTCATAGGCACACGGCAAAAAGAAAGCCATCCTATAGTAGAGCAAGGGCTTTGTAGACCTTCGTGCCTGTCTTTTTCTTATCTATCTTACTGTCCTTGCATTTCATATAGTCCTGTATTACTCCACTTATTACAACGAGCATGCATCCATCTTATAAATTTTCATTAACTACATTTGAGCTGAACTTTTCAAGAGGCTAATTTAAGTTTTATTCCCTTGAGGAAATCTTTCCTGATGACTGTTTGTTTGTTTGAATTTTGCCAGAAATGAGAGAGAGAGAGAGAAAGCAACTCCATGGGGGAATGGTCCCCTCCCCAATCCCTTCTCCTGCATTTTCCCCTCCTTTTAGGGTTTTGAGCATGCATGTATATGTGCCAGTCATGTTTGTCAAGCCACTAGATCCAAGACTCCAGTCTTTCAGTCAGCCATGTGGGATCCAGCAGTCTTCACCACACCAAGGGCTAGCCCCTTCTTTACTATTTTTACCATTCATTTAGCAATGACTCTAGGATCACCTTCAGAGATACTTTAATTATTCACTCAAACTTCTATTTACTTCAAGCATTGCTAGTGCCTTTATACCTGCTCAGACACTAGAAGCTTCTCGAAAGCAGGAGTAATGTATACTTATAGAATGATAGAAACTGAAGAAATTTAATGGTCATTTGCTACAACTCCATCTTTTATATGTGAGAAAATCCAGAGTCAAGGCCACTGTCACTTACCCATGAGAACATACAAGATTAGAAAAAGAACATGATTTGAAAACAGGAATCAAAAAGTCAACAGTCTTGACCATTTTTTCAAGTGCCGACATCTTTTTAGGTTTTTGTTTGCTTATTTCCTTTCATGCCCTCTCTTTCTTGAATTTAATTCCTATAAAATAGGGTTAAAGAACATTTTATCTCTACGTAACTACAGGTCAGGGTTGTGCTAATTCCACAGCCTTTAGGATTAGATGATCTAGATTCAAATCACAAATCTTTCACTTAAGTTGTTGTTCTTCTTCCTTTGGTCATTTCCAAATCTTTCCTTATCTATAAAATAAAAATTAGCATACTATCTCTTTTGATCTCCTATTAGATTAGATTTATAAAGTTTAGTACAATGTTTGGCACAAAGTATTGGGTTGTTGGAAAAGTCATGAGTGTTTTTTATGCAAAAATGTGTCATGACTTTTCTAACAACCCAATAAATGCTTCATTCATTTAAAACTATTATGAAATCAAATGCACAGGTTTTGATACAATTTTGATTAATATAAAAAGTGGAGGTAAAAACTGTAAGAAAGCTCACGATATGTAAAAGCCATCATGTAGCCTCTTCATACCCAGTTACACAATTCTGACCTTAGCTTTCACATACTGCCACTTTCCTTTTCTTTAAAAAAAAAAAAAATGAGTGAATGACAGGTGCCATGGTGGTTGGGGGTACTGGACTCCCACATGGCTGACTGTGGTTTGAGTCCCAGACTTAGTGACTTGCTCTTTTACTTTCCCTCTCTCTCTTTCTCTCTCTCACTCTGTCCCTCTCTGGTCAAATTAAAATAAATAAATACATAGATGGAGTTTAACAAAATAATTCTTAAAAAAAAGGTGGGGAAAAAGAAATGCAAAAATCATTTCCTCTGAATTAGAAATAAAAACCCCCAGAAATGTCCCTTCACAAAGTTAAACTAATTCTCAAAAAAAGTTCTTGCAAGCAGTTACTGCTGTTTTCAAGTTTGAGAGCAACTGTCAAGGCAAAATCAGCTATTCGTTATTTGTAATCCCTTTCCACTCTCATAGAAAAACAGGAATCTATAACTTCCTTCAGGTACCTAGTTGGTTGGGTCCGATTAGCAGCACAGACACTGATGGATTCTAAGGGCTTTCTTTGTCAAGATGTCACGAAGGGCCTTGTGAGTTTCCTTCCTCTGTGCATATGTCTCTCTTAAGGGCAGAATATTCAATTTACTGCTCTTTTTCTTTCTTGGCAGATAATTAAAAATTTATGGTTAAAAGTATGGAAAATTACCCTCATTGTAGTTTTCCTTCAGCTTTGCCAAAACGAAACAGAAGGTTGCCACAGAACTTACAGACTAGACAAGCCATTCTTAGAACATTGAAAAGGGATTTGGTAAGTTTCTCAATTATACTTGATAGTGTTCATACTCTCATTGGAGATCTTTTTTGCTCTAAACTGATGACCTTGTAGGAAGCTGTTAAATGTCTTTTTCTTCTCCTTGTATCTCCAAACAAAAATGAAGTTAGATATGTTGTAGTTGGGCTCTACCAAAAACAACCAGGATAAAAAACATGTGCATGTCTACCTGGGAGTAATGAATGCCTCTGCTAGGGTAGATCAGAAGAGTATGTTGAAGGAATGAGTGTCCTCCTTTAAGCTCCTGCCTCTGCAGCTTGGTCAATTGGAGCAGATCCTCATTACATGGCCGAGACAGCTAGTACCAGGATGATTTTAGAGAAATGATGAAGTACAACAGATGTATTTTGTCTTCATGGCCAATCATGTAAGCAAATGTATTATACATACACGAGAGAACTTCAAAATTTTCATGGATAAATGAAATTAATATATGAATTTATTTGGTGCAGAAATTTTTGATAGCCCCTGTAGGTTTTTCTTTTTTTTATGATTAGTTATTTAATTAGGTTCTTGGCAAAAAAATATCTAGAACACCAATTTGTGAGGATAAACTCCATTTGTAAGGGCAAACACGGATCGCAGGTAGCCCTGGAGCTGAGGAACAGCTTTGATTTTTGGTAAAATTTGCGAATCCACAGCTTTCTGATCAATCTTGCGCTGCTCTGAAATCTCATATTTCTCCTTCTCTGTGTCGAAGATCTCACCTTCCTGGTGTCTGGGCTTCCACAGTTTCTTTTTCTTAGAGTAAGCATCGGTAAGATGCTTTGAGATTTTTACTTTGCTAATATCAATTTTCGTGGAGGTGGCGTTGACAAGTTTCTGGTGTGTTCTACGCAGTGGAACTCGATTGAGAACCAGCGGTCCAGTTACAAGTAGCAAGCCACTGCTCAGTTGCTTCAGGAAAACCACTCTCTTGCCTCTGTGGTGCCCAGTGAGGATGATCAGAACAGTCCCAGGAGTGATGCTGGCTCACAGCTTTCTCACATGCTGATTGAAGGTTTTTTTTGCCGTGGCTCAACAGCTTTCGAGGCACATCTTCAGTAGGATAATACCTAGGCATTTTGCGCAGTTTAACCACCCGGGTACTACCATTCTTTTCTCCACCAACCGGTTTTGTGACAGTCGCAAGAACCTTCTCCTTTTTCTTTTCGATCCTGGATTTAGTGGCAGAGTATTTCCTCTTTACATGGCCTTCCTGGAATCCATGGCAGACTGGGAGTATCTGCTGATGCCCCAGACTAGGACGGGGTTTCAGCTGCATTTGGGCTTCCCCTTCTTGGGCTTTTTAGCCTTGGGGTCACCCTTTTTAACCTTGCCACTGGCATCAGCCTTCTTGGCTTCTGGTTTCTTTTCCTTAGTATCCTGCTTTGCATCTTTATCGCCTGCCATCGTGTATAGTGGGAAAGCCCTGTAGTTTTTTCATAACATGCATTTTTTGTAAATTTTTGAAGACCTCTATTATTTTTCTGCTTAAAACTGCAAGTAGTCCACCCCCAGGGTCCCTCCTTCAGGGCGGGGGTTCTTTAACATTACTGTGACCAGATCACTGGAAGAGCTTGTCAAATGCAACTTTCTACATATCTCCACTAAGAGATTGATGAGAGTGCAGGGATTAAAAATCAGAAATTAAATTTATTTTTTTCAGTTTTTGCTATAGGGTGTGTGCCTTCACCAGAGAGAAAGAGAGAGAGAGAGAAAAGAGTGGGAGAGTGAGAAATTGCATCCCATGGGGGATAGCCACACTGAAATCCCTTATCCTCCATTCTTCTCTCAGGATTTTGGGCGCACATGTACATGTGTTCAGCATGATTTTCAAACCACTGGGTCCGGGACTTGAACCATGGTCAGCCATGTGGAATCCAGCTGCCTTAACCACTATACCACTGGCTGGTCCCAGAAATTTAAATTTTAAATAAATGAATCAGGAGGGACTATGATATGGGTGCTCAGACCATACTTATTGAAAGACTTTCCAGGCTACTGTATCAGACAACAGGAACTCTCTCAGAACTCACTGGCTACACGTCCTTGTCTTCACCACAGCTAGCTGTCTCACTGGAAAGTCCAAATCTGACATAGCGAAAGAGATAATAACAGGAAGACTTTGCTCTCCCAGGATGTTTTTTTATTTTACTTGAAGAGAGAGAGGAGATGGCTAGATTACAAAAACATCTTCACATAAGGAAAGACAGACAGCAAGGGCAATTATGAATATTTCAGCAAGTGAGAGAGGGAGACAATATGGGGCTAAACTCAGTAGTTAGGGAGGCATCTGCTCTCTAACTCCATGAGACAAAACAGAGAAGCAGAAAATCCATTCCAGGGACTCTCCCTAGAGTCTGGGACTGATGATCCTCCTGAGTGGTCCAGGTCCCAGGAAACCTGAGGGAGCCATTGTGCCTGGCTCGTTGGCATTTCTACCTATTTGTCTAGAACTGCAAACTTTCCTTCCTTAATTCTCAATAAAAGAGCCTCAAGAGACTGAAGTTCATCCTGAAACTGTCTCCCATCTGACTTTCTAACTACAAGAGCTGTGAATCGAGCCTGATGTGTTGACATCACTAGTTATTGATTTCCTCTGCAGTTTTTTGGTTTGTTTGTTCATTTTTGGTATTTCCCAATGTAGAACACCATTGATCATTGGAAAATTTAAAAGGTGATATCCTCGGTTCTCTGTTGGGCCTGCTTCCCAGACCCTGTAATGTTACAGAAAAATTAATGTAGATCACTCCTCCTGAACAGAAGATACTTAAAACATGAATTGCTAATTCGAATACAACTATGTTTGATTATTTTTGTTCATCAGGGCATTCGAGAGTAGAAAATGGTGATCTGGTATTCGGAACCCCAGCTAAGACCCAAATGCTGAGCTAGGTCCACAAGACTCATTATACAGTTTAAACCATCTAACAGCCCTGTACTGGGAGATATTATGATTATTTAACAGATAATGAAAGAGAAACTTAAAGACTTATTTAAATCACACACCTGGGAAACAACAGAATTTGTCCTTCTGATTTCAACACTCATACTCTTAGTATTATTCCACACTTCTTCCATTCAGCACATTAACAATTATTTAATTATAAATTATTTGAATCAATTGAGTGGATGCTCTGTAAAAGTATGTTGTTTCTTGTTTTTTTTTTTTTTTTTTTTTTTTTTTTTTTTTGGTACAGAAAGCCCACATTATATGAATGTCAGGAACATTTCTCCAAAATTGTTAATATAATTTAAACCAAACCATATTGTATCTAAATGGTCAACAGATATTCATAAAGTGTTCTAACACCCTAGAGAAGAGTATGCTGCAACACAAACTCTACCCCTGGCAGCATGCTTAACAGTTTGCATTTGCAAACTGCATTCATATTCAACCAGAGACAGGATGGCTTTTCAAATCCAGGGCATTAGTTCAAATCTGTTCTAGATTTGAATTGACAGAAAATTGTTCCCTCCTGACAGCCATTCAGCAGTCCATGCTCATTCTTGGTAAATTGGTGCTCCCAGGGGACAGAGTTGCTTGTGCACACACTCTGAATGCTACTGGCCTCTGCTGAACCACATGGCAGAGTTGGGGAACCCAGGGGAAGAGATCAACTTCCTTTAAAAACATCCCCTAAAGGGACCCCATGCTTAAGGCAAAACAGATGCTCCTGAGAAACATCAGGCTAAAGGGAACCTTGTGCCCTGCCACAAACCATCCCCAAATCAACTCGCTTCCTTGATCACGCTTCCACTTTTTCCAGTCTTCTTTTTCTTATCTTAGAAACAGTGTCCAGGCACACACAGACAGTGACCAGAAGTCCAGTAGTAGACTTCTTCAGCATAAACTCTCCGGATGATGGGGAACCTTCCAGCTTTGCAGTGAACTATTTGTACGTGACTCTATCTAATAGCAGCACAAACACATACCATTTACTGGGCACTTAATGTACCAGGCCCTGGGCCAAGCACTTCCTGTAGATACATGGATGAGGAAATGGAGGCTTATGGAAGTAGTTATTTCCAAGTACTCATCTAGCTATCAGAGGTCCTAGAATACAAACCAGGTCAGTATGACTCTAAAACCCAAGCTCTAAATGCCCCAACTGCACAACTTCCCAAGTCACAGTACCTCTAGGAGACTCATCTGTAAAATGGGTATATTGGACAAGTTTGAGATTTTGGAGCGTCCATAAAGAGCCCATAGGCATTGTGGAATGTTTTGTTTGTTTCTTTAAGTCATTGTAATTGCTTGCTTGCAATTTTTTTTTTAAGTTTGAACTTGGATGCCTTTAGTCAAGATATTCACACTCCTGCTCATTCTGACCCAGTTGCCTTGCCACTGTAGCCTCTATTCTTTGCTTGCTGCCTGCTTGTCCTATGAAGGAATTTGATTTTTAAATTCCCAAACACTCTATAAATATCTCTTTATCTTGACCTCCTATTAGTCTCTACATGATGGGAAGTTATACAGCCATGAGATCAGGGTGGAGGTCAAGTAGACATTAGTATAGTCAGAGTTAGAGACGTTATTAAGTGATGGCTATGTGATAAAAGACTGTATTTGGGCTTACATGGGGAATGGCCAATATTATTCATCTGAACTGCCAATTTTAATCAGTTTTTAGTAAATAAGTGGGATGATGTATTGACAAGGATTCTGAGGCTCAGAGAAGAGAGCCAAGACTGATTTATGAAATCTTTTAGCTACAGAACACTTTCCTTTAATGAAAGCTTTTAAAAAATCTCATTTAAAAAAACAGATAGAAGTGGACTTGCTTAGGCTAAAGCAGAGATGAGGAGCCTAAAACACTGCCTTTCTGGTTTCCTTCAGTCCTCTGTAACTACTGATGTGCTACCTGCATAGAGATTCTCAGCTTCTGATAGAATAATTTAAAAGTTAATGACAAAGGCGCTCTCAAAGGTTCTTCCACACTCTGACATACTTTGAATCCCTTGAAATGTCAAGACCTTTTGTTGATAATCAAAAGCATCATAGGACCAGCAGTTAGTGTAATGGCTATGTTGCTGGACTCCCACATAGTTGACCACGGTTCGAGTCCCGGACCCGGTGGCTTAAATACACGCTGGGCATGTGTGCGTGCGTGCCCAAGATCCCAAGAGGAGAATGGAGGAGAATGGATTGTGGTATGGCCAACCCCCCTGGGGGCTGATTTCTCACTTTCTGTCTCTCTGTCTCTCTCTGTCTTTCTGGGGAGGGCATGCGCCCTACAGCAAAAACCTCTCCAAAAAAAAAAAAGAAAAAAAAAAGCATCATAAAGGAAAAGGAAGGCTTTTGCTTAAATTCATTTAATCAACCTTAACACAGGGTCAGAACTGCCTCAGGCAAAGATAGGTTTCCATTTGCATCATTTCACAGAGGTTTATCTAGCAATCCAGTCCACTTCCATGGTGTCTTCTGTGCTCCAAGACGTCACATCTCTCAACTGGATTACTGCAACCGCCCCCTTGCTGGCCCTTCTGCCATATCCTCATTCTCCTCATCTTTTTATCACATGCATAGAGAGTGAAGCTTCTAAATGTTAGATCAACTCACTTTGCTAAAATTCTACAGTGACTTCACGTTTTACTCAGAATAAATCCCCACATCTTCATCATGACCTGCAAGTTTCTACATATATTCTCTGATCACATCTTTACCCACTTCTTCCTTAGTGACTGTGCTGTAAGGCAATGGTTCTCAAAGAGCAGTTTCAGACACCCTTTCAAAGATCTGGGAGGGTAAAATTACTTTTCTTCTAATACTAAGATGTTGTTTTCATGCTCATTTTCTCACAGCACAGTTTAGTGATATGATTTCAGATTCAATGTTGCATCTAGCCTTTAAAAAAATACCACAGGGACTAGAAGGTAACATGGTGGTTGGGGCACTGGACTCCCACATGACCAACAATGGTTCAAGTCCCAGAACTGGCAGTTTCCTTTCTTCCTATCCCTCTCTTATTGTCTCTTTCTGGTGTGTATACATGCCCTATAGCAAATTTAAAACTAATAATAATAAAAAAGAATAATTAAATAAATAAATATTTTATAAAACTACCACTTATGAGTCTTGATGTAATATTAATATTAAAAAAGCCACAAATATTTGAAAATGTTATTAAAATATTATTCCATTTTTACAGCCACAGCTCTGTGTGATGCCATGTTTTCTTCATGTACTAAGACCAAAACAACATACTAAAACAGATTAGAAGTAAAAGCACCTCTACAAATGGAGTTACCTAAACTAGACATTGAAGAGATTTGCAAAAACTCAAAATATGGTTAGTATTCTCATTTTTGTTTTCAATTTGAGAGATACAGTTCTTTTTCATAAAAATATTACTTTCATTAGACCAGTAGATGCTGTAATGATTATGTTGCTGGACTCCCAGAGAGTCGACTGTGATTCAAGGCCCGAACCCAGTGGCTTAAACTCTCGGGGGGATGTGTGTGTGTGTGCCCAAAATCCTGAGAGGAGACTGGAGGAGAAAGGATTGCAGTGTGGCCACCCCCCCCCAGGGGGTTATTTCTCACTTTCTGTTTCTCTGTCTCTCCAGTGAAAACACGGGCCCTATAGCAAAAATCTTTCAAAGAAGGAAAAAGATATCACTTATATTAACATATGACATGTGTTTATAGAAATTTTAAGTGAATCAATAAATTTTTTTAAATTTTCTCAGTTATAATTTCTAACATGTTAAATATCAATGGAACCTATATAACCAAAGCTCTTAGGGCTCTTCAACTTTTTAGGAGTGCAAAAGGTTCTGATAGTAAAATGTTTCAGAACTACTGCTCTAAATTCACTGGCCTTCTCACTGTTTCCTCCATGCCAAAAGAAAGAGATTTACTCTGAGGGACTGGCTTATACAATTATAGAGGCTGAGAAGTCCAATAGATAAGTTAGCAAGCTGGAAACCCAGAGAGCCGATGGTGTAAGTTACAGTCAGAGTCAAAGGCAGAAAAAAAGTGATGTCCAGCTCAAACACAGTCAGGCAGACAGAAATAATTCTTTCTTACTCAGCCTTTTATCCTATTCAGGCCTTCGGTGACTTGGATGAGTCCTATCTATGTGGAGGACAATTTGTTTTATTTAGTCTACCAATAGAAATGTTAATCTCATCTAGAAACATTCTCACAGGGACATCTAGAAATGATCACCAAACAGGAGGGCACCCTGTGGCCTGGTTAAGTTGATGCACAAAATTAACTATCGCATCATTTAGGTCACTGCTCAAATATTATTTTATCAGGACCAGCAGATGACATAATGGTTGCATCACTGGACTCCCACATAATTGACCGAGGTTCAAGTTCTGGACTTGGCTGCTTAAAACTCACACAAGGCATGTGTGCATGTGTGCCCACAATCCTGAGAGGAGAATGGAGGAAAAGGGATTGCAGCACAGCCATTCCCTCTGGGTGGTGGGTGATTTCTTGCTTTTTGTCTCTCTACCTCTCTCTGTCTCTCCAGCAAGCACACACACCCTATAGCACAAATCTCTCTTAAAAAAATACATATATATAATTTTGAAGCGGATTCCTCATGGTTCCTGCAAAGTAGTCATTTCAGGGGACAGGAAAAATGAAGATTTTCTACTGATAATTCAGCCTCCAGCAAACAAAGCTAGCGTGACTGAACTTCAAGAATTCGAAAGAAACACACCATCCATCAGATGACAAGAAATCACCGCAGGACCACAAGAAATATGGGAAAGCAAGAAAATACCTCTCCTCCAAGGGAAAAGAATAACTCCTCTTCATCCACCAGCAGTTCAATGCAAATCATGGAAATGTCTGATAAAGAATTTAGAACATTCATAATGGCGAAGCTAACTGAGATGGAAGAGAAGAGAGACAATGAACTGCTAGAGAGAAAGGAGAAAGAAGTTGACAAGTTCCAGGAGGTGAGGAAATTCTTGCAAGATCTAAAAGAGGAATTACATGCTTTACAAAAGAGTCAAACGAAACTATTAGAAATGAAGTCTATAATACAGGAAGTCAAAATCTCCCTTGAAAGTATAAAAAGCAGACTAGATCATACAGAAAATAGAATCTCAAACGTAGAAGAGAAAATGGCTGGCCTAGAAAAATCCACCATGAAGACTGAGAAAATGGCACAAAAATTTGAGAATGATATGCGAGAAGTACTGGATACCATCAAACGTCCAAATATCCGGATAATTGGCATTCCAGAAGGTGAAGAGACCCATAAGGGCATTGATAATCTATTCCATGAAATCCTACAAGAAAACTTTCCAAACCTAGAGAGGCATTCGAAGATCCAGTCCCAAGAAATACAAAGTACCCCAAATAGAATCAACCCAAGAAGATCTTCCCCAAGACACATTATAGCCAGGTTGACCAAAACCACAGACAAAGACAATATACTAAGATTGGCAAGAGAAAAACATCAAGTTACCTACAAAGGACATCCCATCAGGCTAACAGCAGATCTCTCATCGGAAACAATGCGGGTGAGGAAGGAATGGGAAAATATATTCAAAGTGTTAAGAGAAAAGCAATTTCAGCCGAGGATACTGTACCCAGCAAGATTATCTTTCAGGTGGGAAGAAAAGACAAGAACATTCTCAGATAAACAAAACCTGAAAGAATTTACCAGCACCAGACCAGATCTCCAAGAAGTTCTCAGGGGTGTGCTATATCAGGAAAATTAAATACAGACACACGGAAAGAAGAGTTCAAAAACTAAGAAAGTGGCTAGCTTAATCATAGGGACAAGTCAGGAGTTGAATATTATATCCCAGAATTTAATAGGAAAAATGGAACCAGAACAGAAGATAAAGTACATGAGACTGATAGGTTCATGCACCTACCATTTGAACAGAATCCTAACCCGTTTCCTGGCTTTAAGAAAAGTTCCTTAGCATTTCTATAATTTAAGTTAAAATTGGTTTTCTTAATAGTACCATATAAACTTACCATTGAAAGTAGTTAGATTATTTAAGAAATCGTGTGATCAATACAATGTGGGCGGAAAAGGAATAGAAGACAATTGTAGACACCAGAGACAGTGGGAGAAGAGGATGGGAAAGGACAGAGGGTCAGAAAGAGGGGTAAAAAATTCTAGGAAGTATAAATGGAAAATTTTGGATAATAATATGTATGATTAAGTCACTGTGCAGTATATTCTGGATGGGAAATCATATTTTGTATGCTGTGATGATGCTTAGGGTAAGAATGTAAATTAAGTTACAAAAAAAGAGAAAAGTTTCAGGGAAAAAAATCCATTCGATGACCGCAGTAAGATATATAGCCCCAGCTAGGTGCTACTTTATAGGTTGCCTAAAGTTAGACTTGTGTTCATGGAAATGTATATATCACCTGTGTTTGCTATGAAAATATTTAGATTAATTAAGATCTTTAGTAATTCAACAAAACATGGGGGAAAAACAGTATAGAAAGTAAACATAGATACCAGAGACAGTGTGGGAAGAGAGTGGGAGATGGCTGAGGATAAGAGATAGGGAACCAAGGATGGGGGGGGGGGAAGCAAAACATATAGGAAACAAGAAATGGAAAATTATTTGTTGACAATAACATGTATGTTGATGTGCTTGATTGAGACAATATACAGTGTACTCTGGATGGAAAAAAAATACATATATATAATTTTATCGGAGATAGTTTTCCCTATACCATCCTTTGTAAAAATAATGTTAATACTCCTATTTTCTATCGCCTTAATCATGCTTCAGTTTCCTTTTATTCTGAAAGGAAGAGAAATAAAGGAGAAAGAGTTACAGCGTGACCATCCCCCCATGGGAGATGCTTTCTCACTTTCCCTCTCTCTCTCTCTCTGTCTCTCCCCAGTGAGTATAGGTGTCCTTTGGCAAAATTTAAAACAAACATACAGAAGGACTGTCTTTTCTACAATGGTTTGTCATGGAACCCCTGTCAAAACTCAGTTGGCTGTATATTGTTAGATTATTTCTGGATTCTCTACTTATTTTTTAATAAATTGGCCAGTGGGTGTATGCATCCTGCAGAGAGGGAGAGAGACAAGAGAGGACAGGAGAGGAGGGAAGGGGAGAAGAGAAAGGGAAAGTGAAAAAAAAAAATGGTGATGCCACAATAATCCCTTCTCTTCCATTTCTCCCTCCTTGTAGGACCTTGGGCGTGCACACACACACACTTTCATGTTTCTCAAGCCTTCAGATCCAGGACTCAAACTGCACCATCAGTCATGTAGGATCCAGTTGCCTTAACCACCATGTCATAGGCTGGTCAGGGTTTCTTTATTCTGTTCCATTGGTGTTTTTTTTGTTTTGTTTTGTTTTGTTTTGTTTCTGTTTTTGTGCCAATAACATGCTGTTTTGGTTATTATGGCTTTGTAATATATTTTGAAGTGAGGTAATGAGATGCCTCCAATTTTATTTATTTATTTTTTTACCTTGTACTGATTTGGTGCTATAGGGTCTTTATAAATTCCAGACACATTTTATGATTTTTTTTCTATTTCTGTGAAGAATGGCACTGGTATTTGAAGAGAAATTACATTGAACTTGTAAATTATTTGGAGTAGTAGTAACATTTTAACTCTATTGATTCTTGCTATCCATGAACAAGGGATGTCTTTCCATCATTTTTTTTTTTTTTTTTTGGAGAGGTTTTTGCTATAGGGCGTGTGCACTAGCCAGACAGACAGAGAGAAACAGAGAGACAGAAAACGAGAAATCACCCCCCAGGAGGGATGGCCACGCCACAATCCCTTCTCCTCCATTCTCCTCTCAGGATCCTGGGCATGCACGCACAAGCGCCTGACATGAGTTTTAAGCCACCGGGTCTGGGACGCGAACCGCGGTCGACTACATGGGAGTCCAGCGACATAGCCATTACGCTAACTGCTGGTCCCTTTCCATCATTTTTTTTTCTTTTTTGAGAGATTTTTGCTACAGGGTGCGTGCGCTCGCCAGACAGACAGAGAGAGACATAGAGACAGAAAGCGAGAAATCACCCCCCAGGGGGGATGGTCACGCCGCAATCCCTTCTCCTCCATTCTCCTCTCGGGATCTTGGGCACGCACACACACGTACCCGGTGTGTTTTAAGCCACTGGGTCCGGGACGCGAACCGTGGTCGACTACGTGGGAATCCAGCAACATGGCCATTATGCTAACTGCTGGTTCCCTCCATCATTTTTCATATTTTTTTCATTTGGTGTTTTGTAGTATTCATTGCAGGTATCTTTCACCTCCTTGGTTAGATATATTCCTAGGTATTTGGCTGATCTATTTTTATAGTTATTATAAATGGGATTTCTTTCTTTATGTCTGTCTCAATCTACTTATCATTAGTGTATAATAATGCTACAGCTTTTTGTATGTTGATTTTGTATCCTACAACTTTACTGAATTATCACATCTAAGAGTTTACTGGTAGATTCTTTAGATTTTTCTATGTATATAATCATCTGAGAATAGGGACAGTTTAACTTATTTCTTTATAATTTGAATGCCTTTTATTTCATTCTCTTCTCTGATTGTGATGGCTAGGACTTTCAGTATTTTGTAGATAGGAGTGGAGAAAGTAGACATCCTGTCTTGTTCCAGTTTTGAGAGAAAAAATCTTTCAACTTTTCACCATTCAGTATGATGTTTACTGTGAGCTTGTCATGTCTGGCCTTTATTGTGTTAGGAAAAGTACCTTCTAGACAGATTTTGTTAAGAGTCTTTATCATAAATAGATGTACTTGATCAAATTCTTTTTCTGTATCAATAGATATAATCATATGTGGTTACAAATGAGTCTGAGAAATATGCCTTTATTCCTGGTATACACACATATAGCTAAGTATTAGAGGCAGGTACATAAAGAGGAAGGGAAGAACAGATATTGAGGGACCATTAGCTGTCTCCACTACAGGTATTTATTTTTCTGGCCTTCCCTTTTCTTCTAGTAATGGAACTCCTTTTCTATTAAGAAACTCTTCCTCACACGAAAGAATTTCTTGCAGTCCTGGTGATGTTGCCATGCAGAACTTTCTCCACTAAACATGCAAAGGTGACCCTGGCTGAGGAGTCATGATACTTTATCCTCCTAGTTCATTGGTAGGTACAGAGATGAGCACATGACATAACCAAGGTCTGGAATGGACAGGCTTGGCCAGGCAGATGAGAGGAGGGAAAGAGAGAGAGATCTTTTTGCTCTGGGGTTGATTAGCCAGGAAATAGTGAATCCAGAGATACTGATATCCATCTCAACTCAGCCACATGAAGTAAGCCCTATCTGCAATAGCAGGGAATGAGGCCAAAACACAAAGACAAGCAGATCCATAGGGTGAGGAGATGACATAATTTGAGTCTTTCTATCCAACCGTGCCAAAAGCCTGATGTTCTAAGATCTAGTAAATTACCTTTTTTTTTTTTCAGTTCTAACTCATTTTCCTTTCATTAAAGTCCAAGTTGCCATTTCATGATCTCAATAAAGGAAAACTTGTTCAAATAAGGTCATATGTTATCAGTATTTTCAGTGGACTGTTTACAATCAGGTAGCAACAGCAATAAATCCTTGAGAGACCCATTCATGGGCTTTTATGCTTTGTTAAGGCCCAGTTCCTCTGGAGTGGAGATTTCCAATTCATTTGAAGTTGGCCTAAGTTCCTGGATGACATAGGGGTAGATTTCCTTATGTGGTCCTGCTTTGTCCTTAACGACCTCTAGGATGCAAACCGCACTGGCAAAATCATTTAACCATCTGCTCGTCCGCAAGGCAGCATCAATGATTTTGGGTTCTGGAACCGGATCACAGCCAACCAGCATGTTCATCCCTTTACGCAATTCCCAGGCATATATGTCTGGCTTGTTGAAGTACGTCACCCAGCGAGCATCAAATTCCTCATCTGTTTCATGTGACCCATGGGAGCAGCAGAGACCTGCCTCGATAGCCGCCGCAGGTCCTCCAAGGGCGGGCCTGGGCGGGGGCAGCCAGGGCGCAGCGGTGGAGAGCCGCGCCTAGCATGACCGCAATGGCGGCGCGTGGGGTGAGGCTGAACAGAAGGTAAATGACCTTTTTTTTGCTTAAGTTGTTTTTTGTTGGACATCTGTTCCTTGTAGTTGAAATTCTTGACTACAATGTGTCATTGTCATGTTTCCTCTTAAATTTGTTCTATTATTTACTATTTAATGAAGATTAATTCCTGAAATTAAAGGAGAGAATGAATGTGTATCTCTACCTCAAACACATGTGTGAAGTCTGAGTTATCTGCTCCAAAAATTTCTTCTTGGTCAATCTCTACTTTC
Source organism: Tupaia tana (assembly GCA_026018925.1). NCBI lineage: Eukaryota > Metazoa > Chordata > Mammalia > Scandentia > Tupaiidae > Tupaia > Tupaia tana. The sequence goes on from JAKSZU010000008.1 coordinate 72,970,102, forward strand.
TACCATTCCTGACCACCAAAGCTTGATTGATGTCTTCCTCTACCATAAAGTATTTGAGTATCCTTTTTTTTCCCCCCAATTTTTTTGCTATAGGTTGCACATCCTTAGCAGGGTGAGACAGAGAGGGCAAGTAAGACATCACCCATCCCCCCTAGGGGGGATGGCCAGGCCACAATCCCTTCTTCTCCATCCTCCTCTCAGGATTTTGGGCACACAACCACATGCACCCACATGTGTTTTTCAAGGTGCTGGGTCCGGGACTTGAATTGCACAGTCAGTCATGTGGGATTCAACTGCCTTAACTATCGTACTACCTGCTGGCCCAAAGCATTCTTCTAACATAACACTTACCATATTGTATAGAAATGGCCCTTTAGAATTTCCTTGAGAACCAGGAAGTAACCTGTATTACCTTCACAGCTTCATACTCGCAGCATTTATCTCAGTGCTGGATGTATGATGATAATTATAAATTAAACCTAGTGCTGCAAGAACACTGCCACAGTTTTTTTATCATCACCTCATGGTAGAATCAAAATTACTTTTCCATTTCCTTTGAGACATATCAGTTAAGTAAATCAAGTCCCTTTACAAGTGGAAACTACAAAACTGAAGTTATAAAGTATACCATGATCATTGTACACTGACTAAATTAGAGTAAGATTCTCAAAAACTGAATTGCTGAAAAGTTTCTGAGTTAAAACAACCCTAAAATAACAGACCAATGCCATTAATTTGAAGTAAATCTCAAGAAATGTCAACCATTGGAAAATGTTTTGGCAGATAATTCAATTTACCGTTTTGAAATCTAGTCATATTGCATCACATAAATTTTAAAAATCAGTTTCATTTTTGGATAAAATTGTTTGAGGTCAGTAAATTTCCAGTAGTTTCTCTCCTTGAGGTGAAAAGTAAGATCTGGGGGACCAACAGGTGGCGTGGTGGTTAAGGCGCTAGACACTCCCATATGGCCGACTGTGGTTTGAGTCCCTGATCTGGTGGCTTGCTTTCTCACTTTCCCTCTCTCTGTCTCTCTATGGCCAAATTAAAATGAATGAATGAATAAATAAAATTAAGTAAATAATTCTTTTTTATTTTTTATAGGACAAAGAAATGTGGTATTATCTGTTCAAGATATTTTATAGTTTTATCAACTGAACTAGGGACAAATGTTCACCTTTTGAAATACTCACTTTGTAAGATAAATAATGTGACTGAATTCATAAAAGAAAATGAAATTAAAATATATAAAATAATAATAATAACAACAAATAAAATTAAATTTAAATAAATAAATAATTTGTAAGAAAAAACTATTTGACTTTAAACTACAGACTTAAAATTACTTAAAAATAGAAAAAAATGAAAGAAAAGAAAGAAAGAAAGAAAGAAAGAAAGAAAGAAAGAAAGAAAGAAAGAGAGAGAGAGAGAGAAAGAGAGAAAAAGAAAAAAGAAAAGTAAGATCTGGTGTAATCACAGAGCCTAAACAAGCAGTGATTCCAACTGGCTGCACTTTAGGGTCAAAAAGTAAGTTTGTCTTCTGGGTCATGAGCAGATTAAATCAAAGATGAAATTTTCACTTTCCCAAGAGGGAAACATCCAAATAAAATCATTGTAAGCAGGTGAACATTTGCAAGCACTGTGTGCAAACATTTTCATTTCCTTAAATTCCATCAGCTCCCCTCTCATCACTCACCTCTCTTAGGTACTTCTGAAGTTCCCAGTTCTATCACTTCTTTGGCAAAATCCTTGCACCCTCCATGCTACTCAACTTTCTTTCCTAGTTTATGATCCCATCTCTTGACAAAGCTTTCTCTAGAACTTCCTCAGAACTGTCTCTGCCATATGGCAAGATGGTGTCTCTTAGCACCTCCATCTTTTAACAGCAGTTTTACTGAGATATGCTAATGTTCTACACAAGTCTCCCAGTTAAAGTGTAAATCCAATGGTTCTTTTAGTATATATTCACAGAGTGGTGCTGCCATCACAAACAATTTTGAACATTCAGTACCCCAGAAAAAAATAAAAACCTGTACTCATTAGCAAGGACTCCTCATTTCTCCCCAAATCTTCCTCTCCCAATCTTAGGCAACCACTATAAAGTTTTTCTATATGCAGATTTGCCTTTTCTGAACATTTAATGTAAATCCAATTACCCAACATGCAGTCTTTTGTAACCAGCCACTTTCATTTAGCACAATGTTTCCAAGGTTTATCCATGTAGTATCAGGTGTCGGTATTTTTTTAATCACTAAGTAATATTTTACTGTATGGATTGTTTTCTATGGGGTGAGTGTGCTCCCCCAGAGAGAGAGAGACAAAGTGAGAGATCATCAACAGGGGAGATGGCCATACCGCAATCCCCTCTCCTCTATTCTCTTCTCAGGATTTTGGTCATGCCCAATGAGTTTTTCAGGCCACTGACTTTGGGACTCCTAACGGTGCAGTCAGCAATGTGGGATTCAGTCACCTTAACCGCACACCACTGACTGCCTCTGAAAATTTATTTAGCAGATAGACATTTGTATTGTGTCCACTATTTTGCTCTTATAAATAAAACTGTTATAAACATTTGTGTACAAGTTTTTAAGTGATACATTTTTTACTCCTCTTGGATATATTACCTAGAATTGTAATTCTATAGCAATTTAATTGTTTAGTTTTTTTTTTTCACTTTAAGTACATCAAATTTAACAAATTCTTCTATACACACACATTTATTTGCTACTGAAAAGTAAAATATCAAAATTTCCTTTTATTGCAATTCAAATTTTTGAAAACTAGAAAAATCTAATTACTCCTTCTGGTTACTATGTCCTAGCCAAACTATCCCATGTTTTCTTTATATCCGTTCCTAATAAATCACTTTGGTCAAAACTTGATGATGGGTTTCATCTCATACTCCAGGCTTCTAAAACACATGCATCTGAGAACTACTGGTGTGTCTTGGGTCAGATCAGGAAGTACAAACGCAGTACTGTACTTTGAGCTCATTCAACTACATTCAAACAACACATATTCCTTATAAATCGCTAGTATCAAGATAGAGATGCTAGAAGGAAAATATGCAACAAAACTCAGAGGTTATCACAAGTAGCTTTCTCAATCAACTACATACAACTACCAGCAGGAAAGAATAACATTTGTGTCTAAATCAATTCTGTAGCATAACTATTCCCTATTTTAGCATTTTTAGAGGGATCCTATCTATGATACAGGCAATAACTGCAGCGACATTTGAATGGTTCACTTCTTGGTTCATTCAGAACTCCTGAAATGCTCAAGTCTCTCAAGTCTCTTTCAAGCTGAACTCCCTTAAGTCTTATGTCTCTTAGTTCTCTTTCAAGTCGAGAAAATGTGTTGATTAAAAGGTATCACAGCTTTGCTGTCCTTTCTTTCCTCACAGAAAACAATGTTCTTACTTCTTTCCTTCTGTAAAGGAAGCCACCTCTGATCTCCTGAAAGATCTCTTCCCTTCTGTCCTGCTGTTGGGATGGACCTTCTGATCGAGGAGAAAGGAATCTTGTACTAGAATTGAGAGTCAAGTTACTAAGTTCATTTATTAACGTTTCTGAGCAGATTGGAGGAGAGACCATGAGAGGACCGGCCTCTATTGCCAAATTTGGAATTGGGTGCTGCTGCAGCAAATGAGTTCTGCTCTGGAGAGATATTGGGAAGACCACACCTGAATGTTCCTGGCAATTTTCTTCAGTGGACATCAGAGAAGACTCCGGGATCAAGGTTGGGTTAAGCTTTTCTGATGGGTCCATCAGCCGTCTGGTCAGCACTATGAGCTCTTGCTGGGTCTTCGGTCCCAGTGGAAGATGATGCTGGACTCAACGTAGCTCTGAGGTAGCCTGGGAGGAGCTAGTTGTTTTTTTGTTTTGTTTTGTTTTTAATGCCAGAGGGTGCATGTATACATTGTTTGAGGGGGAATGAGGTCAAAGCATCCCCACTCAACAAGATCTGGTCACACTGTAATCCATTTTCCTCTAATTTTCTATACTATTGGGCAAGCATGCCATGCATATTTTGCAAGCTGATTGGGCTGGCATGCTTACCCGGGTCAGCCACGTGAGATTCAGCTTCCTTCACACAGTGCCTCACCAACGCCGGTCCTATGTTTAATCTTTCAATGAACTGATAAACTCTGACTGTACCATTTTACATTTCCACCAGGCATATATAAGGGTTGCAACTTCACATCCGTGCCCACACTTGTCATTGTCTCTTCATTTTAGCTTTCCTAATGTGCATGTAAAGTGCTATCTCATTATGGTTGTAATCTGTATTTCCTGATGGTTAATAATGTTGAGCATCTTTTCATGTGCTTATTGGCCATCTGTATATCTTCTTCAATCTATAGCTCAATTCATATCTTTTGTCTATTTTATAATAATACTTATTATGCAGTTGTAAGAGTTTATTTCTATATTTTAAATATTATCCCTTTGGCATATTTTTTCTTATTCTACAGATTGCCTTTTATTTTATTTTTAAGACTTATTTATTTAATTTTATTTATTATTATGTTTTTTAATTTGACCAGAGAGAGAGAAAGAAAGAAAATGTGAGAAAGCAAGCCACCAAGTCTAGGACTCAAACTGTCATTGGCCATGTGGGAATCCAGCACCTTAACCACCTTGCCACCTGCCAGCCCTGTGTCTTATTTTCTTGATGGTATTCTTTGAGGCACAAAACACTAATGTTAATCAAGCCATTCATCTATTTTTCCATGTGTTTCCTGTCCTTTTATTCATCCTAAACATCATTAAACCTTAGGTCACAAAGATTTAACTTTGTTTTCTTCTAAGAGTTTCATAGTTGTAGCTCTTTGACTATGGTTATTCAGTTACCCTAGCAGCATGTGTTGGAAAAAAAAAATTCTTTTCATTCAGTTGTCTTGCTATCCTTGTTGCCTGCCTGTGAATATGAGGGTTTATTTCTGGAATCTTGATTCTATTCCATAGAACTATATGTCTATGCTTATTCTAACACCACATTGCTTTATTATAGTTTTGTAGCATGCTTTGAAAACCAGAGTGCTGGGACCAGCAGTTGGTGTAATGGCTATGTCACTGGACTCCCATGCAGTTGATCATGGTTCGAGTCCCGGACTTGATGGCTTAAACATGCCAGGTGCATGTGCGTGTATGCCCAAGATCCCAAGAGGAGAATGGAGGAGAAGGGGTTATGGTGTGGCCATCCCTCCTGGGGAGTGATTTCTTGCTTTCTATCTCTCTGTCTCTATCTTTCTTGTGAGCATGCGTGCCCTATAGCAAAAACCTCTCAAAAAAAGAAAAAAAAAAAAAAAAGAAAACAAAAACCAGAGTGTGAGTCTTCCAGCTTTGTTCTTCTTTTTCAATATTTTATATTGAAAGATGTATATTATATAAATATATATCATATATATTATTTATATATGTGTGGATAGATAGATGATAGATAGAAAGAGAGAGAGAAGGTATTCTCTCAATGAGGCATGGTCTTGTGCAATCTTTTTCTTTCATTTCTACATTCCATCAGAATTTGGGACACATACTTGCACACTCAGCTTGTTTTTTAAGTCACTGGTCTGGGATTGAACCATTATTGGCCACATGAGATCCAGCTTCCTATGCACATTTAACTGCTATGCTATGGGGCTGGCCCACAGTTGAAATTTTGATAGGGATTGTATTCAATCTATAGATAAATATGGAAGATATTAGCATCGTAACAATATTAATCTTTTGACTTAATTTCTTTCAACAATATTTTGTAGTTTGTGGAATGTAAGTTTTATACTTATTTTGATAAATTTTTTCCTAAATATTTTGTTCTTATGCTATAATAAATGGAATTTCTTTCCTAATATATTCAGATAATTCCTTTCAACCATAGACAAATACAATTGAGTTTTGTATATGATCCTCTATCCTGAAATATAGTTTATTAATTGCAATCATAGTTAGTAAATTCCCTTGGATTTCCTACAAACAAGATCATGTCATCTGGGTGGAGAGATTGCTTTGCTTCCTTTTTTCCAATCTGGATATTTTACTTCACTTCCTTGTTCAAGGATCCTGGCTAGAACTTTCTTCCACCAAAATGTTGAACTGAAGTGAAGGGAGTGAGCATTTCTGGATCTTAAGAGGCAATGCTTTTAGCCTTTAACCATTAAAATATGATGTTAGTTATTGGTTTTTCATAGATGCTCTTTATCAGATCAACCCATTTCCTTCTCTTAGTTTCTGAGTATCTTATCATGAGTTTTGTCAAATGCTTTATCTATTCTATTGAGATAACCATATGGTTCTACCCTTCATTCTAGTGATGTGGTGCATTACATTAATTGAGGTTTAGATATTAAACAAACTTTGTGTTTTTCTTCCTGATCAAATTAACTTAACCTCTCTCAAGTAAACAAGTGTATATACAAATAAGAAAATAAAAATGGGCAGAACCAGCTAGTGGTATGGTAGTTGAGGTGTCTGGAACCCATATGGCTGATGTGCAGTTTGAGTCCTATACCCTGAGTTTGAAGAACATGCCAGGAGGGTATGCATGAATGCCCCAAATCCTGAAAGGAGAAGTGGAGAGGAAGAGAAGTGGCATGGCCATCCTTCTAGTGGGTTGCTTTCTCACTTTCCCCTCTCTCTTTCTCTTTCTCTGGTGAGCTCATGTGCCCTCTAGAAAACCAGAAAAACTGATTGACTCAAAGATATATAAACAAAAGAGATGGGTGTGAATGCCAAATGTGGTGTGTGGAGGAGTGGGGTCTAGGGAAGGACATTTGGAGGAGGGATACAGAGGCAGAGCATTTACAGGATGGGGAGGCATGGTGTAATCTGTTGAAGATATTTTGATCAACAAGACTGGGGAGAATTGTTCACATATTGAAATGTTCACTTTATAAGCTAAACGATGTCACTGAATGCATATAAAAATAAATAAATTCATTAATAAAAAAAACAAGAAACAGAAAAAAAAAGAAAGAAAGAAAAGAAGAGAGAAATAGGGAGAGGGAACTAGATGGGAGAGACATTTTATAATTTATCAAAGTAAAAATATACATTTATAAAAACTTTTTAGTTATACAATCACCAAGACTCAGAGTGAATTTATATTTTATACTGGAAAGCTTAGCTACTAAATTGGGACACCTGAGTTTATTTTTGTTTGTTTCTCTGCCATATATATATATATATATATATATATATTTATTTTTTAAGGTTTTTGCCATAGGGCACGTGTGCTCAACAAAGAGACAATGAGAGGGACAGTAAAAAATCACCCTGTCCTCTCCAGTGGGGATGGCCACACCTCAATACCTTTTCCTCTATTTTCATCCTGGAAGTTAGGGCATGCACACATACATACCTGGGTGTAGTTTTCAAGTCTCCAGGTCCAGGACTTGAACCACCATCACCCATATGGGAATCCAGTGTCTTAACCACCAATCCATCTGCTGGCCCCTCTCTGCTATATTTGAATATGGGTAAATCACCATGAATCCACACATGAATTTCTTCATCTACCAGAAGGCTCTTATTTTCAACTTGACCTCATTCATTGGAATCACCATTTTTAGGGTACCCATGGATTAGTAATAACAATGGACAGTTACAGTTATAAAAGCTAACTTATTGAATGCTTTGCCAATCCCATTTAAAACTTCTAAATGTATGGGACCAGCAGTTGGCGTAATGACTACGTTGCTGGACTCCCATGTAGTCGACCACTTTCGCATCCTGGGCCTGTGGCTTAAAACTCATGCCGGGCGCGTATGCGTGTGTGCTCAAGATCCCGACAGGAGAATGGAGGAGAAGGGATTGCGGCGTGGCCATCCCCCCTGGGCGGTGATTTCTCGCTTTCTGTCTCTCTGTCTCTGTCTGTCTGTCTGGTGAGCGCATGCACCCTATAGCAAAAACTTCTCAAACAAACAAGCAAAAAAAACCCTTTTAAATGTATTATTTTCATTCATTCTGACAATACCACTATGAAGCAATTCAGGTAGTTATTATCTCCATCTTACAGATAAACTAAGGCAGGGCCAGCTCTTGGCACAGTGGTAATGAGGGTGGTTTGAATCTCCAGCCTGGTAGAGCTTGAAACATGCTGGGAATGCAGGTAAGTGTCCAGAAGCTAAAAGTCAGGAGGACTGGAGGAAGTGAATCATGGTGTGACCAGATTCTCAAGATAGCGCTCTTCTCACTTTCTCACTTTCACATGTGCGTACATGCATTCTACCAGGAATAAAGAAAAGAAAGAAATTGGGACCATCTGTGCTGTAGTGGCACAGGCAGTAGGGAAGGCCTGGGGTTCAGATCCCAGGTGGACCTGAATGCCAGGTGTGCCCATGATCTTGGTTGGCTGGAGGCTGAGGGTGGATGATTACAGCATGGTGAGGCCCGGTCAGAGGTACTTATCACTGTCTCTTCAGAAATAAATAAATACACTTGAAAAGAAAAAGAAATTGGGGTGCTGAGAGGTTAAGTTGTTTGACCAATGTCACATAGTGGTAGAGGCGATATCTAAACCCAGGCAGTCTCAAGTTTCTAGAACTTTCACTGACCCGCTCTACTCTGCTGTCAGAATTTCAGCTCCCTTACACATTCGGTAACCTCTTAAGAGTGATGCTTAGGGAATTTTCTTTAATTACAAGACCTAGGCATTCACTTGTTTAGCAAACTTTCTGAGCACCTGCTATAGTTCTTAAGCTTGATTGCTTAACTAAGCAGGAAATCAAGTAACAACCTTTTAGGATAAAAGTTGGCTTCTCTCAGAATGGAAAATAACTAAATGAGAATCAAAACCTGGAAGCATGCTATTAAACACCAACATGGAGCTGCAACTGTGGGAAAGGTCTTAACATTTTAATAAGTGCGTACCACATGCTAGGCACCATGGTAATGCTGAAACACTTTATGTAAGTAATTTTGTTTCATGCCTCCAAACACCACGAGGTAAGTGGTGAAGACTGCAGGGTCTAAGTTGGCCTTTTGGGGTCTGAAATCCAATTCTATTCCTGACTATGTAAGTTAGACAAATTAGCTAACATCTCCAGGCTTCAGGTTATCAGAAGGTGGGTGATAATAATGGTGCTTTTTGTAGCAGTTAGGAATGGGTCCACTTGCAAGTAAAAGAGGGCCTGCCCAGGGCCAGCAGGTGGTGTAGTAAAGGTCCTGGATTCCCACATGGCTGACCAGAGTTCGAGTTCCAGACCTGGCGGCTTAAAAATCACTCTGCGTATGTGTGTATGTATGCCCAAAATCCCAAGGGGAAAATGGAAAAGAAGGGACTGAGGCATAGCCATTCCCCCTGGGGGTGATTTCTCATTTTCCCTCTCTCTGTCTCTGTTCCTCTCTAGTGAATGCATGTGCCCTATGGTAAAAAACAACAATTAAAAAAAAAAAAAAAAAAAACTTGACCATAATAGCTTAAACAAATAAGAGTTTATTTTTATATAACCAAAAGTCTGGAGGATAGACTTTGGTTACTGGTTTAACATTTCAACAATGTAGGGGATGGCATCTGAGATTCTTTCAGCCTTTTTTTCAGGTACACAAGATAGATGCTGTAGTTCTGGACATCATGTCAGTGTCTAGGACAGCAGGAGAGGCAGAACTGTACCAGCCACAGGAATCCTCTTTTGATCAAGAAAGCCAAGGCAGAACAACCCCAACAGATTTCTGCTTATGTCTCTCCGACCCAGACTGGGCCATATACAGCCGCTTGAGCTATAAGTGGCTTTTTATATATAGAAAACACATTTTCTTTTTTTTTTTTTTTTAACTTTTTTTTGAGAGATTTTTGCTATAGGGCACGTGCACTTGCCAGAAAGACAGAGACAGAGAGACAGAAAGTGAGAAATCACCCCCCCGGGGGGATGGCCATGCTGCAATCCCTTCTCCTCTATTCTCCTCTTGGGATCTTGGGCACTCATGCACATGTGCCCGGCGTGAGTTCAAGCCACCAGGTCTGGGACTCAAACCGCGGTCAACTACATGGGAGTCCAGTGACATAGCCATTATGCCAACTGCTGGTCCCTAAAACATATTTTCTTTCACTCAAAATTAGGATTCTATAATAAGAGAGGATAAATGGATATTGTTGGGTAACCACCTAAACAGCCTCTGCTGCACTACTTCATGGGGATGGGAGTAATGAGAGAGCTGAGAAACGCTGAACTATTAATACAGTCCAGGCCCTCCTCCAGTGCCAACAGACATTAACTGTTTTCATTTGCAAATGTAGAAGTTAAACATTTTACCCCGAAATCATACAATTCCTGTACAAGAGAGACAGAAGTCTCAAAGGCAGTCCTGTGGGCTCCAAAAGCATTCATAATGCCATAATTAAGGCATCTGGGTAGATAGAGGCATTCAAAGGGCCCTATGGCTACTGCAGTCCTTTTTAAGCTCCACTTAAGAATCACACATTTTCTTTCCATTATAGATATGCTAAAGTGTGCCTCAATTAAAGTCCCTGCAGGAATTAGTGGAATAAGAACTGAAGAAGTGGCTAACACTAGTGCTAAGTCTTCTGAATTACCAGGCAACCATCTAAGATGCAGTGAAAAGACATCTGTGTTTAACAGAAAAATAGCCATGAAGCCTGATTGTTTGATTAGGCTTGGAAATCAAATACTGACCTTTTAGAATAATAGTTGGCTCCTTTCAGAATGGAAAAATAACTGCATGGAAATCAAAACCTTATGTGTAAACTGTCCCCTCAAAGCAAGATATTCAAAAGATGTTAGAAACTTTAGCCAGGAGAATAGACATCTCTATTTTTCACTTAAAAAAACTTAAGCGTTACTAATGAAAATCACAACATTTAAACAGAGATGCTTCTCCTGGCCCCCTACTGCATGAAAGGACTTAGCACCGTATTTGCAAGGTGCAAGGAACATATGAGATCTGTCGACTTCATACAGAATAACTTTATGCATGTAATTACTGTGTACACAGGTGTCTGGAGAGCAGATTTTTAATCAGTGCCATGGCAAGTCTGTATGACATTAATAGAAAATGTACAACACATGGCTCCAAGTCTGTTTGCTCAACCATAAAATGAGCAGAATATTATTGATTTTACTTTCTCCCAAAGGGTGAAAAAGATGAAGATAAGCTATGAAGATGCAAGCTATGTCTACAAAGTACTGAGGAAAGCAGTTGCCAGATTTGGGGAATTCAAGGATTATCAGTTTTTACCTTGCCAAGTAGCAACATTAAAATAACTATCCTACTTACTAGCCAATAAACCAGCTACTACTGTAATCATCATTTCATAAAAGGACTTCTTTTAAAGTTCATTTCTTTCTCCCATGAATGAGAGAAACAGTGAAAGAGAGACAGACATAGACAGACATCCCTGATGGTCCCTATATTGCAATCCACCCCTCAGTCCTATATAGATCATGGACATGTACACACCCAGATGGGAACCCCAAACCTTCCCATATGGGTTAGCCTCACAGAATATTATATTAACACTGCACCATCATCCAGCCCCATAAAGGACATTTTAACACCAAGTAAAATAGACATTTATTCTCGAAGTAAAAGGCAGTATTTAAGTGAAATGAGTTATCAAGATCCTACCCTCGTCTTAATTTTTATCAGTAGATATACACAGATTAGCATTTGGGAATCACAAGGTCAATCTTAGCATTGTTGTTCTAGTCCTGAATCCACTTTCTGGGTATTGGATTTCAAGTATAAGAGAGCCCTTTGGTATAGGATGAGAAGCAGAAACCGAGAGTTTCAAGAGGCATGCAATGAAAAATCTTCACTAAAATTTTCAAGTGTGGAGGACCAGCAGATGGTGTAATGGTTACATCTCTGGACTCCCACATAGTCAACCGCAGTTTGAGTCCAGCACCTGGTGGCCTAAAACTTACTTCAGGTGAATGTGCATGTCCAAAATCCCGAGAGTGGAGAAGGGATTGCTGTGTGGCCATCTCCTCAGAGGATGATTTCTTGCTTTCTGTCTCTCTGTCTCTCTCTGTCTCTCTGGCAAGTGCATGTGCCCTATAGCAAAAATCTCTTTCAAAAAAAATTTTTTTCCAAGTGATTTATAATTGGAGTGGAGAACTTGGCAGGCTTTCCACTACTCTCCTCATGGGCTGCTTTAAAGTAGCTCATCAGTTTAAGACTGAATTTAACTGACTACAGATTCAAGTTCTTGTTATTTCTCCTTATGTGCATACATCTTACTAGAAGAAAGTCTCCATGAAGTCAGGAGCTTCCACTCTCCAGAGAATCTCCCCTGTGCAGATAATGATGCCCACTGACTTGGTGTGGGCTGTGATGATTGGAGGTCTGTGCAGACCTCTAAAAACCAATCAGAGCAGCTGACGAACATCATTGTGAGATGCTCTTGGAGGAAAAAAATGGATCAGTCCCAAGGTCAGAAAAGAAAAAAACAGTTGATAGTTAACTGACAACGTTCATGTTCACATATCTAACAGTGTAGCATCTTATGCATGTGCTCAGAGTATACACAGATAGTCTGAGGCTGAAGAACAGTCTTTTTAAAAAATTCAAACAAAACCAGCGAAGGTTGTATATTTAAAACCTGAAGTAAAGACTTTATAACTTAGATTTTCTTACACGACATGTGACCTCCTGTATGTATTTTCCACATAGTGGTAACAGAATAATTACAGGAGTTTGGTAGATGGCAAGAAACCTTGAGAAAATTTTATCCTTTTACTATTTTTCAAGGAAACTGGCCCCAGTGAGGTTGGGTGATTTATTCACACCATAATACTAGACACTCACAATTTTGGGACAGAGAACCTACATTTCCTGTTTTGCAGAGCTATGATCGCTCAACAATATTATTTTCCTTTGGCTGACAAAGTCGTCTTCTGCTTTCATGACCAGGTCAATAAAAATGAGTCCACTTTAAGTACAAACAATGACTTGCAGTGGCACTGTATGGCTGAGGGAAAGCAAGCATCAAAAACAGGATAATTATATGACCTCCGCCCTTAGTGACTCATAATCAAATGGGAAAGGCTGTTCACACACCCAAGCAACATGTTTTGGGGTAAGAGTTTATCTTTCTTTTTTTTTTTTTTTTTTTTTTAATTTTGTTATAGGACATGTACACTTGCCAGAGAGAGAAAGAGCAAAAATGAGAAATCATCCACGGAGAATGACCAACTACAATCCCTTCTCTACCATTCTTGTCTTGGGATTTGGGGCACATGCAACCCACGTACCCGGCATGTTTTTCAAGCTACCAGGTCCAAGACTTGAACCATGTTGTCGGTCATGTGGGATCTGGCTGCCTTAACCACCATACCACTGGCTGGCCCAGTAAAATTGTATCTTGAGAGATAATAAAAGTTTTCTATTTTTTTTACTCACCTAATTTGCTAAGCCCTTTTCTTTTACCTTACTACATTAATAATATCTAACATGCATGTTACATAGTATAACCAGTATCGGTAGTAAGATATCCCTATTGGAAATAAAAACACCTTGAGAAGCTGCTCCTTAATGCTCCAGAGTAGGAAAATAAAATATTTTATGCACTGATCCTTGGAACAAAACCTTGCACAGCAGCCTATACACTGGTATGCACATTTGTAATTATCATACCTATCAAGGTAAGAAAGTCACTTAAGTGAATGCACATCAGTGTCAATGTAACCAATCTTTATATATATATATATATATAAAACCACTGAAGGACAGAGTAATACTAAAGCTATGTTGAACACAGTAAGGGTTAGACATACATTGAATAATGAGTAAATGGAAGAATTATTCCTTAGTGGTGCTATCCTTGAGGACACGGACTGTCTGTTTCACTATCTTACTAGAGCCCCTAGAACATGGAAAAATAGTGGGTATTAAAACATATTGCATACATGAGAAGAAAAAAGGAAAAGAAGGAGGGAGGAAGGAAGGGAAAGAGAGATGAAAAACTGAATAGATACTTGAGCCGAGTTTTCGTGCAAAGCAAGGCACTGGGAAGAGGAAAATATTCCAGGCAGAGATCGGGTTCTTGCCTATTTATGACCTAGAAGTGGTGCACTGTGCTGCTCTAGAGGGGGCTGTTCACAGAGATGCCATCCACCAGTCCTGAGGGGAAAAAGACCAAAAAGATTACTGAATAGTGGCGGAGGGCTTCTAAATGTATTCACAGTTCACCAGTTACGATTAATTTGGCTGACTAACTTCATAAAGATAATTTGGTGGAGGTAGTGGCAGGAACAGGAGGCAGTGCTATTCTAGAAATGGCACATCTTCCACTTAGCTATGCCACTCAAGCTTCCTCAGGATAAAAACTGGGTCTATCTTGTTCATGAATTTATCTCAGTATCTAGCACATAGAATGTACTTAATGAATACTGGGTGATATATTTTTTTAATTTACCAGAGGGTGTGTACACTTGCCAAAGAGAGATAGAGAGAGAGAGACAAGGAAAGTGAGAAAGAATCCCCTCTGCCCTGCTCTCCATGGGTCAAAATTGCACTGCAGTCACTCCCCCCCACACACACCTGGACTAATACATTTCAATAACAACATACACTTAATAGTTTCCTCATCTGTAAAATGGAGCTACTGGCATTCATTTCACATGTGTATGAAACAAGAAAATGCATAAAGGCACATGGTGAATGATTAATGAGTTGAACTGTTATGAGAAATACAAGATTTTGTTCTTTTTTTGCTTCTGAATGGGAATTTGACATCCAGTTCTACGTAAGTTGTGACCTGTCTGGTAGGCCGAGTGACAGGAGTCTGGAAATGCACTGTTAGCCCAGCAGTTCTCGGCATGAGCAGTGCATACCACTCAGGGGGCATGTGAGATAAAGGAGCATTTATGATTGTTCCAGTGACTGGGTGTGTTATTAGTGGTTAGTGGGTAGGGGACTAGAGGTGTTAAGTATCCAGTAAAATCAGGGTAGTCCTATACAAAATGCCTAAAAGACCGAACTGTGCTCTCATCGGAAAGCATGGTATAGTCTTAGAGGTAATGTCTACAAGTTTCCTTTCATTCTTCACTTTGAAACACTACATGCATAACTGCAAGGCTGTTTCAAAAGTATTTGCAAATGAAATAACATTTACCTCCATTTTGTTGTCATACACACAGAAAAAAAAAAATCAATCCTAATCACATTTAAAAATAAATTCAATTAAAATGTCATAATTCTTTTATAAACACAGAAAAAGAATTAGAGTGAAATAGTAAATGAAACAGAAAATGTGGCACTACAAGCAGAAAACATGTTTGCAAAAACCATTAAGAACCAATTGAGACATTTTTCTTAAGAAAGTCAAACAAAGCAATTTTGAAGGACTCTTAATTTTCATCCTCCTGCTTACTGTCTCTTTCTGGCTCTTTATCCCACACAGAAAACATCTGTGTTCCTTTAAGACTTCAGTTCCCCTGCTGAGCAATAGTCCTACTGGTCTCATGCCCTAAATTTTGCTTGCTGCTTTGTAAAGAGGAAGAAAGAATAAACATTATAAATTATTAGAGCACTGGGAAAGAGGGAAATAAACAGGTCAGAAATGTAAGATCAAAGATCTAAAAGAGCAATCTTCAAAAAAGTTGCTTGTAGGACCAGCAGTTAGCGTAATGGCTATGTCGCTGGACTCCCACGTAGTCGACCGCGGTTCAAGTCCCAGACCCGGCGGCTTAAACTCACGCCGGGCGCGTGTGCGTGCGTGCCCAAGATCCCGAGAGGAGAATGGAGGAGAAGGGATTGCGGCGTGGCCATCCCCCCAGGGGGTGATTTCTCGCTTTCTATCTCTCTGTCTCTCTCTGTCTGTCTGGCGAGCGCACGCGCCCTATAGCAAAAACCTCTCCAAAAAAAAGAAATAAAAAAAAAAGTTGCTTGTAGACTCCAAGATGGATGCAAGAGCTATAGAGAGACTACATTAGACCCTCAGTTTATATTGAACTAAATTGACAGGTTCTCAACTGAAGCATGTGTCAGAGAGTGAAGTACTTCACTGCATCAAAAAGTTGATGACAGTGGTGCCCCCACTCACTCCTGTATTTATCACATTGGAGCTGATATATGTCCACTTAAATGAATTTAGCAATCTTTTTTTAAATTTTGCAAAAGGTATGTGCACTTGCCAGAGAGAGAGAGAGAGAGAGTATTAGAGAGAAAGTGAGAAAGCACCTCCATGGGCAATGATCACAATGTAATCCCTTTTCCTCCATCTCCTTTCTTTTGGGATTTTGAGCAAGTACACACATTTCTTTTTTTTTTGGAGAGGTTTTTGCTATAGGGCATGTGCGCGCGCCAGAAAGAGAGAGACAGAGAGACAGAAAGCGAGAAATCACCCCCAGGGGGTATAGCCATACCGCAATCCCTTCTCCTCCCTTCTCCTCTCGGGATCTTGGGCACGCACGCACACACGCCCGGAGTGAGTTTAAGCTGCCGGGTCTGGGACTCGAACTGCAGTCGACTACATGGGAGTCCAGTGACATAGCCATTATACTAACTGCTGGTCCCAATAAATAATTTTTTTTAAAAGAAATAGTACTGGGTGTATAGGCATTCAATTACTATAAGTCATGTAGGTAATTAATCAAATTAAAAAAAGTTTGCACATGGAACATCAGTTTCTCAGAAACAAAAAAGCCACAGAATAATAATGTACTGGGATAAACAGAGAAGGCTCTCAGGAATTATGCTTCAGTTGATTAAACAATAAAGACATTTTAAAAGCAAGTCCTGATTATGAAGTGACAATAACAATTCTAGAATGTACCACATAATTGGATGAGAAAATTGTATTTTGGTGGTAAAAATAATGCAAATAGTATTAATATCAGAGTAACACTGAAAATTACATCAGAAAAAATAAGCTTTAATTATAAAAAAGAATCAACGGAATACATTATATGGTAATATATGTATAATAATAAAATATAATAACAACGACTATGTATGTAGTCATGTAAATATATGAGCATCAAAATACAGTCACTCCTTAGGTCATTAAACAAATTGGTCGATTTCCACGGAGACATGTCTCCAAAGAAGACATACAAGACATACAAATGGACAGTGTGCATATATATATTAAAAAATGCTCAATATCACTAATCTTTGAAGAAATGCAAATTAAAACCATGATGAAATTTGACTTCACACTTATCAAAATAGTTATTACAAAAAAGACAAAAGAGTATTGGCAAGTGTGTAGGGGAAGGAGAACCTTTAACATTACTGGTGAAAATGTAAATTAGTACAGTTATTATAGAACATTATAAGAGGTTCTACGAAAAAACTGAAAGTTTAATCCAGCATCCCCACTTCTGGGTATTTACGAATAGATCTGAAATAAGTTTGTTGAAGTGATGTCTGCATGGCCATGTGTATTGCACTACTATTCACAATAGCCAAGCTAATGGAGCCAACCTAAGAGGCCACCAAAAGATAGAAAATGTGGCATATATACACAATAAAATACCTTTATAGGGAAATTCTGTCATTTGTGACAGCATGAATGGAATTAAAGAGCATCATGGTAAGTGAAATAAAGCAGACACAGAAAAATAAATAGCACATGTTCTCACTTTTATGTTGAATCTAAATCAATTGACTCAGAGAAGCAGAGACTACAATGGTAGTTACTGAGGCTGAGGGGTTGGAGAAATGAGGAGATGATGGTCACAGGGCACAAAAATCTCAGCTACAACAGGAATCAGGGTATTGTGGTTTGTGTGTTGTGTGTGTGTGTGTGTTATGTGTGTGGTCAATGGAATAGCATGGTAAATAAAATCAATAATAGCGGGGGCCAGCAGGTGCCATAGTGGTTAAGGCACTGGACTCCCACGTGACCAGCTGAGTTTCAGTCCCAGACCTGGCGGCTTGAAACTTATGCCAGACATGTGTGTGTGCATACCAAAGATCCCAAGAGAGAAATGGAGGAGAAGGGATTGTGGTATAGCCATCTCCCTTGGGAGATGATTTATTGCTTTGCCTGTCTCTCTGGTGAGTGCATGTACCTTAAAGCAAAAATAATAATAAAAAAAAAAATCAGGGAACAAGCAGTTAGCGTAATGGCTATGTTGCTGGGCTCCCACGTAGTCGACTGTGGTTCGCGTCCCGGACCCGGTGGCTTAAAACTCACACCGGGCGCGTGTGCGTGCGTGCCCAAGATCCCGAGAGGAGAATGGAGGAGAAGGGACTGTGGCGTGACCATCCCCCCTGGGGGGAGTGATTTCTCGCTTTCTGTCTCTATGTCTCTCTCTGTCTGTCTGGCAAGCGCACATGACCTATAGCAAAAACCTCTCCAAAAAAAAAAAAAAAATCAGTAAGTGTATTGTACATTTCAAAATTATGAAAAGAGATTTCCAACATTCTTACCACAAAAAATAAGAATCTGAGGTTTTGGATATTAATTAGCTTAATTATCCCACATTATATTAATAAGTCATAACATCACTTTGTGCCCAATAAATAAATAATGATAATAAGTTGTTAATTTACAATAAAAGTTTATAAACTAATACTTGTCAGTCTTGTCATTTTTGCCTTAGAAGAAATCCTTTTACAACATTCTCTTCATAAGTTTCATAGTTTTCAAAGTTTGGGTCAACATTACTGTTACTTTTTGACCTTTCTCCCAATGTTTCTTCCTTAGGCATATAAATTTTCTTCAAAAATCATGAGGTGAGGAAAATAAATGTTTATATATTAACAAGAAGTAAATGGTTTAGGTTATAAAAATGATCAAAATATACTCAACCTAGAAGAATGACAATTCTATTAGTACTTCCTTCTTAGCAAATACTTCTTCACTGTTTCCGTATTGTTAGTATCTTACATTACCACGTACCTTTGTCAAAACTAAGAAACCAACTGTCTTGGTCCATTCAGGTTGCTAACCATAAACTGGGAAGCTTATAAACAACCACCAAAAAAAAATCTCAGTTCTGGAGGCTGGAAAGTCCAAGACCAAGGTACCAGCAGATTCAGTTTCTGATGAGGGCCTATTCCATGGTAGATAAGATATAAAGGTACTATTTCATTCATGAGGGCTCAACCATGATGTAATAATTTCTCAAAGGTCCTGTCTTCTAATACCATCGCTGTGGGGGTAAGGTTTCCAACACATGAATTTGGGGACACTGTTAGAACATTAACTCCAAAATGTACTTGGATTCCACTAGATTTTCACTCAGTCCTTTTTCTGTTGTAGGATCCAATCCAGGATGACAAATTGTATTATTGTCATGTCTCTGATCTCTCTGGTCTCTAAAAGTTTTCCAGTCCTTACTTTTTTTGGTTCATGACTTTCATTGTTTTAAGGAGCCATGTACTTTGAAACGTCCCTTGGTTTGGGCTTGTTTTGTTTTGTTTTTAATGAGTGACTGAGTAAACTGAGCCTGTAGGCTTTTTTTTTTTTTTTTTTTTTGAGTTTTTTTTTTTTTTTGAGTTTTTTTTTATTATCTATTTTTTTATTACATTGAATTACATACAACTTTACAGTGTATTACATTGCTTTTTCAAAAGGGAATGCCATGCATGTCAGTCAGTACAGAGACATTAATCTCCCCGCTTCAACATTCAATATCTTTCCTATGTTTCCCCCAATCATTATTATTATTCTAATTATTTTTTATGATAAACATGATTTTTTTTTCCAATTATCAGATCATAAAGTTCCCAACAATAGGAAACGTAGACTGCACTCAGGGCTGGACCAAGGGTGGGTCTCGTGCAGCCCCGCAAATGTAGGTGAATCTCCATGGAACACAGTTTCAGGAACGCGGCTCAGGAAAGCAGAGACGGCCATCAGCGGTTGCGGCACGCGGGGCAGATCCCGGCCACGGCCCGCGGGGGCAGAGCCCTGGCCACGGCACGCGGGGGCAGAGCCCCGGCCACGGCACGCGGGGGCAGAGCCCCGGCCACGGCACGCGGGGCAGAGTCCCGGCCACGGCACGCGGGGGCAGAACCCTGGCCACGGCACGCGTGTAGGCTTTTATACCCACAGTATACTTGATGTTAACAGAACATTTCACTTTACCAGTTTTTCAGGGGTGGGGGAAGGGCATGTATGCACATGAGCCCAGTTTGTGTTTCAAGCTGCAGGATCTGGGATTCAAACTGTGTGACTGGCAATGGGATCCAGCTCCCTTAACCACTAGGCCACAGACTGGCCTTCTATCAATTCTTTTAACTGGGAATTTTTTTATTTCCTTGCCATATTCTATTCCTTAGAAGCAAGTCACTAAGTCCAGCCAACACTCAAAGGTGAGACTGCCAGAGGTTGAGAACTTTGAGAGTTATGCTTAGGCTGAAGCATGATTGGTCTGCAAGAATTTAATCTATTTACAGTTAAAAAAAAAAAAAAATGGAAACAGAAAAGATGAACAGAAGGAAACTAAGCAGCTTTCCAGGTATTTCCCAGAGAAGAATTTCAATGCAAGGATGGTATTTTGATCAAAATTGTCTTTTTAAGGAGTTTGCAAGACTTTGGTAGTAGATACATAGCATCTTTACTCTCCTTAAAAATCACACAAGGGGCCAGATGGTGATACAAGAGTGAAACATGATGCTCTGTGAGGTAGACTCACAGAAGGTTGCCAGTTCAAATCTGGAGACCTCCTTGAGTACACTGGGAATGCATGTGCTCATGATCCAGGCCGGCTGAAGCTAAGGGTGGACTGTGGTGTTAAGACCCACAGGAGTGCTATATCTTGGACTCTTTGTTTCACTCTCTCACTTGGGAATAAATAAATAAACTCTTAAAATTATTATTATTATTATTATTATTACTAGGAGAGGTTTTTGCTATAGAGTGCGTGCGCTCGCCAGACAGACAGAGAGAGACATAGAGACAGAAAAAGCGAGAAATCACCCCCCAGGAGGGATGGCCACACCACAATCCCTTCTCCTCCATTCTCCTCTCGGGATCTGGCCACGCATGCACACGCGCCCGGCATGAGTTTAAGCCACCGGGTCCGGGACTTGAACCGTGGTCAACTACGTGGGAGTCCAGCGACACAGCCATTACGCTAACTGTTGGTCCCTTAAAATTACTTTTAAAGAGAAAAAGAAATTATCCAAAAGAAAGAACAAGAAATAAAACTGTAAATTTCACCTTCTAGAAATAAAGGAAATTTGAAACCACAAACCACCAAACTTGAGGAAGGGCTGCCACATACAGAAATGGCAGACAGAGTGCAGAAGAATAAGAATAGCTATCCTTGCAGCTCTTGGCAAACTTAGCAAGAAAAAGAAGTCAGACAAAGCGGTAATAAGAATATTAAATGTGTAAGAATCGTAAAAAAGGTGGTAAGGTTACCATCATTTACAGATCCGATCTTTTTTTAAAAGAATTATTTTATTTAACTTTGTTTACTTATTTTAATTTGACCAGAGGGACACAGAACGAGAGAGAGAGAGAGAGAGAGAGAGAGAGAGAGGAAAAGCAAGAAAGCAAGTCACCAGGTCCAGGATGCAAACTGTGGTCAGCTATGTGGGAGTTTAGCGCCCATAACCACCATGTCACCTGCTGGCCCTGACATCTGATAATTTTCAAGGAAAACATAAGAAACACATTTTAAGTGTTGGAAATAATGAGAATTTATTAGGGTAGTAAGCACAAAGCATGGAGGAATAAAATTTTTTTTTTTGGAGAGGTTTTTGCTATAAGGAGCATGTGCTCACCAGAAAGACAGAGAAAGACAGACAGAAAGTGAGAAATCACCCTCTAGGGGGGATGGCCACGCTGCAATCCCTTCTCCTCCATTCTTCTCTTGGGATCTTGGGCATGCACGCACACGCACTTGGTGTGAGTTTAAGCCGCCGGGTCTGGGACTCGAACCATGGTTGACTACATGGGAGTCCAGTGACATAGCCATTACACCAACTGCTGGTCCCGAATTCTGTTTTATTTCTTTAACTTTCTGCCAGAGGACATGTGCACTTGCCTTAGAGAAACAAGAGAAAAAGTGAGAAGCCATCCCAATCCCACTGGGGATGATAATGCAGCAATCCCTTCTCCATTTCTCCCTCCTTTCAGGATTTTGAGCATGCATGAACACACACTCAAGAGTGTTTCTCAAGCCTCCCAAGTCTGGGACTCAAACTACACAGCCATGTTAGATCAAACCACCTTAACCACCATGCAAGAAGCTGGTCCAGGATAAACAACTTCTAGTGAAATAAAGATAACATTTACAGAATATTAAACAAACAAAAAAATTACCTTGTAATCAATTTTTATTAATAATAACATTGACATTCTTAAATCATCAGTATCAAGCTATCAATTCTAAATTACCTCTTCATTTAACACGATGAATAGAAACTACAAAACAGTTTTGAGGAGAAAAAATAAATCTACCCAAAGGCAAAATTCTAAGGATAGAAAACCCAGGGTGGGTGAAAGGACTATAAAAAGGCAGCATGAGAGCATTTGGAGGTGCTGGAGCTGTGGGGTAGATACACAATGCAATGTATTTGTCAAAATCCACAGAAATGTACACCCCAAGAGTGAAATATACTGCATATAAATTAAAAGAAGAAAGTAACCCCTGGAAAGAGTAAAAACATTCTGAAAATGAAATGTAATGAGGGTCATGGTACAGTAATCAGTGGCATAGTGGTGACATGCTACCTAAGCAATGCTGGATCCACATGGAGGATCACAGGTTCAGTTCCCCAGCCACCTTGCACACAGTGGGCACATGTACTTGTGATCCTGGCTTGCTGAGAACATTGGGGAATGGGCTGTACCTTGAAACCTTCATGAGGTCTCTTACTTTCATAAAAAAAAAAAAAAGTTAGAGAAAGAAAAATACTAAGGAGAAACTAGATCTCCGCTGTCAAAACGTATCATAGTGCTACAATAATCTAAGTAAGAGTGTCACAGGCAGATTAGTAGAAAGATTCATAAAAGTAGCTACAATTCTAGAAATGGACCACGAATATAAAAAGGAATTTAGTATACAATATTTAAAATCTAGAGAGAATAAAAAGAGTCTTACATACAAGGTGTTGGATAGCATTCTGGAAGGAAAATAAAGTTGGATCCCTATCTGTCTTCTTTTCTTTTTCTTATGGAGAGATTTTCACTACAGGGCATGTGCACTAGTCAGAGACAGAAAGCAAGAAATCACCCCGCAGGAGGGATGGCCATGCCACAATCCCTTCTCCTCAATTCTCCTCTTGGGATTTTGGGCATGTATGCACATGTGCCTGGAGTTTTAAGCTGCCAGGTCTGGGAATAGTGGTCAACTACGTGTAGTCCAGAGACGTAATCATTACCTACCTATCTTTTATTAAAATATTTTCAGAGGAGCCAGCAGACAACGTGCTGGTTAAGGTGGGCAAACCTTGTGGTTTGCTCTTTCAACACCCCACCCTGCATCTTTTTCTGGTGAGCACATGTGCCCTATATAGCAAACTTAAAAAAAAAAAAAAAAAGTAATAAAAATAATTTAACAGTAATAACTCCAGATGGATTCTAGTTGGATAAAAAATATAAGCTTGAAACATAGGGGCCAACAGATGGCATGCTGGTTGGGGCACTGGATTCCCACATGGCCTGGCAAACTGTGGTTCAAGTCCTAGACCTGGTGGCTTGAAAATCAAGACAGGTACCTGCATGTGTGTGCTTAAAATCCCAGAAGCAGAATGAAGAAGGGATCGTGAGAAGGCCATCCCACCTGGGAGATGATTTCTCACTTTTCCACTCTTTACTTCTTTTACTTTCCCACTCTCTCTCTCTCTCAGGCAAGTGCACAGACACTACAGCAAAAACTAAAAGAAAATAAATAAAACATAAAAAATGAATTAAAAAAAAGGAAATACCTAATATAAATATCTCTTTGCACTTACATTCCAGGTCAACTTTACTACCAATTCAAGAATATGCCCTGTTTTCCTCTATACCTTTGAAGATACTATTTTTTCCACTGGGTGAATTTTTACTTCATCTCTGTTCAATGATATCATTCTTACAGCGGCCAGCTCAAATCCCAAAGCTCTCACCAATCATGTGAACAAGTATATTATTGATATACACAATACACACACACACACACACACACACACAACAAAGGAAGGAAAAATATAAAAATATACAAAGGCAGAGTGATCAATTTTAAAAAGTTATTTATTAAACAAGTTAAATACAACAAAAAGTATATTAAAAGTTCAACATAACCAGTCCCTTCTGAACTATCTATTCTGGGAATAAGTATTTTGTAAAACTTTCTAATTATAAGGAAAATCATAAAAATTCAACAGATATAAAGACATTCTTAAATGCAGAAATAAAAACAAAAACACACAACCATACAATCTATGAAACCAAAACGTTTCATATGTTTTTAAATGTTCTGGTGGTGTACACATGTAAGGGCCGAATGGCCTATGTTCAAGTTAATAATATAAAAACTCACCTTTATAAGGCATCTACTTTGTGTTATACAGAAATAATTTTAGAAAGAGTAAGTGTTGGGTGTATAAATGGCCCACAATGAGCAAAACATTTTATATATGAAAATATTTACTTGTACTTAATGGAAAACAAACCATAAAACTTATAATTTAAACATCTTGATTTGAGAATGACTGTGGATTTGACAGTTCTGTTAAATTCCAACATCGTAATTGTTGAATGTGCTATCAAAAAAGTTATTCAAATTTTTTGAAAAAAAGAAAACTTCTTCCAAAAATTCCAAAATTTTCCAACCAAAACAACATATTCTTTGTTCATAAGTTGTGATGCTTAGTTTCTATGGTTAAATCAAAAAAATGAGTGCAACAGGGAAGAGTTCTATAGAAAAACCTCTGTCTTTTCAATAGTTCCAAATGATGTTATACAATATTTCACTGGAAACAGTGGTTGCACCACAGATTTGGAAGTTGCTTCTGTTTAAAACATAACTTCGCCCCATAACATCCATCAAAGGCTTTCGAGCATAATTGACTTTGGCGGCACACATGGAGTCCATGATGCAAATGGGGACTGCCAATGGATGCAAGAGCTTCTATGAAAAGAAGTTTGTTCCGTGTTTTAAGAAGGAAACAGGGGATGAAATAGTTTATCCAGAAATATAAAACACATTTCTCTAATTAGATGTCAACTGTATAAATAATGTAAATCAAATGTTTAGAATTTAAATATGGATTCTGAATTTCTATAAGAGAGATGGATCTTTTTCTTCCCCCTCCCTTTTTCATTCTTCTGAGAGGACAAACCTTTGTTATATGCATTCTTCTGGACATGAAGGGAAAGTTCTTTTGCCCCCTCAGTCTGAAAGAGAAGGAGAACGAATAGACCTGCCACTGGCAGGACTGGAAAAAGTGAAAGGCTCCTTGTCCTTTTCTTTACTGTCATGCTTATGCTTGTGTTTATGCTTATGTTTGTGCTTCTTCTTCTTTTTCTTGTGCTCATGGTGGTGGTGGTGATGGTGGTCACCATGCTTGGAGGACGTGGACTCCTTAGGAAACACTGCAAGTGGCGCTGCTGCCACTGGATGCATGCTCATCTCCAAAGGTGACTGTTCTTTACCTTCAAGAGTAAAAAACACCTAAATGAATTCCTGTTGGTAATGAGGAAAATGAAACTAAAGAAATAGGAAGCTGAAGACAGTATAGAAAAATGGATTCCCAACTGTTTATTACTTCCATTAGGAATAGAGAAAGTATCTAGAAAAGATATTCAATTAGTTATACACACAGTTTTCAGTATTTTGGCCATACAGTTGAATATTTTAGATCCTGATAATCTACACAAATTATGATGTATACCAGTGTTCCACCAAATCATCTTTTTTTTTTTTCTTTTGTTTCTTTTGGAGAGGTTTATGCTATAGGGCACACACACTCGCCAGAAAGACAGAGACAGAGGGACAAAAAGTGAGAAATCACTCCCCAGGGGGAATGACCACGCCACAATCCCTTCTCCTCTATTCTCCCCTTGGGATCTTGGGCATGCATGCACATGTGCCTGGCGTGAGTTTAAGCTACCAGGTCCGGGACTCAAACAGCAGTTGATCACATGGGAGTCCAGTGACATAGCCATTATGCCAACTGCTGGTCCCCAAATCTTAAAAATTAACATTTTATATGTGATTATGTGTTTTAGGTTAGAACCTATGTTCATCAATGAAAAAAAAAAAAACTTCAACTATAATTTTGCCCTAATGTATTACAGGGTGAAATGGCAGTATTTTAATTTGTGCCATCTGAAGGACACACACACAAACATGTTACCCTAGATACTGGTAATGATCTCTCAGTAAAAATCCAACATTCTTGTAAGACCATTTCTGGAGATAAGCAAGAGTGAAATCCAAAACCCAGAAAAGGTGAAGAGTCTATAAAAAGAACATCTCTATGTAAAGTTAGTGATAGGTCAGTAAAAAAGAAAGGAATTGGTAATTAGGAGACTCATGTCCTAGACTAGGTTGTCTTGTCAGCCTTCAGCATATACTTTCTCTCTCTCAGAATCTAAAAATCTAGATCACATGCCTTGCAAGGTTCTTTACAGTTCTAACATTCCATCAGAGTAAGAATCTCCAATAGTAGCTCACGGACTCTAACATATAGGAATTTCTGTGAGGCTGAGGTTGAATAAGATGTCAGAGTTCAATTCCTAGTCCAACCTAAACAGGCTGGGTGCAGTGGTATGCACCTGTAACCCTAGCTAACTGAGAAACTGGGGCAAAGAATAGCGAAGGCAAGACCCTGTCAGAAATACACCGCTCCCCCTACCTTCCATGCATGTGAGTCACACGCTCTCTTATCTTTTCCCAGACCAATAGGCCTATAATCCTTGGGCCATATTCTGAAAAACAATTCTCTCTGTTTTAGTATAGGTTAACGGTATTGCTTTCCATGTATCAAACTAAGCAAAAAGCCTAAAAAAGTCATCTGAGATTCCTTCCCTTCCAGACATATGTAGTCTCAAATCTTGTCAATTCTCTTAAATTTGTCCCTGCCCCCAATCCTGTCAGTGAGTACATTAATTCAGACCCCCTCACCTCACCTTACAGCACTAGTCTCCTATTAAGTGCGTCCTCTGCTTGAAGTGTCTAATACTCTAACCTATTCTTTACAGTTAGACAGCAGTGGTTCTTAGAATGACAGGGGCAATGTTGCTCCCCAAGTGCTACTTGGCAATATCTGGAGACATTTTTGGTTGTCATAACTAGGGTGGGAGAAGAAAGTATTACAGGCATCCTGAGGATAGAGACCAGGTATCCTGCCAAACACCCTAGAGTGCACAGGACAGCCCTCACAATGAAGACTTAGCACGCCTAAAACGTCAGTAGTGTTGAGGTTGGAAAACCATGCTGTACAGTGCTCTTCCTCAAAACAAAGCTGACAATGTTCTCTAATCAAAACAGCTGATCCTGGGGACCAGCAGTTAGCGTAATGGCTATGTCGCTGGACTCCCACATAGTCGACCGCGATTTGCGTCCCGGACCCGGTGGCTTAAACTCACGCCGGGCGCGTGTGCGTGCGTGCCCAAGATCCCGGGAGGAGAATGGAGGAGAAGGGATTGCGGCGTGGCCATCCCCCCTGGGGGGTGATTTCCTGCTTTCTGTCTCTCTCTCTCTCTCTGTCTGTCTGGCGAGCGCATGCGCCCTATAGCAAAAACCTCTCCAAAAAAAAAAAAAAAAAAAAAAAAAAAACCAGCTGATCCTACTGACAAAAGATAAGAAAGCTCCTTGGACTTCAGTGCAGAAAATGCTGAAAAAAAGTTACACATTTTAATACAAATCAGCTAAAAAAGAGAGACTTTGCACTGAAATACACTTCAATGCAGCAAGTTTCTTTTTAATAAAGTAATTTCTTAGTGCTAATCTGGGTCTAAAACCATGGTTTTCACCAAAACAGGCATTACCACAGAAGTTTTATAAAAATAGCACTGCAGCAGTACTTTTTTCTTTTATTCATGCTAGAGCATGTACATGCACACAAGAAAGACAGAGACAAAGCGCCTCCTCCTGAAGCCTCTTCACACAGCAAGCTTTCTTCCTCCAATTCTCCATCCCTTCAAGACCCTGGGCACACTCCTGTCCAGCCTCTCGCCACCAGGGCCAGGACTCAACCTGTAGTCAGCCAAGTGGGACCTTGCTTCCTCTGCACAGTGTTTAACTGCTGCTCTATAAGGGCTGGCTGGGCAGCACTCACTTTATTGAGAATACACATTGTGTCCCCGAATTGCCTTTCCAGCCTGTCTTCTACTCTTCCTTTCTACACACTGGAGGCTAGCTCTTTCTTAATCCCGTGTAAATGCTATCTCCCTGGAACACTCATCCCTTATTTCTGGTGTGACTCACATGTTCATTGAAGAAGTATTGGAAACAATATGGGAACTGGGAAACAAGTGGTGAACTAAACAGATCTCAGCCTTCCTAGAAATTACAAACGTGCAATGGAGAAAGAAATGAAGTATATCTGAGTAATTAAAAAGACAAAACAGTGAAGCAGCACAATAAGAGATTTAAATTAATTGGGGGAGGGGAGGGATCAGAAAGGCAAGACTCTTTTTTCAAAGAGTAATGGTTAAACTGTAACCTACAGGAGGGAGCTAACAGTGAAAGAAAGAACATTTTAGAATCTGTAATGATTTAAAACTTAGTTCAAATGTTTCTTGGGAAGTTTTCCCAAACTGCCCAAAAGAATTGGTTCCTTCATGTTCCCACAATACAATACAAATAGCAAGATTGAGGCACAGAGAGATTAAGTAATTTGCCACAAGGGATACTGGCAGATGTGAGGGACGAATCCAAAGAACCCTTACTCAAGAATCTGTACTCTTAACCACTGTGCCCCGGTGTCCATCTGCACATATGTAGATTGCAGTATCTTTTCTCATCTTTGAGTTTCTTCCAATAGACTAAAAGTTTCTAGAGTATAGGGAGTTAATCTTTTTCGTCTTTGTATTCCAATAAATCGCAAAGTGTCTAACATTCCTTTTTCCCTCTACCTTCCCACCCCAGGAAAGGCTAGCTAAATAAATGAACCAATTAATAAAACAATGATATCATTGTGTTTCTTTTTAAGTAGAATGTCAGATGAACTTAGTCCCACTAAATAGAATTTGAAGGTCACTAATTTTGAAGCTAGAGAGGCACACAAACAATTAGAATTCAAATTGTTTTTACTGACTCTTTAACTTCCTTTGTGACAAGACACTGTTCCGGCACTTTAGAACAAGAGAACAAGTAAGACAACGCTTCTGTCCTCACAGATTATTCATTTTACTATTGTAAAATTATAAAGGGCTGGTCCTAGGGGCCAAGTGAGTAAGGGTGTCAGATTCCACATGGGTGTCTGTGGTTTGAATACTGGGCCCTGCGGCTTGAAAAGCACAGTGGGCATGAGTGTGTGTCCAAACTCCCCATAGGATGGAGAAATGGAGAAGAAGGGACCATGATATGGCCATACCCCATTGGAGGGTGCTTTCTCCCCCACCTCTGTTTCCCTTTCTCTGTTGAGTACACATGCCGTCTGGTGATTAAACAAACAAAAAATCCCAAAATAAACCTAAGAAACAAAAATTATATTCTTAATATTCATTTTTTTAAAATAAAGCCAACCCTAATACTAATGTAAAAGCTAAGTAGATTATTTATATAGAGAAGCATGTTTGGAGAACTATGCTGCCTGTAATAGTTGGTACCCAGGTATTTTTCATGAGAAAAATTTTCAGAGACTATCTGATTTATAATTTCAGCCAAATGTACCACCATGAGTTTAATTCAGATTTTACTGAATTACATGATTATGTTCTCAGTTCCATAATTATGGAAAAACAGGCTCAGACCTAATAGAATATATAGCCAGATGATAAGGAGAAGTAATAAGAGATTAAAGCCAAATAAACAAATTCCTTTAGTTCCCATTCATTATTTGGTCATTGCACATCAACAGATTTTTGAACCTTCTAGTTAGTGCTGCCTGTACTCCTGGGAGTCTACAGTCTTTTTCTGAACTGAGAAAAGTTTCACTGTTTAATCCCAAACACCTGCCATACAACCCGGATCACAAAAAAGCCGATAATTTTACTGGGGCCTATATGTCTCAGCAGAGGCAACTGCCAAATGGACAACCGTGTGTTCCAGAAGGTACTGTTTTCCAAAGAATACTTACATCCATTTCAAAAATGAGTATCATTTCTAACTAGTAGCCTTCTAGTTGGTATTAAAATATATTGATTACAATTTTGCATTTGTCTTGATTTACATGAGGTCTATTAAGAAGAAAACAGATTAGATAGCTCCAAGGATAAAGGTTTGAGGAACCTGGGCTCCTACAACAAATGGCTGACTCCCGGTCTGGGACAGAACACAAGACAAGTCCTAAAGATCTGGTGTTAACAGAAAGGAAGTTAAAGCTCTGTCAAACAGATTTAACAGTGAACTTAGGAGGCTCTCACTGTCCAAAAAGGGGACAACTGGAATATTAAAAAAAGATAATAATTGTGGGATCAGCTTATGGCATTTAATGGTTGCATTGCTAAACTCCCATGTAGTTGACCATGGTTCTAGTCCTGGACCCAGTGGCTTAAAAGTCATGCCAGGTGTGTGTGCCCAAGATCCCAGTAGGAGAATGGAGGAGAAGGGACTATACAGAGTGGCCATCCTGCCTGGGGGTGATTTCTCGCTGTCTCTCTGTCTCACGCATGTGCCGTATAGCCAAAAATAAATAAATAAATAATAATTATAACAAACTGAAACTGACTGATCATTACTGGAGGATGTTAGTCAACCAATTCATTATTTGAAAAATCATTAAAAAAATAGAAAGTATCAAGCATTATCTTTATCTTCCTATCTGATCTATATACCACTGAGTGTTATATTAGATGAAAAGAAATTTAGCTTTATGGAAACAACTCAGTTTATAAATAAAAAAGCAAGGCTGAATTGGAATGTCACCTTCTTACAATCCCTAATGAATTAGTGGATCTAGGTCCTGAACATCTACAGCAGTTTATCTCAAAAAAGAGTCAACTGGATGTTGTATGCTTCCAGACAGAAAAACACACCACCATCTATAAACCTAAATTCAATTAAGTTTCTAAATATAACTATAAATTTATAGGAACTACAGAGAACAATAACAGTTAATTATACTATAGGTATACAATTAGCAAAATGCAGACTAAAAGCTACAGCTTAAAAACCTGGTTTCCTTAACAAATACTTTGTAAAGGGGGTGAGGAATCAAAGCAATATGAACTGGAAATTTCATATTAAAATGATATAAGGGATGTATTGCAAATTGCAAAGTGGACCCTATGCAAACATTAAATAAATTAATTAAAAGTAAAAATAAAATATCATTTATTAATAAATTGAAATATATTAAAGTGATTGGATATTTAATTATATCAGTTATTAAATTATTCAAGCATAATGACAGTAATGTGGTTATGATTTTTTAAAGCCCTATCTTTCAGAGTAGTATATTCATTAAATTAGAGAGAGATTTTTGCTATAGGGCGCGTGTGCTTGCCAGAGAGACGGAAAGACAGAAAGTGAGAAATCACCCTCCATGGGGGATGACCACATCACAATCCCTTCTCCTCCATTTTCCTCTCAGTATTTTGGGCACACACGCACACACACTTGGTGTGAGATTAAGCCGCCGGGTCCAGGACTCAAACTGTAGTCAACTATGTTGGAGTCCAGTGACATAACCATTATGCCATCTGCTAGTCACTGTATATTAATTTATAAGTAAAATTATATGAAGTAGGATCTACTTAAAAATAATTCAGAAGAGCAGAAATGAGTAAGAGCATAGATTAATCAAGACTGACAATGAGCTGATCATTGTTGAAACTAGGTAACAGATACATGAGGGTTCATTATGTTAGTTTTTCATAATACTGTTTTTTAAAAAGGAGGAGATGGGCCCAGTAGGTGACACAAAGGTTAAGGTCAATGGATCCCGCATGGCCATCTGAGCAGTTTGAGTCCTGGACCTCTCAGCTTGAAAAACAAGTTAGGCATGTATGTATGCGTGCCAAAATTCCAGGAGGAGAATGGAGGAGAGGGGACTGCAGCATGGCCATCCCCACTGGGGGGTGAGTTCTCACTTGCCCTCTCTCTTAGTTTGTCTTTAGCAAGTACATGTGACCTGCAACAAGCTAGAACAACAAAAAAGGGAAGATAAGGCAAATTGGCAATTTCCATGAAAATGTTAAAGGTTCACATTCTTATTTATTTATTTTAGTTTTTGCCATAGGGCCTGTGCACTTGCCTGAGAGAGAACGAAAGAGACAGAGAGAGTGAAAGTGAGAAATCGCCCCCCAGGGTAGATCACATTGCAATCCTTTCTGGATTTTGGGTGCACACACACACACACACACACACACACACACATATCCGGCATTATTTTCAAGCTGCTGGGTCCAGGACTCGAACTGTGGTCGGCCACGTGGGAGGCCAGCGTCTTACCCACTATGACACTTATTGGCCCCAAGGTTCATATTCTCTAATTTAGAAAGTTGATTTCTAGAAATTTATTTCACTAATATGTTCCTACATATGTGCAAAGAGACACAACAATTTTATTTAGAAGTATTTATAATAGTGAAATACCTGACCTACCTAATGTTATCTTTTCATCAACAAACTTAAGTACTTCAGTTTCATTTAATATAGCTGACATATATTTTCTGTTTGCTTACTCTATATCATTCCTGAGTAATTTTTACCAGGCTTAATCCAAGGTGTTAAGGAAGTATAATTTCTTTCCCATGTGGAACTGTATTACCTATTAGATTTGGGACACACATGAGCTTATTTTCACAGCACCATAATGAAGTCTTCTATAGAAGCTCTATGAAGAAAATGCATTTATTACCCTCCTTGGGCACACATACACATAATTTCACATATGACTCCAGGGAATTATAAGATGCCTAGGAACTTGAGATCCACTCACATTTAGGCATCAGTCATTTTTAAGCTAATAAGAGCCCCTTTAGTGACCTAAAATACATGTTTCTACATATCAGAGAAAGGAGATAATTTTATATACATATATATATACACACACACACATGTATATATATATATACATACGTATACATGTGCATATACATACACATACATATACAAAGGAGGGGTCACATACATATATATGTATATGGGGTACATATATACATATATACGCATAGAGGTCATATACATATGTGTGTGTGTGTGTGTGTGTGTGTGTGTGTATGTAAAATTAATTCACAATACTATGATTTCCCTATTTCACATCATATGGAAGAACAAAAGAGATACTCAGAGTTTTGTTGTTCTATCAAAAATAAAATCTTTCCCGGAGAACAAATAAACTAAACCATGAATAAGAGCAATCAATTCAACTAACGTAAAACATACAGAAAGAGGTACTTAATATAATAATGTGAAAGTTTTTCAGCCCATCTAATAAAAGTGCTGATAAGCAGTGAATAATCTACTATTAAATTCATTTGCATTAGGTGTATGTTTAAATTTAACACAAAACCTGTAGTTTCCATTAAGAAAGGAATAAAATCTTTTTACTGAATTCCTTAGATCTCTGTAAAAAAATTAAAAAGTATAACATCATATAATTATAATTTGAGGATTAAAAAAATCAAAGTCTGTTTTTTCTATTAAAGTTAAAAAAAAAAAAAGACCTCTAGGGCAGGCTGTAGAGTTCTGTAATTTTTATTTTAATTAAAATACTTTTTTCATGTACCAGAACTGTGCTTTTCTGACTTATGCAAGAAGGCGTTACATAACACAGCAGCCCTAGTTCAGCAGCTGCGGGAACTTCTTCACAGAAGTCACCAGGGGATTCCCTCCACTCCCTGCTCCCCTACCCTTCTCTCCCCTTCATCACTGAGTAACCCGGGAGAAAGCCCAGCTGCCTCAGGCCTTTGCAGACAGAAGTGGAGAGGCAGTTTCAGGGATGGGAAAGCAGGAGTATGGATATGCTGAATCCCATCACCATGGAAACCATACTGCCCTTTCTCCATATTTCCTTCCTTACCTCACAAAAAGGAAAATAGTAACATAATAAAGGAAAATACTCTTTTCACTTCTTTCTTACCCCAATGGCTTAACCTACCACCCATATATAATCCCACCCTAAAATATTCTTCTAAGATATGCAAGGAAATCTGGCTCCTGATTCAAAAGAAGTAATCTACGACTTCATTTCAACTCACGGATAAAGGAAGAAGAGTCCTCAAACTCAAAAGGCTTGAACCTGAGGAAGCGGCATAAATGAGTAAGGGGACTATTAGGTGCAGTAGAAGGGTTCAATGAGGGTCTGCCTCTTGGTTCAGTCTGTTTAAGGAAATACTGGAAATCCAGATTTTCCTGTGTAACATCTACATTTTTGGTTAACTAGTTAAAAAACATTCTAAGGCTTATGCAGGCTAAATAAAAGTTCCCTACGTGAGTTACGGCCCCCCGAGACCCCACTTGTGAACTTTAATCTAAAATCCCTAGAGATCTGAGAGGTCATAGATCCGTTTACCAGTGTTCTGTCTCCCTCCTGACTGATTCTCAACCCCAGGACAAGGTGGCTACTGCAGTAGGGGCTCTTGCTGGGAGATAGGGAGAAAGGGAAGTTCCTCTTTTACTGACAATTTTGTTTTTACATGGGGTAGGATAAAACTGATTCCAATATTCCGAAAGATGGAGCTCTGAGTGCCCCTTCTCACAGAAACAAAGATTAGGTTTGATACTTCTATTCTTTATGCATGGTGTGAGCTAAAGGGCTATTATTAGACTAGGTTGGGAATGCTACTTAGCGAATAACACAATGTTTCTATGGAAAAACTGTATTCAAAATTCCAAAATAAGGGCAAGCCAGTAGCATGGTATTTGGGGCAGCTGAATGCCACATGGTTGGACACAAGGTTGAAATCCTGCACCTGGTGGCTTCGAAAGCATGATGTGCACATGTGCAAACATACCCCAAATCCCGTCCCTCCAGGGAGGTGCCTTCTCACTCCACATCCCACCCTCTGCAAGCCACATGCCCTATGGCAAATTAAAAAGAAAGTTGCAAAATAATACAAGTGTTAATAAATCTTTGCAACACTTTTCTAAATTCTAAAGTCTACATTGATTTTTAGACTTGCTCAGTGGTCTTAAGAGTACATTTAAAGGAAATTACAAAGTTGCATTAAAGAATATATTCAAATTTTAGTTTAACAGATCAGTCCATGTAACTGGTAAACCTTCTGCTTCATGACACAAAAATAGGGAACCAGCAGTTAACGTAATGGTTATGTCGCTGGACTCCCATGTAGTTGACCGCGGTTCGCGTCCCGGACCCGGTGGCTTAAAACTCACGCTGGGCACATGTGCGTGCGTGCCCAAGATCCCGAGAGGAGAATGGAGGAGAAGGGATTGCGGCATGTCCATCCCCCCCGGGGGGTGATTTCTCGCTTTCTGTCTCTATGTTTCTCTCTGTCTGTCTGGCGAGCGCACACGCCCTATAGCGAAAACCTCTCCAAAAAAAATATTCTTCACTGATACCAGCCAAAGCTATAATTTTAATGCTTTCCTACTCCCTGCTTCTAGCCCTTTATTTCTCCCGAGTCTTTCCATTTGCCACTAGAATTAAAGTAAAAATGTATTTTTGGGACCAGCAGTTAGCGTAATGGCTATGTCACTGGACTCCCATGTAGTCAACTGTGGTTCGAGTCCTGGACCCGGTGGGTTAAAACTCATGTCGGGCACGTGTGTGTGCGTGCCCAAGATCCTGAGAAGAGAATGGAGGAGAAGGGATTGTGGTGTGGCCATCCCCCCGGGGAGTGATTTCTCGCTTTCTGTCTCTCTCTCTCTCTGTCTGTCTGGCGAGCGCACACGCCCTATAGCAAAAACCTCTCAAAAAAAAAAAAAATGTATTTTTAAGAGCAATACGGAACAATGATATCAAGGCACAAAAAGGTGTTAAGATTCGTTCCTACTTATGTCAATTTTCCACAAAGCAAAACAGATTCAGATTTTTTTGAATATGAATTATTTGACTCCTGAAAATTTAGAGAGTTAATTTTCTTAAAGACAGGCAGAAGCATTATTCTCAAACTATATCAAGACATATGAAACTCTCTAAAGATTGTAATTTGAACCAAGTAGGAAATTCTGTGACTGGTAGTCTGACAACATGAGCAGGAAGTCCTAAGATGCCAGCGAAGCAGGCATCTACATGTGAGTCACTGTTATCAGGGGTTGCAGCTAGACCCCCTGGCGCCAAGAGGGGAAGGTTATCTAACTTTTACTGCTTACCCAGTTATAAAAAGACCTAGAGAATGTACCTTTCTTCTCCTCCCACAGCTAACATGCACACACAGACACTGTCGCAGATGCGTGCCCGGTATTTTACCTTCCACTAATGCTCAGTGTCGTCTCTATGCACGTGCTCCCACCTTCAGAGTCGACACTGGTCATGTGCACCACTCCCCCTAACTGACAATAACATTCTCCTCACCAAACAAGAAGTACACACGTGCAACAAGAGCCCAAGAAAACAAACAAGAGAGCAGTTACAGTGACAGACCTCTCCTCCTAAACATCCATGACAAAACCCCACAATAAAAGTAACACCTAAAACCCATTCCCAGTACAGCTGTGGCCTCACGGCTTGCCCAGCCGGACCCTTTCCCAGGTATACTGTACCATTAAACTTCTTATTATTTGTCTTATGATTGTGGCTTTATCTGTATCTTGGGACAAGTATCTAACCTCAGAGGTCTAAACCCAGAGAACTAAGTATCCTATCACAATGAGCCCTGGCTCCACATCCTATAATAATTCTTAATGTGCAGCAACATTTTTTAAGGGTTTTTTTTTTTTTGCCCCAGGGTGCCTGTGTTTGCCAGAGAGAAGCAGAAACAGCACTGAGAGAGAAAGTGAGAAATCACCCTCCAGTGAGGATGTCTACACTGCAATCCCTTCTTCTCAATTCTCCTCAATTTGGACACACATGCCATGTACTCAGCATGATTTTCAAGCTGCCAGGTCCAGGACTTGAACAACAGTCAACCATGTGGAAGTTCAGCTCCTTAACCACCATGCCACCAGTAAAATTTTAAGAAGCATAATGATGATAAGGCAAAATTATTATATGCCAAAACCAAAACCAAAAGCAAGAGAAAATCAGAAAAAGCTAAGTGTCAAAATTCATCTATCAGAGGAAATGCTAGTTTCCAGCTGATTTCCTTTTAAAATAAATTTTATGTGAAATCTATTATAGTAAATGCAATAAGCACATAAAAAATTATAAGTAGCCAACGGTCTAGGGTATCTACACCAAAATATTTTGCAGTACTGCCTTTGCTTGAAGTCTCCTATTAATCACAGTTAATCCCTAAGCTCCTCCAATCAATAAACAGTACTTTTTTGTTTATATCAGACAAAACCATGGTTTGTATAAGCAAAACTCATCAGTTAAACATAACAAAAGTTCACAAATCTTAAAGTCTGACTAATGACTTTTGGAAAAACTATTCTCTAAAAATTATTTTGCTTATGTTTCCTGTTTTTCACTCCCTACTCCTTCAAATCTTAAAGACAGAATCTTTTGTTCATGGTAGTTCATTGGTATTGAATGTTTAACTCTTTATTTATATTATAATCTTCTCTTTGCAAGCAACAGAGGAACAGAATAAGTAGATGATGATGTAGAACAGAACAAGCCAAAAACAAATCTGAATTAACTTTCACAAATTTAAGCCCAAATAGTAGAAAATACAGTAACTTAAAAATGGAACATGTTATAGTTATTTAGGCATAGCACCAAATCTTCATAAAGAAATCATCAAAACCTGAGGGAGAAATGGGTTGTTGATTTAAGTATTTTATAAAGGCATAAAGGTACAGATTTGATGGTTTCTACTGAAGTTAGTCTGTCATATTATTCTTAGAAAGAGCACCACAAGTAAACAGTAAAATAGTATCTTTGAAAGGCATAATAAGGGATGATTTTTTTTTCTCATCTACTTTTTTGTTATTTCCAGGTTCTCTATTGGAA
Organism: Tupaia tana; assembly: GCA_026018925.1. Taxonomy (NCBI): domain Eukaryota; kingdom Metazoa; phylum Chordata; class Mammalia; order Scandentia; family Tupaiidae; genus Tupaia; species Tupaia tana. Next base: position 73,008,093 of record JAKSZU010000008.1, read on the forward strand.
AACAAGGGAACATTGTTTGGAAATAGGAAAAAGTCTAACCTAAAACAGTCTTTAGAGCTCAAACCTATATTCTCTCTTTTTTTTTTTGTATATATATTTAATTTTCATTAGAAAAATATTATTTATACCAAATTTTGGTTCAGATTCTTCTCCTATATTTCTACTATTCAAATGTAAATAATTTTACTCAGGTTAAAGCAGAATCACATATCTAACATGAGAATTAAGTATTTCACATCAGTAAGTAAACATGATTAAACTGAATTATGTGTGCTCTTGATGATTTCTCAGGAACATTAAACTCTTCTTTCCTCTACGTCATTTCCCTTTGCTTTTCTTTAGAGTAAAATGTAATGAGTGTCTCCTCTACATTTAATAATATGGTTGTACATTAAGTGTAATTTAGAACATTAGTAACTAATCTTCAATCATATTCAACTCCCCTTATTATATGCATTCTGTAATAACTTCAGATATTTTACTCAAATTTATACTTTTATCAGTTGTAAAAAATTAAGATGTTAGTTTAAAAATATAACGAAAGTTCCAGACTAAACAGCACTGGCCCACTTACAGTCACGTGGTTGTGAGTGGTCCTCGGAAGGCTACTGCTTCACTCTCAACTAGGGCTCCTCTGGGTAAAGCAGCAACCTGGTAAGCAGCTCTAGCAGGAAAGCTACTCTTGAAATACTGTTTATAGATTTTGTTGACAGTATCAAAGTCATTTATGTCAGCCAACAAAACAGTTGTTTTTGCCACATTACTGTAGTCACAGCCGCAGCTTTCAGAATCTTGCCCATGTTTATAAGAGCTTGCTTAGCTTCTTCCACCACCCCTCCTGACACAAGCTATCCACACGAAGGGTTTATACCCAGTTGTCCTGAAATGTAAATGGTCCTATCCACTAACACAGCTTGACTGTAGGTACCAATGGCCTCTGGAGCGTTTATGGTGCGGAGTAATTTTGAGCAGATAATTTAATTCTATGATTTGTTCTTGAGAGAAAATAACTAATTCATTAATTTTACCTGTTCCCTTCCGTGCAAGTTCCAGACTCCACTGGGGTTTTGTGGTAGGTGTGCCATCACAGCCCGATAAATGCTGGGGTATTAAAGCAGATCGAGAGCTGGCTGGCCGATGCTTAGAGAGCCCTAAATGCCAGACAAGAGGAAAAGAAGGGATTTCTTTTTCCTTCAAGTAAACAAACAATAACAAAAAAAGCCTACTAGGTTTCTCTGTTAGCCTTAAAATCAGAGGTAGTTCAACCATAATAAAAAGAATATTATTTTAAAACCACTAAGGATTCCATGTAATTCAATGTTTGACTAGTTTCTAGAAGCTTAAGTCTGAGAAAAATATGCATTTGAGAGAAATACTAAGCTTGAATGACTTGTTGAACATATGCTTTAGATCGTATAGTTTGAGCCAGGAACTATTTCATGTATTTATTACTTATGTGGAATTTTGCATATAACATTTGTCCACTCCCCCAAAATTTACTAATACATTTCTTTATAAAATTTACTCAATAAATAGATTAAAAGAATTTAGGGATGGGACCAGCAGTTAGCGTTATGGCTATGTCGCTGGACTCCCATGTAGTCAACCACGGTTCGAGTCCTGAATTCGGTGGCTTAAACTCACGCTGGGTGCGTGTGTGCGCATGTTCAAGATCCCGAGAGGAGATGGAGGAGAAGGGATTGTGGCATGGCCATACCCCCTGGGGGTGATTTCTCACTTTCTGTCTGTCTCTCTCTGTCTTTCTGGTGAGTGCACACGTCCTATAGCAAAAAACCTCTCCAAAAAGACATTTAAAACAAGTGGTTTTTAATGGTATAACTTGAACAACACTGTCCCTCTGTCTTGATTCATTTACTTGTCACATGGAAAAGTCCTATAATTTGGGTCTAGCCCTTAGGATGGGTATTGTAATCTAGGGCAAGTGTTTTAACACCTCTCTGCTCAAGTTTATTTACGTGGATAGAACAGATAAATAACTGGTAGTATCTCTTACAATTAAAAAAACATTCAAAACTTGTCAGTTTTCAAATATATGAACCTCATATTCTACCGAAAACCAAGTTCTCAAATCTACTTGGTCATCAGAAAAGTCATGATGCATTTTCTTTGCATAGAAAAATAAAAATACATCATGGCTTTTTTCTTTTTCTTTATTTTCTTTATTTATTTTTTTGGAGAGGTTTTTGCTATAGGGCGTGTGCGCTCGCCAGACAGACAGAGACAGACAGAGAGATAGAAAGCGAGAAATCACCCCCCAGGGGGGATGGCCATGTCGCAATCCCTTCTCCGTTCTCCTCTTGGGATCTTGGGCATGCACGCACACGAACCCAGCGTGAGTTTTAAGCCACCGGGTCCGGGACGTGAACCGCGGTAGACTACGTGGGAGTCCAGCGACATAGCCATTATGCTAACTGCTGGTCCCACATCATGATTTTTCTAATGACCCAATATTAGATCATCTTAGATTACAAGACAGTGAAAAATAATTTAGGTTTCTAAAACAAAAGCCAAACAAACAAAAAGCAAACCAAGGTGAGTAACAGGGCCTTAGCAAAAAGAAAGAGGAATAGTAGTCAGAAGAAAACAAATAAAACCATTCTCATAATAGAAGAGATACAGTAAAAAGTTAACCTAAATAATTTTACAGTTAGCACTGATGACAGTGCTATGACCAATACAAAAAATGGTAAGCAAATCATCTTACCACTTCCATAAAAATTTAAAAACCAAGTGTAAGTGAACATGAAAGACTGTGCCCTCCTGCTCATGTTCTGAAGCAGCAAGAAGAAGCCCCTGGGTCTTGGACCTTCAAACCGTGGGCTGAATAAGCCTATTTTTCATAAATCACCCAGTTTCAGGTATCTCCTGTTATTAGTAATGAAACAGAGTAGAACTGGCTACTTTTAAACTTTACAGTTATTCATTTGAAAATTATGCCACACACTTTAGAACAGTGATATCACATGAACTCCCTCCATCTCCACAGTGGTGACACTGCACTAATCTTACCTGGAGTTGAGGGCCTTTCAAGCATGTTCAAATGATGGGAAATGAAAGCCTGGCTATCGTGAACGGTATCCATATCAATCTCCTCCTCATCTTGAGAATTTGAAAACTAAAGCAGACGCACAAAGTAAAGGAACAGAAAAGAACCGTTAGCCATTACATAACTTTACCTTTGGATCTTAGCTGTTAGAAAAAGTAGACAGGAGAAGACAAAGGATATACCCCCACTTAATCTTAAAAGGAAAAGTAGTCTCTTTTCCTCAAAAGGTATCAAGAGAGAGAAAAGATTATGTAGTCCAAACTCTAAAAGAAGCTAATTAAAAATTACTGAAAATAGAAAAGCAACTAAAATCTACTCCTACATTGTGGGAATGTGCACATTCTCTCCCAAACAGAGAAGGAGTATGTGACAACAGAAGTTAGTAAGTAACTGAAATGTCTTAGAAGGACATTTGAGTTCTTTTATGATTTGGTCTATCCCAAGTGTTCCTGCTAAGGAAAAGCCATTCCAAGTGTTCAAAAAGGTTTACAAGACGGTGAATTCCTACACTGTTAATACAGGTTTAACCTGTATTTCTTACTCTGATTTTGAGTTTGACTTTACTGCTATCCTCATTCTTCTCCAGTATTTGACCAGGTTCTAGTGGGGACCCCAGTGGTGTGTCAGCCTTCCTCTTCACTCCCTGCTGATGAGCTGATATATTACATGGTGCTTCCTTGGCAAGGTGATCATCTTCCTGCGGCAATATTTAAGATCAAAATTAGATTTCTGAAGACGAGTAACTCATGTTGTAGCTGAAAACTAATAGCTACAGCAACCATGCAGATTAGAGCATGCCCAGTGGCCAGAAGTTATCAGCGATGGGCTTAAAATAAATTTTACATTTCTTGTTTGCTGGTCTATTTTTGGGAACAAGAGAGGTATAAAAGTAAACTTTTAGTGCTATCTCAAAAGACTATGTCTTTTGGTGTCATTTTCTCCTCTATCCTGATGGATGAATGTGAAAAAAATGAATATATATGGGCAGGAATTATAAACATATTCATTTTCACAGGTTTATACATATGTAAACCTGTAAGAGCTCTTTTGTGACTCTCTTTTTCTACTTAAGGATTTGTCTTAGTCTTCATAACCCAAAATCCAGCACATATTTTAAACTTATAACAAGTATGGTTTTATGCCAGAAAATTTAGGTGAATAAATAAATAAATATAAAATTGCTAATTAGCACAGAGAAATCTTAGTTTCAAAGTGTCAAAACACCAGTAGGGAATTGCCAGGCAAGTAATCTGGTCTAAATATTGGTGAAAAATGAAGCTTGAAACATTGAAGATATTTTTTGTCATCAATTGGAAAATAATTTCTGGAAAACTTTCTTTCAATTTTAGTAAAATAGTTAATATGCACACTATAGGCCTTTCTATAAAAAGTGCAGTAATTCTGTATGCACGGCTAGAAATAAAAGCTTTTCTAAAGACTCAGACACACACACACACATAAATATAAATTACAAAAATGTAATTTTCCATCTCCTCTCAGATCAGCAGATTTATGGGATTTATTCATTCAGTAAGCATCTGCCAGGCACTAGTATATATAAAACTGTGCTAGATATTACAGAGAGTAATAAAAAACACAATTTACAAGCTTGTCATTAGCACAAGACAGATTAAATATTCCTTTCTCTTTTCCACTACTCAGAGAAGAAATTCTGGGTTCAGACAAAAACATCTATGTCATGACAAAAGAAGTACATGGACTGGCAACACCTCATTTGTTAGGTGCAGTTATATAGCTGTCAGTGGCATTTTGTAAACTGAAAAGTGCCACACAAATGTCAGTCAACCAGTTTCTTACACAGCACAATAAACTATATAATTCACTTGCTCCCGGGAAGCAATCTCTTCTATAGATGGCTCAATATAATAAAACCGTATCTTTTGTAATACACACAATTCTTACAGGGTTCTGAAATCCAACCAGCTGTGCATGACTGCTTGGATTAATCGCAGCTTCCTGGTTGCCTGTTATGACCTCTGGAATTATGGTAGGATTCAAGACAGCTTTTTTCTCCTTTAGATTAAGAACCAAACCAAGTTCTGGTAAGGGTAAACAAGAAGGTCTACTGAGGCCAAAAAGTGTAAAGTACAAATCCACAGCACCGCACCGTAACCTCCAGTCATGTGAAGTACCTAAGAAGTAAATAAAGAGATAAAGTCAGTATGCATGCGCATTCACATGTTTTTAACCCTTCTGGAACCTATAAACAGGGAATTTTGTACCTGAAAAGGCTTTATTGTCATAACTTTCTTCTTACAAAAATGAATACTAGACATCAACCTAAATCTAATATTCCCCAAATAGTATTTGTTCTGGCCTCAAATATTACTTTTAATTATTCCTCCTCAGTAAGTATTCCACATTCACTCATTCTTTCTGTTTACCCTGTCTGATTCTCCTCACTAATAGCTTGTTAGGAAGATAGCATTCTCTGAGTCTTCACATACCCTAGCATTGAAACAAATTCTACCTTTAGACATTGCTTTTATGTTTTCAATATGGTAAGAAACCATAAAAATGACATAAAATAATACAATTCTAAAACTTGGTCTTATTGTAGGCAAGGAAAATACACTAAACACCTTTATATTTGGGTTGTTGTACTAAGTATAAAATTATATTTATATATGTGTGTGTGTGTGTGTGTGTGTGTGTGTGTGTGTATACATCTATGTAGGGTCATCAGAAAAGTCATGACATATTTTTCTATGCAAAAATGTGTCATGACTTTTCCAATAACTCAATACAAACAAGAAATAAGCAAACCATAACAAACACGTACTTGATCAGAAAACTGTGTAGAAATTCAGTTCAAAGTTATTGGAGACTAGAGGTAGTTCTTCTGACTTCTCTGAGTCTGAACTTTTTAGTTCCAAAATAAGAGTTTTAGACTCAAATTACACCTTACCCAATAGCAACGACAGATCAGAGTACACTGATCTCAAGGATTCTTTCTTTTTTCCCCTAGCAGAGCACTTCCATAGACAATGTCACCAAAGAGAACTGTCCAAGATGAAGTCTGTCATCTCAGATGAGAAAATCTCTATGGTTGCTAGATTTCTGTTATATTTAAAACGATCTAGAGAATTTAAAACAAGAGAATGGAAGGAATATGAACATTTCTACTGATGAGAAAAATAAGCCCAATAATTAGTTTTTACCAAAACTGTAGATTTCAAAAGAGTACCATTAATGTTTAAAAAGGAGCAGCAAAAAGGAAAGATGGTGCTGGAAACTGTTGTACATGATAAACATTATACTTCCTGGTTTTCAACAGCAAATATTAAAATAATAAATTTTAATCTAATAGCAGTGACTCTGATGAGATGAACAGATAAATAATAATAGTATTAATTCTGTAAGAGGAAGTCATAGTCCTAACAGGAGGAAATAAAACTCCCCTGCGTTCACACTGGAAAGTGCACTGTGCTTGGCTGTCCGCAGGCTGGGAAAGAGCTCCATCGTGCCTAAGACACTTGCAGTTTTGCTACTGCGTGATGAGGTAACAGACTTGCAACCCTCTTAGATGCAAAGGAAAGGGGTAAGAGCTCCTACAATCAGGTTTCTACATCACAAAAACTATAGAGAAATTAGAAATGAACAGAACAGTACACTGAAAGTAAGGATTTTATATTGGAAACTTTTTCTTCTCTGGAATATATGTATGTGGAAACATCAATGTCCTGAACATGGCTTTATTTTTTGCAGGCACTCATTACTCTCCTCAAAGCCTTTTACATATGTAAAGATTCCATACAGGGCACAGTACCCAAACCTTGGGACTTATGTTAACAAAGGCTGCAAGGGCTCAACCCTTTGAAAGAAAGAAAGGAATCGTGCCAGAGGTGAGCAATATAGTCTTTGGCAACCAGAGCAGCTGGCCCTGTATTTAAATACTCTAGACACAGGTGCTGCAAGAAAAGAAACGGTTCTTGGGCATTTTATCAGCTGGAAAAACTCAAAGGTTCAAGGTACATTGACTTCGTTTTAGAAGAAAATTAAGCCTTGAAGCAATCAGTATCACCTACTTATATGTGCTGCGAATACCCATCTGAATCCTTCTTTACATGCTGTAAATGACATTGAAACAAACCATACAATTTTTAATTCCTTCAAGTTTTTTTTTTTTTTTAAATTAACTTTAAAAAAAAGAAAATGTGTATTTTGATGAGCAAGGGATTTTGTTTTGCTTTGCTTTTGGAAGTCAGCTTTAGGATGATTAGGCAGTACAGTGAAGGCTGCTAAATGTATTGAACTGCTAAACTGATTTTTGTTACATTTTATTTTTATGTGGACTCTTCAGTTTTGACAGGCCTTCATTATGAATAGAGGAATGCACATGGCTGTTTTGTTACCAAGGGAAGTTCTTAATAGTGCTTTCCCTCTGAAAATGAACTTATACATTAAAATTTTGGGCTAAGAGGGGGCAAAAAATGAATAGCTGTGTTTCTGTTAAAATGACAAGAAAGCGGGTTTGCTCTGAAGCATGGTGGTTAAGGGAACCAGGGTCCTATAAGGCAGACAGGAGTCTGAGGCTTGGCGCCGACAACTTGAAAATCATGACGGGTGTTTGTGTATGTGTGCGCAAAATCCCAACAGGATGGAGAAATGATGAGACTGTGGCATGTCCATGCCCCACTGGGAGTGCTTTCTCCCTCTCTCCCCCTGTCTCTTGCAAGTACACAAGTCTGACAATTTAAAAAAAAAATTACTCCAGACAGAAAAAGTCAGAGATAAAGACAGAACCCTGAAATGAATCCTAAGGTGGCTGTCACATTATCATACTATAATTGAAAGACACAGTGATTAAACACACAAAACAAAAAACCTTCTTCATAATTACCAGGTAATTCTGTAACACTGGACAAATCAATAGCCATGACCAACACAGTTCATTTAGATGATCTTTAAGATCTACTCAGGTATAAAATTATATGATTTCAAGGCAATCAATTTCTTTCAAGAGAGGTCTTTCAACAACTGCTGCTTTCTGTCTTCAGTTAAAGCATTTTGAAGATATTTCTTTAACCTTCTAGCTACCCACCCCCAGTAAGGAATGAACAAATATATGACAAAATGACAGTCATTATTTTCTGTTCTCAGTTAAAATGTTCTTCATTCTGTCTTCATTAGTAGTTACACTTTGGGACCAAGCCTTCTAACCCAAATCAGAACAACATTCAAGAAGAAAGTAGAAAATCCAGTATTGAGGTCTCTATTCTAATTAGAATATGCCTCAAGACAAACATAACCCAAATAGCAATTCTGATCTTACTAAAAAAAAAAAAAAATTATCTCTTCATTTTCTGAGGTAATTGCTATGAAAGCTGATCAAATCAGGGCCAGCAGATGGACTCGCACACGGCCATCCACAGTTCGAGTTCCAGACCTGGTGGCTTACTTTCTCACTCTCTCTGGTGAGCATGCATGCCCCATAGCAAATTTAAAAAATAGTTAAGTAAAATTAAACAAACAGCTCTTTAAAAAAACCGATCAAGTAAAAAAGCTGCTAAGCAGGAAGCTCACTTTAAAAGCTATTGTTTACAGAACATTTCCGAATAAACACTCTCTACTGACTGAAGCTTAGAAATTTATATAGAATTCAGCCAGATAAATATAACAGTCATTGGGTATTACTGTCTTCATCTTTCTGTTCATCTTACACTAAACAAAGAACAAGATTTAGATAGATAGATAGATAGATAGATAGATAGATAGATAGAAAATTTACCTACACAGATGAATTAATATGCTTTCATTTTCTTCTACCTTTTTAATTCTCATAAAAGAAAGAGTACTGGGAGAGACAGATGGAAAAGCACAACTCTGAAACTTTCTAATGTTAATATCCAAATTGTTTATTACTCTGAAAGCTTGGCAAATTCTACCAAACTGAATTAGAAGTTGCCCCTCCTTCTACCCCCTAAAAAGTAGCTGTACACTTCCAAACACTAAAAATTTTTGCATAAATGAAGTTAGCCTTCAATGCCCTGTGTAAATACACACATGTATTTATGTCATTCTTACAGTACTGTGCCAAACACAGAAGAACAACTAAGGGGTAATGGCTGATGCTTTCTTGTAATGACAGACAGCTGATGATATCATCTCAATGAAAGCCTGTATCTTTAGAAATGAAAAACCATTCTTAACCAGGCAAGAGCCGAGAAAGTACTTATATCTTAAATAAAATATAAAAAACTAAAAAAAAAATAATAAAAGGGACCAGCAGTTAACGTAATGGCTATGTCGCTGGACTCCCACGTAGTTGACTGTGGTTCGAATCCCAGACCTGGAGGCTTAAACTCACGCCGGGCGCGTGTGCGTGCGTGCCCAAGATCCCGAGAGGAGAATGGAGGAGAAGGGATTGCGGCGTGGCCATCCCCCCTGGGTGGTGATTTCCTGTTTTCTGTCTCTCTGTCTCTCTCTGTCTGTCTGGCGAGCACACGCGCCCTATAGCAAAAACCTCTCAAAAAATAAAAATAAAATAAAATATAAAACACTAATAAAAATTTCCCATTGAGTTTTTATTTTCCAAGTCTATTTTTAAAATTACTGTCATGCTGGCTTATACATAATTCAGTATCTTAAAGCTATAAAAGGTAGGATCTCATATGTTCTGAATTTTGAAACATTTTCCTTTGGAAAAAGAAAATAATTTCTTTCACTGTGGGGGGAGAAACACCTGCCCACACAGCTAAGAGAAGTCAGCCAGGCTCCAACAACACCTGCACTACATTGCCAATAGCAGAAAACACAGACTCGTGAGGTCCTTTACACGTGGATCCTGATCTATCTTTCCAGATAACACTATTTTCTAAGCATCCTTTTGAAATGTGTGGATTTTACACATAATCTCCCTACCCAACAGATTTTTCTCCTGCTGGACAACTTCTTATTTCTATTCCTAAAGAGCTAGGCTCAAATGTCACCTCTCAATGAACATTCTACTCAGGGTTCATGGCTTTTTTTTTTTTTTTAAGGTTTTTGCCATGGAGTATGTATGCTCACCAGACAGACAGAGACACAGTGAGAAAGAGAGAAATCACCCCCAGGGGGATGGCCACACTGCAATCTCTTCTCTTCCATTCTCCTCCTAGAAATTTTGGGCACACGCAGGCACATTCGTGCCTGGTGTCAAGTCGCCAGATCCAGGACTCAAACCAGGTCAGTCATGTGGGAGTCTAGAACCTTAACCACTGTGCCACCTGCTGGAACCCATGGTCCGACCACACCCCACTGGGGGGTACTCACCCCCTTTCTGTCAAGCACATACATCCCCTGGCAATAAAAAACAGACAAAAAACCTTTATTACAACTACAACTATGTATATGACAGAAACACACACAAATATACCCAATTTTTTCTAAAGGCTAAATAAATATACCGAAATCTTAATAGTGATAACAATAAAATGATATATTTTCCTTTTTTATTTTTCCAGATAAACTCTGTAAGATGATAATATTACTTTTATAATAAAAAAGTACTGCAGAAGTTAAATAAATGAATTTCTTAGGAAAGATTCATTCATGTATCCCAGAGGTTGAGGTTCAGAAGGGAAATGGCAATCCTCTCAGGTCTACTGCCCTATCTAATGTCCAACCAAGGTCCTCCAAAAACATTTTCTAAAAACCCCATTATACATGCCACTTCTACTGTTCATGTTGCTCCCTTATTATTTATAAATCTGAAACACTGAGCAATAAATTGTTTACGACTATGGTTCATGATGAACAGATAAGCGATAAACTCTGAGCTCACTGTTTGGTTTAGGTTATTGGCACAGAGAATTCCAAACCGAAGGAGCAACTGAATTTCATACTGCACACTACCAAAATTAAACACTAACCATCAGAGCTTGAATGTGTATAACCACAGCCTTCCAATGGCTTCAAATGTCTCACAGAAATGTCCCATTAATCTTAAACACACAAATATTTTGTCCCCCACAAAAATCTTCCCTAAAAGGTAATAACAGAATTCTTCACATTTCATTATTCTTTCCTCAAATGTAATCTCTCACAGTCAAGGCCTCATGTATCCTTTACATTCAACTCAGTCATGTTATGCCACATATTAACTATTGAATGAATGATCCTTTGTATGTCTCTGATACTCACCCCTGGATATAAGTAATAGAAATAAGAACATCTTTTAAGGTAAACAGAGGTAACAAAATACAGAACATGCAAATGGCAACAATCATTCTTCTAAGGGTCTGGACAAACGCTGGAAAATCAACTTAACAATATCTTAGTATTAAACAGGGTTATGTGTTGTTTTCTGAAGACTCAAGGGCAAGGTTTATGCTATTTTCTATTTTACTATATTTCACCAAAATAACTACTATGCTATCATGGTGTCTTATCCGAGGGTATTGCATTGTTGTAATGAAACTGAAAGTTAGGAGTCATACAACCGTGTACTATCTTAATAACAGTAAACATAATGATAAAAAAGAGAATTAAAACTTAGTAATTAACTATGATTCAGTGAAAGTAATCATTAATGAGATGGACAGGATGGCCTATTTTCCAAGATTCTAGAAAACACAAGTGACATCTTAAAAAACAAAAAAAATCCTTTAGGGGCCAGCAGGTGGCATGGTGTTTGAAGTGCTGGACACTCCCATATGGTCAACCATGGTTTGAGTCCCAGACCTGATGGCTTGCTTTCTTACATTCGTTCTCTCTCTCTCTTTCTGTGTGTGTGTCTCTCTCTCTGTTCAAATTAAAATAAAAATGAATGATAAATAAAATTAAATAATTTTTTAAAAAATCCTTTAAATATTTGAATACCTATAGCTTTCTCACTACCTATCTGCGCCAACTTTGTTTACCTTATAGCATAATACATTTCAGCCTAGTCACTGACTCAATCTTTAACCCTAAATCTGTATTACAATTTCAGCCTATCAAAAGACATAGGTTAATTTTCTTTAAATATATGTAACATTTACAAGTTGATAAGAAAAGACCAATAATCCATTTAAATAAAAATGGCAAAAGATATGGATGACTTCTAAAACAGGAACTACAAAGGGCTGAAATATATGAGAAGCACTATAAATATATGAGAAGCACTAGCAAAGTGTTACACTATTGCTACTGTAACATTTTTTAGTATTTAATAAGATGCTGAGCTATACAAATATTAAGTCAATGTTCAGTCTGCAGAAGTAGGTATCATCACCACCTGTACTCTATGAATGAAGAATCACACAGTGTAATAATTGAGCACCTCAACAGAGTTGTTCCAGAGCTAGTGCTCTTAAGCACGACGAGATAGTGCCTCTTGACCTCACTGTACCATATACAGGAAAACTATGAGACATAATCTATAATGTGCGGAACAACAACAGTATGTACTTTAAAAAATACAGACCATATGTCTTCCTATAGGTACTGAATGACCCTGGAAGGATACAGAAATTGGTTACCTCTGGGGAAGTCCACTAAGTGGCAAAGGAAAAGGTGAAAAGATTTATTTTTCACCCTTTTGTAACATTCTAAAATAACTTGCAGCTTCATGTTTATAGTCATTAGCCATCTGTACACTTTCACATAAATTAGTATTTTTGTTTCTCCAACAACCCAGTAGAGCAAAGTGAGTGAATATATCCTTAATAAATTCATCATAACACCCACTATCATGAAAATGTGATATCCTACTCTACACACAAAAAAAGTTAACATCAGTTTTTTGTTTGTTTTTAAGAGAGATTTTTGCTATAGGGCGCATGCATTCACTGGAGAGACAGAGAGACACAAAGCGAGAAATCACCTAGTAGGGAGGATGGCCACACCACAGTCCCTTCTCCTCCAGTCTCCTCTCAGGATCTTAGGCATACACGCACACACACTCCTAGCATGAGTTTTAAGCCACTGGGTCTGGCACTTGAACCACAATTGACTATATGGGAGTCCAGCAATGTAACCATTATGCCACCTGCTGTTCCCTAACTTCAGTTCTTAAATGCTACTGAATTGAAAACCTGTTGTAAACAAAAATATTCCAATAAAATTAAAAAACAAAAACCACACTGCTTGCTCACCAGAATTCATAAGTTTCCAAAGTTGATCTACTAGGGCTTCATTGCATAAGGGAGACTCCATGTTCTTCGTAAATGGTGGGTTCTTTGTCAACATGTTTAGAATCTTATGCCTGAAAGATTAAACATGATTAATTTTTTGTTGACCATTTGCTGACTGATGCTATGAGTAGGATATATCATAAAATAAATGAATATATTTTCCCTCTTACATCTAACTTTGTCTTCAGTTTTTTTTGTTGTGTTTTTTTTTTTTTTTTTTTTTTTTTTTTTTTTATCACCAGAGGGTGTGTTTGCTTGCCAGAGAGGGAAAGAGTGCATGCGCACACACGTGCACGACTCATAACAGGCCAGTCACACAGCACTCCTTCTCCCTCCATTTCCTCATCCTATCAGGATTTGGGGCAGAAACACACACCCAGAGTGTTTTTCAAATCGTCAAGGCTAGGATTTGAACCACAGTTGGCCATGTATGATTGAGCTTCCTATATAAAGTATTTTACTGCTGTGATATGGGTTCACTGAAGTTTAGTTTCACTCTAAAAAAATTATGCTATATTCTAAATATTAACTACTTGTTTTTTCACTAATAAATTCTGGTGGGTTTATTCTTTTTAAAATTGCCTTACTGGGCAACTAAATCTCCTAAAACTGCATTTAGTGAAGGGAAAAAAGGAACAGATCTGGGAAATTCAAGACCTAAGAGTAATCGAAATACTTGGACATAAATGAGGAAGAAAAACACTGAGTTGTAATTCTTACGAAGGATAGCAAAACTTCAAAGAAGATGAATCAGGCAAACTTTTATGTATTGGCGGTAAGACATCAAATTGGATTTGTAATTAAGAGGGAGAGAGGAAGAAAGTATAATCTTTGTAGTTTAAATAATTTAATTCCCTTTGGCTGCAATTTCATGTCCATAAAACTGAAGGAAATAGATTCAGTGAATATCCTTTGTGTTTTGAAATTTAAGACTGTATGAAATAAGACTACTAAAAGGTTATAAGAGAAAAAGTGAAAGATGGTTAAGGATACAATGTATAGATAGGTAATATGAAAGAGGATATAAATCTTTATAGATATTTCTTATCCATATTTTCATCTTTATTGAGAAAGACAATTTCCATCCTTCAGGATCTCTAGTTGTAAGAGTATGTCAGTAACAGAAGTATCAATAAATCACATATCTTTAAATGTGGGTGAATTGGTTAATGTTGTTATGCTTTTTAATCTATGTAAGAAGAAAAGTTAAGTCTCTACCCAGCTGCTTTCAAAAGTACTCTAAATGTCTAGTAGGGCCCAACTTATGAAACTTTACATACTTAGACTCCAAACTCTATTCGGTCATGTCAATGAATTATAAGAATCCTTTGAGAATATAGAGCAAAGATAATTAGTACATGTATTACTTTTAGTAAATTAAACATTTTCTTGAAAATTTTGTTTTTCTTTAAAGTCTAAGTGATAGAAAATCAAAACCAAAAAACTTATTTAGAATTCTTTCAGGAGAAAAAGCATTAGATGTAAGTGCATCCCTTGAGGAGATCATACACTCTAGTCATGTATATACTTGACTCCGAAATAAGAGTGTAATTCCAAGGCATCTTAAAATAATACTTCCCAATCCAAACCAGACACAGTTAATGGTTCTTCCTATCAATTTGAAAAGTTTGAAAAGTATATACATGCATAGAAACAACTGGAAACAACAAACCAAAATGTGTAAGGATTGTTTCTTGGGCAGCCCAGTAGCCTAGAGGTAGAGAGAGCCAGATCCCACATACCAATCACAGTTTGAATCCCAGATCCCTGGTGGCATGTTTTCGGGCATCTGCATGCCCCAAATCCAGACAGGACAGACAAACAGAAGAGACTGTGATGTGACCAGGTCCCAGGACCCACTGGAGCAGGGCAGGGTGGAAGGGAGTGGTGCTTTGTGTGTGTCTCTCTCTGGCAAGTACATGCATCCTCCGGCAATTGAAAGAAGAATTGGGAGATGGCAGGTGGTGTGATGGCTGGGGCGCTAGACTCTCACCTGGTCGACTGCAGGTTGAGTCCTGGACCCAGTGGCTTGAAACTCATCCCAGGCATGTGTGTGTGAGTGTCCAAAATCCCAGGAGGACAATGGAGGAGAAGGGACTATGGCATGAACATCATCCCTGAGGGGCGATTACTACAGCAAGTGCACATGCCCTATAGCAAAAATCTCTCTCAAACAAAGAATTGTTTCTCTTTATTAACAGATATGTAAAGTTGATCAAGACAAAGTTTCTGGGTCTAAATCCTCATTTCTACTTGGAATGACAATTATTTTCCAGTTTCAAAACTCTACTTTATATCATAATATTAAAACAAATGAACAAAATTTGAGTGCCTACTACATGCAAAGAAAGGAAGACACATGTTTAAATTTAATACTACCTGAAATATTCTACTTTACAAAGAAAGCAAAAATTAAGGAAATGACTAGAAGGAGATATTAAAATGAAAGTGAGTTTTAGGACTGGGATTTTGTTGTACTTTCCCCCTACTTTCTCAATTTTTAATAATGTAATAATTTTTAATACATTATTTAAAAGAAAAATCCCCAGTCTAATAAAAATGGACACTTTATATGAGAGAGAAGAACAAATGGCATGCTCTAATACATTACTCTTACTTTTAAAATGGTGAGACGAATTCATAGAGGTTTTATTTTGAATATGGAGATTGAGTAGCCTTTATCCAGAATATCTGGGACCATAAGTGTTTCAGACTTCAAATTATGTTTTTAATTTTGGCATATTTGTATATATACAATGAGGTATCTTGGGAATGGGACCCACGTTTAAACAAAGTTCATTTGTGTCTCATATGAATCTTTTAAACACAGCTAAAGGTAATTCTACACAATACTCTTGTATTGCAGCATTCTGACCGCAACCCATCACATGGCTCAGGTGAGAATTTTTCACTTATGGCATCATATCAGTTATCAAAAAAATTCAATTTTGGGGCCAGTAGTTAGCGTAATGGCTATGTCGCTGGACTCCCATGTAGTTGACCGCGGTTCGCGTCCCGGACCCGGTGGCTTAAAACTCACGCCGGGCGCGTGTGCGTGCGTGCCCAAGATCCCGAGAGGAGAATGGAGGAGAAGGGACTGCGGCGTGGCCATCCCCCCTGGGGGGTGATTTCTCGCTTTCTGTCTCTCTGTCACTCTCTGTCTGTGTCTGTCTGGCGAGCGCACGCGCCCTATAGTGAAAATCTCTCCCAAAAAAAAAAATCAATTTTGGAACATGTTAGATTCCAGATTTTCAGATGCAAGATGTTCAATCTACACAGGAGTCCTTCATGTCCACTACAAATTGTTGCATAAGCTTTCTCTTAAGTTACAATAGAAATCATACTTAAAATTACAGGAAATAAACTTTATTACTAATACTTGTATAAGGGAACTTGAAAAAATTCACAGGTAATGCGCATTATGAAAAAACTACACAGGATTTAAACAATTTTCAGTACCCAAATAAACCTATACATTTTTTAATGAATATTTTGAATACCCTTCATACATTTTGAAAATATCTTTCCAAGGTATATATTTTGAAAACAACTTTCCAAAGTGAAATAAAAAGAGATATGAATTAATACATAGTATATTCATGCTTTAAAAGATCACAAATAATCGTTCCATGTATAATATGAAGTTATTCAAGCCATGTTAGGATTTACAAAAACAAAACATATAGCACATAAACTAACCTTACATAGGGTACAGGATCATTCTGAATCATATTAAGTAGCCATTGCAGTTCTTCGTAACTCCTGTCCACTGCAAATTAAAAATAAGGAAATGTATTAATTATTAATTATAATAACAAGTGACAAGCAGGGAATTTCTACTTAATATTTAAGACTTGCCTTGGCTAGATTTCCAGTCATAGTCGAAGGCAAGAGGCAAACTCTTATATTTTCTTAAAGTTACATGTAGCTAAGACTTAAAATTAGCACCAAGTATATTTTTCTTTACTAAAGTTCAAACTGATGGCAAACATAGAACATATTATAATTTATTAAGAGTGCTAAGTTAGGAACCAGCAGTTAGCGTAATGCTTGTGTCGTGGAACTCCCATGTAGTCAACCATGGTTCAAGTCCTGGACCTGATGGTTTAAACTCACACCAGGCGCATGTGTATGCGTGCCCAAGATCCCAAGAGGAGAAAGAAGGGATTGCAGTATGGCCATCCTCCCTGGGGGAGTGATTTCTTGCTTTCTGTCTCTCTGGCGAGCGCATGCGCAAAAAAACCTCCCCCCAAAAAAAGAGTGCTAAGTTAAAGATGATTAACTTTAATTGGATAACTTGGTTTAAATAAAATTGTTTATAGATGCTTAAGGAAGTTTGATACCCAATGATATCTCAATTCTATTATTCAGTACTAGTATTTTTCTTTCTTCTATTTAGCACCAATATTTAAATTTATAATTTAACAACCAATGAAGTCTGGACTCATGGTTCACTTCACATTTAAATATCATTCAATTAAACTATACTTATTAGTTTAGCATTCTTTTGGAAATCATATCAGTATTCTATTTCACCTTAGGCAATATTAATCCATGAAATCTTCATAATTATAAGACACCAAACATCATATATCTTGGGAAAGAAGGTTGGAAATACTGGCATATTTGGTCGATGTCAAGACTTCTAGAACTCATGAAATTTTAAAACATCAAAATGGAGTTGGAGACTGATAACAGAATTACATTTTTTTTCTTGCCAAGAAATTTATTTTAAAATAACAATGAAACTCAATATTTTTACAATCATTTCTTAAAAGAAAGGGTATTCTTTTTATTTGTCATAGGGTGTGTGTGCTCATTAGAGAGAGAGAGAGAGGGAGAGCGAGGGGGACAAAGAACTCCCCACAGGGTGTGGTCACTCCATAATCCTGTCTCATCTACTTCGCCATCCTGCCGGGATCTTGGGCATACACACCCCAGCATGTTTTTCAAGCCACTGGGACCAGTATTCAGACTACTCAGTCAGTCGTGTATGTGAGATCCAGCTTTCTCAACCACTAAGCCATGGGGCTGTCCAAAAAGAAAGGCATTTTAACCTTCAGTAAAGAAGAACAAAAAATGACAGTCCTTCTAAAACTTAAACTAACATATAAAATATCCATGTTATATGATTACCCTTTTTTTACCTCTGGCTATAAATAAGCATTTCATCTATAAGAGGTTACAAAGAATTAAGTATACTTTGACATTAAAAAAAAAAAAGAGCCAGTATCTATTTTAAAAACTTGCCTCACCTTTTCTTCTCTTTTCTACAATCAAGTGAAAAGTTTAGCATATGTTTAACATTTTTATTTTTCTTGTCTTTTAGTGCTATAATCTGAAATTTTAGATGTAGAGTACATTTACATACTCCTACTTTCATACTAATTTTAAAGACCTACTTCTGAAATGTGTATCAAACATTATAACCAGTGTAACAAATATTTAACTATTTTATGGACATAGTTACTCTATCTACTTAATTTATTTACTTTTTAAAAAATTGCTTGATGGTGCATAAGCTCACCAGAGACCGGACTGGTGGGGGAAGAAAGGAAAGTAAACAAGTACCTCCATACGGGATGGCCGCAAGACAATCCTTCTCCTCCATTTCTCCTTTTGGGACTTTGGACACAAACACACACACACACACACACACACACACACACACGTGCCATGTTTTCAAAGGCATCAGGTCCAGGACCTGAATTGCAGAGTTGGCCATGTGGGATTCAGCCACCTCAACTACCATGCCACTCGATGGCCCATCTACTTCTTTCATTTCACACTTTCGCCAGTCTTCATTCATCATTGATTCACATTGTGATCAACTGAAAATATGGGGGAATTCTGTTTTTAAGAATGCTACAAAGAAGATGTATTTGGTTGTCAGGAAATGATGCACTTTTACATAGGGAAACAGAGAAATATGTCGACAACCTAATACTTCTAATTCTCTAAGCCTATGTGAGGGAAGACTTGGTGAAGTAGAGAAATCTTAGATCACAATTTGCCTGTGGAAAATTACACAGCCATTGTTCACTTTCTTTCAACTCTTCTTATTCTGAAGAATTTAGAGGCTGCACTATACTTTTTCTTTTAACCTTTTTCTGATATTCCTACGAGCTTACACATTTTTTATTATTCTTAAGAATTAAAACTTCATCAGAATCTAGCTTAGGTCAGTTTCATTAACATCTTTTTAGAATATCCTATTTTTTTCTTGGATTATTACTTTTCTTTGACCTGTTCTATTTTTTCACGACCATTTTATTTATAAAAAAATTTTCATCTCTTAATGTTTCTCTTCTAAATTTATGAAACTTTTGAATTGATGAATTGATCAAAATATTTTAATTACTCACTTTCTGGTCAGTCTTGTGCTTTTCTCAACTTCAAGAAGTCTTGATTAATCTCCCCACTGAAGTTCCTATTTATGTTTTGTCCTACTTTTCCAGTTAAATTTTCCCATATGTATAAGATGTTTTACTGGGCTTCCTTAGCATTTTCCCCCAAATCACCTCTACTACTATTTAAAACAAGGTGCAATTAAAGCTACAGAATGATACACTCCTTGCAAAGACCAAAAATATTTATAATTTTATTCTTTTTATTTACTAATTTTTAATTTTTATACGAATTCTACGCCTAACAAAAATTATTTCCAAAGCAGTGAATCAGGAATTTAAAGGTCAGCAGGTGGTGGGGAGGTTAAGCTGGCTGGATATCACATGTCTGATTGTGCAGTTTAAGTCCCAGACCCAGTGGCCTGAAAATCACATTGGCCCCATGTGTATACATGCCCAAAATCCAGAGAGGAGGATGGAGGAGCAAGGTCATTGACGCTGGAAGGAGACTGCTCACTTTCTCTGTGTCTGGCAAGTACATGCCCTACAGTTAAAAAAAAAAAAAAAAAGAAAAGAAAAGAAAGAAGGAATTTAAAATATGGGCCAGTCCCATAGCTAGCAGTGTTACGGTCTATGCACAGGGACCAAGATCCCAGTTGGATGATCAAGGTTCAAATTATGGCTCCAGTGGCGTAAAAAACACACTAGGCATGTAGGCATGCATGCCCCAAATACTGACAGGACAGAAAAATGGAGGAAAAAAAGATTCAACATGACCATGCTCCACTGGGGATTCTCTCTCTCTCTGACAAGCACTTGCATCCTTGATAATAAAACAAAGACAAAAAGGTTTTAAAATTAAAATATTCATATCGCATGTACTATGAAAACCCCCAAAACTAAAACTGGCTTTAAAAAGTAAGCATTTCTTCCTAAAATGATATGATCATCTATTTCTGAAGAATTACCTTTAGTGTAATCAACAACTGCTTCCAAAGCTGCAATTCTAATGTCTACAAAGTGGCCATATTCAGCATAAGATTTAAAAAGAGCTGGATCACTGGGCACATGTCCATTCTTCTGAAGAACCCGTATGGCTCTCAAACAACTAGGGGAGAAAAGTATTTAAGTTAACTACTTTCTTTTTAAAAAAAAAAATTTACTTATTTCTTCCATGAGAGAGAAAGAGACAGACAGAGGGAGAGAGAGAGAGAGGCAGGCACCCACAACAGGAGTCTCATGCCACAACCCACCCGCAGTCTCAGCTAGCCTGAGTACCAGCAGCACATATGCATGCTTGGCGTCAGTAGAGTGGCTGTGGGACATGAACGGAGAAATCTCAGGTGGATTCAGTTGTACTATTGTCTAGCCCCAAAGCTAACTACTTTCATTAAGATATTAAAAAACTTACGTGTTTTAAATCCACCTTCAATTCATAACGTCAAAGTTTTTGCAATGAAAATAAAAATTAAAATCCAAATACTATTAAAATAAAACAAATCTTAAAACTTGTGTGGAGGGACCAGCAGTTAGCGTAATGGTTATGTCGCTGAACTCCTATGTAGCCGATCGTGATTCGAGTCCCGGATCCAGTGGCTTAAACTCACGCTGGGTGCGTGTGCGCCCAAGATCCCAAGAGGAGAATGGAGAAGAAGGGATTGTGGCATGGCCATCCCCCCTGGGAGGTGATTTCTCGCTTTCCATCTCTCTGTCTTTCTGGTGAGCACATGCACCCTATAGCAAAAACCTCTCCCCCCCCAAAAAAAGAAAAGAAAACTTGTGTGGAAACTCACTCAAAGTTTCCATCATCATTTTCTTAAATAGGAATACTCTTCAGATAAAATTGTTAGCATAAAATACAACTTAAACATTTTTTTCCAAAAGTATTAGTAATACAGTTTATTCACTATATGTAAAGATGGTTGAATTACTCATAATGCTTGAATCAGTATTAACAAACTCCAAAAAATAAAAAAGCAGAGTTTGTATGTGTGTGCATGTATATGTGTGTGGGTCTGCATGCGCGTGGTGTTTTTAATTTTTAGACAGGGCCTTCTATGTCACAATACTGCTCCCTCGACCACCCCAGGGGTTGTGACTACAAGCACGCACCATTGGGGCCTAGCTTTTAGGGTAGATGAAGCATCTAACCCAGGCCGGCTCTGTGGCCTCGGCCTACCAAGCAGCAGCAGCAGCAGCAGCAGCAGCAACAACTAGCTTATACTACTGAAGCTGGGCCACAAGCAGAACTTTCTGATAGCAATATACAAAGAAGCTGATAGAAGAAGCAACAATCACCTTAAAGGCTAACAGGCATAGCCACAGAAGCACATGACAGAGTGGAATCCATCTAAAAACAAAGTCAGCTACCAATAGGAAGATACTTACATATACCTAATAAAAGATAATGACCTCAAATATAATGCTTATGAAGAATTTCTGATGATATGAATGTGTTCATGATATAGGTAGACAAAAACTACATATACAATATAATCTCAATGGAAATTTTATTTAACTTATATAGAAGGCAGTACTGGGTTGTTGGAAAAGTTATGACACATTTTGGCATATAAAAACATGTCATGGCTTTTCAGATGACACAATATTTTCTAAATATTGTGAAGAAGGACATCCTGCAAATATTAACAATTTTTTTGTGAATGACAAAATTACAGAGAATTTTAATGTTTCCTTTTACTACTCCTGAATTTCCTATAATGAGAATAAATTTCTTCATAGTTACAAAAACAAATGACAGAAAAAGTAAAGAATTTAATCACACCTGACAGTGATGGTATGTCTATAACTTGGAAGAAGTTTTTCCATATTCAAAAATCTGGTAATTTCTTCAAGAATGAGTCGTACATCAGGATTTAAGTTATCCAAAGTTCTAACTTCATTATTCACACTGACTGCAGGTGTAACAGAGTTGGCCAAGGCATCAATCATTTCTGCACGATAATAGTTATCTGAAAACTAAGCAAATGAATAATTAAGACACAATAACGATATTCACTTTTTTAATCAAAAATTAATAAAATATGTATAACTTTAAAAATAACATTAAAAAACATAAGCAAGTTATTTGATAAATAAATATTCAAATCAGTCCTTTGCAGAGGCATACTTTGGAAAACATAGTGAAAGAGATTTGCTCATCAGTAATACATTACTTTACTGAATGAAGAGACACCATGTGCAAAATTCCCTTATACTAACCTAGCTAGATTATTTAAGAAGACCACCGTCCATGAATCCTGCTGTAACACTGAGCTTCAGTTAGCTATTAATGCTCTAGTATTTAAACATATAACCACTAATCATAAGACATTTGAAGAAAGCCTCAACATAAAAAAATAGAAACCACGGGGACCAGCAGTTAGCATAATGGCTATGTCGCTGGACTCCCAAGTAGTCGACCACAGTTCGAGTCCCAGACCCAGTGGCTTAAACTCACGCTGGGCGCATGTGCGTGTGTGCCCAAGATCCCAAGAGGAGAATGGAGGAGAAGGGACTGAGGCGTGGCCATCCGCCCTGGGGGGTGATTTCTCGCTTTCTATCTCTCTGTCTTTCTCTGTCTGTCTGGAGAGCGCACGTACTCTATAGCAAAAAAAAAATAAAAAAACCTCTCCAAAAAAAAAAAAAAAATAGAAATCAAAACAAAAGAAACAAAAGCACATTTGAAGAAATAGAAACTGCAAGGAAAAGATGTCCAGGAGGGTACAAAAAAAAGCAATCATTATTATTATCTGAGAAATGACTAGTGATATACCTGCCAATAACATAACATTATGTTTTAAAAGAAAGAAACATGCCGAACATAAGGAGCAAAATTAAATTGGAATATAAAACTTGGGGCCAGCGGGTGGCACAGTGGTTGGAGGCGCTGGACTCCCACGTGGCCAACTACGGTTTGGTTCCCAGACCCGAGGCTTGCTTTCTCGCGTTCCCTTTCTCTCTGTCTGTCTCTGGTCAAGTTAGAAAACAGTAACAAAGGGAATTAAATAAATAAATGAGTAAGTCTTTTAAAAAATTGGAATATACAACTCAATAAACTGGAAATAGACAGTGTCATGGCAGGAGAACACAATGCCCTGCAAGGCAACCCACATGGGAAGGTTCCCCATCAAGTCTGGAGACCTGGCACATTCTTGCCCATAATCTGGGATAGGCTGAAGACTCAGAGTAGATCACCATGTTGAGACCCTGTTAGATGTACTGTCTCCCTCGCTCTCTCACTCATGGAAGAAATAAATGAATAAACAAACAAATAAATGAACAAAACTGAAGAAATCTCCCAAAATCTTGACAAAGTGACAAATTTAAAAAATAATAACAGGGAAAGCATAAAGAAACCAGAAGGCTGGTACAGGAGATTTAACTATGAACAACAGAAATTCCAGCCAGAGAAGCAGAGAAAATAGTGGAGAAAAATTTCTAAATCCATATTCCTGGTAATTTCCTGAGGAGCAATTTATTAAAAAAAAATCTAGGTGTGGCTTAATTTAAATTCAGCAAATCAGTTGCTCTGGCTTGGGAACTGGAACATGGAGCAAGTGAATAAATTCTATCTGCAGTGTTGGGAGTATTCTGTAGCAACACAAACTGCCAGGAACTGGAAGGGGGGGCCCTTCCCCTTTATACTTGTAAGGTGGAGGAAGGACCTCCCACACTGACACGCATTATGCAGAGTCTCTTACTTTTCTGTTTAGATATGGGGCCTGAAAAAAATTATTGCACAGAATAATAAACAAATAAAACAAAGGAAAAAATACCCACAACATGTACTCTGTGGATAAAATTTTGCTTTTAGACAATTCTTATGATTGAAAAGTTAATCTCTGTAATAAGCAGTTAATTGAGTTCCCTCTGGAAACATACACACACACACACACACACACACATTTCCATTTAGAGATTACTCTTATGAAACAACTTACAAGAAATAATTGTAAAAACTGATTAACCTTTTCTTGGGACCAGTAGTTGGCGTAATGGCTATGTCACTGGACTCCCAGTTTGAGTCCCAGACCCAGAGGCTTAAACTCATGCCTGGCGCATGTGTGTGCCTGCCCAAAATCCCAAGAAGAGAATGGATAAGGGATTGCTGCGTGGCCATCCTCCCGGGGCGGGGGGCCGTGGTGATTTCTCACTTTCTGTCTCTCTGTCTATCTCCTTCTTTCTGGCGAGTGCATGCGCCCTATAGCAAAAACCTCTCCAAAACAAAACAAAACAAAAACTGATTAACCTTTTCTCAAAACTTAAAACAACAGGCCATATGTTGTTCTACAAAAATAATGAAGTTTAGAGTTTAATAAACTATCCATGTGTGCCTCACAAAGACCCTAAATGATAACAGATATAATGGCAAAGTGTGAAGCAGCATGGCATGCTATTAAGATCACCACACGGATGAGTGGCATGAGTTTACACCATAATTCCCAGAGTACACTGCCAGAGTTAATTTTAGACTTTTGATCTCTGTTTTATTTTCCTTTCCTTAACAAGAAATGACCAACATTTTCAGCCAATGGAATAAGAAGTTTTAAAGGAATTAGGCTAAGTAATAACACTATACAAAGTAAAAAGTACTATAAAGGGACTACTAGGAGTTAACTCTATAATACTCTCTGAACAAGAGAACTGACATAAATATAGTACGGAGTCTTTGTATTTCAATCTGATTTGGCACTATTCTAACTTCTAATTTCTTTTTTTAAAAAGAATTGTTTTGTTTATTTAATTGTATGTTATTATTATTTTTTAATTTGACCAGAGAGGAAGAGAGAGAGGGAGAAACGGAAAGTGAGAAAGCAAGCCACTAGGTCTAGGACTTGAAGCATATTGAGCCATGTGGGAGTCCAGTGCCTTAACCACCATGCCACCTACTGGCCCTCTAATTTTTTTAAGTAAAAGACTTTCATATGTAAAGGAAGAAAGAAACACTACAAAGGCTAAAGCAAACCTAAGCAGGGAGGACAGACTCTTACAAAAAGTTTGTAATTAATACTTCCATTTAAAATTATGTTTGTTAGGTCCAGAAGGCACTGGGCCAATTATAATAGTGAGCAAAGGAAATCAAATATTTTTTATAACAGCAAAGGAAATCAAATGGTTTTAGAGAGAAAACTTAGGTCTAATTTCTCTCCATGCTGTTATTTCTTCTACCTCCAAATCAAAACTAGTTACCACAATACATTAAGTTGTTATGGGTTTTCTGACTGAAGGAGATAAATTGAAGATTTCTTTTTTCTCCCTGGGGTAATGCTCAATTTATTTGTATTAAAACACAGTTCTCACATACAAAAACTAAGTATTTCTTAAGTATTAGCCAGACAATGGTTCAGAAAGTGATGCTACAATTAGTTCCCTCTAGACTCAACATTCCTCAGGAAGACTTTGGCTTCTCCAAATTTAATGTGAGTTAATCCATTTAAGCAATTTCTTAGCTGCCTAAGCAATCTACTACCAATAATATTTAGCACATTCTATTAATATAATAGTCATTTGTGTGCTTCTCTCACACAGACTAAGTATATGGAAAGATCCTAAGCTATTCATCTTAATATTTTCAAACCTAGCATTCATGTTTATTTAATAAATGAACTCTTAAGTGTTGGCTTAGAGAAAAATAACTAAAAGGTGTCTTCTATTTTCCAGTATTTTGTATATAGATTATGGCCTATATATTATATATAAGGAAAACATTTTTGACAAACATATAGTATACTAACCAGATTAGTAAGACTGGTACTAAAATCCCCATCTTGGATATCTTTCAAAAGCAGCAAACAGGGAACCAGCAGTTAGCGTAATGGCTATGTCGCTGGACTCCCACGTAGTCGACTGCGGTTCGCATCTCGGACCCGGTGGCTTACAACTCACGCCGGGCGTGTATGCGTGCGTGCCCAAGATCCCGAGAGGAGAATGGAGGAGAAGGGATTGTGGCGTGACCATCCCCCCTGGGGGGTGATTTCTCGCTTTCTGTCTCTATGTCTCTCTCTGTCTGTCTGGCGAGCGCACGCGCCCTATAGCAAAAAAACCTCTCCAAAAAAAAAAAAAAAACAGCAAACATAAACAATCTCCCCTAAAGCTCTATGTACTCAGTCCTGTTAAGAAGCAGATCTAAATGATACATTTAGCCTCTTGCAGTAGTTTTCTATTTGAATTCTTGTTTAAAAAAGATTCTTTACTTATGCCTTCCATGAGGTAGACAGATAGAAAGAAAAAAACAGGCACCCGAAAAGGGTCTTCTGGCCATGATCCAATCCACCCAGAGTCTCGGCTAGCCTGAATCACAAGCACGCGTGTATCTGTCCAGTCTCTTCAGTGAGGTCCCAACTGTAAACTCAGAATCTTTTTCATATATATCCAGTTGCATTACCACTCTGCCACTGCCTGAACCCTCATGAAAATTATTGAACTAAGTGCTATTAGTAAGAGACTCTACTATCATATAAATAAAAAACTCGTGAAAAAAGTTTTTCAATTTTAGGAAGGATCTAACAGCTATTTTAATAATAATAAAAAATACTACTACAACAGCAACAAAAAACTGTAACAAAGCTAAAAAGGGACAACAGCGAACTTAAAAAATTGCAAATGAAGGATTATACAGTAATTAAAAAAATAATAATGTTTTTGGGCCAGCAGATTGCATAGTGGTTACGTCACTGGACTCCCACATGGCTAACTACAATTCGAGTCACGGATCTGGTGGCTTAAAAATCATCCCAGGAGCATGTATGTGCGTGCCCAAGATTCCAGGAGGAGAAAAGATCAAGGCGTGGTCATATCCCTTTGGGGTGAGTTCTCACTTTCTCTCTCACTGTTTCTCTCTCTCCAACAAAGTACATGCGCTCTATGGCAAAAATATCTTAAAATAATAATGTCTTACGGGCATATTTGATGGATTCCTGCAAGTAATTCAACAGAGCTTAAAGACTGTTAGCTAGAAAAACCTTAGTGGTCCTAAACGTAAGAACTTTGAAGGGAAATAATGCGAAATATAGCCACACAGTCCATTATATAAAATTTCCCTAGAACCACTTAGACAAGTACTGACATAAAATACCAGATAAAATCATACATTTCACCTAGTGCTTTATTCTAATATAGTGTTACATTAGATAAAAATCTAGGGCACTTAATCAAAATAATAAAAGAGAAGAAAAGAAGCATATGATCCCTAGAATGGGTCTGCCTAGGTGAGCTGTCCTCATTAAAAAAACAGTTTGACCCACGCAACTAAAAGATATCCTTAAAATCTTATGTCCCTAATAAGCCTTCTTTGGGGCGAAACCATGTTCTTAAAGCCTATCACAGAGATGGAATCAGCAGTATTCAAAAATGGCAAGAAAAGGTGAATCAGCTATAATGTATTTTCTTAAAGCTTCAATTTTTAAGGAATCTTTTAAGCTGAAAACATTTAAATAATATTTTTTTTTGGAGAGGTTTTTGCTATGGGGCGCGTGCGCTCGCCAGACAGACAGAGAGAGAGACAGAGAGACAGAAAGCAAGAAATCACCCCTCAGGGGGGATGGCCACGCCACAATCCCTTCTCCTCCATTCTCCTCTCGGGATCTTGGGCATGCACGCACATGCGCCCAGCATGAGATTTAAGCCACCGGGTCTGGGACACAAACTGCAGTTGACTATGTGGGAGTCCAGCAACACAGCCATTACGCTAACTGCTGGTCCCAACATTTAAATAATATTTTAAGAGTCAAAATTTGCCTACTTGACTTTTATTATAATTCTTCACCTTTTTGAAAACAAGTCTGTGACCTTTTTTTTTTTATAATTACTGCTGTAATATTTTATAAAACTCTTCATGAATTTGACTTATCCTACCAGTTTCTTTCTTTATATGCTGTTTCTTCTGACTGGACTGACCTTCCTAGGCTGGTCCTACTAATATATTAGTAAAGTCCTATTCATCCTCATGACATAGCTTGAAAATCACTACTTCTACACAGAAGTTCCCTAAATCCTTCTTATACTTGGTAGGAGACTCTACATCTCTGAGTTACCCTAGGAAACCATGTATACTTCCATTGTAGTAGTTATCATGTCTGACTGTTAACCGTTTACTTGTCTGAAGCCTCTATTAGATTGAGCCCCAGAGGGCCCAGAATCAGACTATGATTTACATGTTTAGTAAATGTTACATAAATGAACTTCCTGAAGACCTTAACTATCTCTGCCTTCTATTTAACATAGTACACTGCCTAGTATAGTATATATTTCCAAAACATTCATTAAATGTTAAACTGATAATTAGTACGGTGAAATAATTTTTGAAGCATGGTATCCAATTTATTGGATAGCTATTTGCTAAATAAATGAATAAAAATACACAATGATTGGGACCAGCAGTTAGTGTAATGGCTATGTCGCTGGACTCCCGTAGTCAACCGTGGTTCAAGTCCCAGACCCGGTGGCTTAAACTCACGCCGGGCGCGTGCGTGTGCATGCCCAAGATCGCAAGAGGAGAATAGAGGAGAAGGGACTGTGGTGTGGCCATCCCCCCTGGAGGGTGATTTCTTGCTTTCTGTCTCTGTCTCTCTCTGTCTTTCTGTCAAGCGCACATACCCTATAGCAAAAACCTCTCTAAAAAAAAAAAATATATACAATGACTGAAAAAGAAAAATATGAGACCAGCAGATGGCGTAATGGTTATGTCACTGGACTCCCATGTAGTTAGCCGCAGTTCAAGTCTAGGATCCGGTGGCTTAAAAAAAACTCACGCCAGGTACATGTGCATGTGTGCCCAAAATTCCAAGAGGAGAAGGGACTGTAGTGTGGCCATCCCTCCTGAGGAATGATTTCTTGCTTTCTGTCTCTCTGTCTCTCCAGCGAGTGCATGCACACTGTAGCAAAAATCTCTTTAAAATTTTTTTTAAAAAAAAGGAAGAAAGAAAAAGATAAAGTTTATCAATGAACGAGCTAATTCCAAATGAAAAATTTCTGGTCATCATTTGGTAAAAAAGAAAATGAGTAAGAATAAAATTGAGCTCTCAGACTTCACCAAACTTAGTTTTAGCTGACTCTCCAAAATCTGGTGCAGTATAACTGTCTCCACATTACAAGACATTTAAAGAACATTTAAAAACCAATTAATCTTAATTTTCATACAATGGCTACTCTAATAAATCATGTTTACATGTCTCTATCTCAAAATCAAGGACTAAACAATAATTTTACAGAGTAAATAGTTCTTTAAAAACAAAATATCTGGTAGTTTTATAATATTAAATCTTACCTTATTTTTTCTGTTATCATTGTACTTGATTAAGTCTAAAATAAATGTTAAGACTTCTTTGGGACAAAGATTATGAACATCTCTTAATAAAGCCATTGCAACTGGCATAGTCTACAGGAAAAAAAAAAAAAGAAAAAAATTTAAGCACATAGCATAACTCTCCTTTACTGCGATTCATTAGACTATCATAGAAAAGGTTATTCTGAGCTGACAGATATCAGCATGGAACCTAAGCTCCCACCCCTCAAACCTCCCACTGAGAAAATAACATATATCTAAAAGCATTCCAAGCTAAGAGCTGGGTAGGAAACCAGAGGAGGAGGAAACCAAGGCGAGAGCTGCATGAATGGATGTACTCTGTAGGCCATGTTGCTTGGTCCTCACTTCCTGAAGAAAGCATACGCAATGTAAATTACACAAATTTAGCTTGTGTGATACACTGGAAAAGGTATGGACTTTCAGTATTAGACCACTGTTTAATTCCTAATTCTATCAATACTATGTACCAAGTTTGGATGTCTTTAGTTAGTTGCTTCCTGAGCAGGAGCCTCATTTTCTCACAACCATTTCAGGATGAAAAGATACAGTGGCTAGAGTCATGTGGTATCAGTCCTAGAACACGTTGATTCTCAAGTACCACACAATCTTCAAACTAAGGAAAAATGATAAATTATCTGAAATCTAGTCTAACTTTCCCCTTTCCAAATTTTCATAGGCAACTTTTCTAAGGAAGTAGAACTATGACTGAAAACAGTGATAACGCTAGCAGCAAAGCAAAGCTAATTAAACTTCATGTAGAATTACAGATGTGTAGACATCGTAATCCTTAACAACTGGGAGATCTGGACTGTCTTCTCACTTACCCAAAGGTTTACCCACACCTCCATCCCCCCTAGGAGGTGATTTCTCGCTTTCTGTCTCTTTGTCTCTCTCTTTCTGGTGAGCACATGTACCCTATAGCAAAAAGCTTCTCAAAGAAAAAAAGAAAAAAATTATCAATGTGTAAACTGCTAGTGAAAAGCAGAGCTAGTACTAAGACTAGAGCTTTATGCTGTATTATCTCTGATACAGTTGTGCTGTCTACATTTCAGAAGGACAGCTATCCAAAGGACTTACCCTTATCTCCATTCCCCCCATGTAACAAATCAAAAAGTCAAATAAGTCATTCCCATTCACTTGAGCATTAATTGGATATTGGGTTATTTACATATAGATCATAAACTCAATGAACAGACCACATCACTTAATTAGTTTTTAAAATATACTTAAGAACGTTAAAAAAAAAAAAGGAAAAAAACCAGTATCTCACAGGGAAGTAAACATACCTATTATCTGAACAGTCTCCAAGTAAAACTTAGAAATACATAGACTGAGAAATAAAAGAATAGTAAGAAAATTAGGAAGTAAACTGTACCTTCTGTAGAAAATAACTTTGAAAGCTCATAAAGTTGTTTGTTTTCACAATGTTTGGACAAGTTTTACAACAAAACATTCTAGTGAAGAGTGACTTCATGGCTGGTGGTCCTGTCCATGTGCTCACCATTGAATTTGCAATCTGCAAGTAATTAGAAAACAAAGTAATTTTCATTAGCATTGCAAACACATTTTAAGTAAATAAAACAACTTTCTAAAAGTTATCAAGACTTTAAGTGGATTAGGTTTCAACAATTTCATTCTTAGGAATTTCATTCAATTTAGCTTTTTATTACCATTTCCAAGAAACTATAAAAACTTACTCTCCAATAAAATTCTTAAGTGCACTTATAATTATTTTCTAAAGTCAATTTTTAAATTGTAGTATTCTTTAAGTTTTTAAAGAAAAAATGCTTGTAAAAGGCTCCTTCCTAGTCTATATGTTTATCTTTATTCACTTAGAAAATTATTCTAATATTTTAAATTTATCAGATGATAAACACTGTCATGGATTTTTTTTTTTTTTTTTTTTTTTGGAGAGGTTTTCGCTATAGGACGTGTGCGCTCGCCAGAAAGACAGAGACAGAGAGATAGAAAGCAAGAAATCATCCCCCAGGGGGATGGTCACGACGCAATCCCCTCTCCTCCATTCTCCTCTCGGGATCTTGGGCACGCGCACACACACGCGCCCGGAGTGAGTTTAAGCCGCTGGGTCTGGGACGCGAACTGAGGTTGACTACATGGGAGTCCAGCGACATAGCCATTACCCTAACTGCTGGTCCCACATTGTCATGGATTTTAAATAAGGTTTTTCAATACATTGAAAAATAAGCCCAAAGCAGTGATACGATTTAATCTATAAGAATGCTTTACAAAAATTGTTATCTTGCTATTGCTATTTCAAGGGTATATAAAATACATGCCTCAAAAGAAATTATGGTTAGCCATATTCTATAGTTTTATGGATATGATAAGATTTTAGCATGCAAGAACCACAAAGAACTCTATAGAAGCAATGAATTTACATACTTAGATGATTAAAAAAAACCATGTTTTCCATTATATCTGAATACCTAGAAATTCACCTATTCACTTATCATTAAAGATAAAACAAACAAATCTAAGCCATTACAGCCTGTTGAAATGTTGGACAAATGGATTTATCAGTGAGGAAGGTAAAAGTCATAAATATGAATGAACCTATTATCAAGATACTTTTCAAATGCCTGAAAACCAGTATTTCTGGCCAAATTTTGTTCTGTGCCCTGTGCATTTATGGTTTTCATTTGCTCTACCTTTAGATGTTTTTGCATCTCAAGAAAAATATTTAGTTTTCTTAATAAATTAACTTCTCTAGAATGTTAAATTATAGGCCTTATTTAAAATGACTTATCACTAACACTGTTTCTTACTAATCCCAACTGACATTAAATAATTATCACAGTGGGATAATTAAAATTAAGATCATTTCATGCACCATAATGTAAACATTTAAATCAAAGAATTTGTTACCAAAGAAATTCTTTGCTTTAAAAATGTGGTAGACAACTTGAAATGGTAGAAATTCTCTTTAGCTTTATAATCTGACTTCAATTTGACAATTAAAAATTTTTGTGTTGGGACCAGTAGATGGCATAATGGTTGCATCGCTGGACTCCCAAGTAGTCAACCGCAACCGCAGTCTGAATGCCAGACCTGGTGGCTTAAACTTATGCTGGGTGTGTGTGTGTGTGTGTGTGTGTGTGTGTGTATGTGTGTGCGTGCGTGCGTGCGCGCGCACGTGCGCGCGCAGCTCACGGTCCTCAGAGAAGAATGGAGAAAGGATTGCCTATTGGCCATCTCCCCTGGGAGGTTATTTCTTGCTTTCTGTCTGTCTTTCGAGCAAGCGCACGTGCAAAATCTCGCAAAAAATAAATAAATAAATAAAATTTGTGTATATCTATTCTCAGGCCAAAATATATTCTTTCAAATCATTCCTGATTGACTAAAATGAAAGTACTGGCAAAAGCTTTAAAAGGACCAGCTACCAAGTAAATTTAAAAACTATGGAATATTTTAACTCATTTTCAGAGATTAAGAAGAATACATATATACAGTAGTCACCTGGTTTTCTTTCTGCTATACACAATCTCACCTTTGCAAGGCAGA
The DNA here is from genome assembly GCA_026018925.1 of Tupaia tana. Taxonomy (NCBI): domain Eukaryota; kingdom Metazoa; phylum Chordata; class Mammalia; order Scandentia; family Tupaiidae; genus Tupaia; species Tupaia tana. The sequence goes on from JAKSZU010000008.1 coordinate 73,041,453, forward strand.
AGCAAGCTGACATTCTCACTCGGTAGAAACACTGCTCTTGTTCTAATATATCAGTAAGTGCGAGCCGAGATGCTGGAGTGGGGAATTTTTCCAAAGCCAAAATGGACTCCTGCTGTGCAACAACATCTCTCTCATATCGAAGCTGATACTGCCACATAAAGTCAGCTTGCTCAAATTCTACCTTCCTCAGTACTGACATATCTGGATCTATCCTTATCCACAGCAAAGGAGAATCAGCACTGAAAGAAAATAGAATTTTTTTAAATTTATTTAATTTTTAAAACTTACATGTCAATATATTTAGAAAATAAAAAGTAAAGCAACCAGTAACCAAATTCTTTTTTTTTTTTTTTTTGGAGAGGTTTTCGCTATAGGGCGCGTGCGCTCGCCAGACAGACAGTGAGAGACATAGAGACAGAAAGCGAGAAATCACCTCCCAGAGGGGATGGTCACGCCACAATCCCTTCTCCTCCATTCTCCTCTCGGGATCTTGGGCACGCACGCACACGCGCCCGGCGTGAGTTTTAAGCCACCTGGTCCGGGACGCGAACCGCGGTCGACTACGTGGGAGTCCAGCGACATAGCCATTACGCTAACTGCTGGTTCCCACCAAATTCTTTTAAATATATTTAAGACTACCTAGAATCTTACTGTAGTCATTTTTTAAGACTGTAATTTATACTGACAAAGTACTCATCTTTGATAAATTTTGACTTTCTGACAATTCTAATCTATATCAAGTGCATGTGCCCTACTGGGCTAAAAAGATCTTTTTGAAATTTTTATTTATTATTATTTTCCAATTTTGCAATAGGGCACATGCTCTCAGCAGAAACAGACAGAGAGAAAGAAAGTGAGAAAGCAAGCCAAAGCCACCAGGCTGGGGACTGGAAACTATAATCAGCCATATGGGAGTCCAGGACTTTAACCAACACACCACCTGCTGGTCCTGCTAAAAAGATATTTAAGGACAAGAAAATAGCTGTCACAAAGGTTACTAGACCCTTCATTTGCATCTGAATATATTACTTTGGCAATTTTGATTTGTGGTAATGTGATGTAAAAAAGATTAATGAGAGAATATCTCTTCCTATAAGCTACTATGGCCTAATAATTTATTATGGCATAAATACTACCCTTCACTAAAAATCAATTTGTAGCTAAGAAATTAAAGCATTTATTTACTAACATTTATTCATTTACTATCATTTATTTATTTATTAAGTTACTAAATTATTTAGCTGTTTTTTAATACTTTTTAAAAATGCTAAACTCATGATCACCTTTTTTTTAACACTGAGTTCTTAAATCATAGTTCAAAAGAATATCAAAAATTTATCTTCTGTATTTATCAGACCAGCAGATGGCGTGATGGTCACATCGCTGAATTCCCACATGGTCAATCATTCAAGCCCCGGACCCAGTGGCTTAAAATTCATGCTAGGGGACCATCAGATGGCATAATGGTTACATCGCTGGATTCCCACAGTCAACCACAGTTTGCGTCCTGGACTGGGCGGGTTAAAACTCACACCAGGCATGTGGTGTGCATGCCCAATATCATGAGAGAAGAATGGAAGAGAAGAGATTGTGGTGTGGCTATCTCCTCTAGGGAGTGATTTCTGGTTTCCTGTCTCTCTGGCAAGCTCATGTAACCTATAGCAAAAATCTCTCCAAAAACAAACAAAAACTCATGCCAGGTGCTGGTGCATGTGTGTTCAAAATCCCAAGAGGAGAATGAAGGAGAAGGAATTGCAGTATGGCCACCCCCCAGGAAGTGATTTCTTGCTTTCTGTCTCTCTGCCTCTCACTGTCTCTCTGATATGTGCATGCACCCTAAAGCAAAAATCTCTCTTAAAATAAAAAAGTTATCTCCTGTATTTATCAAAGTCAACAAGCCCATCTTAAATAATCTAGTCTTTGTGAACACTTTCATCAAATGAATACTACCCATGATATTAATTCAATTCAACAAACACTACTGGGTGTTTGCTATAGGCAAGTTACTTGTTACAGAAAAATTAAAATTAACATCGATCATAAAAGGTGAGTGAACATAATGTGTATACAAATATTAGTGATCATTAGGCAACTAAATTAGTAAATAACCACAGATGTTTTACAAAAAACATACAGGCACAGGATAGATTGACAAAAAGAGAAATTTGAGATACACCCTATTTAAAAATGAAACAGTATTAGGAGCCAGGCAGTAGAGTAATAACAGCGTTGGACCCATGTGGGATCCCTAGTTTATGTCCTAGAACCCTTCTTTGCACATTAATCTTAAAGTGCATGCTCATAATCTGTGCTAGATAAAACTGTGGATGGATTGCAGCATGGATTACAGCATGAAGACCCGGCTAGGGGTGCTTGTCTCTCATTCTCTCTGTGTTTCTCTCTCACACAGAAGAAATAAACTTAAAAAAAAAAAAGCCTTATTATTAAATATTTCCACATAAAGTCTAGGCAATGGTTTTAAACTATGTTTTGCAAACAAAGTGTCTCAAGGTGCTCTGGAGCTTGAGCTCATTAGAAATACAAACTATTGGGGCTGGCAGATGGCATGTAGTTAAGGTACTGTATGCACACATGGCTGCCCACATGACTGACTGTGGTTTGAGCCCTGGACCTGACAGTTTACTTTCTCACTTTTCCTCTCTTTCTGTTTCCCTCAGGTCAAATTAAAAATAATAATGGATAAAATTATATAAATCAATTCCTTAAAAAAATTTAAAAAGAAATGCAAACTATCAGGCCCCACAGTAAAGTACCAGATCAGCAACTGCATTTTAAAAAGATCCCCAAGTGATCCATATGCACATTACAGTTAGAGAAGCAATGCTCTAGAGGCCAGCAAGATAGAAGAGAGTTGCCTAGTCAAGGCCATGCCCACTCACACAATACAACATTTCCTCTTAACTGCACCTAAGCTAATCCAGATTTATCTTTATTGCTTTGATTAGGTATGATATTACATTCACATAAAACTTGTTTTAATATAGAATTTCTACTGCCTTTAAAAAGCTTTTTTAAAAGCAGAGACTAGCAGTTGGCATAATGGCTATGTCGCTGGACTCCCATGTAGTTGATCGCAGTTTGAGTCCCAGACTCAAGCCAGGCACGTGTGTGTGCATGCCCAAGATCCCAAGAGGAGAATGGAGAAGGATTGCGGCGTGGCCATCCCTGCTGGGGGGTTATTTCTCGCTTTCAGTCTCTCTGTCTTTCTGGAGAGTTCATGCACCCCATAGCAAAAATCTCTCTCAAAAAAAAAAAAAAAAAAAAAAAAAAAGACAACTTTAAAAGCACATATAACAAATGAGATTAGTGAGAACACAGAAAAAAACATATCTTTAAATTTAAGTAACTAACTTACTCCATTGCAGAAAGATCCATGTCTACTTCTTCTCCATTCATTAGAGGGATTTTTTTCTTCTTATTTCTACATTTAAGGAAAAATACAATTGAAAATTGTGAAATTTTCTATTCTAAGTGTAGATAAGAACAATTAAAGTTCAAATAAAAGATTTCACAAAACATAAAAGATACCCCAAGGAAGAATGGCTATCAAATGTAATAAAATTTAAACACAACAAAACCTATTTATTTTAAACTAGAGGGAATACCAAAATCTTTTTCTGAACAAAGTTTAAAAAACAGTAGTCACATATAATAGTTAATGTCAAAAGATATACAGTTCTAAGAACTAGTAGGTGCAATTTTATATAGAAAAGATAAGTGGATTTATCAAAAAAAATAAATAAATAAAATAAATCCTTTATAGCAATGGAAAAATAACCAGCCTGGAAGAAGATTTTTCACGTATAATTCTCAAATGTGTGCTTCATGTGCAAGTCTCTGTTCTATGCGAAATGAAGTGATTAAAACATCTTAAAGAGTACTAACATTGAAAACTAATTAATATTCACAAGGTTTCAGATAAGCAAAAACAAAAGCAACTGTTCTACATAAATTACTCCTGTATCACAAAATCTATGGGATGATACACTAAAAACTGGGGGAAGGGCAAATAAAAGTAAGAATAGAGAACAAAGTCTTCCCATGTTCCTTACACCAAATAATACACAAATGACATGCTGCTAGTATAGAGAAAATGACCTGAGGAAATGTTAAGAGAAGGGTAGCAATCAGATAGTCTCAATTTCCAAGTTGAAAAGGACTCTTCAAAAAAAAATGAGGATTTTATTCTTAATTAAAAAAAAAAAATCATACTTTCTCAGAGTAAGAAAGATTATGATTATAGGAAGATTTCAGAATTAAGTTTCCTGAAGGCCTGTAAAATCAACACTAGTCTCTGTCTATGGTCTTATCTGTCTGAGAAGGACTCTTTAATAAATGTAACCATGACTATAGGATGTCCATTCTTATAATGTAATGCTGATCTTACAGCATGTTCCTTCAGCAACACACAGACATGTTCTCATCTTTCTTTATCCAGAGTACATGCTAAATGCTAAGTTAAACAAATGGAAAGGAATATTACATTAAATAAAAGGTGAACTCCTGGAACCTTTTAAAGTAAGGTGGCTATTTGCCTTTGAAAGATACCAAGAATATTTTGTAGTTAGGGTAATATAAAGAGGCAAAGACACAGTAAACAAGATGTGTTTTTCGAGATTTTTCAGCTCCTTCCTTCAATCATCACATTTCGAGTAGACATTAATTCAATGAGACTAATATCATTAAAATGCCCACATTACCCAAAGCAATCTAGAGATTTACTGCAAGCAGTCAAAACACTGACAGTGTTCTTTACAGAGCTAGATTTAAGAAAAAAAACATCATAAAGTTTTTATGGAATAACAAAAGACTGAATAGCCAAAGTAATCCTGAGCAAAAACAACAAACCTGGAGGCATTACACTAACTGATTTCAAAATATACTACGAAACTATAGTAATTAAAATAGTGTGATATTAGCATAAAAAAGACACACAGATGTATGAGCCAAAATAGAGAACCTAGAGATAAATCCACATATACATAGTCAACTAATTTTCAACAAAGGCACCAAGAACAATCATTAGGAAAAGAAGTCTCTTCAATAAATGGTGCTGGGGAGTGGGGGGTTGGCAGCAAGTGGCAAGGTAGTTAAGGTGCTGGCCTCCCATATGGCCAACTATGGTTCAAGTCCTGGACCTGGTGGCTTGAAAATCACGCCAGGTACATGTGCAAGAATGCCTAAAATCACAGCAGAAGAATGAAAGAGATGGAATTGTGTCATGGCCACCTACCCTGGGGGTGATTTCTCACTTCTCCCCTCACTGTCTCAATTTGACAAGTGCACACACCCTGTGGCAATAAAAACTAACTAAATAAATAAATGTTGCTGGGAAAATGAAGGTATCTATATCTAGAAGGAAGAAACTAGATCTTCACATCTCATCACTTATAAAAATCAACTCAAAATGTATTAAAGACTTAAATGAACACCCAAAACTATAAAACTACTAGAAGAAAACACAGGGGAAATACTTCAGGACATTGGTCTAGGCACAGTTTTCTGAATAAGACCCCAAAAGCCCAGGCAACAAAAGCAAAAATAGACAATTGGGATTATTTCAAACGTAAAAGCTAAATTAACAAAGCTAAAATGCAACCTACAGAATGGGAGAGAATATTTGCAAACTGTATAATTGACAAGGAATTAATATACAAAATATAAAAGGAACTCAAACAACTTAGCAGCAAAACAACAACAACAAAAAAATAGATTTAAAAATGGGCAAGTGATCTGATTAGACCATTCTCAAAAGAGAGATATGAATGGCCAAGTATATGAAAAAATGTTCAACATCAATAATCATCCAGGAGCTACACATCAAAACCACAATGAGATGTCATCTCACCCCAGTTAGAATGACTATTCTCAAATAGACAAAAACAATTAATATTAGTGAGGATGCAGGGAAAAGAGCATGTTTATACACTGTGAGTGGAAATGTAAATAATTATGGAAAAGAATATGGAGGTTCCTCAAAGAACTAAAACTAGAACTGTTATCTGATGCAGCAATCTCCTTACTATGCATATATCCAGATGAGAGGAAACCATTGTATGTCATAGAGATATCTGCACATATATAACGTTTATTACAGCACTATTCACAATAACCAAGATACGGAATCAATCTAAATTCCACCAACAGATGAATGCATGAAGAAAATACAGTGTCTGTGTATGTATGTGTATGTAATTGCCATTAAAGAAGATGAAAACCTGTTAGTCAAGGCAATGCAAATAAGTCTGCAGGATATTATTAAGTGAAATATGCCAGGTTACAGAATACATGTTCTCATTCATTTGTGGGAACTGAAGAAGTTGACCTCATAAAACTGAACAGTAGAATAGTGGTTACTAGAGGCTGGGAAGCAAGGTGGCGGGGGAGTGATAGTGAAATGTTGGTCAAGGAATACAAAATTACAGTTAGATATCAGAAATAAATTTTATTCCTATTGTTCTATAGCACAATAGGGCAACAACAGCTAATAATAATTTGTGTGTTTCAGAATAGCTAGAAGGGAACTTTGAATGCTCCCAACACAAAGTAATGAAATGATGGCTATGCTATGATATGATTATTACACACTGTCATGTATTAAAAAATCACTGTCTCCCATAAGTATGTATATTTATTGGATTGTCAGAAAAGTCATGATGTATTTTTCTATGCAAAAATGTGTCATGACTTTTCTAACTAACCAATATTATGTCAAATAAAAAATAATAATGAAATGAAAACAAAAGAATAAACCTAAGTTATTTGCCTTGAATTTTTCCTGGCTCCATAAACTCAAACTTCCATTCTAAATCCCCCTCCAACTTCCTCTCCATATAGTAAGGATTCTCAAACCTAAGCTTTGAAAATTATTTAATTCTAAAGATTAAAAAAAAAATGTCATTAAGAACAACAGGCAAATAAACAATGTTTGGTAATGCTAGCTTGAAGTACAACAGGGAAAGAAAGATGTGGATAACATATTCTATATCTAAAAAATTGGACATACAACAGGATTTGCATTTTGGCATTTTAAGCTGCAATACTTGTGGTTTAACCTGCAGTTTATGGTTATAAAGCAATGCCTACCTTCTGCTTTTGGAATGGCAAGGTATATCATGCTTAAGGCTGTTTTCTTCAATTTGTAATGTATGATTGAAGGATCCATCTAATTCCTGCACTGTCACTTTAAGTGGTCCCTTAAAAAAAAAATTAAAAAAAAAAACTATTCAAAGGCAGTTCTAGAAAAATATCAATACATATGCGTACATGTACAGATAAGTATATCCAAATGTAAAATACTATATAAAATGTGTACACAGAGACACAATTGGTGCCAAAGAAGGGTGGAATTGGGAGAACCTGAGTCCCCTGAAATCCCCATCTGTATTCTCTTCCCTTCACTGACAGTTGGTGTTTTCCCAATTCATTCATGACAAACAAAATCTCACAAATCTATCCATCTGTAACCCCATCCCTGAGCCCCTCCTATATTGAACTTGGGGAGTGCAAAAGGCAATTTTGGAAAAAATACTTACCACGTATTTCTGAGTTCCAGGAGATGTATAATCTTGTTTTATTTCTAATTCCAAAACATTTCGTTTTCTATTAAATGCAAAACTTCCATAAAATTTTACCACTCCACTCTGGTCTCTGAAGAATTGTAAAGGAAATTTTATATTCCAAAATGAACATGTCCTGAACAAAATAAGTTATTCATTATAGTATTACTAATTCTCTAATATACTCCCACCAGTTCAAAGCTTGAGAGCATGTTTCATTGTGAAACAGGTGGCAAAGTATTCAAAATTCTTCTGGAAAATGTTTCCTCAGATCTAAACAAAATTTCTGAAACATTAAGAAATTTGTATTTTGAATAAAGCAAAACCACTTTATTGGATTCTCAATATAAGTTTTGAAATGAAAAATGCAAAAATTGCAAAATTCAAGACACCACTCAAGTTATGCCAACCTCTAACCACATCTAAAAGCTACCAAAACATTGCATCTTACAAGTAATCCTTTGGATCTGTCTGGTGAATTACTTACATTTCCCTACCATCAAACATATTTCTTTATTCATGTACTAAGAATTACATTAATATGTGTGAAATTTTATAAAAATGTGTGTGTGTATGTATCTCAATAATTAGCAGGCATCTTAGGAAGTGATTCACAGTTCATGGTCTTATACTTTTTTCAAAGAAATATCAAGTTAAGGGGACCAGCAGATGGCATAATTGTTATGTCTCTGGACTCACATGTAGTAGATTGCAGTTTGAGTCCTGGATCTGGCGGCTTAGACTCACATCGGGTGCATGTGCATGTGTATCCAGGATCCCAAAAGAAGAATGGAGGAGAAGGGACTGCGGTGTGGTCATCCCTCCTGGGGGGGGGGGGGGGGGGGGCGGGTGATTTCTTATTTTCTGTCTCTCTGTCTCTGTCTTTCCAGGGTGCACACATACCCTATAACAATAGCCTCTCTTTTTTAAAGAAAGATCAAATACTCGTTTTAGTTTCCGAAATTCCTCTTCCTCTGTCTTCTCCTTACACACATACATTACTCCGTTCCCCACTCTGTTGAACTACTAGTGAAAAGGATACACCCACTGCTTTATTAAAGGCTGGATGTCTTTGCCAGAGACATTTGAAATGGATTTTAAAAAGCCAGATGTGGAAACCAACATCTGACTCCACATATGTGACTGGAACTTCTGAGATGAAGCAGTACTGGCCAGACTTAGCAGTTTATTGAAAACCTGGAAGGATAAAACTGTCATTTAGTAACACATAACATATTGTCATTCACATGAGATATTGCTTTCAATTGTACACTATACTCACTTTGCATTGTAGCTTTATAATAGTCAATTATAGAAGTTAATAATTCACATGTTATTACACAGATTGTTCTTGTTTAAGAATACTAATATAAACATGCAAAGATTTAAACAATATAAAAACATTGTTCATATAAATATTACTCAAGATGTACTGAGCAAAGAACACTCTATTAATTATAAATTATACTAAGAACAATATATAATACCTATAATTTATTATGCTATTAGTTTACATAGAAACTAAAAGCTAGAAAGTTAAGAATACTCATTAAGATTTATACTGCTCCAAAAAGTTGAGTGGCTCTTTATGGACTATGTCTTATATGATATTTCTATTCTTCATTTTAAAGGCATGGCGAAGGACAGAAAGGTTAGAGACTTAGGGCAAACTTAAAATGACTTTTAAAAGAGAGTAAGTTACTTTCAACTACCTCTGAAAATGGTTAAGTGGGAAAATTGCTGAACATATATAACGAACCTAGTTTCTGTATCTCAATTACTGTATTACAACTACTTACATCAAAACTTGGACAAATAAATACAAAATTTAGCAATGGTGAAAATAAAAATAGCTCAGATTGGCCTTCCTTTTTTCTACTGAAAACATTTCTAAATGGCTGTTATCCTTAATATTCTAAGTAATGCAGAACACAACATCATATGCTTAAACAGGTTTTACTTTCATACCCACATTCTAATATTAACTGCATAATAATTGTGTGTTAAGTGGGCCACATACTTATATCCACTCTACATCTGAGAAAAGGCAAATAAAAAGCATGTTATTTAGTAGACAAACAAAACTATAAACTCAGATGCCATGACTCCCTTTGTACAGTAAAGTGTTCAAATTATACACATACAGAATAGACCTTTTTCTTAAGTTCTTAACTTTAATACTTACTTGTAGCATAAATTCCATACTGATCCTATTTTCAATCAATCTCATCACAAGGTGCGCTTTACACTGAAACATAGTGTAGTACTCCCAGGAGAGTGTATGTGGATGCTTTATTGAAAAATGCAGATGGGATGCTGGGCTAAGAAAAATAAGAACAATTACTTAATATAACAAATTTGACTATTAAGTAAACAATAAATTTTATGACCGCATCAAGAATACACATCAAAATCTTCATGGCAATACCTAGTTTCCTTAGTATTAAGAAACATTTATTAGGTTGTTGGAAAAATCATGATATATTTTTTCATAGAAAAAAGTCATGACTTTTCTGACAACACAATAATAATGAACTTAAAAGGAAGATAATAATGAAGTCTTACTAAAGGACACAAAGGTAAAACCGAATACATAGAAACATATGCACATTAGGTGAGTAGACACAGTACTGTAAATATTTCAATGCTCCCAACCCCATCAATATAATCAGTGCAATTCTAATAAATACCTCAATGTTAAACATGTACAAAAATATATCTGAGATGGATTTTATATATATAAGACAACCAAAAACAAATACAAAATTATTAGAAGAAAATGAAGAAAAAATTTTGTAATTTGGGGGTGAAATAAATTTTCCTAAAGAAAAATATAAATTCCAGAGTGTGTAAAGACCAGAATGACTATGTAAATATTAAAATGTTTTGATATGGTAAAAAGAACAAAAAATTAAGAAAAAAATAAAGTTTTATAAAAAATATTTACAACATTTTTGAACATTGCTCATAATTTTTCACTATTCCAAATAGTTCTATGGGCAATATCTTTTTACATATGAGCAATTATTTCTGTATAATAAATGCCCAGAATATCTCTATGATCACCTACCTAGAAGCAGAAATACTGGATCTAAAAATTACCCATTCTAAAATTACGACTAGTATTAACAAATTACCCTTCAAAAATGAGATACCACATTATACTGTCACAATTAATGCATGAGTGCTGCTGTGGCTTGAATGATGGTATTCCTTCCAAAATTCTCATGGAAATCTAATCTGCAAGAGACGGTATTAAAATATGTGTCAGGGGACCAGCAGTTGGTGTAATGGCTATGTCACTGGACTCCCATGTAGTCGACAACAGTTCGAGTCCCGGACCCGGTGGCTTAAACTCACGCCGTGTGTGTGTGCATCCAAGATTCCAAGAGGAGAACAGAGGGGAAGGGACTGCAGCATGGCCAACACCCCTAGAAGGAACTTCTCGCTTTCTGTCTCTATCTTTCTGGTGAGTGCACATGCCCTACAGCAAAAACCTCCCCCCCCAAAAAATAAATAAATAAATAAAATACTTGGCAAGCCAAGCCCTAGCCTGGTGGTTAAGGGAGCTAGATCCCACATGGCTGATTGTGGCTCAAATCCCAGCCCTGGTGGCTTGAAAAACTCATTTGTGTTGCCTGTATATACATGCCCTAAATTGTTTAAACTTCTTTGAAAAAGATGTACTTTAAAATACATTTTAAAAATTAAACATAAAAGCTAAATAAATGGACAGGACCAAGGTAAAGCATTTAGTGTAAATATTTACACACAATGGAAATGCTGTAATTAAATCCTGGGAAACTGCCCAGCAGGCAGTCAGGAAAAGGAAATAAAAGGAACTTCTGCTTCTCGAGTGAATGCTTACTAGATATAAAGCTTAACCTCAAGTAATCCTCACAACCAACCTGGTTAAGATGGTTCATCACTGTCACTTTACACACTGAAATAAATAAATACATACATACATCCAGAAATGCTGTACAATGTTCTTAGTTCACAAAATTAATAACAAGAAAAACTCAAGTGTGACTAACGCCAAATTCTTAATCTTGTCTCAGTAACCATATTGCAACAAAGAAAGGGCTACTGTTCTATCATTTTTAAGTTTCTTAACCTTTATTATGACTTTGAACACTTTGAGCAGTCTGGTTAATCCTATGTGAGAAACTGCTTTTAAATGCCTACACAGGATTCCAAATAAACCCATTATAACACAGTTATTAAAATTTTAAAAGATGATATGATAATACATGTCCATTGTTTATTAATGCATTAAATAACAAGAACTAATGATAGGCCACTGCAGTAATTTTGAGGTCATGATGAGTATAGAGGATACTTTTAAAGATGTCTGCTAACAATATAATGTGACAGGAAAATACCCATAATTTCTACTACTGACAAAAATCACAGGTATTGTTTACCTGTCAGCCACATTTCTAAGTGAAGGAAATAGATTCCAGTTAATGGCTAATGAAAATAAGAGAAAAATTCTTCTATCCAATGTAATCCATATTCCCTTAGGGAATCTATGAACATCAGAAAAAGTAAGAACCCCTGTCAGCATCATTTTTTGTAAGTAGCTATCATATTTATAGTAACTTGCTAGAAACAAGGGGAGAGAAAGGAGGGAGGGAAAAAAGGTAGAAAAAGAAAAGAGGAAAAAAGGAAAGAAAAAATAGATGTCTGGATAGGTGGATATCCGAGTAAATAGCTACAGGTAGGATGTCTTGATACTGAAAGTATCTACTTAGACTTAATAAAAAGTCTTCTTTTTTTTTTTTTTTTTGGAGAGGTTTTTCGCTATAGGGCGCGTGCGCTCGCCAGACAGAGAGAGACATAGAGACAGAAAGCGAGAAATCACCCCCCAGGGGGGATGGTCACGCCGCAATCCCTTCTCCTCCATTCTCCTCTCGGGATCTTGGGCACACACGCACACACGCCCGGCGTGAGTTGTAAGCCACCGGGTCCGAGACGCGAACCGCGGTCGACTACGTGGGAGTCCAGCGACATAGCCATTACGCTAACTGCTGGTTCCCAAAAGTCTTCTTTTTAAGCTTAAATCCATTTATAGTCGACAAATGGAAAAAACACAGTGAAGCAATGAATGGAGTAATGAGAATACCACCACAGTTAGTGGCTTAATTTTACATACTGTCATTACTCCTTTGGCCTTGCAAGGGCCTCAAAACATATGGGTGACCCTATAACAGTGATTCCATGAAACAAGGCTTATAGTACCATCTCTGAACAATAAACGTACTTATCCTTCTCTTTTCCTCCACCAAATATAGGATGTAGTAAAACTCCACCAGTTTTCAATTCATATGCCACTATTTTGTCTAGCTCCTAAAAAAAGATATAAAAATAGGAGTCAGTGAAAAAAATTTTTACATACCAGACTTAGAACTAAACCACTGAGTTCTCATTTCCTGCAATCAGAATGTAAGTTTCTTAAAATAAATGAAATGTATTTAGAGAGCAGTTTATATTTTTCATAAAAAAAAAAAAAAAGTAGACTGTACAGCTGGTTGAATGATAAGAGTCAAAAAGCTTTCTCTACTTTGTGACTTTGGGCTGGTCAATGACCTAGCAACTTTTTCTTATGGCTTATCTAATCTCCCTGACCTGTCCTCCAAGTTTATTTCCTTCTGTGCATGTCGCTTCTCTGGGGATTTAGGAAAGCAAAAGGAAATGAGAAAAACTTTTATCAAAGATCATTTTAAAACTTCTTCAGTCTTCTCTAAAATGACATAAATCAAAGTAAAAAAACAAGTTTAATGGGGAAAAAAAAGACAACAGCACAACAACTGCACGGGACATTTAAATAATCTAAACGTGTCAGAGAAAACTAGTAAACAGTGTAAAGTTGCTGGAAGCCAGATTTGAATCCTAGATATATTAATTACCAGCCGTGTACTTGAACCAAACATTAAATTCTAATATGCCTTGGTTTCCTCATCTATAAAACTGGGATAATAACAGAGCAGTTAAAATTAAAGTATTCATTAAATGCTTATATAAGAGTCACTGCCGCATTGTAACTGTTGTATTTTTTAATCTTCTTTCAGTTTCTGAAATAAAGAATAAGGTTAGTTCTAGATGTATAAAACCTTTAATAGTTCTAGATACCTAGACTCTTTTTTTTTTTTGGAGAGGTTTACGCTATAGGCTAAAGGGTGCGTGCACTCGCCAGACAGAGAGACATAGAGACAGAAAGCGAGAAATCACCCCCCAGGGGGGATGGTCACGCCGCAATCCCTTCTTCTCCATTCTCTTCCTGGGATCTTGGGCACGCACACACACGCACCCGGCGTGAGTTTTAAGCCACCGGGTCCGGGACGTGAACCGCGGTTGACTACGTGGGAGTCCAGCGACATAGCCATTATGCTAACTGCTGGTTCCCTAGATACCTAGACTCTTTAAAAATTAATTTTGGCTTGTGTTTTCCACTTGAGTAACAAACATATATAAAATGAGGAAAGGGAGGAAATGGTATCTGTTAAATGATAACATTAAAGGCTGAAATTTTATCCACCTGAGAAGGAAGAAGCTAAGAATGACACAATTACAATGTGTATGTATATGACCAGAAAGGGCTTGGCGAAATACAGCTGGGTTTAATATTTATGGGCAAATCTTTAAATAACAGAAAACAATGTAACAATGACAGAAAACAAAAATGTATTCAAAGACCAGCCAGCATATAATAAGCAGTTACCATATGCAAGCCACCATGCATATTCTATGTATGTTTCACAATCCTTCTCCATACAGCTACTACTCTGGCCTCCTTACACAGAGGAATCTTAGACTAATCGAAGTTATAAAGTTAAACAAATTTAGGGAGCAAAATTATAAATGACTATGAGACGATAGGATATATCTAGCGATCAATGTGATGTTTAGGGAGCTTAAATATTCTCTTCCACAGGAAAATAAAAACCTTTAGGGCCCAATATATACAATAGAAATTAATAAAATAGTCCATTAGTCTTTCTCAGAAAAGTAGTTCCCATTTTGCCAGGAAAAATTAGCAACTTTCACATGACATTTTAAAGTATTCTGTAATCATTAAAAATAAAGAACATGACACCTGGAAAGCAGGAGAATACTAACATGTCTTACTGACTCATAAGTGGATGATGTAGCTGGCTGTTATTACCTCTTTAATCCAATGGCGGTACTCATTAACACCAAAAGTTTTTTTCATCCAAAGTCCATAAATATAGCCTGAAATTCCCTTCAGCACCCATTCATCAGACCTAAGCAGAAAGTCAAAATATAAACTTCTTTCAACTATAAAAACTCTTCAGATGAGGTCAAAAAAGAATACTGGAATGAATGTATCTTAAAGAAAATGAATGTTATGAACGAATTAAGTTACCCAATTTCTTCTGAGTTCCACTTGCCCAGTTATTATGTTTTCTTCTTTTTTTTTTGTTTAAAGAATTACTTTATTTAACTTCATTTATTTTATTTATTTATTTTAATTTGACCAGAGAGGGACAGAGTGAGAGAGAGATGGAAAGCAAGCTGCCAGGTCTGGGACTCGAACCGCAACAGGCCATGTGGAAGTCCAGGGCCCTTAACCACCATGCCACCTGCCGGCCTAGGCATTCTTCTAATGTGGCTTTAATATTAATTATAAGGCTGCTCTACAGACTTTATTCAAGAATAATTTACTTTTGTCAATGCTCTGCTCTGATAGTGCTGCTTCCCTCCTGCCCAACTCTCTGTCTGCCTCTTAAGAAAGTATCTGCCAGTAGCCAAGACTACACTACTCAATTCTAAAAGTCCATATTCTATTGTTACCAATAT
Organism: Tupaia tana; assembly: GCA_026018925.1. NCBI lineage: Eukaryota > Metazoa > Chordata > Mammalia > Scandentia > Tupaiidae > Tupaia > Tupaia tana. Next base: position 73,056,857 of record JAKSZU010000008.1, read on the forward strand.
TAGGAACAATTATCAAAAAAATTGTCAGGTCCAACTGGTGGCATAGCAGTTAAGATGGCTGGATCCCACATGGCCAACTCTGAGTTTATAGTCACATAGCCAGTACTTAAAAAACACCCCAAACTTGTATGCATATGTGCCCAAAATCCTGAAGGAGAGAACAATGGAGGAGAAGCAACTGTGGTATGACCATTGCCCAGGGGAAGTGATTTCTTACTCTCTCTCTCTTTTTCTCTCTCTTCTGCAAGTGTATGTGCCAACTGACAAATTAAAGAAAAAAAAATGGGGGGTGGGGGTGGTAACAGGTGGCGTGGGGTTAAAGGTGCTAGGCTCCCATGGCTGATCACAGTTCAAGTCCTGAACCTGTGGCTTGCTTTCTCTTGCTTTCTCTCTCTCCCTCTCTGTGTCTGTCTCGCCCTGGTCAAATAAAAAATAATAATGATGATAAATAAAATAAAGAAAATAATTATTTAAAGGAAAAAGGAAAACAAGATTCTAAAACCTTTGATTTCTTAAGTAGTTTATCTTTCGGTTTCTTCAGAGATAACTTACTTGTCTATTTGTATATTTATCCATCTACCATCCATTCAAACACTTTGCCTATTATGTTCTAGACAGAATTCTTTAATGAAATTGTGTGAAATTCTAGAAAAACTACAAATGAAGAGGCTTTATCCTCTGCTCTCCCCCTCTAGCAAGAAAAAGAAACCAAGATTTACATAATATATACAGTACCAAATGTTCACAATTATAGATTATAATCTTGAGAGTTTTGTGTATTTCTTCAAATTCATCTCAAGTTAACAGAAAAGAAAAGAGGATTCTTACCTTTCATTGCTTTCAAGTAAATTGGTACAAACCTACATACTAACAAGCAAATCCCTACATTATTATACTAGAGAAACAGTACGGAAACATCAAAATTCTAACTTCAGTTTTCTATAGATTCAAGTTCTTTTATCTTCATTCAGTTCTTTATGACAATGTTTTATTAAACTTATTCATACTGGAAATGCAGAAATAATGTTGATTTTATGGTCAAAAGGATGGAATTTATACTCCTTAATTTTCTTTAAATATATATAGAATAGTGTCTTTTAATTATTTCTCTATCTTTAGAAAGAGATTTTTTGCTATAGGGCACATGTGCTTGCCAGAAAGACAGAGAGATAGAGTGAGACAGAAAGCAAGAAATCACCCTCCAGGGGAGATGGCCACGCCACAATCCCTTCTCCATTCTTTTCTCAGGATTTTGGCCACATACACACATGTGCCTGGCCTGAGTTTCAAGTCACTGGGTCCAAGACTCGAACTGTGGTCAGCCACGTGGGAGTCCAGTGACATAACCATTATGCCATCTGCTGGTCCCAGAATAGTGTCTTTTAAACTATCTATTTTTTATTAGGGCAAAGGTCAGCTTACATTGCACAGAAAAAAGTTAAAAATAAACTTCACTAATTCTTTGATTCAGCAGTTGCAAACTGAATTTACTCACCAAGACATTCTGGATATAAAACATCCGAAAAACTGCTGGGCCAAGGACTGAGCTAAACATCTTCTAGTCAAAGGTGTCTCATCTATAATCATGGCACTATGTAACAGATTTGTGCTAGAATTCCAAAGGAAAGAAAGGTTATCAAATTATAACAAGAACTTAACAATTATTCAATCAAATTAAAATAAACTTTTAAAATAATGAAATTTACATTAGACATGAAAGAGAAAAAACAGAAGTCTCCCAAAGAGCTTTCTAACTTTTTCAAAATTTAGCTGAAATTCGTAATCTTAGTAACTTTTGCTTAAAGCAAAGAATGCAACATTTCCCATTGACTTCCATAAAAAATACAAATCACTTTTTTGAAGGGTAGAAAGAAACATCACTACACAGAAACTAATCATATGAATGAGCCTTCTAATTTAAAAAATCATTCCATTAATAGTAACTATTAACATTTTGTGCTCTATTATTCATTTTTAAATGTGTCATACCATTGCTTCCTACCACTAACACTCCAGAGAATGCAAAGGCAATAATATAATTCCTATTTTTTGTTGTTGTTGTTTTACATTTGTTTACTTATTTATCCATTTATTTGTTGTGGTTTCCAAGCGCCGGGTCTGGGACTCAAACTACAGTCCCATGTGGGAGGGAATCTGGCACCTTAACCACCACGCCACATGCTGGCCTATATTATTCTTATTTTACAGATAAAAAATGTAGGTCCTGAGAACATAAATTGGTCTTGAGACCTAGAATTCCTATATTTAGAAATCTCTCAAGAAGGGAGAAGATGACAAAAAAAAAAGAACTTTCTTTAAAAAAAAAAAAATTCTGATGATAATCAGTGAATTATTAAATAGTGTCCACACTAGTTATATGTATAACTCGTATTTTAAAAATTTATAAACAGAGATAAAATGCATATGCAAAATATTAATAGTAATAAGTCTTTTGAGTAACTTTGAACTTTTTTTCTCATGCTTTCTACTTTTTTTTTTGAGAGGTTTTTGCTATAGGGCATGTGAGCTCAGCAGAAAGAGAGAGACACAGAAAGTGAGAAATCACACCCCAGGGGGGATGGCCATTTCACAGTCCCTTCTCTTCCATTCTCCTCTGGGGATCTAGGGCACAAATGTGCCTGGCGTGAGTTTAAGCCACCAGGTCCGGGACTCAAACCGTGGTCGACTGCATGGGAGTCCAGTGACATAGACATTATGCTAACTGCTAGTCCCTATGCTTTCTACTTTTTAAAATGTTATTTTTTAAATTTACTTATTCTTACTTGGCACTGAATTTTATTTATAATAAAGAGGGAATGGAATGCTTTTATGAATAAAATAAAATAATCTACTATTAAGAATACTAGATTTTGTAAAAAGCAAGTCACAAAAAAAAAAAGCAAGTCACATCTTCTAAATTAAAGGAAAAAAGTTCAAAATTCTTAATTAATCAGTATTTCTTCAATATTATTGTTTTTTTCTTCAGATCATTACCCTAATTTAGGAATTTCAAATTTAAAGAGATACCAACCTAAAAATGCTCATGGAAGCATAAGCAGCCACTTCAACATAAGCCTCATCAATAAATACAGTCTTAAAACAGGAGTATGGATATCTACATGTAAGAATTTCTTCATAAAATTCAAACACTTCATGAAGGTATGATGTGGTATGTTTAAGCAATGGAAGAAGTTGAGGTAAACAAAAATGAGTAACCTGAAAATAAAAAGCAGGAAATAAAATCATAAAAGAATCAACTTTAATATCTTAAATTTCCTAAATACTTCAACTATGAATAAATGGTCATATAAACCCATTCTTATTTACATAAAACAATTACTGTAGTCCTCTAATAGCTCAGCTACATAATAAAAGCTTCAGGGAAGCTTACTAGTAGTTAGGAGATAAGAAATGCCTGCAATAGAAATACTAATTTTGATTTTATTAGTTTATATCTTACCTTAGTCACAAAAATATCACAATCATGTTATAATTCTGTCTCATAATTCTATGGCAAATTAATGGCATCAACAATGACACAGATCACTCTGAACAGAATGACCCAATAAAGTTTCATACAGGAGACTGGATTCGAGGTAATCTTAAGTTGGACGAATGTTTGATAGTTAAGGATAAGAAAAGACACATCACATTCAGAGTGAAAAACAGAAAAAAAAAAGGTATGATCCCAGAAATATAAGTAAACCACTTGAATTTAATTAGAGCCAAAGTCTAGAAGATCCTGAAAGACACGCCAAAAACTTCTGATTACTGCAGGATTGCAGAAGCAAAGCAAGTTTTTAATGTATGATCAAAATTACCATCAGGCTGGGGATAAGCATCTACGTCTCATGGTCAGGGCCCAAACTGCGTCATGATTAGCACTCCCCTCAGTGTGCAAATAAAATATAATTCAAACAAAAGATTCACTTTTAGAAAAATCTACTGATAATGCAAATAACAACTATTATATGTTTGAGACAAAGAAAGACCCTAAGTCAGTGGGCTCTTAGTAGTCAGGAAAAATACTATTTGACTGTCAGATACCTTTTCACATTCAGTAACTCAGAGTGGAAAAATTTCTTCCAAAATAAAGAATAGGTACTAATCAAATGTTAATTTTAAAGTTGACCATCTAACAAAGACGATCAAGTTCACTGCCAATCTTATTAGTGGATACACTTTAAAAGAGTCAATGTCATGATAGCAGAAGCAAAACCATTCACAAAATAGCCTGAATCATTTCCATGAGGGATTTTACAAATAATGTGAATTTCAGGAAAGCAAATATAACAGGCATACTGAGAAGATCAATGATAGCTCTTCTATAGCTAGCTGCCCTCAATCTTTATTTGCATAATTTAAATACATGCTGTTTAGATACACAGGATAAAAATATGTGCTTATATTTAAAAAATAAAATAAAATAAAGGACTAATAGAAAATAAAGAGAGTCAAATGTTATTTTAAACAAGTACAGAAGCCAAGAGAGCTAACAACCAATCATTTTCCAACCAACAGAAGTGTCACAGCTGGGGAGGCCTACAATTACTATATGGCTTCTCACTGACATAAGATTTATTGGAAGATATATGCTGGCAAGAAAGTGGAAGACATCTTTATGAGTTTGCTGACCAGAAATATAACCCTGCTTCAGCTTTTTTCCCTTTTCTTCTGTATATGCTGAAGTGAGAATAAATGTAGTTCTTTAATTTTAAGGTTGCAATTTTTAAGAATCCAGAGATTTGACAGCATTCATAAACGCTAAACAAAAAGATAACACTAGTAATGAACAGAATTAGTGACAGAGGGAACCAGCAGTTAGCGTAATGGCTATGTCGCTGGACTCCCACATAGTCGACCGCGGTTCGCGTCCCGGACCCGGTGGCTTAGAACTCACGCCGGGCATGTGTGCGTGAGTGCCCAAGATCCCAAGTGGAGAATGGAGGAGAAGGGATTGCAGCGTGACCATCCCCCCTGGGGGGTGATTTCTCGCTTTCTGTCTCTATGTCTCTGTCTCTCTGGCGAGCACACGCGCCCGATAGCAAAAACCTCTCAAAAAAAAAAAAAGAATTAGTGACAGAAATCCTATACTCCAATCAAGATACACTTGAAGCTCTTCTGGAATGCTAAATTCCCTGTTAAAAATAAACCTGACTTCTCTTTTTTTTTAAGAAGTTTGTGCCTTAGGGTACATGTGCTTGCTGGTTGCTAGAGGGAGACAGAGACAGAGACAGAGAAGGAAAGTGAGAATTAACTCCCAAGAGGGGATGGCCATTCCACAATCCCTTCTCCTCCATTTCCCTCCTGGGATCTTGGGCAGGCACTCACATTCACCCAGCATGAGTTTCAATCACCAGGTCTGGCAGTAGAAACATGGTCAGCTGTGGGAGTCCAACACTATAACTGCTATGCCAACTGCTCACCCATAAATCTGAAATTTTTTTTAAGAGAGATTATTCTGCTATTGGGTGTGTGCACTTGCTGGAGAGACAGAGCGAGACGGAGAGACAGAAAGCAAGAAATCACTCCCCAGAGAAGATGGCCACGCCTCAGTCCCTTTTCCTCCATTCTTCTCTTGGGATTTTGGGCATTCACACACACATGCCTGGTGTGAGTTTTAAGCTACTGGGTCTGGGACTTGAGCCACAGTCAACTACACAGGAGGCTTGTGTCATAACCATTACACCATTCGCTGGTTCCCTAAATCTGAAATTTTAAAACAATATTGTAAAAGACATTCCTTTAAGAATTCACTTAATTAAATATATCAAAAGAGAAATATTTTCTTTCTAGTGATATTCTTTACAATTGAAAGAATTAAGACGTAATATTTCATTAATACTCTTTTTTTTTAAAAAAAAAAAGAGTGAAAAAGAAGCAAGAGGGTAGCTATGACTTACCTCATGCATATATGGATCTACAAGTATTTCAAAAGGTCCAATGGCCAAGGAGATATTTGATGCTGCTGTAGGAATAGTAAGCATGTAATGGAAAGTCTTTTTCCTCATATCATGGGTATAGACAGTCTCCACCAAATCTCCATTGGAAACAGCCACCATTGCAGCATCTACTGTAAATTCCAATTTCCATGTACATAATTCAGAGTATGAATCAACACATGGGAACCAAAATCTAGAAATGAAGATAGTAATTGAAAATATGTTGAAAATGTATTCTCCATTATCTTCCCCACATATGTATTATTTTAATAATTCTAGAAAGTATATAAAAAGAAACTTTAACAATTAGTCTACTGAAGCTTTTTGCTGTGCAACTTGAAAGTATACAGTAAAAAAAGTTTCAAAATACCACTTAGCAATAATAACAAGATGTCTCATGTGGTACTTCATGTTCAAATCATAAAAAACGTTACGCAATTCTTAGTTTGCAAGTTTTAAATAAATAATAATTTTAACTTGTATATTTATAGTAGTCAGTTTTTATGTAGCATTCATTTCTAGGAGACAAAAATAAAGTTTATAATAAAGTCTATAAAATATAATTAATATTTAGAATCTATCTTGTAAGTCGGTTATATATTTTTGTAGTAATATATAATATACTGCAAAAATTCAAACTCTGGGCTGGTTAAAGCCAGATTTAAAATTTATATTTAACTATCAATTCAGATCAGATTTGATACATGCCACAGTCAGTATCTGGTACTGAAACATAAGTGTACAAAGTACTATTCATGGCTTAGAGGAGTTAATAATCTCAGGAAAGCAGACATATTATAAAATAATTTTTTTATGAGAAATTTTTGTTATGGGGCACATGGAGAGACAAAATTCGAGATCACCCCCTGGGGGGATGGCAATGCCACAATCTTCTCCTCCATTCTCCTTTTGTGGTTTTGGGCACGCCCCGGCATGAGTTTTTAAGCCGCCAGGTCCAGGACTTGAACCACAGTTGACTATGGGGAATCCAGCAATGTAACCATGACACCATCTGTTGGTCCCACAAAATAATATTTTAATAACATGTAGGAAACTACAGAGCTATGAGAATAAATGAACTAGAAATGTTCTCAACAATGTAGGTAAATCTCAATGTTGAACAAAAAAGTCAGATATAAAGAGCATAAGGCATGTTTTCTATTATATAAAGTTGAGAAACAGGTATAATTAGTGTATACAGCATTTAGAATCAGGACAGTTGGGCATAAGAATGTCTACTGGGAATTAATGAATGGAAGCAGGTGGGAGGGGTGTCTCTGTGATGCGGGTAATGTTTATCTAAATGTGAATTATCGAGATCTGTTCACTTATGGAAATTCCTCAAGCTTTCCACTTAGAACTGTGTAATTCTCTATATGTACATGTTACTTCAAAATAAAGTGGATACAAAGTGAGAAGAATAATTTTATAAAAGTGGACCTGGAAAGGAGAGAGGAAGAACAAAGACACAAGTTTAATGAGGAGTGACTGTAAAGAGATGTATGCCAGTTAAATTTTTTAAAATTAGAAAATAGAAAAAAAAAATTTAAAAAAGGAGGGATGATTAATGGATAAACTAGCACAAGTTCGAGGAATCAAGTTCACAGTTCTTCTTATACTAAATTTATTTTTTTGCATATGAATAGAAAAAATAAAATTTTAAAAGTTTGTAAGTTTATAATTTACCTTGTGGAATTTTGATACCCACAAGAGAAAACATGAGCACCTCTCTCTGCCATACTTCCCTCTATACTGGGTACCACAAAATGAAGACCTCCTTTTGGCTGATCCAAAGAAAAATTGATGTGTATTTTCAGGACCTTTAACTCTGCAACAAATAACATGTACATGACATACAGATAAGTAACAGTGGTCTATATAATAAGAATTAACATTTATGTTGAACATAAAATCAGAATGAAAGGCTGAGTTTTACATTAAAAACCACATTTCTTGCCCTAGTTTAGGCTTGTATCATCTGTGGACTTACTAATGTAAAATAGCCTGCCTCCACTGGTGCTCCTCCTTCCAATCAATTCTAATCACTGCCAGTTATTTTTCCCCAAAATGTAGCTCTATTCATGCCATATTCTCCACTCATTATTTCTGGAACATTATACCATGTCTAAAACAAAGAGTTCAAAGTCCAGCCATGGTGGGACAGGCATAGGGTGCCACTATCTGACGTTGGATCCATATGCAGGAAGCCTGGTTCTGGATCCTGGATCAACTTGAATATGCTAGTGCACCCATGCATGACCGTAATCCTGGCTAGCTGGGAGGAAGGATACATGGTGAGACATCATCAAGGGTACCTGTCTCTGTCTTTTATGAAAGAAAAAAATTAAGCACATTGAAAGGGGAAAAAAAGTTCAAAATACCCACATCGGACACTTAAGGACTTCAAAGCCAGTCCCAAACTTACTTTTCAAGTATTTCTATTACATTACCCTGCAAATTGTTAACTTTAGCTGCTTTTGTCCCAAAGGGATAAAGGGTAATTTGGTAGGGTAAGGAGAAGAACTCAAGAAATCTCATTATTTATTACTTTTTGATATATTTAATTTTGAATAATAAACATGTGCTACTTTAACAATATTAAAATTATTTCTTTCAATTTTCCCTAAAGCATCACCACTATCTGGACTATCTCCAAACCCTGAACATGTATGAACGTCCATAACTGGTTAATGCCCTCCTAAACTTCCCCTAACCCCCTCATCACACACAGGGAAAGCAGAAAAAAAAAAAAAAAAAAAGTATTTAAAAGTATTTTGGGGACAGCAGGTGGTTAAAAGCACTGAACTCCACATGGCTGACTACAGTTCGAGTACCAGACCTGAAGGCTTGCTTTTTCATTTTCTCTCTCTCTCCTGTTAAAACTAAAAATTAATAACAAAATGTTTTAAAAACACAAGTATTTTACTGCTTTACCTTGGTTAATTTTAAAGTCAGACAGATGCTTACAAATAATAACTATAATGGTTATAAATGTATATAGAAATGTATGCAGAATGAGCATCAGGAGCCCTGTTACAGCTTTGAGCCTACCACTAATTAGTAATGAACTTCAGCAGGTCACTTACTCACACTAGATTTCAGATTACCCTGCTATAAAAGGAAGTAATTGAACCAGAAAACGTTGTAGGATCTTTCCTGCTATAAAATGACGTCATTCTTGGGACCAGCAGATGGTATAGCGGTTAGGTCACTGGATTCCCACATGACCAACCACAGTTCAAGTCCTGGACCCAGTGGCTTGAAAATTACGATGGGGATACATGCATGCATGCCCAATATCCTGGGAGAATAGAAGAGAAGGAATTTCAGCGTGGCTATCTCCATGGAGGGGATGATTCCTCACTTCCCCCTCATTGTTTCTTTCTCTTTCTCTGGCAAGCTGGCAAGCACATTTGCTCTATGGCATAAAGCTTTAATTAAAAAAAAAAAAAAAATACTGTGATTCTATACTGATTTGATATTGTGAGGATTCTGAAATCTTAACAAATTGTTCTAGCCTTATGAATTCTTAAATTATCTTTCACTGTAAAACATAATAGTGAAAGGTGTTGGTTTTGTTTTGTTTTGCCATTGCCCTTGATTAATATTTTCCTATTGATTGATCCTTAAGGGAAAAAAGAGCTTCTGGGGCCAGATGGTGGTACAGTGGTGACACAAGTAGATTCCCATGAGGAAGGTCCTAGGTTTGCATCCGAGACCTTAGTGAACCGGGTGAAAGCACACATTTGCCTGCGATTCAGGCTGGCTGCAACTAGGGCCCGACCACAGCATGAAGACCCTGTTGATGGAGCCTCTCATTCTCTGATGGAAGAAATAAACAAACTAAAGGGGAAAGAAGAGAGTTTCCACTGCTTTTATGTATTCCAACTGGTCAATTTGCAGTTCTGACATGATTTATTTTCTAAATCTAACACGACTTTAGTGTATAATCAACATATTTCAGGACATTACCATCAACGTGCTTCCAAAGCTCTGATGGAACCTTGATGCAAAGTTCTCCATTTCCTGCATCAGGATCCACAGCACTAACTGCAGCCGCATAAGCATTGGAAAAATAATTGAGGTTTCTCCTGATGAAAAGAAAAAGAGTCAATTTGTAGTACTTTCTTAAATATCATTTCGCATCACTTGTTTGTAAGCATTACATCTTCTTATATAATTCTTGAGAACACTTTTTAGTCAAGTAACTGTTGCTCTATTCACTGTTACAAAATATAAACACAATGGCATATATAGTCTACTCAATGTTATACAATTATTTTACTGTATTTGCTATTAACTTTAAAATGTGAATGACACTATACTTATCTGATACAAATGTTAAGAATATATGTAGAATGGAAAAATAATTATTGTTTATGAACCTGGCAAAAATCTGAATGAATTCAACAAACCCTATAATTTGACAGCATTTAAGATGTCTAAAACAAGGCTTGGGACCAGGTGGCATGGAGGTTGACAGATGGATTCGGGACCAACAGTTGGAGTAATGGCTATGTTGCTGGTCTACCATGTAATCGACCCTGGTTCAAGTCCCAAACCCGGTGGCTTAAACTCATGCCGGGAGTATGTGCGTGTGTGCCTAAGATCCCAAGAGGAGAATGGAGGAGAAGAGATTGTGCTGTGGCCATGCCCCCCGGGGGGGGGGGAGAGGTGGGGTGATTTCTCGCTTTCTCTCTCTCTTTCTAGCAAGCGCACGCACCCTATAGCAAAAAAACTTTTCCAAAAAAAAGAAAAATAAAAAATAGACAGATGGATTCCACATGGCCAACCCAAACCCAGCAGCTTGAAAAACATGTCAAGCATGTATGTGAGCATACCCCAAATCCCTAAAGTAGAATGTAGACGGGACTGAGGCATGGCCAGCACTCCTGGGGGGGTGATTTCTCACTTTCCTCCTCTGTCTGTCTATCTCTCTCCAGGAGCATATGCATTCACAGGAAAAGATAACAACAACAACAACAAAAAGTCAGAATAAGAATCAATAGATACCACCTACCTCCACTCCCCAGTAGATGATATTGTAAGTTAATGAAGGCAGGGAATTTTTGGTCAGTTCACTGTTACATTCACCGTAAGTCAGGAGTGTCCAATAAGTATTTGTTCAACAGTTATTTGGCCCTATTTCCCATTGGATGTGAAAACAATACATAGAAGTCTTACGGAAATATGTGCGCGCACACACACACACATTTCCTCACCAACATCAGTTAAGGGAATATGGCAGAAATGGAAGAAAGGAAAAATGATGGAAAAAGTAAGAATCACGAAGAAAGACACAAACACCATGAGCTATATCCTCAACGTGTACCTGTATGTCTACCACCCTAAAATAGGTATAGCCACAGGAAAAATCAATGATATTTCCCTAGCATAACAGATTTTTAAGTTAGTTAAAAGACAAAAGTCATATACTCTACAGAATGATTAAAGGAAAAATAAAATGGAAGAAGCCATTAAAGAGCATTGTTATACATTTTTAACTTGACAAAAGCCATTCCTCTCCTCCTTCAACTTCTCTACCAATTAGGAAGGACATATTGAAACTATAGCTTTCACAACTACTCACTCAAGGTAACAGCTATGAAACATATGGTTCTGGAAATAGTTTAAAAAGACATCTCATGGGCCAGCATAGTGTGGGAGTGAAGGTGCTAGATTCCACATGGCCAATTCCATGGTTCAGAATCCCAGACCTGGAGGCTTGAAAATCATGCCAGGCGTGTGTGCACACATTCCTAAAATCTCAGGAGGAGAATGGACAAGGGATTGCAATATGGTCATTACCACTATGGATGATTTCTCACTTCCCTTCTTGTTGTCTCTCTCTGATGAGCACACACACACTCTATGCCCCCAAAAATAAATATATAAAGTAATCAAGATTCTAGAGTGACGAAGAAAATCAGGAGTGGGTAATCATTTATTAAGTGGCCATGGCTAACAGAACTCTGATTCTAGCTATACAGAAAATGTAAAGTATATTCTTTCTCAATGTCTTAATCTATTTTTTGAAAAATTCTCTTTCTGGGACCAGCAGTTAGCGTAATGGCTATGTCGCTAGACTCCCATGTAGTCGACCGCAGTTCGCGTCCCGGACCCGGTGGGTTAAAACTCACGTCGGGCATGTGTGCGTGAGTGCCCAAGATCCCGAGAGGAGAATGGAGGAGAAGGGATTGCGGCGTGGCCATCCCCCCTGGGGAGTGATTTCTCGTTTTCTATCTCTCTGTCTTTCTCTGTCTGTCTGGCGAGCACATGCGCCCTATAGCAAACCCTCTCAAAAAAAAAAAAAAAGAAAAGAAAAAGAAAAATTCTCTTTCTGAGCTTCCTTTTCTTTACTTACACTCCGAAAAGTGACTAGGTATCTTCCACATGACTAGAGAAAAATTTTAAGGCATTTTATCAAATAAACATAGTGAAGTAATACTTATAAGATATTTTAAGGTAGGTAAAATTATTTTATAAAATATTTAAAAATAGCATTGTCTACAGAGTCCAATGGCTACCTAACTCATTGAAAGTTACTTTTAATATTCATGATGTAGGGGCCAGCAGGTGGTGTGGCGGTTAAGGTGCTGGATACCGCCTACATGGCTGACTATGGTTCAAGTCCTGGACCTGATGGCTTGCGTTCTCACTTTCCCCCCTCTCTCTCTGTGTTTCTTACTAGGCAAATTAAAATAAACAAATGAAACCAAATAAATTAATTTTTTAAAAAAATATTTATGATGTAAATAGTAAACAAACCTAAAACGTTACAAGCAAAACATATATATATATGTGTGTGTGTGTGTGTGTGTGTGTGTGTCTGTATATATATATAGAGAGAGAGAGAGAGAGAGAGAGCACACACATTAAAAACCCTAAAAAAATAAATCTGTTCTCCAATAATGCTTTTTAAAAAACTACTATAAAAGAGGGAAAATTAATAATTTATTGTGTTGGGGATAGCTAGCAAAACTGCTTGAACCAAATGTGCAGAGTGGTAGAGTAACAATTAGTATAATCAGAAGAATATTGGGATCCAGAGCCTATCATCTAAGAGAAATTAATTTAATCATTAAAATGACTTTTTAAAAAACTGTTAGCAAAATAAGACTTTTAAAGTATATTACTTACTGTTTTGACTCATTATGACAAACTTCCAATGTTGGATCATTATAAATAAAAGCAGCTTCTAAATCGTTGATCCTTACTCGGTATATTCTACACTGTTTGCTGTTCAGCTTGATTCTATTCAAGTTTGCAACTGTGGGAAATATAGTCAGTTCCACAAATCCCTGTAAAGATACAAAATAATAACTTCATTATTATTGGTATATTTTAGGACATGGTTTTTTGATTTATACTACTTATACTATAATTCAGAGACAAAATCCCAAATTGCTACATAAGCACAAGTGCTTTCCAAGTATCTTAATTTCAAACATAATAGTCCCAGTGACTGGGTGTGAGTTGAATACATGCTATCATTCTGCTGGTTCACATCCATGATCGGTGCAAAGTAGGCCACCGTTTGAAAATAAGTAAAAGGACTAACTCCTTTCAAATATAAGAATTTCTAGACAGACTAGAACTCAAGAAGAAAAAAAGAAAAACTGGCAAAAGAAACTCAATCAAAACAAGGAAGTCAGTGAGTATACTGGAATATTAAGTGCTTAATGTCTCTAGAATGACATAGAGAAAGATATTTAAAGAAGGAAGTTTAAACTAAAATGACTAGGAAAAAATATACACATAAAATTAAAAACTAGGTACTATAAAGGATATATGGGCCAGGAAGAATCAAGAAAGAGGTGATAATAAATATTTTCGGATGTTAGCAAGAAAAGATAAGAAAAAATAGTGAAGTACTATTCATATGACCTAGATCAGGGTTTTTCAACCTCAGCACTATTGACATTTTTATTTTTTTGCTATAGGGCTTGTCCACTCACCAAAGACTGAGATAGAGAAGTGAGAAAGCATTTCCTATTGGAGAAATGACCACACCGCGATCCCTTCTACTCTTGGGATTTTGAACACATACGCACATGCACCAGGAGAGATTTTTAAACTGCCACGTCCAGGCCTCAACCGCACAGTTGGTTGTGCAGGATCCAGTTGCCTTAATCACCATGCCACCTGGCTGGCCAACTACTAACATTTTAAATAGGACAGGTTTTTTATGTCCTATGCATTGTAGGATGCTTAGCAGTTTATCTCTAGCCTCCACCTACTATGTACCAGTTGTGTCCCCAACCCCCAAGCTCTGATAACCAAACATGTTTCCAGATATTTCCAAATATTCCTATGGGGGGCAAAAACCATGCCCAGTTGAAAAACAATGAATAATAAATTTATTTCAAACCTCTTGGACTTTCTTTTCAATCTCCTTTCACCTGGACCTTCTGTCATTGCTTAATGATTCTCTTTTGTACCTCCAATAAGTAAATAAATGGCTGCTGAATGAATTAATCTGCCTCTCTATCCTCACTCTTTCCACTCCTTTTGGTATGCTCAGGCCATTACCCTCCCCACCCTTCACTTAAAAAAGAAAAAAGACTTCCCTTGACTTGCATCCTTATGGTAATTACATGGTATTGAAGATAGATACAGGGAGCTTTAGATGGTGTTACACAGAAAATACAAATGAAAAATTCCAGGTCTAATGGGCAAAAACTTGACTCGAGGCGCTGTCATGTGCATTTACAGCTTCTGATCCAGTTCCTAACGCTAAGCTAGTTCACAGTCCTAGAACAGAACTCCCCAAGTGAACGGGTTTGAGGCAGTGTGTCATATCCTCATCACATGATCTCAGGAGTCAGATTTATCTTCCAAGACTACCCCAGAGAACCTGCAGCCTTTTGGTAGGTCCCCATTTTTTCTGGAGAAAAGAAAATACATTACATAGACTTCTCTGAAGTTACTACATCCTGCTTCTGAATGGACACTAATTCCTGAAGTCCTAAAACATTACTAGTCAGACTGAAAGTCTTTGGAGGCCAAATAGTAACTAGAATGATGGCCCTCTATCTTAGACTAGAACTACTACTTACCTCTCTAGTTCCAAAACATGGAGTAATTTTAATAATTGGCAAATTCCCATATTGGTTCCCTGCCCAAAAGAAGGTGGGCTATTACCGTAAGAAGCATAAAGTGGACACTACTGGCCCATTTTTTATCTCAAGAAAGAAAAACAATGCAATCAGACACCTCTTGGAAAACTGGAGAGAATAATACCCCAAAAGATTTGAAAGGTGCCACAAATTTTTCTGCCTTTTTTTTTTTTCTTTTATGGGAGAGAGACCAAGAGGGAAATGCAGAGACAGAGAGGTCTCACTATGTTCTAATCATTCCAAGCCAGCCTCCAAATTAGCTGAAATTACAGGTGAACACAAACACACCCAGTGGTTCAGGTTGGTCCAAGAACCAAACCCATGCCTCCCATGCAACTACCAGCCTCCCAGGTGGCTGGGCCCACAACTTCATTCCATGCAATCATTTGATCAGTACAAAAGTCAAGTAGGTTTTGGAGAATGATGAATTCTCACAAACTTGCCAACCACAACCATGGCTGCAGATGTGGTTATTTTCCTATTGTAAATCAAACAGCTCTTTGCAACCAGTATTGAAGCTAATTACCAGGCAAATGTTTCCCCCCTAAACTTTATCAGAAAAAAAAAAAAAAAAAAAAAAAAAAAAAAAACCAGAAGTAGGTTGTCTTTAAAAACAACAAAAGTCCTTCATTATCAGCTCAGAATTGTGCATTGCTGCTGCTCAGTCAAAATATAGAGGCCAGCCTGTGGTGTGGCAGTGAAAGTAGCTGGATCCCACATGGATGACTATGCGGTTTGAGTCTCAGACACAGTGGCTTAAAAACATGCTGGTACATGCTCATGCATGCCCAAAATCCTGAAAGGAGATGGAGGAAAGGGATTGTAGTGTGACAATATCCCATGTGGGGTTTTTTCTACTTTCCTTTTCTCTGTCTCTCTAGTGAGTGCTTGCACCCTTTAGGGGGGAAAAAAAAAGTCCAAGGCCTTTTGATTGCAGGACAACTACAATTACACTAGTATATGCTATTAGACTATTTGGACCTAGTTAGAAAGAAGGACAAGTTCTCTAAATGCTTTCGTAAAAACAATACATGTATGGCAGAGGTTGAGTGTTAAATCCAATGAAAGCTTACTGGCCTTTCACACCAATAAAGCTTCTAGAGTTCCAGTGGTCCACAGTACATAAAAATACCCCTTCTACAGTGAGAGGTAAGTTGCTTCACCTTGTATTACCCACCAAAGAAGGAAAATGAGACATCAAATGTGGTGGCTTTTCTGGATCCTGGGCCTACGTATACATTTGGGCATACTGCTTAGCAGGCAACCTATTACATCGTTAGCTTTGAGTTAGCACATAGCAAGAAATGGTTCTGCAGCAGCCTTGCCACTTGGGCATTATCACTCAGCAGATCTGAAAGAACTGGCCATGGCACACTGAGATAACTTTACAGAGTCTAGCTTTTTCCAACAGAATGACAGTGCGCATTCCTGGAATCCAGGAATAATGACAGTGCACATTCTTGGAATCTGGGAATAAGGCCATGACCACAGTTGTTCTGCTAACAACTATTTTCCATTTAAAAAATCACCATTTGTTTGCTATCAGACGCTGATGGGACTCCTTAAAATTATGTTCCCTGAAATGGCCATCATGAGCTGCGTGTTACATGAAGTTCGGAA
Organism: Tupaia tana; assembly: GCA_026018925.1. Lineage (NCBI taxonomy): Eukaryota > Metazoa > Chordata > Mammalia > Scandentia > Tupaiidae > Tupaia > Tupaia tana. The sequence goes on from JAKSZU010000008.1 coordinate 73,073,538, forward strand.
AAATAAGAATGTACATATATAGCACTTTCCATTTTTATTTTATTTTATGTTTTTAATTTGTAAAAGGGCAAATGTGCTCATAGGAGACAGATAGTGAGAAAGTATCCCTATGGGGAATGGTCATGCCACAATTCCTTCTCTCTACTTTTCCCTGCTTTTGGGATTTGGGGCATGCACATACATCCAACATATTTCTCAAGAGGCTGGATCTGGAACTCAAACTGTGCTGTCAGCAACGTGGGATCGTCACCTTAACCACCACAGCACCAGCTAGCCTGAACTTTCCATTTTTAAATGGAAACAACACATCTAAACGAGGACCGAGCAGGTTTACAAAGCACATGCAAACAACATGAGCAGCTGACAATAATCCAATGGTACTTGCGCCTAGTGTTTCTCCATCTCTCCCTCAGCACACAACCATGGCCTCAGAGTCCCCATAATCAGTTAATGGAACCGGACAAATCAGAAGCCTGAATTACAAGTAAATCTGCAGAGGATGCTAGTATCACTTAGAAGTTACTGGTAGCTATATATCAGAGTCCCAGAGAAGGGTGAACTTGAAAGACAGTAGAAGAAAAGTCTTAGAGCAGGCAGAATTTTGAGAAACAGGTCTGGCTGTATACTCTTCACAGGAGTAGAGATGAGTAGAGATGACTTAAAATACAACTCTACACTAATCCCTGGGGCATTGCTATGGGCTGGCCAGTTGGTTAGCGCTTGAACTGAACAAGATTAGATGACTGAAAATAAGGTAAAGGAAAGGTATGTGAAAGGGTTTCTCAGAACATGTACACTATGAAAATGTTCAGGTCTCACATAAATGAGCACCGGAGGACATCCACTGTAGAAGATCAGACGACAAGATTAGCCACTCAGTAGATGTCACAGACTCTTTGGGTAGCTATCTGGTGACTGCTCAATAGGCCTATGCACAAAGTAGCCCTGGTGTAGGAATGGAGGAGATTCATGAACCCAACAAATGATCTTTCTCCCACCAAGGCTGATCTAGCTACCACCACTTCTAGTATCCATCTGCCAATAACAAGTCAACAGCAAGCTCCCGGTATGGCATATTCCAGGACAGTTTATCAATTGGTAAAATTTCACATCATGAGGGGAACAGTGACTTGTCCTTACAAGAGCAGACACAAATTCTAGATAGATTTTCCTTCTCTAGCCACAGTATACTTATAGAAAGTCTTACATATCATCATGACATCCTATATATACCTCCAACCAAGTATATACAGAAGCGTGGCAACAGACTTTTACACTAAAATATTTACTTGTTTTATCTTGTGCTCTATCATCGAGAAGTAACTGGTAGAATCAACTACTGAAAGCTCAGTTTCAGTACCAACTGAGATATCCCACAGGATGTTGTTTTAAATGAGCGCCGGTACTAACAACTTTAGCCAGCCCAGATCATGGACACACGTGTGCCTGGCATACTCAGGAAAGTCTCTGGACATCAGCCTCAAACCCTTCCAGAGGGGTTAGCTTCAAATTTTACTGCTGCACCATCATTCAGCCCCTTAATATCCATTTTTTCACTGCCTCATTTATACAATTAGAATTAATCTTACCTCATAGACCTATTATGAAGATTGAGTTTGGGACTGGTAAGTGGCATGGTGGTTAAAGGTGCTGGATTCTCACGTGGCCGACCACAGTTCAAGTCCTACACCTGGCAGCTTGCTTTCTCACTTTCCCGTTCTCTCTCTCTGTCTGGTCAAATTAAAAAATAATAACAATAAATGAGATTAAATAAATAATTCTTTTATTTTTTTTGGGGGGGGAGGTTTTTGCTATAGGGCACGTGCGCTCGCCAGACAGAGAGAGACAGAGAGACAGAAAACGAGAAAACACCCCCCAGGGGGGACGGCCACGCCGCAATCCCTTCTCCTCCATTCTCCTCTCAGGATCTTGGGCACGCACACACATGCACACACGCCCGGTGTGAGTTTTAAGCCACCGGGTCTGGGATGCGAACCGCGGTCAACTACATGGGAGTCCAGCGACATAGCCGTTACGCTAACTATGGTTCCCAATAAATAATTCTTTAAAAGACAAGACTGAGGTTAAATATATAAACCTTTGAATGTTTTACATATATTAAGTACTAAACAAATGTTCACTATAATTCAATTGATCATGAGAATTTTATTTTTACTTCATTTTTATGACCGCTATTCTTACTCAGGGCTTCATCATTTTTCCCCTAGACTAACATAGTGCCCTCTTACCTAGACTTCCTAATTTTTATGTCTTTCCTACCCAATTCATACACTATAATATGCCTGAAGTATTCTATCATGAGATAGAAGGTAAATAATAATCTCTGAGAAATATTGGAAGAAAAATTCTCTAAATGAGGAAATTGAACTTAATAAACCTTCCAGAATCCTTAGAAATCTAACATGTTTATTAAAAAGTTACTATTTTCTATTCATAAGGTGGTCGGGAAAGTCACGACACACTTTTGCTTACAAAAACACAAAAAATATAGCATGACGACGAGCGCTGACCCCCCACAAGGGGGGGATGCGTGCATTTATCAGATAAAAACCAACCTGGGGACCAGCAGTTAGCGTAATGGCTATGTCGCTGGACTCCCACGTAGTCGACCGTGGTTCGAGTCCCAGACCTGGTGGCTTAAACTCACGGCGGGCGCGTGTGCATGCGTGCTCAAGATCCCCGAGAGGAGAATGGAGGAGAAGGGGTTGTGGCGTGGCCATCCCCCCTGGGGGGTGATTTCTCGCTTTCTATCTCTCTGTCTCTCTCTGTCTGTCTGGCGAGCGCATGTGCCCTATAGCAAAAAACCAACCCGGTCAGCTCCCTCCCAGCCCCGGCCAGGGGTGCGGGCGCTTGACGGCTTTGGTGACTCTAGATAACCTCGAGCCAATCGTTTAAACGTCTGCCCTATCAACTTTCGATGGTAGTCGCCATGCCTACCATGGTGACCACGGGTGACAAGGAATCAGGGTTCAATTCCAGAGAGGAAAAAAAAAAGTGAAAGAAAGAAATATTAAAAAAAATATATACATACATATATATATATATATATATATATATATATATATATGGCATGACTTTCCTGACCACCTAATATACTGTTCATCTTCAGTAAACATTTGCACACATGGATATCAAGTCTGAGCGAGAAGTAGATACGATCATTAAGTAAAACCAGCTCTAAGATTTCAGTCTAAGTCCTCTGGCAAGAGTAAATGAAGATACTTGAGTTTTCAAGGATTTTCTTAGAATAGATAGCTGTAACCCACACATATAATAGTGGTGGTGGTGGGGAAAGGGGCTAAAGGTCTCAAATACTTGATCTAAATCATCACTGCAAAGCAATGCCACCTAAACCAAGTCAGCTAAGAATCATAAAACAAAATAGGCCCCTTGGAAGCCAAGTCACATCAGTGACTTTTTATGGGAGAAATCTCACTAATGGCTAATTCTTGTTACATGCACAATTCTATGTTTATACATGTTTTCGTGTTTGAAAAAGATTAAAAGGACTAAAATTTTAATTAAAAAAAACCAGAAAACAATAGAAAAAGGAAAGGGAAAATTGAGGAGGCAACTGTTACAGAAGGACTATAGAACTTGGTTGGAGTCAGATAGACTTGAATTGTAATTCTTATTTTCGATGCATAATTATCCAGAAAGAGCATATAATGACTGAATACTGTTAAGAGTTATTGTTATTATTGTTGAGAATAAACTTACCACAACAGATTTTCTCTGGAAGTTTATGTTGTTGATGCAGACGACCTGATGGGTTGTGTATCAAAAACACAAAAATAGAACAGAAAAAGAAAAAAAAATGTCTATTATTACATGACACCATAATTCCAGCCAAGTATAAATAAGGACTATGTTCTCAGTAGCTCAAAATCTTTCATTTTAAAACCTTTCAAATTTGGGCGTGGTGGCACCCGCCCTATGGCAAAACCTTACAATTCGGATACCTTGTTTTAAGACTAACCACACCCATGAGAATATATTTCTCTAGACAGAAATACAATTTAGTATTTTAAGAAAAAGATTTCTTGATCTGCAAGAGGAATTAAATCTGAATAACACAGTCATTCAAAACGTTTCCAAGCACCACTTCCATCCCAGTGAGTGGATTCTAGTGTCCCACCAGGTTGCCCAGGCCCACCATGTCCGTCTCAAGCAATCACAAAATAAAATCAGTGAAAACAAAACCAAAAAGAAGGAAGGAAAATGAAAAAATACTTATAATTTATATGGCCTCGGGCTTTCAAAACCCTTGTCTCCTTTCTTCCTGTTCATTCTGGCGGGCTCTAACCCAGTGGGCGGCATGAAGCGATCCTGCAGCGCTTGGCTTCCCGGCTGCTCGGGGGGCTGCAGGGCATTACTGGTCTCCGGCAGCTCCCGCTCCCGCTCCCCGCTTCCGCAGCGTCTCAACAGTCACCGCCCGTGGCCGGGGCGCCTCGGAACCCAGCCTGGCCGGGTCGCCACCGCCTCAAACCGGCTCCCTCTTCTCAGCTGCTCTCAGCCGCCTCTGCGGAGCCTGTCACAGAGATGCTCTTCTCAGCAACTGTTTGAGCCGCCCGTCCGCCGACATGATGCCTGTCACCTCTGACCTCCTACGTCGCCGGAAGTGGGGGCGGCGGGACCAGGAAGTCTTGTGCTAGTGGGCGGGGCTTACACGGTAGTCCGGCTCCGAGATGTTTGCAGGTGCCTTTCGGTATGCGCAATGTATGGGAGAATTGAAATTTAAGAACGCGGAGGAAATAATGAGAGGGTGGGGCGAGAAGAGCCGGGGGAAAAAAGGAGAGGGACGTTCCATTTTAGAATAATAGCCTAGCGCGAGCACATTGAGAAGTATGGCAGACAAAGATTGCGAATATCCAGGTAATAAACACAGGCTGGGGAGGGGCTGTCACTGGGGTGTCTCTGGAAACCAAGAGGTGGGGTTTGCGACTGGCTTGCTGTGTGAACAGACATAAACTCACTCAGAACCAGTGATTTAAGCTGGACACTGTGATTAGGCCCCAGAGAGTCTTAAGTGGCAAACTACGGAGTTTCACTAGGCGTCTGTATTTATCAAAAAGAAATACATATATTTAATAGAATAACCCACATAAATGCCAAAAATGTATATTGAAATGTATGTTTAAGCTTGTATGTTGCATTTCATGTGCATGAGAGTAAAACTTGTAACTCAATAACTCTTAAAAAAATAGTTCATTATGTATTACACATGAACTTTCTTTTAACCTTATATTAGATTTACCCTTGGCCTACCCCTTCAACTCTCCTGGTGAAAGTTCATTAACCAAGTTAAAATTAATTTGAACTTTGGTCTACATCAAAACATGTTGGGAAAATAACGCTAAAAAGGAACTTTATTAAGCATTCAAAACCTGCTAGAACTCACTTGGTAGTTTTCTAGTATCACCAGTGCCAATATTCGCATTGGATTATAAACTGCTCTATTAGTATCCTTCAGGTAGCCTGGGGAATCCAACCTTTTTTGTCTCAAGTGCTGTCTGTATCAGCCAGGCAAACAGAAGAGCAATTTATCAAGCCAACTGCATCAATGTAAACAACTAATATAAATAACTGATAGCACCTAGTGACTTCTATTTGGGTGGAAGTTGGAAGTGGAGGGGAATTCACTTAAGAAATGACATTTGAGTAAATTAATAATTCTCTTCTATAAGCTATTACTATTTAGTTCTCTGACAAAATTTTAAATGTATTAATGATAAGAACATCAAATCCTAATTAAAGAAATGGAATTTTAAATATAAAAAGGAAAAACTTTTTCTATAAATAAGACCACGTAGACCTCAAAGATACACTCTATGTAGGAGATAATTTTTCCATATTTATTAATGGTGTGTACATAGTACAAGTGTAATTGAAATAAATAGAAAATATCTTATTACAATAAAAAAGAGTAGTAGTTTCAAAATACTTAAGGGTGAGGAGAAAAATTCCTTGAAAGACTAGGTTTTCAAAAGTCAAAAATAAAAACATGAGAGGATCTTTTTCTTGTATCCAGCAACATAAAGCCACTTGAGTCCCAGAGAACAGACTGTTGTTATTGTTCTTTTAAGAGATCAGTCTTCTTGAATTATAAACTTTAACACCATTTTGCATCGAAGAACGAGCATATTTGGTGAGTAATCCACCTATGGTTTGTTTCTCTCCGCACAAATCTCTGCAGGAACAATGAAAAAAAATTAATAACATGAGTTTCTCTTAGGGAACATAATGATACTCTTATTTTATCCCTCTCCCACTAAATCCATCTTTCAATCAAGCTCTTGAGTGTGTGTTTGTGAGAGAGATTGGAGGAAGAGTGCTTCCAAGTCTTAACTGAGCACGAGCCATGGTGGCTTAGGTACAGCGGTACAATGATAGGGACACAGAGGGGGCTCTTGTTCAGATCCTTGATCACACTGGGTACACCAAGCACACCTTTGGTTTTGGCTGGCTAGGATGTGGGGGTTGGGGGAAGAGGACTGAAACATGGCAAGACTCCATTGGGGGTGTACACTTCTGTCTCTCACTCCATCTCTCATTTTTTTTTCTTTTTTTGGAGAGGTTTTTGCTATAGGGCGCATGCGCTCATCAGAGAGACAAAGAGACAGAAAGTGAGAAATCACCCCCCAGGGGGGATGGCCACACAGCAATCCCTTCTCCTTCATTCCCCTCTGAGGATCTTGGACACACATGCATATGCGCCCAGTATGAGTTTAAGCCACCGGGTCCGGGACTCAAACCGTGGTCAGCTACATGGGAGTCCAGCCACATAGCCATTATGCTAACTGCTAGTCCCCCTCACTCCATCTCTCTTGAAGGAAGTAAATGGATAAACTTGAAAAAAAAAGTGTTAAAAGAACTAGGTACAGAGACCAGCAGATGGTGTAATGGTTACGTTGCTGGCTTCCCACATAATCAACTGCAGTTCGAGTCCTGGACCCAGTGGCTGAAAACTCACGCCGGGCCAATGTGTGTGCACCCAAAATCAAGAGGAGAATGGAGGAGAAGTTATTTTGGCATGGTCATTCCCCCTGGTGGGGTGATTTCTCACCTTCTTTGTCTCTGGCAAACGTGCGCACCCTACAGCAAAAATCTCTCTTAAAAAAAAAAAAAAAAGAACTAGGTACAGTACATGTATTATTTAACCTTTACAAAAGAGTAGGAGTAAAATTTATTATTTAACTTCCTATTAGATATAAGGAAATTGAAGCTCAGACATGTAGTAAGTGACAGAGTCACATTTGCCACCAGGTCTGTATAACTTCAAAGTTGATGTTATTTCATACCACACAGAAAGCAACTTAGAAATGCAAGCAATGTGATATCATGGGTATACAGTCAAGAGAATCTGAATACTAGTCATCTGTATGAGTTGTTTAGGTTTTCTACCATTTCTGAACCTAGCTTCCTTTTCTAAACCTCAAAGAGGACTATGAGTGCAACATAATGGGAGGGAAGAGAGAGGTTTTCATGTTATACTGTCTCTTTTGAATGTTGAAAAATTTCCAAAATAAACCGTATAAAAAAGGGAGTGGAGAAGGTAGTCAAAAACAGAAGTAGGGAGACAAGTTCAGAGGCAGGTACAAGGTGATCCATCAGGATTTGCTCATAGTGTGAACAGATGAGGGAAGGAAAGGACAGAGATGACTCTGAGACTTTGTGCTTGAGTAACTAGATTGATGGTGGTGATAACTGAGATGAGGAAGACGAGGGAGAATCAACGGTTCTATTATGAACGTGCTAGGATTGAAATTCCTATGGACTATCCACATGGAAGTATTAATTAGGCAACTAAATAGAACAATCTGGAGCTCAAGGAAAAGAGTAAGTATGAAGGTAATGTTAAGAAGTTACTAAATTTAAACATAGGCCTAGATGAAGGACCCAAGGGAAAACTATAGGAAGAGGATCAGGAATAGAGTCCAAGATCACTCCAAGATATAAAGATGGGGGGAACAGTGAGACATGAGACAAATGAGAGAAAAGGAAGTGCTTTGCACGAGAGGAGAGAAAAACAGCATGTTTCAAAAAGGAGGAAGCAGCCCACTAAGTGGAATAGTGCTAAGAGATCAAGGAAACAAGAACCATTGATCACTCTGAGTGTAGAAAGGTGGATGTCACTGGAGACATCATTGGTCAAAGGAAAGAATGGCAGGCAAAAAAGCAGAAAGTAAGTGTATTAAGCTTTTTATTTATTTATTTTGAATTCCCAAAAGGCAGGTGGATTCACTGGAGAGAGAGAGAGGGAAAGCACCCCACAGGGGAGATGGCCACACCACAATCCCTCTGGCTCATCTTGAGATTTAGGCATACACACACATGCCAGTGTTTTTCAGGTCACCGTGTCCAGAACTTGAACCACAGTTGGCCACGTGGGATCCAGCCACCTTAACCACCACACTATCCAAGTATGCAAAACTTTTAGAGGGAATTTTTTGTGAAGGAAAACAGGAGTATGTTTTTCAATGGACAGTATTACAGAATGTTGTATGCTGATGGGGATGATCCAGGAAATAGACACTGAGGAAGAAGAAAGAGAGAGAATTGGAGGATTGAAGTCTTTACAGCCAGAAGGGATGGAACTAATACAGAAAGATTGGACTTAGGACCAGGGATAATTCGTGCATTGTGCAGAAGGGAGTGAAAAGGTGATAAGACATGAGAAGGTTGGCAGACTTGGCAGGGAAAAGGAGGTTAGGTCTTATCTAACTGCTTCTGTTTTCTCAAGAAAGAAGACCACAGACTGAGGGTGAAGAGGAAACTGGGATATTGCTGGTGTGAAACCAACGAAATGTAAAGGAAGTCCCAAGAGTGGACACATTTCATGAAGAAATGGTGCTGGGCCAACAAGTGGCATAAGGTTAAGGCAGTTGGATCCCACATGGCTGACTGCAAGGTTAGAGTCCCAGTCCCAGAAGCTTGAGAACAATGCCCAGTGTATGTGTGTGCCTCAAATCCTGAGGAGAATGGAAAGGGGATTTGGCATGCCATCCTCCCAGGAGTGCTTTCTCTCTTCCCCTACCCCATCTCTCTCTCTCCTATGAGCACACACACCCTCTAGCAAATTAAAAAAAAAACAAACAAAAAGTGTTAAGTACCACTTCATGTTCTTAAGCAAACTGGCAGCCCCCTGTTTCTTCTTCTCCAGGAAATTTCAGCTGCCCAAGTGTACACAGAGTAAGCAGAAAGTTAGGTTTAATTTTGTTGGATTTTTGCCAGGAAATTATTATGTGACGAGGAAGAATAGGCCAAAGGAGTAAAGTATGGACAGGAGGAGTTAAGAAGAACTGATCATAGAACCCAGGCTGAGTAAAGAGACCTGGGAAGTGTGACACACATGATGAAATTTTAATATTAGATTTTAAAACCCTGTGCCACTCATAAAAAGAACCCTCAAAAATCCACTTCTAATGAGTTACTTACTGAATATATGGAGCAATATCTTCTTCTGTCCACTTTTCTCGTAGAGAGAATAAACTATTAAAACGTTCCTGATTATCTTCAGGTAAATCATCTACTTTAAACAAAAATATGATTTCTGGTCTCGAATGTCTGTCCACCAGTGCTAAACCCTAGAAGAAAAAGGACAGGTAAAGTAATGACCTTAGGTTTAGACATGAGCCATTCTCTTCCCTTTAGGTAAGCTAGTCCAGATGTCAGCTGTGTGAAACTTCATCTATCCAGAGAATGGCAATAACCTTTTTCATAAAAAGAGCTCCTCAAAGCCATGACTTCTTTCCCCTTTTGCAATCTGGCTTCTACCACCCTCAATTATCAAGACGACTGTAGTCCTAAAGGTCATCGGTCATTGCCAGTGACAGTGTACCCTTTTCTTAAATTCCTCTTCCTAGCCCTCTGGGTTTGTTTTATGTTTATGCTTAATGTTGATTATTTCTTCCTCTTTGAATTTTTTCCATCTCTGACATCACCATCTCTTTATTTTCCTACCTTGATATTGTAGTACATTAGGTCTCTATCCCAACTCCTCTAATTGTGTCCCTGTCATTTTCCTGGGTAAACCTCATCTAAACCTATAGCCTAAATAACCACCATGTAGTTGCCAGTGACTGTATTATTTGTATCTTCAGCTCAAATCTCCTGAGCTCCAGACCTCTATATTCAAACCTATACATGAACTTGCGTTTACCACCTAAATAAACACTAGCCCCATTATTCTAGAAAAAGAAGGAAACAGAAGCATCACCATCCTAGATTCCATTATTCAAACTCCTCACTTAAGTGGTCACTAGATCTTATAGATATTAAGGCCTCAAGATTTCTCTATCCATTCCTCATGATCTATGTCTTTGGCCAGTACTCTTTAGGAGTTATTTAATTGCTAAGAGCCTGGAAAGTTCTTTTGCATAATGTAGCCAATCTCTCTCCATCTGTGGTGATCACAAAGGGCCTTGTAGGCCAACATACAAATTCTGGATTTTATAACAGTAATTTAAGCAAGATATTTTTAAAAGATGATTTCACTGGCACCATAAACAACAGATTGGAAGTGGGCAAAATTAAAATCAGAAGTGTAGGAGGCCAACTTAGAGGATGATGTTGCTTTTGTAGAGGCAGATGATGGTAGGTTGGACTAGGAATGTGGTAACAGAAATGGAGAGAAATGGAATGAAATGGGACCCACTGGGTGGGAACAAGGATTAACTGCAGATAGGTCCAAGGGACCTTATTGAAGCAATCAAAATATTCTTTTCCTTCATGTCTTCAAAATTTATTTATTCCAGGAGCAAGACATACATAGGTAGACAGAACACACAGGAGGGTCCTGATACTGTGATTCACCCCCATCTTCAGTCAGCCCTTCAGCTCAGAAGCATTCCCACCATACTCAGGTCTCCAGATGCAAACCCAGAAGCTTCTCATAGCAGAGCGTAGTGTTTTACTGCTGTAGCATCATAAAGCCCCCTAAGGAAAATGTTTCACAGTGGTTTGTGCAGATGGCTGTATACATTGTAAATTTACTAAAACTCAGTTTCATAAGGTGAATTTTATGATATGTAAATTATACCTCAATGAAGTATTGCGTTTAAAGACAGTGAAGGACTGAATGCACAGTGCATTCCTAATGAGTGTCTAGGAAAATAATTTGACTGCAAACTCAGCTCCACCACAAGTTATCACTTCATCTAGTACTTAAGCACCTGTTGAACTACGGTAGAAACTCCTATTACCATTACCTTAAGCTGATCAAGCCTCGTTACCATTCCTTCAGGAACACTCTGCTGCCACACTTCTTGAAACTCAGCAAGATTGAATTTCACGGCATTCTGAAGTAGCATTTGTGCAGTTGCTCTGCATATTTTATCAGCACTCAATTCAAAATATACTTCACCTAAGGAAAAATTTTAGATAGTTTGATACAGGATGAATGCTTCTTTTTCATCAATGCAATCTCTTAAAAGGAATTACACATTTCAACTCACTCCCACAACCCCACTGAGTTCTAATTTTTAACACCAACAAACTTCAGAAAGGTACACCAGTTTCAGCATACAACAGAATACCCATTAAAATATTTTACTGGGACCAGCAGTTAGTATAATGGCTATGTCGCCAAACTCCCATGTAGTCGACTGCAGTTCGAGTCCCAGACCCAGTGGCTTAAACTCAGGCTGGGCGCGTGTGTGCGAATGCCCAAGATCCTGAGGGAGAAGGGATTGCGATGTGGCCATCTCCCCTGGGGGATGATTTCTCGCTTTCTGTCTCTCTGTCTATCTCTTTCTGGGGAGCGCACACGCCCTGTAGCAAAAGCCTCTCAAAAAAACAAAAAAATACTTTCCAAATCTTACCTTCATCTACATATTTCTTTCCATAACATTTAAGACAGTGTTCTATCATTTCCCTGAAAAAATAAAACACTCATTTGAAGATTTATCAATGTTTTTATGCACCATTTTTAAACTCCATGGCTACAAGAAATTAAGATGTAACTGGAGATTTGAAAGACTAAGTGATTTTGGTTGACAAATAATATTTTATTTAAATTAGGAATTAACTAAATATACTGTGAAGTTATGATATGCCAGGCCCCATACCAAACATTTTTATGTGAGCATACATTTACTATTACAAAATAGCTCAAACATAACATTTATTTATATTTTTATGGCAAAAAAATACACATTTATTCATCCCAGCAGGTGAAATCCCCAATTCCTTTTGGTTATATGTTTTTTAAGTTTTTGTAAGATATCAAAATAGAAATAGTGTATACCATAGGTTTAGTTTCAGTCTGAAAAAAATTATTTTACCCTTTAAAAAAATTATTTTACCCTTTAAAAAAATTTGGAGGGTCAAGTAAATAAAATACTTACTCTGGTTCTAATGGTCCAAGTTCCTGAAGGCATGTACTCAGAGGTACTTTACTAAATGACCAAGATTCGGAATCCACAAGCTGAGTTACGTGATTCAGAAGTTTCATCTCATAATCAAATTCAAGAATCCTCCAATATCCTACAAATTCCAAAAGTTACATTTACCAAATAACATTTTAAGCAGATTAACTGGCTAATAGATTGAAAAAGTGATAGCATACTCAGCCCAGTGCAAAAGACACTGAAAGTCTTTGCTTTCTCTAAACAATTCTTTTGTATGCTTTTCTCGCAATCATTTAAAATTGTACTAAGGGACATCAGGTAGTTTTTAAAAGTGCTTGGCCCAGCCTTGGTGGTGCGTCAGGCAGGTAGCACACTGAACTGCAGTACTGGAAGCTACATGGTCAACTGCAGGTTTGATCCTGAGTTGACCTTAAGGAGATTACCGGATGATGAATCCCTCAAGGAAGCCTGTCTCTATCACTTTCATGCACATACTCTTGTGAATAAAATAAACTTAAAAAAGAAAAGGGTATTTGCATATGACTAAGACTTTTTTTTCCCCAAGTATGCTAATACTCAACTTTCTCACTATCATTTTTGTTGTCTAAGTGGAAATGCAGAAATGTGCAGTTGGTACAATCATTACATTAGAACAAGTCAGAGGGTCTCAGGTTCAGTATTCTATATTGTAACCTCTTCTGTACTGCACTGCCATGGTTCTAACTCTCATCAAAGATGCCTGCAAAACTCTTTTCATGCACATAAATATGTCCAGCTCATTTAGAAAATGAAAACCCCTGTGGCTGAGGGGAAAATAAAATCTGGGTATCAAGATAATTTTCCCAGGACCAGCAGATGGCATAATGGTTACATTGCTAGATTCCTACACAGACGACTACAGTTTGAGTCCCAGATCCAGCAGCTTAAAACACGCTGGGCACGTGTGCATATGTGCCCAAAATCCCGAAAGGAGAATCGAGGAGAAGTAATTCTGTAATGTGTACTTGACAGGCACAACCACCACTCCTGGAGAAAGAAATCGAGTACACTCCCACCATAACTAACATAGCCCATTTCCAAGTGCTCTGGAAACACAGTAAAGTTTTTAAATTCATTATGAACTAGAAGTTCGGGGACTGGGTTCTATACCATATCCCTTCACCAACTCAACATGTGGCCCTAGACAAGTTAGTTCTTTTCTTTAGGCCTTAGTTTCCTTACCTATTAAAAAAAAAAAAAAAAAAAAAAAAAAGATTAGACTGCCTGATATCAAAGGATCTTTCTTGCTCTAACATGATGGTTCTTCTACTATCATTTAATCCAAAGAAAAAGCCTGGTAAAGAATGGTTAAAGTTACTGGTCACAAGGACCAGTGGTAGTATAATGGAAACACAACTGGACTTAACATGGTAAGGTCCTGGGTTTGTGTCTTGGGACCTCAGTGTGCACACATATGCCCATGATCTAGGCTGGCTGAAATTGAGGGTAGACTACAGCATGAAGATCCTGTTGGAGGGACCAGCAGTTAGCGTAATGGCTATGTCGCTGAACTACCATGTAGTCGACCACGGTTCGAGTCCTAGACCCAGTGGCTTAAACTCATGCTGGGCGCGTGTGCGTGTGTGCCCAAAATCCCGAGAGGAGAACGGAGGAGAAGGGATTGCAGTATGGCCATCCCCACGGGGGGGTGGGGGGGGGGGGAGAGTTCTTGCTTTCTATCTCTCTGTCTCTCTCTGTCTTTCTGGTAAGCACACGTGCCCTATAGCAAAAACCGCTCAAAAAAAAAAACAAAAGACCCTGTTGGAGATGCCTATCTCTGTCTGTCTCTTTCTCACTGTCTGTCTCTCTTGCTCATGGAAGAAACAGATAAACTGAAAAAAAGATAATGGTAGGTTGACATCCTCATGTAAAGATGATCACACGTAGTGTCTACCTCACACCCAGAAAAACACGTATCATCATCTTTGAGCTCAAAGGATTATGTAAACAATATGCAATAAGGTGAAAATGTCTAAAAACTTTTCTCTCATATGATGCATGATTCTATTATTGTTAATAATAAGTAACGTTACCTTCAATCTCACAAGCATTTATAACTTGTAACTGGGTCATTATTTCTTCCTCACTTGCCTGAATTTGATCAAGCAAATCTGCAGTCGTATACTGAAACGAGAAAAAAATATTTTAAGGCCTGTGAAGAACATTTTGAAAAATTTCTTGTGGAATTTCGAGGAATAAATACAAAAGATTAAGGCAATGTTTATACACTAGTTTAATTTCTTTTTTTTTTTTGGAGAGATTTTCGCTATAGGGCGTGTGTGCTCGCCAGACAGAGATAATAGAGACAGAAAGCGAGAAATCACCCCCTGGGGGGATGGTCACGCCGCAATCCCTTCTCCTCCATTCTCCTCTCGGGATCTTGGGCACGCACGCACACGCGCCCGGCGTGAGTTTTAAGCCACCGGGTCCAGGACGCGAACCACGGTTGACTATGTGGGAGTCCAGCGACATAGCCATTACACTAACTGCTGGTTCCCAATTTCTTTTTTAATATATAATGATTACTACCTTAAATCAATGGACATCTTAAATGAAAAAAAAGTACCAGACCTATAAAGCAGTAGTTAAGCACTGCCCACGTGACTGACCAGCGCTAGAATCCTAACCACAGTGACCTGAAAAACCTATCAGGCACATATGCACACAGGATCCTGATGGAATGAAGAATTGGAGGAAAAGGACTGTGGTATGATCAGACCTCCTATTGGGGGTGCTCTCTCACACATAATGGTCCTCTGGAGTTAAAAAAAGAAAGAGGGGGCCAGCCCATGGGATCATGGTTAAGGTTGCTGGATCTTTCAAGGCCTATTGCACAGTTCAAGTCCAAGACCCATGGCTTGAGAAATATGCCAGGTATGTGTGCATGCATGCCTAAAGTCCCAAAAGGAGGAAGAAACAAGGGAAAAGGATTGTGGCGTAACCATTCCCCATGCTTTCTCAGGTTCCCTCTCTTTCTCTGGTGAGCACATGCCCTCTGGCAAAAGATTAAAAAACAAAAACAAAAACAGGTAAATCTTTATGACATTGTTTTTGGTGATTTTTTTTTAAAATATGACATGCAAAACACAACCAATAAGAGAAAATTAGATTAACTGTAAGATTTCATCATAATAATAAACTTTGTTACTTGGAAATACTATTGACACAAAAGGACAAATATTTATAATTTAAATTGTATGAGGTATTTTGAGTAATCAAGTTCATGGAGAAAGAAAGTAGAATAGTGGTTGCCAGAGACTGGAGAGAGAGAGAGAGTAATTGGAAAATTATTGCTTAATGGATACAGAGTTTCAGTTTGGGAAACTGAGTAAGTTCTAAAGATGGATGGGTCTGATGGTTGTAAACCTATATAAATGTACTAAATGCTACTGATCTGTATACTTAAAAATGATTAAGATGGTAAATCTCATGTTATGTGTATTTTACTACTATAAACAATATGAAGAAGTAAAAAGATAAGCCACAAAATAGGAGAAAACAGGCGCCAGCAGGTAGCATGGTGGTTAAGGTGCTGGACTCCCACGTAGCCAACTCAGTTCAAGTCTCAGACAGGGCAGCTTGCTTTCTCACTTTTTCTCTCTCTGTCTCTGTCTCTTTCTGGTGAGCACAAGTGCCCTGTCACAAATTTTAAAAATAATAATGATAGGGACCAGCAGTTGGCATAATGGTTATGTCACTGGACTCCCATGTAGTCAACCGTGGTTCGAGTCCTGGACCTGGTGGCTTAAACTCATGCTGGGCGCGTGCGCATGTGTTCCCAAGATTCCAAGAGACTGGAGGAGAAGGGATTGCGGCACGGCCTTCCCCCCGCTTTCTGTCTGTTACTGTCTTTCTGGCTAGCACACATCCCCTATAGCAAAATCCTCTCCAAAAAAAAAGAAAATAATGATAAAACTTTAAAAAAATAGGAAAAAATATTTACATATTAGATATCTGATAAGGGCCTTGTATCTAGACTATATAAAGAATTCTCCTATAATTCAGTATTGAAAAGACAAATAATTCAATTAAAAATCAGTCAAAGAAACTGAATAGATATTCTCCAGCGATATACAAATATTGGGTCATCAGAAAAGTCATGACATATTTTTCTGGTTTTCTATGCAAAAAAGCATCATGACTTTAATGACAATCCAATAATACGCACAAGGAAAGATGTTCAATGTCATTAGAGAAAAGTACTTCAAAACCACAATGACACAGCATTCAAAGCCAGTAGAATGGATGACAAAAAAAGATAATAGCAACTGAGTATATGAAGAAATTAAAACCCTCATATACACAGCTGGTAGGGAACAGAAAAGGTACAGGCACTCTGTACAACAGTATGGCAGTTCCTCCAAAGGCTATATAGTCACCAGAGGACCCATCAATTTCATTTCCCTGAGTGTACACCCATGGGAAATGAAAACATAGATCCACATAAAGACGTGTGCATAAATGATCACAACAGCATTATTCACAATAGTCTAAAAGTAGAAACTATTCAAATGTCCATCAACCAATGAATTAATGAATAAAATGTGATATACCCATAAAATACATTATGCAGAAGAGGAATCAATTCAGATATATGTTTCAACCCAGATGAACCATAAAAGATTATACAAAGTGAAAGAAGCCACTCAGAAAAGGCCACATACTAAATGAGTCCATTTATATGAAATGCCCAGAACAGACAAGTCTGTACGAGAACAGAAAGTGGATTAGTAGTTGCTTAAGGCTGAAGAGGAGAGCAAGAAAGAGAAGTGAGATTAGAAGGTAAGGGTTTCTTTTTGGAGTAATAAAAATGTTCTAAACTTGACCATGGTGATGGTACACAACTCTGTGAATGTAATATTATAAAACCACTGAGTCATGCAGTCTAAAATGGGTAAATTGTTTAGTATATAAATTATGTCTCAATAAAGCTGTTACTAAAAAAGTTTTTTCAAAGAAATCAAAGGGAGGGGCCAGCAGATGGCGTAGTGGTTAAGGTACTGGACTCCCACATGGCTGACTGCGATTCAAGTCCCAGACCCAGTGGCTTGAAAATCATGCCAGGAGCATGTGCGTGTGTACCCAAGATCCCAGGAGGAGAAGGGATTGCAGTGTGGCCATTCCCCCTGGGGGTGATTTCTCACTTTCCTTCTCACTGTTTTATCTGCCTCTCTCTCTCTCTCTCTCTCTCTCTCTCTCTCTCTCTCCCCAGTGAGCACACATGCTCTATAGCAAAATCTCTACAAAAGGTAAAGAAATCAAAGGAGAAGAGAATTTCTATTGTTTTCAGAATACCAGCAGAGTTTTATAACTGTGAATTACATTAAAAACTTTGAAACAAATTTTTATTTGGTTCACAAATATTTTCCCATGCTTTTAGGAATTAGTTAATTTTAACACTGGAGTAAGAATACTTTGCATTTTTATAATGTCTTCTCTCAAGAGCACCTAATTATATATTTTAAATAAATAAAAATTAATTTACCTCTAAAAAATTATTATTTCTAAGTTAAGAACGTGAGAGAATTTCAGCTATGTAAATAGTGCCATGATATCTAGGATATGCTTTAAGGTACTCTAGGATAATTTTTTTTTTTTTTTTGAGAGGTTTTTCACTATAGGGCGCGTGCACTCGCCAGACAGACAGAGAGAGACATAGAGACAGAAAGCGAGAAATCACCCCCCAGGGGGGATGGTCACGCCGCAATCCCTTCTCCTCCATTCTCCTCTCGGGATCTTGGGCACGCACGCACACGCGCCCAGCGTGAGTTGTAAGCCACCGGGTCCGAGACGCGAACCACGGTCGACTACGTGGGAGTCCAGCGACATAGCCATTACGCTAACTGCTGGTTCCCTTTAGGATAATTTTTAAAAGGTTGAAGAAGGCAGAGGGATATAGGAAAGAAGACTAATAGAATAGTAATAATTACTTTAGTGAATGATGAACATTTAGGGATCATTATACTTCTGCTTTTGGTTATGTTTGAAATTTTCTTAGCATAAATTTTAAAAAGACTGTAATCATTAAAGTTTTTTTTTTTAATTTTAAACAAAGAAGTGACAATAATAGTCTTACTTTTGAGCGATTTAAATCCTTTTCTTTTTGACTGTCAGGTCCTTCATAGGTATTTTCCATCAAGAGTTTCTTGAGCTTCTTTAATTTAGGTCTACGTTTTCTTAATTCCCAATAATTATTGGAAAAACCAAAGATCTAAAAATTATAATATATCATTAACCTTTTTGGAACCATCCTAAAAGAAAATTTTATGCAAAATGCAATTAATCCATCTGCCCTCAACAAAAACCAAGACAAGCAAACCCAAGTACTACGATTTCTACTGCGAAGATACTCAGCCAGCCATCCAAACAGATGAATGGACATCTTCAGGAAACATCCCTTCAAACTCTAATTAAGATACTGCCAATAGAGTGAGAACCAGTAACTTAGCTTCACATTTCAAGTGTACTCTGGAAACTAAAGCAGGCCCAGGGGAAAAAAAAAAAAATGACCAGGATAGTAACAATTTCTCTAAGCCTGGTGGAAACAACTGAAAATGAATATATGAAAGCTGAAAAACAAAAAATAAGAGATATTATTATAGTCTTCAAATAATGATGTTAAAGTGGAGTGCCCTTATTCTGTGTTGCTCATGATGCCATAATTAAGCAGAAGTAAAGGCAGTGAGACTTCAGTTCAACGCAAGAATATTCTACTATTTAGAATTGCAGTTAGTTTCATTGTTGGACTTGTGACACAGTAAGAGGCCTATCACTGAAGAAACTTAGTTGACAGAGGCTAGATGATGCATGAATACCTACTATCCCTGTCTGTATTTCTAGGACTTCCCCAGTGCCTGGCACTTATCAGGTGATCAATAAGTATTTGGGAAAGAAGGAAAAAAGGCTAAATTGGGTTATCTCTAGGATGCCTAATGAAAGGACAGTGGATACTCTACTCTCAAATTAGGATAAAGGTTGATTGACAAAACAAGGCCCAGAGCATAAAGGAGATTCTGCTTAATATTAAGGCCTTCAAAAGAAAAGCTTAAGGACCAAGCCAAACTTCCTTTAAAAAACAAACAAAACAAAATTGCCAGAGGACATATATACTCACCCGAGAGAAAAAAGAGAGGGAGAAATAACCCCCTAAGAAGGTGTGTCACACTGCAATCCCTTCTATATTTCTTTATCCTGTAGGGATTTGGGGCATGTATATACACATGAGCCTAGCAAGTTTTTCAACCTGCTGGGGCTGGGATTTAAACCATGGTTGGCCATGTGGGATCTGGTTCCCTTAACCACTAGGCCCTAGAGCTGGCCCAAGACTGATTTTTATCTAGTTCACAAAGTGGCAGCCTTCTGGGTGTGTCTTATGCAGATGCTGGTGTATGCTTCTGTGTGTTGGGGTGGGGAGGGAGAGAAATAAGATTTCGCATAGTGTTTAAACTACTTGCCAACATTTAAAAATTAGTTGTGTGCCCCCAAAAATCTAAATTTCAAGCTTTATTTGGAAAAAGAAAAATCAAGAAATTGGAAAATCTGTCAAATACTGGGGGAATGCTTTCCCATTAAGCAACTTAATACTGGCTACCTACCTACATGGAGCTTGTGCTCTTCAGTTTGTAATCCCTATTACTTCTGGATGTCCACTACCATTTATCAACCCAGCCCACTTTGCTCATGTGCATTTTCACCTAGCCCTTCAGGTATCTGAAGTACAACCACTAATTTAGAGTTAGCAGATATTTGTTAACTTTTACCCAATCTCAATAAACAGAATCCTCATAACATCAACTCACAGGTACTCCTAGATGTTATTATGCCCTCACAAAAATACCTACAAAACAAGTAAGAGAAGAAAAATAACATTATTAGGGCCAGCAGATGGTATGGTGATTAAGGCACTGGATTCCCACGTGGATGACATGTTTGACTCCTGGACCAGCTGGCTTGCCTCCTCACTTTCCCTCTCTTTCTCTGTCTCTCTCTCTCTAGTGAGCACACATGCCCTATAGCAAATAAATAAATAAATAAATAAATAAATTTTTAAAAAGAAAAATAACATTATTCTCCACTAAAGGATGAGCTGCTGTATTTCTAGTTAATTGCAATAAAAACTTATAACCCTACAAAAAATATGATTTTACTAGAAGCTCTTCTGTTCTGATAAAATCACAGAACTCACTGAAGATTCCCAATATTTCTTTTCTTTCCTCTCCATTCTGTTTAAAAAAAAAAAAAAAAAAAAAAAAAAAGGTTTGCCTGAAGTCTTCCTGAAAGAATGAAGGGCTGTACTTTGTTATATGTGTAACAACCTAGACAGAATGGAGACTTTTGCTTGGTAATTGCATCAGGATTCTCTGAAATAATTAAAAATATGTTAGACTTAGCTACAGATACTTAATGAACAAAACCAACTTCAAAGCTAAGAAAATTAGTTTACTTTCTTCAAAAGCTCCAATCACTTCATTCCCTTGCCTCATAAATATCACCAAGTGATTAGTTACAGTTGGAAAGAGTCTCCTTTCAGAACATATCCTCAGCAAAATTTACTAAAATAAGTCAGACTTTTAGAATGGGTCACCTGACAGGAAACCTTCCATGTTACAGAAAAAGGTCAACTTGTTTGAGACTTAAAAATCAAATTAGGGGGTCAGATGGTACTACAGTGGTAAAACATGATGTTCTGAAAGGCTGATCCACATGACAAGGTTCTGGGTTCACTTCCAGATACCTTCCTGAGTATACTGAGCACGTGCATACTATGATCCAGGGCTGGACGAGGCTCAGGGTGGATCACAGCATGGAGACCCCATTGAGGGTGCTTGCTAACTCTCTCTCTCTTGCTCATTGAATAAATAAACTTTGAAAAATCAACTTGGGAAACTAAAGACAAGTTCACACCATTATAAATACACACAGGAAAATAATAACAATGCTGAGAAACTTCAAATTTCACTAAAGAACTTCATAAATTCCCCAATAGTTATACACTGTAATACATTTACCTGAAGTTTTAACTAATGATAAAATTAGTCTGTCATTCTCAGCCATATATAAATCCGGGGACAAAAAAAGAGTACCTCAGTGTGAATAATGTTACAGCGTGGTTCTTCCATCTTCAGCTGCTCAGGAGTTTTACAACCAGGAATGAAAAGCAACATATTCGAAGTATCTGCTATTTTCAGGTCATATGTTTTGTCTTTACTGCACAGCACAGCTTGTTCATCTTTATCACCACGAATCACAAGACTATGGGAAAATGGAGAAGAAAAAAAATATGGTCTTATTGAGACTCCAGTGAACATGTCCCTTATAAACAGTCTCAAAATCTTGGAGGCTTATAGAATGTAAAATGAGGTCTTGAGGCTGTGCCACAGTGAACAATGATGGATTGAAGAGAGCAAGAAGTAGGCCAGGTCAGAGTGGGACATACACTCAGCGACACACTAAGGAAAAATAACCAAACATGTGCAAGAAAATTCAAAGAGACCAAGAAGCCAAATGTCACTCCATGCATCTTTGTGAAAATTGCTGGGAGAAGTACAAAACAGAGCATCTAGAAGTTTTAGTCAATAGGTCACCATTTGCTAAAACATGTTAAACCAATACTTTTCAAACTTAAGCATAATCATCTTAGGGAATCTTGCCAAAAGCATACTGGGATTCAGCAGGTCTGGGATGGAGCTGAGGACTCTACAACTCCTAACAATATGACAGAGGATGACAAGGCTGCTCTCCTAGTAACCGGCCAAGCATCGTCCTTATTCTGTTTGGACTATCCATTTACCATCAAAGAGGCACACCCTGGCCTAACCATCAGCTCTGCTGCAAAGAAATTGGGACCTTATGAAAAGAAGGCTGCAACACCGAGTGAAAAATATGTCAAGGATATATTACAACTGGACTAAAAAGACTACGTTTAATCACAGCTGAAAGAAAGCAAGAAAGAGGAGGAAAAAGATGGAGGGGAGGAAAAGGAAAGGCTAAAGACAAAGATGATGGAGAAGACAAGAAGGGAATTGGTTCTAGCAGTTTCTTCTGTTTAGAAAAGATTTCACCTTCCTGTACACAACTTGCTTCTTTTAAATAAAGAATAAAACTGATATAGAAGATTATTTTTTCAAACTAAGCCTTCATTTAAGAATGAAAACAGTCTGAGATCAGCAGATGGCATAATGGTTACATTGCTAAACTCCCACATGGCCAACCAAAATTTGAGTTCTGGATCTGGTAGCTTGAAACTCATACCAGGAATATGTGAATGTGTGCATGCCCTAAATCCTGAGAATGGAGGAGAAGGGATTGCAGTGTGGTCAATTCCCCTGGGGGGTGATTTCTCACTTTCTGTCTCTGTCTCTCCAGTGAGCACACATAATCTATAGCAAAAACCTCTCTTAAAAAATTTTTTTTTAAATTTAATTAATGTTTATTAGGCCCAAAGACACACTCTTTAAGATTCACTTGTATATTGTACAAGTGAAATGAAATATTTTGAAATATTTTTACACCAAGTCCTCTAAAAAAAAAATTAAAGCACAGGTTTCTAGCCCTTTTTTCTTTTCCTCTGACCAGCTAGATTAACTGTAACTGGACAAAGGGAAAGTACTGGCACTTGGAATTTTTTCTCCAATCCTCACCAACTTAGCTGGAACAGAAAAGGATGAGAAGTTCTCCTTCAATTCCCTTAAAGATAATTTGTGGCTAGTATCTGAATACTGGCCAATTATCTATAATACTGTCTGATGGATAAAGTAAGAAAACTGAAAGCCTAAAGGGTTCAATTGAAAGGAACCTATAAGAGAAAATATAACCTAACAAAAACCAGGTGTTGGAGGAACAATAGTGCAAAAGAGCATCAAGCTGGATTAGCAGCTAATAATTTGCAGGAGTTGGGACTGCACAAGTTGAGGACTAGAAGGGTTCTCTAGACTCAAGATGGCCTTCAATATCTCCATTACTCTCTGTGTGTGGTTTTTTTAATCCAATTTGCAACTGAACTTGATTTGCAAATAGCTTAATATACCCACTGAGGGGACCCACCCAGGCAAGGCCGTGTTTGCGTTTGTGTGTGTGTGTGTGTGTGTGTGTGTGTGTGTGGGAGAGGTCTCATTCAGTTACGGAGACTGCAACAGGGCTTGAAACTCAATGTAAAAAACGGTCAAGAGCTCTGTAAGTATTAGATATTACTATATATTTTAAGGGAGAATAACACAATACTCTGGGGAGTCCCTGGCATTACTGGCGGACATAACGCACCCAGGGAGAGCTGGGCGTGTCCTATCTATCAACTCAGTCCAGCTGAGTGGATGGCCTAGCAGGGGTGTGGAATCTTAAGGAGCTGACATCCTGCTGGGGACCAGGACAGGGCCTTGCTGTGAGTCTGTCCCCTCCCAAGTCAATGCATCTCTCTGCCCCTGTTTCCTCGTCCTGCGTTTTCCGGCTGAGAAAATCAGAAGTGGCTGGCCAGAGGCTGGAGGCGCTGGCGTGCTGGGCCTCCCGCTTACCCGCTCACCTCTGTCCGGCCTCCAACTGCTGACACAGCGCAGGCTCCAGTTCCAGCAGACAGAAGTCACCCGTGGCCGCGCCGCTGGCCCCGGGGCCGAAGCTCAAGCAGTGCACCGCGGGCAGCAGCTCGGCCGCGTCCAGCTTAGCGATCTGCAGGGTCGCGTCCACCTCTTCCCGAGTCCTCGTCATCGCCGCGCCAGGTCGGGGATTCGCGGGTAGGCCGGGCAAAAACAAAGCCCTGCAAGCGACAAGGACTTGAGAAACGCACGCTCAATTTCAAAAGCGCGCCAAGGCGGCGGGGGGGGGGGGGGGGGGCGTGTTTCCGGGGTGGAGCCTGCCGTGGGCGCGGACCCAGGAAGGTCCAAAAGCTCCTCCGCGCGCTATCCTCGCGGCTGCGGGTGTCCACGTAGGGCGCTGACTGCGGGAAGGAAACGCGGCCCCAGCGGTGCAGTGTCGGCGGAAGATCTCGGGAGCAGCGCTGCGACGCGGCGCCTCACCCGCCCCTTCCGCTGCCCGCCGCCCTCCATCTGCAGCCAATGCTCTCATTTCCTCGTGGTGTAAATGGTCTGACCTTCTGCCAGTAGCGCGGCCTGTGATAAGCTCTTTGCTTGCGTAATGTCACGACCCCTTTACCACAACCCTGTCCGGCGGGTCCTTCCCGGGTCCGTTTTGTAAACGAGGAAGCGGCCTTCTTGCCCTTAGTGGCAGCCAGGAGGCGACCAAGTGTCTCAGTCCTGCCCGTCTGTTAGGGCTGCAGAAGCATCCTGTGGGGTTTGGGGCAAAGGAGCCAGAGCCCTGGTAGAATCTGACCAGGCATTCCGCTTCCCATCACATCTGGGAGATAACGGCTTGAACCAGCTCTCCTTTCCTGAAACGCTTAGTTTGTGCCAGTGTTAGATGAGAGCCTGGAAGGCCCAGCAGTCTCCCGGGAACACAGGCAAACATGGGGGCAGGATGTGTACGCCGCCTGCTCTTACTGGTTTATAGTGTCGAACGCAGAAGTTTAAGAGAAAAGCACATCTATATATACCACATACTTGTTTTTGTTTTTGTTTTGTGTGTTTTTTCTTTTGAGAGTTGTTTGTTATAGGGCGTGTGGGCTCGCCAGAAAGAGAGACAGTGAGAAATGGATGGCTACACTACAATCTTTCTCCTCCATTCTCCTCTCAGGATCTTGGGCATGCTCACACTCGTGCCCTGCTGAGTTTAAGCCACTGGGCCGGAATCGAACATCGATCGACTCACGACATAGCCATTACGCCAACTGCTGGCCCCACACACCATGTGCTTGGATAACTGTAACATGAGGTAAATTTCCAGGGGTGTTCGTAGACTAATTTAGAACTCTACACACACATACACACAGAGCGTATTCTGTTTTAAGAGATGGTGCCCTCTTACTAGTATCTACAATTCAGACCTTGGCTGAATGGTTGTGGGGATGTGGGTGGGGAATGCAAAGGGTTGAAGTCAAAGGAAAGAAGCCTAGTTTTATTTATTTTTAACTCTTGTAAAATTGTATGAACACAGTATAGTAGGGCATTACAAGAATGGTAGAAAGGTTTTGTATGACCTATTTATTTATTAACTTTCTCTTTTTATTCGTAAGAGTGCATGAGAGAGAGAGAGAGAAAGAAGTACCCTACACAGGACTCTGTCCTATCACCCTGCATTCCCCTTCCTCCAGTTCTCCAGCCCTTCAGGATTCTGGATGTCCCTGGAATGCACACATGATGTGAATTTTCAGACCACTGGGACTGGGGACTCCAATCATGGTTGGCATGTGGCTTCCAGCTTCGCAGTCAGATGTGCCGAGTGGGCCACAGAGGCTATACCACTAACCTTTTTTTTTTTTTTTTTTTTTTTTTTAAATAATTATTTTATTTTATTTATTCATTCATTTATTATTATTTTTTAAATTTGACCAGAGAGAGACAGAGGGTGAGAGTGAGAGAAAGAGGAAGTGAGAAAGCAAACCACCAGATGAACTCGAACCATGGTCAGTGTGGGAGTGTCCAGCGCCTTAACCACCACGCCACGTATAACCTTTTTAAGATACCTGAGTGTGTAGGAAATATGGTGGAGCAAAATTCTAAATATGAAGATAACTGCCTGTGAGAATTTATTATCAAGAAAGGAATGAACTGTTGTAGTTGCTCTTTTAAACAGAAATAGTCCCAACCCCCTGGGATTTAATAAATTCAATATCTAATAAATGTTTTTTAAATATTAAGCTGAAGAAAGACAACCAAAAAGCAGTATTTATATTCAACCAATGACATGAAAAACACACATCAAAAATTACCACATAGGAGACTGGCCACATAGCACAGTGGTTAAGTGCTGTTCAGAAGAAACCAAATCCCACATGGCTAACCACAATTGAAGTTCTGGCCCTAGTGGTTTGAAAACACACTGAGCTTACCTGTGCCCAAGGCCCTGATGGATGGAGAATTAGAGGAAAACGAATTGTAGTGTGGCCAGGCCCTGTAGGGTAGTGCTTTCTCTTTTCCCACCTCACTCCCATCTCTTTTTTGCATTCCTCTACACCTGGCAAAAACGGAAAGAAAAAAAAAAATGAATAAACAAAAAAAGAAAACAACTACCAAATAGTGGCTAAATGGTGGTACAGTAGTAAAATGCAATGCTGTGTGAGACTGACCCACATGGGAGGGCTCTAGATCTGCATGTGGAGACTTCTCTGAGAACACCAAACACATGTTTGGCCATGATGGGCTGACTGAGGTAGGGGTAAATTGCAGCATCAGAACCCTGTGGGGGTGCTGCTTCTCTTTTTCTCTCCTGAGAGAGATAAATGGATGAGCTTTAACAAAATAAATAATATCAAATAGAAGCATTGACATGGAAGAAAACAGACTAGAAACACCCCCTCACACACATACATCTTCATGGTAAGCATAATTAATATCTTCACCTAACTAAAGGATATTCTATAGATAAGATAAAGCCTTACTAATATATGAATTTATTTTGGCTTGAATTTGAATTCATTATGACTTTAAAGAAATATCTCCCCAAAGAGAAGAATTGCAGATAGTGGGAAAAATACTATAGAGTCTTGGAAACTGCATTAGTTTGTATTTACATAATATCAGTCCAGATAAGACTGTTCTGATTTATGGCAAGACTCACTTCAAGTAAAGTAAATTTTTCTAACTTAACAACTTCTGTTAGATAAACTTGTAAAATTTTGCTTCTCAGAATTTTTTCCACTAGATGGTAGTATTGTCTAGTGTTTCACAGAGCAGCCTCCTTTGCCTTTTTGTTCTCCACTGCCTTCAAAAGAGAAAGCATAGGAATATTTATTAAATATACACTGAGTCAGGCACTGAACTGCGTACCTTATATATGTTATCTCATGTGATCCCTGCAACAGCGGAAGCCACATTGTGATAATACTCTGTTCAAAATCCCCCAGTGGATTCTGATCACATTTTTTTTTAAGAATTATGTATTTAATTATTTATTATTCAATATGATGATAGAAAGAGAGAGCAAGCTGCCAAGTCTGGGACTCAAGTCATGGTCACCACGTGGGAGTCCAGCACCTTAAGCACCACACCACCTGCTGGCCCCTCTGATCACTTTTAAAAGTAAAAACTGGGGCTACATGGTGACAAATTGGTTAACCCCAACACTCTGTGAGTCTGAACCACATGGGAAGGTTCTTGGTTTGCATCTGGAAACCTCACTGAGTACATTGGGCATGCCTGGACCAGTGATCTGTGATCTAATGCTGGCCAAGGCTGAGGGTGAATCCCAGTGTGAATACTATTTTTGACCTACAATAAAGAATTCTGGGGACCAGCAGTTAGCATAATGGCTATGTCGCTGGACTCCCACGTAGTCGACCGCGGTTCGAGTCCGGGACCCAGTGACTTAAAACTCACACCGGGCGTGTGTGCGTGCGTGCCCAAGATCCCGAGAGGAGAATGAAGGAGAAGGGATTGCAGCGTGGCCATCCCCCCTGGGGGGTGATTTCTCGCTTTCTGTCTCTCTGTCTGTCTGGTGAGGACAGGCGCCCTATAGCAAAAAAAAAAAAAAAAAAAAAAAAAAAAGAATTCTGATCCCTCTTATCATGCAAACTACAGTTTATTCAAGCTAGAGCTTGAGGATGATTCAAGCAGAAGTCTCTGTAAGACTGTAGTCAGTGCTCCAAAATGGCAGACTTAGAATTTTCTTTGATGAGAAAAATTAGAAAGAAAGGTCAGAAAAGTTTAATTTCTCCTAAGAACTCATGACATCAGTTCACAAGAACAGTGTAAGTATCTGACAGGCTTTCTGTGTTCCACATATCATACATTTTAGTAACAGCTACAGGCAGGAGGTAGGGTTATAATAACAGGCAGTCTGTGGTAATTTAGGGTATTTTTTTTTTTTAAATGCTGGCTGGTCAGTGATTTCTTTGTGAAGAAATCTTCTTGAGTGGGTCATCCTTGTGGCCTAAGGGTTAAAGGAGCTGGGTCTTACATGGCTGACCACACAGTTGGAATCCAGGCCTGACTTGAAAAACACCGGGTGCATGTGCATGGGTGCCCTAAATCCTGACAGGATGGAGAAATGGAGATCCTTTCCCTCTCTCTCTCTCTCTCTCTCTCTCTCTCTGTCAAGTGTATGTGCCCACTGGCAAAATTAAAAAAAAAAAAAAAGTGTTCTTGAGCAGTTACTTCAGATAGTCATGTGGAGAATAAAATTATCTCTTTGAGACCAATTTTTTAAAAAGAATTATTTATTTAATTTTATTATTATTATTATTTAAAATTTGACCAGAGAAAGACAGAGAGAGAGAGAAAATACAAAAGCAAGCCACCACACCCAAGATTTAAATATGTCAGCCATGTGGGAGTCTACCACCCCTCACCACCTGCTGACCCTTTTGAGACCAAATGTTACCCAAAGCTCCTTAGACAACCTTTATTTTCTTATCAAAGACTTGCATTGGGAACCAGCAGTTAGTGTAATGTCTATGTCGCTGGACTCCCACATAGTCGACCATGGTTCATGTCCTGGACCCGGTGGCTTAAAACTCACTCCGGGCGCATGTGCGTGCGTGCCCAAGATCCCAAGAGGAGAATGGAGGAGAAGGGATTGCGGCGTGACCATCCTCCCTGGGGGGTGATATCTCGCTTTCTGTCTCTATGTTTCTCTCTGTCTGTCTGGCGGGCACACACGCCCTATAGCGAAAAACCTCTCCAAAAAAGACTTGCATTGATTAATGTTTCTTTTAGCATTAGTGTTTCTTTTAGTCATGTTTTTATGATTATAATATTTTAAGCCATAGTCCAGAATATGTAAATTAGTTTACAGGCCAAGGACTTCCAGTTAGTTTATGAGAGCTTCTTCTTACCTCTCTACAATAAAATGTAGGAAGCATAGCTGATATTCCAAGTCCGCATACCTCTCAAGGTCTTGTTGATTTCAAATCCCTTCCCAATATTTGTTCAATTCTCACCCTGATGGGATGTGGTCTCTCTGTCTCTCATCTCTTTGTCTCTCTCACTCATGGAAAAAATAAAATTAAAAAAATTAAATTAAATTAAAAACCAAAGTCTTCATCAAAGCCCACAAGACTTTATACAATGTCCATCACCTTACCCTACCTCACATGTCTTGCTACTTCCTAAATTCACAAGACCCACTTCTACTTCAGGTTCTGTTTGTTTTTAAAACTGATTATAATGAGATATAAATTAAATAAAATGAATCGTTTCATTTTAAGTGCACAATTTAGTATACTAACAAATGTACTGGTAAACTCGTATAGTAATCAAGATGAAGAACATTGTCATGACTTTCAGAAGTTTTCTCATGAGTTAGCTGGTGGCATTGTGGTTAAGGTGGCTGGATCCTACACTGCTGACTCAGCGGTTTGAATCCCAGACCAGGTAGCTTGAGAAACATGCCAGGTATATGTGTATGTATGTCTAAAATTTAGAAAGGAGAAATGGTCAAGAGATTGCAACAAGACCATACCCTGAGTAGAGTACTTTCTCATTTTTTCCCCTTTCTCTCTCTGTTTCTGTCTCTTTGTCTCTCTCCAGTGAGTGTACACACCTTTTGGCAAATTTTTTTTTTAAAAATTAAAGAAGAAAAAATTTCTCATGATCTTGGAAAAAGAAAAAGAAGGACTATTAATTAAATATTAGCTTCTACTTCTTTCAAGTTGAGACTCTTCTTTTTATAGATTCTTATCATTGATTTTAGGACTTTCTTTTCTTCTGTAAACACTTTAAACTATTAGTTTTCCTGTAAGTTTTACTCTAGCTGAATCTTTCAAATTTTGAAAAGTTATCTTTCATTATTACATGGTTGGAAATATTTTCTAATTTTCACTGAGGTTATGTCTTTGACCCATGGATTATTTAGAAACGGAATGTATTTTGGGATCAGCAGATGGCATAATGGTTATGTGCTGGACTCCCACGTAGTCGACCATGGTTTGAGTCCTGGACCCGTGGCTTCAAACTCATGCTGGGTGTGTGTATGTGCATGCCCCAAACCCTGAAAGGTGACTAGAGGAGAAGGAATTGTGGCATAGCTATCCCCCCAGGGGGTGATTTCTCACTTTCTGTCTCTCTGGTGAGCATATGTACCCTATAAAAAAAATCTCTCAAAAAAAAAAAAAAAAGAAAGAAAGGGATTGTATTTCAAATATCTGTGATTTTAAATTTTATGATAGTATTAATTTAATGCCATTATGATTTAATTAAATTCAATGCCATTGTGGTATTGCACATACTCTCTATATAATATGAATCATTTTATATTTATTGAATCTTATTTATTGAGTCTTTTCTTGTGAAAATACCATTTTATTTCTTCTTCCTTTTTTTTTCTTTTTCTTTTTTGGTTCTTCTTTCTTTTGCCCACTTGTGGATTTTTCGGAATTTCACTATACTTTTTTTTTGGAATTTTATTATAATATATTGCTTTTTAAGCCATTTTCTTTGCATTTTTTTAGTTATATATATATATTTATGTGTGTATATATATATTTATGTGTGTGTGTGTGTGTGTGTGTGTGTGTGTATATGTCATGTATATATGTCTTTTGCCAACTGGTATGCCCACCAGAGAGAGACAGAGAGAGGGAAAGTGAGAAATTGCTCCCCAGGGTGATAGCCATGCCACAGTCCCTTCTTCTCCACTCACCTCTTGGGATTTTGAGCAGGCATGCACATGTGCCAGAGTTTTTCAAGCTGCTGGGTCCAGGACTTGAACTGTGCAGTTAGCTATATGGGATCCAGTCACCTTAACCACCACACCACTTGGTTGTCCCTCTAGTTATATATTTTTAAAGTCTTATTTATTTCATGAGACAGAGAGAAATAGAAGAACCCTCAAAAAGGGTCTCACACCATGATCACACCCAGCCTTTCTGGCTACCTGCGATCATGGACATGTCCAGGTCAACTGGGCCACTGAACCTATGATCTGCCATATGGGTTCAGCTTTGCTTGAGCAGCAAATTATCACGGAGCCCACCTTTATAAATAATTGCTGTAGGGATTAAAACTATACATCCTTTAAACATTTTTTTTTTTTAGTTTATTTACTAATTTCTTGCTAGAAAGGGACAGAGAGAAAGATCCCTGATAGGGTCCTTGTGCTATGATCCAACCCCTAATCTCAGTCAGCCTTGGATCACGGGCATACATGTGTGCTCATTGTGTTCAGGGTGGTCCTGGGATGGGAACCCAAGACCTTTTGCACATGAGTCTGCCTTGCAGAGTGTCCAGTTTTATTGCTGTGCTATCATCTGGTCCCTGGTTTCTTTTTCATTGAAGTAGAGATGATGATAATAATCATTCAGGGTCTAAACAGAAAAGCAACACAATCTATGCATTTTTAAAAAAAGAAATTGGAACTGGCAGATGGCGTAACGGTTACGTCACTGGACTCCCATGTAGTTACTGCAGTTCGAGTCCCAGACCCAATGGCTTGAAACTCACACCTGGCATGTGTGTCCAAGATCTCAAGAGGAGAATGAAGGAGAAGGGATTACAGCATGGCCATACCCCCTGGGAGGGATTTCTTGCTATCTCTTTGTCTATCTCTGTCTCTCTGGTGAGTGCACTTGCCCTGTAGCAAAAATCTCTCAAAAATTAAAAAAAGTAATTACAAGGAATTGTTTTTATGGGTGATGGAAGGTATGAAAAATAAAGAAAAGGAATGGTGAGACAGCCAAGAGTAGGAAACCTCTACCATCCCTAAGCCAGAGAGACAAGGGGGAGAGGCCAGGTTCTTGATCCCAAGGGACCGTGGTCTCCCTGGGAACTGTAATGGGCCAGTTTAGGAGGACCTAAAGCCAGAGGGAGATGTATAAAAGAGAATTACCCTGGTTTCTCCTTTACACCTGCTTTTCTCTCTCACTTATGCCTCCCATTGGCCAAATCTAACTGGAAGCCACACTGACCGAATCTAAATGGAGCACGGGAAATGCAGCCCGCAGGGTCAGGCCCCTTGTGAAATGGAGCAGAGCTGGGCAAGGACCTAGGCACTGGAGATCAAATAGATACTAAAGAATTAGCACACTTCCTCAGAGAAATGTTATGATTAAACGAATTCACAGACTCTTAGAATAGTACCTGGCACATGGTAAGTGCCATGCAAGGGCTTGTTAAGTAAAATAAAGACAACATTACCTCCAGCTGCTGCATTTGTAATATTGCTTTGTATTTGTCTTGCTTTAAACATTATGACTTTTTGTTGTTGACAACCTGCTAAGTTTTGAGCCTCCTTGTGCTCTCAGAGCCTCTGCTAAGAGAACTCTTCTTGTCTTATTATCAAGCAACACCTCGAGTGAGCGCACATATTTGTATCAAAACTGATTTTCTAGGTCAACTGTTGTTATCAATAAAAGTAGAGATTTTTGATAACTTCATGAATAGTATTTTAATGCCCTGAGGCACTGAAAAACCATGCTTTTTGTTAGCCTTTTCAAGTTATTTTCTCCATGAGACAGAGAGAGACAGAGAGAGAGAGAGAGAGAGAGAGAGAAAGGAAAGAAAGAAAGAAAGAAAGAAAGAAAGAAAGAAAGAAAGAAAGAAAGGGAGGAGAGAAGAAGAGAGGGGGAGAGAGAGAGAAACTCAGGCCAGGCAGTGGCATGACAGTAAGGCAGCACTCTGCAGGGTTGGCCCACATGTGAAAGTTCTGGGTTCACATCTAGAGAGCACTCTGAACATGTCAGACATATGAACGCTTACAACCCAAGGTTAGCTGAAACTGAGTAGACTGCAGCATCAAGACCCTCTTGGGGGTGCCTTTCTCTCTCTGCTTCTCTAGCTTATGGAAGAAAGAAATTAATTTTTAATTAAAAATTTTAAAATAGGGACCAGCAGATGACATAATGATTACATTACTGGACTCCCACATTGTTGACCACAGTTCAAGTTCCAGACTCTGTGGCTTAAAACTCCTGCCGTGTGAGTGTGCATGTGTGCCCAGATGTCAAGAAGAGTGGAGGAGAAGGGATTGTGGTGTGGCCATTCCCTCAGGGGCTGATTTATCACTTTCTGTCTCTCTGTTTCTCTGGCAAGTGCACATGCCATAAATAAATAAATAAATAAATAAATAAATAAATAAATAAATAATTTTAAAAAGGGATAGACACTTCCCACAGGACAAAGCCCCCATGTTATGATTCATCCAGCCCTAGTTGTTTTAGATAACAGGAATATGAACACCCTCTCAGTGTGCACAGGGAGGCCCCTGGACATGAATCTGGGACCTTTCAAGGGTACTGCATCACAAAGTTCTGGGTTACTGTTGCACCACCCACTGGCCCTGAACAACTCTTTTTTTATTTGCTTTTTTTTTTTTTTTAAAGAATTACTTTATTTAACTTTATTTATTTACTAATTCATTTTAATTTGACCAGAGAGGGACAGAGTGATAGAGAAAGTGAGAAAGCAAGCTACCAGGTTTGGGACCCAAACCACAGTTGGCCATGTGGGAGTCCAGTGTCCTCAATCACCATGCCACCTGTCAGCCTCAGCCCTGAACAACTCTTTAAGTCCATTTCTATGCCTAGAACTTGACTGAGCCCCACCAAGTGATGCAGATAGTTCTTGTCCAAAGCTCAGGGAAAATTAGAGATGCAAACACAGAGAGGAGATACCAAAGCAGAGTTTTTATTAAGAGAGGGAAGAGGGCTAGCAGATAATATGGTGGCTAAGGCACTCGACTCCCACCTGGCTGACCATTTTTCGAGTCCTGGACCCAGCAGATGAAAATCATGTTGTGTGTATGTGCGTGCATGCCCAGATCTTGAGAGAAGAATGGAGGAGAAGGTATTGTGGAGTGGCCAACCCTTCTGGGGGTGATTTCTCATTTTCCCTCTCTGTGTCTCTGTCTCTCTGACAAGCTCATGAACCCTATGGCAAAAAAATGGAGACGGGAACGAAAGAGAAGGAAGAAGAGGAGGAGGAGGAGAAGAAGAAGAAGAAACAAAGCTCCCAAGCAGAGAAAGGTCCTGATTGGGTTCCTGAAAAGGAGCTAGAGGTGAGGGGTTTTTTATCTAGCAGTTGGAGCAATGGTCTGGCTTTTTGATGAGGAAAGGGGCCTTAGGAAATGGTTACATGGTAGTCTGAGTGAGTTATTCTATTCTTCCTGTGGTCAGCAGACCATGGCCATTTGTACTCCTTAGTAGAATATGGTTACTTAATAGAAACTGTTTCCCTTAGGTAAGTTGCTTTGAGTTCCAACACAGCCAGCTTTTCCCTATGAAAACTTAGCCACCAGGACTCCATCTTGGGCATTTACCCTGTCTGTGCACTCAATATCCCTATCTTCTGCTTTATTGGCAAGAGTCATACATTCTTTAGAGACACATAAAAGGGATGTATGCTCCACATTAACTAGACCATAAAGGAAAATCACAGAGATTTCATTAAAAAGAAAAACAGCAACTTCCTTTGGGGCCCCAACTCTATCTACCTATAAGCGGAGTCTAACTCCTATCTCAAAAGGAAGAAGGAGAATGATGACAAGGAGCCATGCTTAATTATAACCTAGGTAGACAGGGAAGATATGCAGTCAAAGAATAGGGAGAACTTGTTTCAAATTGTGCCAACATGGGTAATTATTAGCCTATGCCAAGCTGTAATATGATTGTAACTGATGACTGTGGCAATGTAGATTAAATCAGAGCAGGAAGCCAACAAACCCTCCTGGTGGTGGCACTTTTCCTACCGGAGACCCACAATCAGTATATTACAAAAGTAACCAGTAGGGGGCAGCATGATCAAGATTTTAAGCATTCAAGCCCTGCAAGGAACCAAGATTAAGCCTAACAAGACCTGGGGAAATGAACAGGGCTGGAAAGGGAGAACAAGAGGATCTCAACTTTATTGGTAAAGATCTACTTTTAGCACTACAAGAAGATGCATTGAGCATGACAAAAATATTAAAGATTAGCACAATGGGAACCAGCAGTTAGCGTAATGGCTATGTCGCTGGGCTCCCACGTAGTCGACCGCAGTTTGCGTCCAGGACCTGGTGGCTTAAAACTCACGCCGGGCGCGTGTGTGTGCGTGCCTAAAATCCCGAGAGGAGAATGGAGGAGAAGGGATTGCGGCGTGACCATCCCTCCTGGGGGGTGATTTCTCGCTTTCTGTCTCTATGTCTCTCTCTGTCTGTCTGGCGAGCGCACGCGCCCTGTAGCAAAAAACCTCTCCAAAAAATAAATAAATAAATAAAGATTAGCACAGATAATGATGACATGGGAACTTTTCTCTGTCTTTTAGATTTATTTTAATAAGACAAGTTTCCTTTTTTAATGTTTATTTAATTTTATTTGTCATCATTATTATTTTTTTTAATTTGACGAGAGAAGGAGGGAGAAAGAAAGAAAGCGAGAGAGCAAGCCGCCAGGTCCAAAACTCTAGCCACGGTCAGCCAAGCCTAGCACCTCAACCACTACACCACCTGCCAGCCCCAACAAGTCTCCTTCTTAAAGGATCTATGAGAAGAAATACATGGACAGGGTTGTTAAACCATTAATTTCCTTCTACTCATAAAGAGAGAATAAAAGTTGTGGCACCTATTGAATCTTCTGGTTCCATTAATGGTAAATAACAATATAAATCTTTTGTAAGAAGATGTAAATTTACAAACACACACACACACAAAGTGCAACAAATGCTTTATGGAGTCCAGGAAGATGACACAGAGTAAAGGCATTTGAGTTAGTCTTTAAGATCAGGCAGGAATAATCCAGAGGCAACAACAATTATAATGACAGCTAACATATTTTTAAGCTTCATAGTTGACAATATCTTGTCACACATTTTATTAATTCAAGGTCACCTCCATCTCACATTTCTGCTCACCTGTGGAAGAGATTATTACACCAGTACTACACAGTGTGGTCCCCTGACCGGTGACTATTTCCCATGACAAGAAACATTGGGACATACAAACACTAGAAAATTAAATTTGGAATGTTTATAGCCATTAGATATAGTGATTTTCAGTCTACAGACCCAACAGTAAAAACATGGGCTTTCTATTTTATATGTATTTTTATTCCAATTTTACCACATTTCACCAACGTATTAGGATCCAATGGGTTGAACACACACACACACACACACACACACACACACAGAGTCCTCCTTCACCAAAACTGATAAACACTGCTCCAAAGCACCAAACAGCCAGAAGATATAAAAGAGACAAGTGAGGGATGCGCAGAGAAGGCTCACATTTAGTGGTGTCCATCTGTACCAAGTGTATTCGTTAAATTTTATTTAATACTACCAATAACCCCGTGGGATTACAAAAGAGTACAGAAAATTCTGAGAAGATAATGAACGTGTCCAGATGGAACCAGGAATCAAACAGTCGGTGAGAATTCTCTGCCCTTCCAAAAATCTTCGTGCTGGATTGATTGCCATATCAGTGCTATTTGGTCTTCTATTGCTATCCGTAGTTCAGTTTATTCTGGGATCAGCTGCTTCAGGGCTAAGGTCGCAGGCAATGCTGATGATATGTATTCTAGACTTACCTTACCAATCTTTTTCTGGATCAGGAGAAATAGTATCTTCTTACTCAATGGAGTATGGTACCTCATATGTCAAAAGAAAGGTTAAGACAATAACAGCAAACCAGTTCCCATTTCTCATTCACATTTACACACTCACACATACTCACACACACACTTTCTCATCAAGCAAGAAAAGCAAATTATGGTCTCTCACTGGAGTAATAGTATCAGGTAATTTTTTCCCCCTTATATTAGGGTACGTTTTTCATCATAAACTTAAAAATATTACAGAAATGGATCTTAGAAACTTTATATAATGGAAACCTTACATATTGTTATTTCATTTAAGTCACACAATATCTCTATATAGTAGAAACTATAGTTCCTGGTTAAAAAAAGAGATTCATTTATTTATTTAAGTTTATTTGTTATTATTATTATTACTATTATTATTTTTAATTTGACCAGGGAGAGACAGAGAGATAAAGTGAGAAAGCAAGCCACCAGATCCAGGACTCGAACCACAGTTGGCCATATGGGAGTCCAGTGCCACAACCACCATGCCATCTGCCGGCCCCTATAGTTCCTATTTTATTGATAGAAAGTTGAGACCTAGAAAAGGTAAGTAGCTAGAATAAGGCAGCAAGGTTACCAAATGACAGAAACAGGACAGGAACTGC
Organism: Tupaia tana; assembly: GCA_026018925.1. Classification (NCBI taxonomy): domain Eukaryota; kingdom Metazoa; phylum Chordata; class Mammalia; order Scandentia; family Tupaiidae; genus Tupaia; species Tupaia tana. The sequence goes on from JAKSZU010000008.1 coordinate 73,111,145, forward strand.
ATGTTTGAGAGAGAAGTCCATGCAATCTCTATGTTAAATTATTCTGTATAAAAATATTCTATGTAAAATATTCTATATAAAATTACATTCATGTAAAAATTGTAAGGAAAACATGAGCAATAGCAATTGTTAATTTAACTCTCAGACCACTTCTGTTAAATTATTTTTATACTTTATGCAGAATAAGGTTCTTAGAATCACATTCACATCAAACTGTTTCCCTTGGTGGACATTTTCATTCAGATCTCTAAATGTTAAGAAACTTAGATGATTTTCTTTTATTTCTGGTTTTGTTTTTGTTTTTTGTTTTGTTTTGTTTTGTTTTTCCAAAAGAGTTGCCGAAGAGCCATTGTTGGATGTATGAGGGAGTTAAACAACTATTCTCTTTCTGCAGGTGGTTGAGTATGACTTTGAGAATTTGCAGAACTAGGGTTCAAGGACTGCTTAACTTTCCAGATGTGAAATTTAGGTAAATTATTTCAACCTTCTATGCTTAAACTTTCTCATTTGGAAGTTGAAAATAATATCTCTCAGGGTTTTGTGAGGACAAATTACATAACATAAACAAGGTGCTTAGCACCATACAAAGCACAGAATAAATGCTCAACAAATTGTTGGAAATTTTACATTAATAGCAAGGAGTGCTCCTGTAGAATATTGGACAAAGGTAGTATGATCTTTAAAATAAAAACAAGGCCAGCCCATGGCATGGTGATTAGGGCAGTTGGATCCCATATAGTTGACTGCCAAGTAGAGTCATAGACCTGGCAGCTTGAGGAATACACTGAGCACATGTGCAAGTGTGCCCAAAACCCTAAAAGGAGAAGTGGAAAAGGATTGCAGTGGACCATTCTCCATGGTGGTGGTGGGTACTTCCTCCCCACCCCCAGCTATCCTGGCAAGCACATACACTCTCTGGCAAATTTTAAGAAAAATGACAAAAGAGAACAATAAAACACAATAATACAGCAGAAAAGTAGGCACAAATACTCTTAAATAGCAGAATTAGTACAAAATACACACAGATGAGAAATTGGTTTTCAAGGCCCTTTTCTTTCTTTTTTCTTTTTTTTTGGAGAGGTTTTTGCTATAGGGCGCGTGCGCTCGCCAGACAGAGACGGAGAGACAGAAAGTGAGAAATCACCCCCCAGGGGGGATGGCCACGCCACAATCCCTTCTCCTCCATTCTCCTCTCGGGATCTTGGGCATGCACGCACACACGCCCGGCGTGAGTTTTAAGCCACCGGGTCCGGGACACGAACCACAGTCGACTACATGGGAGTCCAGCGACATAGCCATTACGCTAACTGCTGGTCCCAGGCCCTTTTCATTTTAATGTTAACTCTGCGAACTTCTACATGCCTGCAATAGAGACCTTATGTTTCTCAAGGCAGTACTAATTTAAAAAAAGTTTCACATTTACCTGTTGTAAGAGTGCAGAGACTAGTATATATTCAAAACCTGTCATGGGGTGCATGAAAACATCAACACGGATATTGTTCCTACCACAGCAGGAACACTGTCATAGCATTCCTTGGCCTTCCTACAGACCAGCTTCTGTACCTGCATGAGAGAGAAAACCAGGACATTCACTTGCCACTAATCAAAATCCCTTCCATACTTCCTTACAGGCAGACAATACCATTACATCACTATTTTAAGAGGCAGACTTTTAAGAGCAAATTGTTGATTTTGTTCCAGATTTAGTTATTACCTGCTTGGCTTGGCTAAGTTCACCTCTCTGATCCTGCTTCCTGAAGACAATATCTTCTTTTTTATTTACCGGAATAATTAAATGAGGCAACAACACAGCTGAATTATCTTTAATGCAGCAGATGTCAGCAAGTAGTAGCCACAGTTATTTTTCTTTTATAAATACATTTAGATAAAGAATTATAGGCGTGGAGCTGGATCCCAGGTCTGATTCCCAGGTCGGCGTTCTTTATCGATTATGCTACAAGGTAAGTAAGCTGCCTTTGGTGAGAGGGCTTGGGGGCGAGAATGATGCTTAATTTCCCCATGGCCTGCAGTGACATTCATTATATCCTTCATTATTCACTACTTGGCTACATTATTTTACTCCCTAGTAACTTGGAGTATGAAAAGTATAATAAAAACGCCTTCACATTCGTCCAGTAACCTCCTCTCCTGTCGGCAGGGATTCCATAGAACGACCCTTGCGGGTAATGCACCGAGCCCCCGACTTCTACCTCCACCAGCACACACAGCTCGCAAGGCGCGCCCCGCCCAGATGTTTATATTTTCCTACCTCGGCCCCGCCCCCCGACCACGAGGGCCTTCGGCCACACCCCCAAGCTCCGGTCCTGGGCCCGGACTTGCCTAGCACCTCAGCCTACCCATAGGGATTCCCTCTCCAGCCAATCGCGTCTGAGCAACGGGACTGCCCCGAACAAAGATGGCGGGAGAGGCCTCTGTGAGGGCAGACTGATCTGAACACCCGAACCCGCCGCGGACAGCTGAGGCAGTGGTAGCGGCGCAGCCGGGACCATGGAGGAAGGCGGCAGCGCTGGCAACGACGGCAGCACCAACGGGAGTGGCGGGGCGCAGCAAAGGGAGCTGGAGCGCATGGCTGAGGTCCTGGTCACCGGGGAGCAGCTACGGTAAGGCGAGGGACAGAGCGGGTGGGTTCGCGGTGGCACTGCCAGCCGGTACCCGCTGCAGTCTTGAGCGCACGCGTGTCGTGGCTCTTGACTTGAGACTCGCGCCCGGCGCCCGGGCGGCTGCGGGCGCGTGGATGGTCCTTTCTGCGCCCGCGTCAGGCTGCTGCAACCCTGAACCCTGGAGACTTCCCACTCGCGCTGGATTGTCCAGCCTCAGCGAGCGGGTGGTGCGCGTTGCGCTCTAGTTCAGCCGCCGCAGCCCTGCGCCCAGCTGACTCGCTGCCACCCACAGCGCGCGCTTCCCCCTCCCCAAGTACCTGGGCGCTGCCAAACTGACAGCTCGCTCGTAGTCCCACCCAGAGAGCGAGAGGCGTCGGAGTGGGGCCCGCAGCGGATCCAAACCCTTCTACTCCTAAATAATTGAGCAACCCTAATAATTGTGTTCGCCTCGCTTTTTTCCTTTTTGCTGACAAATCTTACTTCATTCCCCTGAACGTCCTGTTTTTCCATCTGTAAAATGGGGCCAGTCACTGCCGCTTCCCCTGACTGGCCGTGGGAGCTAAACTGAGAACATTTCTGAAACCCTGCCCCATCACTTCATTGGCACGCCGTCATCAGTCATCGTTTGGATCCGCAAGGGGGCGTGGAGGGATCTTGCTTGGTTGCCATAATGCTTTGGCAACTCCCTGGGCGCACTCATTGTGGGCAACCGAATCCATAGGCCCGCGGCTGCTGCGAGAAATTAGGACTCGCTGGGTCTCACTGAACCTGGAGAGCAAGAAATGATCCGTAACCTCTCTTGCCATTCCCGTACCTTCCTAGTCCTTCTTGGGCTTATATTTTAATAATTGTACTTTCTGTCTGACGGGTTGCACAGCTGCCCTTTGTGTGGTCATGGATCAGTTTGCCAGGAAAAAGATTCCAGCGCTACAGCTTTGAGCCACAACTTACGCGCGGGCCCTGGCTGGCCTGACCAGAGACATGTGCGCCTGTTCCTTCAGTTCTTGGCTTGAATTTCCAGGCTCATTTTGGTTTCTAAACGCTCTATTTTAGAACCCGAAGGAGAATCTTGTGAAGGTCCCAGAGGGTTTGGTAACCACCCAGCTTGCAGCTCTTTTATGAGGAAGTAAATATTGGAAGTTAGAATTCGTTGGGCTCAATGTTATAAAAGGCAAATTGCACATTTCTATTCCTTGTTGATTTCTCTAATGTGTGGTCCAAATGAAAGGGAATTAAACCTTGTTTTCCTCCAGACTGTTTTCTAATTGCAAAATTAATATAAAGGTTTTCTAGTTCAATCTGAAATATTTCCTTTTTAACAGTTTAGTTTCTCTGCTTTCCATAACAATATTGTCATTTTTAAAAGTCCTTGGTTGTATGGGGTTACTTTTTATCTCTTTTACAAATGGGTACTAAATTGCTGGAGGGCTTTTTGTCCACTAAGCACTTTCTCCTTCAAGATGCAACTTAAATGCTCCTTTGTGGGGTCCCCACAGTACTTTTACTCCCCTCTTCCCTGTTACCCCTCCTCACTGCAGCAAATTTGAGAGCTATCCTTGGCCTCTTCATTTAAAAAAATATATAGGACTCTCCAATTTAGGTCTAATCCTAGTTTTGCTACATACATTCTTATTAGTGTAGGACTTTAGACAAATTATTTAATTAAGAATGATGTGTCGTAGTGGACTGTACCTTGTAGTGTTATTATGAGATTAGATGAGTTCATGCTTAGAATAGTGCCTGAGTAATAGTAAGCACCTTGTCAGGATTAGCTCTCGTGGCTCTGTGACTTTGGGCAAATTAATTTACTTCTCTGAGCCTGTTTCCTCATCTGTCAAATGACAAAGAAGATGAAAGAATCTTTTGGGGTTGACGTGAGAATTTGCCCCTGGGCTTTATGCATTTGTGAACAGTCAGTAAGTGGTTCCTGGAATGAATTATTAGTCGTCTTTCTGCATCACCGCAGGTGACTTCGTGCCAAGCAAGATCTGAAAGGAAGGATTGGGTGGTGGTGAGAAGCACAGCATATAGAGGCAAACTGGCTGGGTTCCTGCTCTGTCTCTACCTTGTACAGTTCTGTTATTTTGGAACAATTCACTTAACCTCTTCATGCCTTAGCTTTCTCTTCTCTAGAGAAGTGGTTCTGATGACGCTTCACTTTCAGGTGTTAGTTATATGAGAAATGAGGTGGCCCATGTCAAACTTTTAATAAATGTTAGTGATTTCATTTTCCTTTGTAAAATATTAATCATTCTTTTTTAAAAAACAGCTCAACTCTGTTAGCATTGTCACACAGCAACTACTCAGTAAGTATTTTAGTCAATGTTGCATTATCACTCAATATACTAATGTTAGTACAGAGTAGCGTCTTATTTAGAATTTAGGGTCATAACCATATGCCTGGCTTCCTGCTGACTGGAGGAATGGGAGCTTAGCCATCATTGTCAGTACTTCTCTCACAACATGTCTATCTGTCCCCTGTCACTCTCTACCCTCTCACCATGTGACTGTGGACACTGTGATGCCCAGGCCTCCGCTCTCCAATTGCTTCATACATATCCCCTGCTTTCTCTTGTCTTTGCATTCATTACTTCATGAGTTATCAAAGATAAGGTGAATGAGAATGAGGAAACAAGAAACCAAAGACTAGGACTTGAAATAAAAAATGTGACTTTCAGGTCCAGTGCTGTCCATTTCTTTTCTTTTTTCTTTTTTTTCTCCCCCATTTTTGAAACTACCTTCTGTTGAGAATGTTAGTTAACCTCTGCAGTCCTTAGAGCCTGTCCCAACAGAATGGGATAATATCTTCCTACAGAACATTTGTGGTGTTGGATCAAATGGGATATGACATGGAAAGAAACTTCATAAAATAAATCACTAGACCAGCAATAGTGTTGTGATTATTCTAAGCTCCAGATGTGAAATTGGGAGCTGACTCCACAATTATGACACTTTTGTGAGGGCAGTTGGTTGCATGAAAACAAGAAATCAAGAAGAGACCCCAAAAGATCTCTTGTTTCTTTCTCCAGCAGGACTGTAGGACCTTTTCTTTAATTCCTTTTATGCTCCTCTCTTGTCATAAAAGATTTTACTTTCTTGCTCAGTGTATTTACATATTTTTGCATCTTAAGAATGCATTCATATACCCCTTCACACTCCCCAACATGGCTATAATAAAAGAGGTAGATTATAATAAGCGCTAGCAAGGATGTGGAAAAACTAGAAGCTTCATGTACTATTAGTAGAAATGTAAAATGGTGCAGCTACTTTGGAAAACCTGCTGGCAGATCCTCAAAGATTAAGCACTGTTAGTATATGAAATTCCACTGACGTATATATTCAAGAACAATGAAAACATATTCACACAAAAGCTTGTACACAAATGTTCACAGCAATATTATTCATAATAGTAAAAAAAAAGTCCATCAACTGTTGAGTGAGTAGACAAAGTATGGTATATACAATGGAATATTACTCAATAATAAAAAGGAATAAAGTATTGATATATGGTGCAGTATGTGTGAGCCTTGGAAAGATTATGCTATGGACAGACATAAAAGGACATACACATACAGATATATTTTTTTAGGTTTTGCCATAGTATGTGTATGCTCGCCAGAGAGAAACAGAGATAGAAAGAGGGAGAGTTAGAAATCACCCACCCCGGGAGGGCAGGGAGGAAAATGGCCATGCCACAATGCCTTCTCCTTCATTCTCCTCTCGGGATCTTAGGCATGCATGCACATGTGCCCAGCATGATATTCAAGCCACTGAGTTCAAGACTTGAACAACAGTCAGTCATGTGGGTGCCCAGTGCTTTAACTACCTCGCCACCTACTGGCCCATATATATATATGTGTGTGTGTAAATATAATATATATATTATAAATATATAATATATATATAATAAATATATATATAATGTATATATATAATATATATTTTATATATTTATAATATATATATTATATATATACACATATAAATATATTTTTTAATTTCCAGAGGGAATTTGCACTCACCAGAGACAGAGAGGGAGGTAGAAAATACTACACTCAGTGGGTATGATTATGCAGCAATCCTATCTCTTTTATTTCTCCATCCTTTTCTCGTTTTGGCTGTTTTTCAAGCCCTGAGGCCAGGACTCACACCTCAGTTGGCCATGTGAAATCCAGCTCCATTAACCACTATCTGGTGGTTATCTAGCTATCTGGTGGTCCCAAAGGATACAGGTCATATGACTCAATTTATATTAAATGTTCAGAATAGGCAAATATATGGGGACAGAAAATAGATTGGTGGGGCCAGTAGGTAGCATGGTGGTTAAGGTGCTAGACTCCCACATGATTGACTGTAGTTTGAGTGCCAGACCTGGAGGCTTGCTTTCTCACTTTCTCTCTCTATCTCTGTCTTGCTCTGGTGAGTGGACATGTCCTATAATGAATAAAATTAAATGATTCTTTTTGAGAGAAAGAGAGAGATTTTTGCTATAGGCCTCGCATGTGCTCACTGGAAAGACAGAGACAGACAGACAGAAAGCAAGAAATTACCCCTGGGGGGAAGGCCATGCTCCAATCCCTTCTTCAGTGTCCTCTCAGCATTTTGGGCGCACACACATGCCCAGCATGAGTTTCAAGTTGCCAAGTTCGCACTTGAACCACAGTCAACCATGTGGGAGTCCAGTACCTTAGCCACAACACCACCTGCTGGATCCCAAATAAATCTTTTTTAAAAAAGTAGATTGTTGGCTGGAGGCGCAAGGTAGGGGGAATGGAAGGGACCACTAATGGGAATGGAGTTTCTTTCTTTTTTTGTTTTTAGATAGATTTTTGCTATAGTGTGTGTGTGCTTGCCAGAGAGAAAGAAAGAGATAAATCACCCCTAGGGGGGATGGCCACACAGCAATCTCTTCTCCTCCATTCCCCTCTCAGGATTTTGGGCATGCATGCACATGCACCCGGCTAAGTTTTTCTTTTTTGTTTGTTTGTTTGTTTGTTTGTTTTTTATTTATTATCATCATAATCTTGTTTATATTAAATTGGATTGCATATAACTTTATAGTGTATTACATTGCTTTTTCAAAAGGGAATGCCATGCATGTCAGTCAATACAGAGACATTAATCTCCCCACTTCATCATTCAATATCTTTTTGTGGTTTTGCCAATCATTATTATCACTATTCCAATTATTTTTTTAAACAGTCAATCACTATTTCTCATTTTTCTTGTAAAAAGACTTTAGCCACATGAAATATTTCTCTAAGTTTCAAGGTGCTGGGTCCAGAACTTGAACTGCGGTCGACTATGTGTGAGTCCAGTGACTTAACCATTACACCATCTACTGGTCCCTGGAGTTTCTTTTTGAGAGTGTTGAATTTTTAAAAATTTGCCAGAGGATGTATGCATTTGCTAGAGAAAGACAGAGAGAAAGAGAGAGAGAGAGAGAGAGAGAGAGAGTGAGAAAGCATTCTTATGGGATATGGTCATAATGCAATCTCTTCTCCATTTCTCCCTCCTTTCAGGATTTTGGGCATGCACACACATTGCTCAACATGTCCCTCAAGTCTCCAGGTTGGGACTCAAACCGTTCAGTCAGCCATGTGGGATCTTGTCACCTTAACCACCATGTCCTTAGGTGGCCCTGAAAATCTTTTAGACTTGGTCTTTGTAATGGTTGCACAACTTTATGTATATGCTTAAAACTACTAAATTGTATACATTAAATGGTTGACTTGGTTGATATGTATTGGTAGTATTCCTGACTAGTGATGTAGAGGGTTAAAAAATGTAATGATAAAATGAATATAAAACACAATCATGTATATGAGAATACATGCTAGTGTGACAACTTTTGCAAAGTAGACAAATGGCTTTTTCATTCTCTTGGGAAGAATCTAATTTCTTCCTAGAAGTGTTTATCTTTTGACCAGCTAGAATCATCATTTTCTCTACAAACTATTAACCTGAGTCTTCCTTGCCATATGGTTTAGAGCACTTAATTTAGACTCTCTTTATTCTGAGTTTGTAACCATTTTAATGGAAAGATAAATTGCAGTTTCCTATTTTGCCATCTGTGAGAATGGAAGTGGGATGGGAAGAATTAAAAATGTAGTGAGGAATGCTTAAGTAAGACAGAAAACACTTCAACCCTTTCAGTTATGCTTTTCTACCTAGACTAAATATGCTAATTGCAACAATCTAATCCAATCATTACAGTCTATTTTCAAAAAGCAATTTACTATACAATGTGTTTTAGCTAAGTTTTAGGAAACTGTAGTTCTTTCAAATCAATTAGGAAACTGTAGTTCTTTCAAATCATTTCATAAATTTATCTTTTATAAAAAGATTTTTTTTAGAGGTTTTTACTGTAGGATACATGAGCTCACCAGCAAGACAGAGACAGACAGAGAGACAGAAAGCAAGAAATCACCTCCCCGGGGGGGGGGGGGGCGGGGGGTGGGGTGGGGGGGGGTTGGCCACTCCGCAATCCCTTCTCTTCCATTCTCCTCTCAGGATCTTGGCCATGCATGCACATGTGCCTGACGTGAGTTTAAGCCACCGGGTCCGGGACTCAAACCACGGTCGACTACATGGGAGTACAGCGACATAGCCATTATGCTAACTGCTGGTCCTGGTAAATTTACCTTTTTTTTGCTATAACAGACTGCCCTTCCATGTCCTTATAGACTTTCTGTTGTCTTTCCCATAAAAGCGTGTTCCATAAATATTGAGTTATTTTCCTAAGTTTGTTTTCCCAGGTTGATGCTGTGTGTAAACAAAAAAGTAAAAATCAGCCTGTTGAATGAAAGACCAAACTACAATAAATCAAATATAAGATATGGAATTTAGAATATGCAGAATAGGAAAAATAACTTATTTTATTAAACTTTAAAAGTTATGAAATAACTTATTTTATTGAACTTTGAGCTTTGAACACAAAGAACTTTAAGGCTGGCCTACAGATTATCTTAGGGGGTAACTCCTGCTAGCAATCATTAGTGTGGAAGCTTAACTCTAATAAACATAATGGAAGGAAATAACAGGAAAGCTGCCCTCTAGAAACTATCACTGAAATCCATGGATTCAAACAGAAAGGATAGAATTTTATTCTTTACAATTTTTTATTTACAATTTTATTCTTCTAAAGAGCATTGAAGCTATCTTGAGTTCGGAATTAATTGACTGTACAGATGAAGAAAAGGGGAGAGGGGCTTTAGGAGATGGAGAGTCACTGTATTTGGGGTCAATGCATGGACATGAGCTAATGTACAGGGATCAGCAGATGGTGTAATGGTTACTTTACTGGACTCCCACATAGTCGAATGCAGTTCAAATCCTGCACCTAGCAGCTTAAAACTCATGCCAGGTGTGTGTGCATCCATGCCCAAAATCCCAAGAAGAGAATGGAGGAGAAGGGATTGCAGCATTGCCATCTCCCCAGGGGGGTGATTTCTTGTTTTCTGTCTCTCTATCTCACTCTGTGTCTCTGGAGAGTGCATACACCCTATAGCAAATATCTCTCTAAAAAAAGGAAAAAAGAAAAGAAATGAACTAATATAGGATGTTTGCCTTTGAATCAAAGGTTTTTCCAACAGAGCCTTTTCCTGTGAATGTCTTTTCTGCTTTACCTTGGCTGTGAGGGCAGGGAGCACAATCCTGGCACATAACTAGTCCTCAATAAAAATTTTCATACATGAAGAGAGAACATGCAAACGTACTTTATAATTTACAAAAAAGTATCATGCCAAAGGAAGATGCCTGGTATATGCTCAATGCTTTTGAAATTATGTTAAATCCTTATGTAGTTGTTCTTACATAAATTTTTTTAAATGACTTAGTGTTAATTGCTTGTGAATAATATATTTGTGATTACTTTTCTAAAACGCTAAAACTGATATTTATGGCTCCCGTCAGCTTTGGAATTAGCCTCAAAATAAGTTACATAAACCTTAAAAGATGAGAATGTAAGGTGATGCAAGATTGTGTGCTTCTGTTATTTTATTTTTTATTTTCTTAACTGCCAGAGATATGTATGCTCACCAGAGACAGAGAGAGAGAGACAAAGACAGAGCAGGAAAGAGAAAGCACCTTCCAATGGGGCATGTTCATAATGCAATCACTTCTCCTCCATTTCTCCATCCTGTTAGGATTGGGGACATATAGGAACATATGCCTGGTGTTTTTCTAGCCAACAGGGCCAGGATTTGAACCATGGTTAGCCATGTGCGATCTGACTTCATTAACTACTACACCACAGTACAACCCACCTTCTGATATTTTAGCGTTCATTTGGATCGGGAGTCATTTTCCATCATGAGGTGGTAACTCTTAAGTCGATAATTTCCATGAGTTCAGTGATTAGGAAAAGACAATGAAATAGCATCGATCCCTTCTCTCTACATAGTAATCACACTTTTCTGTGTTCTTCCCATCATTTATCAAAAAGAGGCGGATACCATTCTGAGATTCTTGTTCTAATTGTTATCATCCTAACTGAACTTGAAAGGTCATGTCAGTGACAGTCTATATGGATCATTAGATACTTGGAGGACATAGTGGCGACGGAATTGGGGGAGAGGGCTTAGTGGGACAGGCAGCATTTTTGCAAGCAGCTGTTCCTTTTGTGGTGTGGGCAGGAGCTACTCAAGCTACTTTCATCAGGTCTGACTGGGAGGGGTTCCATCCTTTGGAGTGTTCATGGAGAGCACTGACTTACTCAGATCTGCACAGAGCTTTAACAATATTTTTTCTGTAGTTTTTAATATACTTTAAAGGTTGGATAGGGGAGGAGAGATAGGGAAAGAAAACACCCTGGAGTGTGGGAGAAGATATCCTTTTTTATCCCCACTTTCAGATAACAGCTGTTGCAAGGGTGTGGCAAAAGGGGACAAATGTCAGGACCTCCAGCTGGGGAAGCCCTTGGCAGCTGCAGAAGAGGAGGTCGATTACAACTAATATCCGTTGAGAAAGGGTCATGGCTTTCCATCGGTAACCTTCAGGCTTCACTTTTATGTTCTGTTGTTTGTTTATTTTAATCCAGCTTGATGAGGTTCTTCTCTGGGTGGGGAAACTATTACAGAACTCTGAACCCTGCACTTTGTGGGTACATGAGGCAGGATGCAGAAAACCGATCTGACCTTGACTTAAGGCATGAGCAACAAATGAACATTCTGATGAACACTCTCTCCCCAAGAAAAATTCTCCTTGCGTGTCTGCCACGCTATTGTCATTAAGGTTCTGTTAATCATCACATTTCATTATGTGTGAAGTTTGGCCAACATCTAACAAGTTGTGAAATTCTGTAGGAATATACTGTGAGTGGTGAGGGGCGTCTAGACAGAAAAAACAAAAAACACTAGGAAGGGGCACAGTGTAGAAGTGTATAATTACATGCTGGTTTAAGAACAACCAGGATGGGGACCAGCAGTTAGCGTAATGGCTATGTCGCTGGACTCCCATGTAGTCAACCGTGATTCAAGTCCCGGACCCGGTGGCTTAAACTCACGCCGGGTGCGTGTGCGTGTGTGCCCAAGATCCCGAGAGGAGAATGGAGGAGAAGGGATTGCGGCGTGGCCATCCCCCCTGGGGGGTGATTTCTCACTTTCTATCTCTCTGTCTCTCTCTGTCTGTCTGGTGAGTGCATGCGCCCTATAGCAAAAACCTCTCCAAAAAAAGAAAAAAAAAAAAAAAAGAACAACCAGGATGTGAAGATGCAAACTTACAAAGCAAATATGTTCAGAAAGGATTTTTTTCCATGTTAAAGAGAGAAAACCACACTTAAGAAGGTCTCATACCCAAAATCCCCCATTCGGCCCTTCCAGTCAGACAAGATCATACCCTGCGTGTATAGGTCTATGGAGGAATTGAACCTGTGATCTTCTATATGGATCCAGCATTGCTTGAGCAGTTTTTTACTGCTCTGCCATGGAGCTGACCCTATTTCTAATGAAGGGCTTGGTGTAGTTTACTACTTAAAACTCAATTCCTTTTATAGAGAGATTTGCTCTCTATTTCTAAGCACATACACTGAGTGCATCAAGCATGAATTTCTTGGCTTGTGGAGCTACTGTTTTACTTTTCAACTTTTTATTTTCCCCAGGAGGAAAGGAATTTTTTTTTATACAAGTCCTACTTACCTTTTACTCTTTAACATTTCTATAAATGAAAATGATTTGCACAAAATATATTCAGTGCAAAAAGCAGAATTTATTTCCTTTAGTGATATATAACTGTGTTTTATATTGAAGTGTGAAGTTCTCCTTATGTTGTCTTTAAAAAAATTTTTTTTTTGTCAGATGGTGTATGTGCTGGCCAGAGAGAGACGGAGAAAGAAAGGGAGAAAGCACCCCCAATGGGGTGTGGTCACACTGCAATCTCTTTCCTTCATTTCTCCATCCTGTTGAAATTTTGGGCATTCACACATACACACCTGATGTGTTTTTCAAGCCACTGAAGCCAGGATTTAAATTAGGCAGTCAGCCACATGGGATCTAGCTCTCTTTACCACTGGACCATAGGACCAGCCCTTTCTTATATTATCTTTAATTAAGTTACACTAGAATTGATAAAAATAAGACTTTACCAAAGTTCCTACTCAATGTACTATTTTTGTTCTGAGGAACTGACAACAATAATGCCATTTAGGGATGTGGTTTTGAGGGATTGATCTAATACATAACCATGATTCATTTTACTTCAGTTTTGTTAGAATTTATTTTATGAATGCTAGTAAACATTCTTACAATGAGCATAAACTAAATCATCAACTGAGAGGACTAATAGAACTTGTCATCATAATAAAGAACACTTATTATCAGGGCGAGCAAGTGGCATGATGGTTAGAGGTATTGGACTCCCACATGGCCAACCATGGTTTGAGTCCTGACCTGGTGGCTTGCTTTCTCACTTTTCCCTCCCTCTTTCTCTTTCTCTGTCTCTCTCTGATCAAACTGGAAAATAGTAACAATAATAATAGTAGTAATAATAAATAAAGTTAAATAAAATTATTCCAAACCAAACCAAAAAAAAAACCAAAAAACCCACTCATTCTTTTGTCATACTTTGAAGAGACAGAAGTCATCACAAAGTATTTAAGGATGTCCACTATAAGGAATAAGAATGAACTGAAGCTTCTTTCTTCCCACATCTTTTTATAAAAAGTTTCAAATATACAGAGAAGTTAAAGAATTTTATAGTACATACCTTTATTTCCACCACTTAGATTCCACAATTAACATTCTGCTGTGATTGCTTTATCATGTAACTATCCTTATATCCATCCATTAATTTAATTTTTCCTTATTTTTTTTTCCTAGAGAGAGATTTTTGCTATAGGGCACATGTGCTTGCTGGAGAGACAGAGACAAAGAGACAGAAAGAGAGCAATCACTCCCCTGGGGGATGGCCATACTGTAATCCATTCTCTTCCATTCTCCTCTGGGGATTTTGGGCACACATGCACACATGTCTGGTGTGAGTTTTAAGGCACCAGGTCTAGGACTTGAACTGTAGTCAACTACATGGAAGTCTAGCAACATAACCATTATGCCATCTGCTGGTCTCCCGTTAATTCACTTTTTAAAAAGCTTTCGAAGTAAGTTTCAGACAATAATATGCTTTCCCCAAAATGTTTGACATGAGTTTACTAACTAGTATTCAGTATTTGTTTACAGTTCTTTTCTTCCTCCAGGATAAAATTAATGACTATTTGATAAAGTATTAACTAAAGCATACATCTGTGAAACTCAAACACCTATTTGAAGGTCTTAAGTGCTTTTGGAGGCAAAAAAAACCCAGAAAATCAGCTTAACTCATTTGTTCTCATAACTAGAAATCTAGGAGATTTCAGCTTAATTCATTTTCTGCAATTCTTTCCATTTTCTTATAGCTCCTTCAGCCAGCTTTTTCATTGGTTGACTTCATCTTCCAACCAATGATGGATTGGGAATTATCAACTCCATATGGCTTATAATAATTTTCAGGAGGGAGAAAGGGAACATTTGTAGCCAGCTTTCTAAATTTAAATTCTGAGGTTCACCTTGATTGGACATTTAGGTCACATGCCTGCTCCTGAAACAGTGAAATTGTGGCTGAAAGAGTAGACGATACAAACCAGCTGGGCATCTCCCCTCAATGTATGCACATGCACACATGGTGAACACATCATAGTTTATGTACACCTGGATTCTACCACATCCAGAAAACATTGCTAGCTAAAATAAATTTGTGTTATATTTTCACACTCTAAGTGGAGAAGACAGAAAGTCACTAATACAGGTTGTTTTGATAAAAAGAATGATATAACAAATCAGAACATTTTTTCAGTGAAAACTCAAATCTAATTTTTTTCTTTGCAAATTTAAAACTATGATACAGCTGGTCAAAGCTGTGAGAGTAAACCTTAGATTTATTATAGATTATAGATTCATTATAAATATCTTAGCTCATTTTGCAAAATATTCTTTTAAACTTAATTTTAGGTAAATGCTAACATTTCTTCACTTGGTCAACTCGTATTTACTGAGTACATGGTATATGAGGGCTCTTTAAACCATTTCTGAAGAGAGACCAGCAGTTAGCGTAATGGCTATGTCGCTGGACTCCCACGTAGTTGACCGCGGTTCGAGTCCTGGACCCAGTGGCTTAAACTCACCCCGGGCGCATGTGCGTGTGTGCCCAAGATCCTGAAAGGAGAATGGAAGAGAAGGGATTGCGGTGCGGCCATCCCCTCTGGGGGGTGATTTCTCGCTTTCTGTCTCTCTGTCTCTCTCTCTCTCTCTCTCTGTCTGTCTGTCGAGCGCACATGCCCTGTAGCAAAAAATAAATAAATAAATAAATAAAATTTCTGAAGAGTGTGTGTTATGGAAAAGGTATGTGTGGGTTTCAAAATTTGTTTACACCAAAATAAACTTGTATTTTAATTCTATTTTCTATGCATTTTTAGAAGTCTCCCTATATGTCAGGTATTACACTATTTGCTGTGAAAGATGTAAACAAAAATCAGTGAAACTTTTTATTCTTGAGGAGCTCAGAATATGTCCTGTCCAATTTTAGCAAGTGTGTGTACCAAGTAAAATTCATGACCCCGAACTACATTACATTAAAGACATACTTTTTTTAGTAAGTAAAAAAAAAAAATAGCTGCATGAAATGATATGACCTTGAAATCGAAGTGCTACTTGGCCCTAACAAGCTTGTGACAGTAGCTTGGTACAGCACAAAGATCTTCTCATGACTTTTAAAGAAATGGGGGACAGAAAGTTAGAGATGATGGTAATCATTATAGAGAAGGGTGTATATTTTTATATGTGGGTTGTAAAGAAATGGGTGTTAGAACTTTTCATTTGTTTACTAAATAATGACAGCAAAGTGTCAGGTGCTATTCTGTATATTACTTCCTTGAATCCTTCTAATTCTATTATCTCTATTTTAAAATGGAAGAAACTAAGGTATGAGCAACTTGCCTGAGGTCATGGAAGTTCTTCATGTGGGGGCCTGGTTTCCTGACTTTGAATCCAGACTTCTCAGAGTTTCTACTCGGTGCATACTACTTTGGAAATAGTCTGGGAAAGCCTAAATAATTAAGGTCAATTTTCTTTACCTTCAATTCATAGTCAAAGGGAATAGGGGAGGGGGAAAAGGCATACAGCATTTAAATAATAACTAAACTGACCAATGTAGAGTGGTTTAAACAATAAAGGGATGTCCAAAGTGTAATGTAACATTAAACTTCAGATGAGATTTGACCAGAGTTCCTGGTCTGGTTTTATTAAATTATCTTGATTCTACTCCTCCCTGCATTAGCTTTGTCTTCATGAACAGTTCTTTTGTAAGTAAGACTCCCAAAGCACAGGCTGTAATCCCCAAAATAAGCAAGTGGGATTACATCAGGTTATAAAGCTTCTGCACAGCAAGAGAAACAATAATTAGAGTAAAGAGACAACCCTTGGAGTGGGAGAATATATTTGCGATACATTTGAATAAGGAACTGATAACTGGGATATACAGGGAACTCAAGCAGCTTACCACCCACCCCAGCCCACTCCCCCCCAAAAAACAATCAATCCAGTTAAAAGATGGGAAAGGGATCAGCAGTTGGTGTAATGGTTACATTGCTGGATTCTCATATAGTTGACAGCGGTTCAAGTCTTGAACCTGGTGGCTTAAAACTCACACCAGGTGTGTGTGTGTGCATGCCCAAAATCTGAAGAGGAGAATGGAGGAAATGGGATTGCAGCATGGCTATCACCCTTGGGGAGTGATTTTTCACTTTCTGTCTCTCTGTTTCTCTTTCTCTCTGGAGAGCACATGTGCCCTATGGTCAAAATATCTCTAAAAAAAAAAAAAAAGAAAAAAAGATGGGCAAATGAGCTGAACAGACTCTTTAAGAAAGAAATACAATAGCCAAAAAAGCTATGAAAAAATGTCCAACATCTCTTATTATCAGGGAGATGCAAATCAAAACCACAATGAGATATCACCTAACCTCAGACAGAATAGCTAAGATTTAAAAAATAAAGAATGATAAGTGCTGGAGAGGCTCCAGTGAAAAGGAAACTCTCCTACACTTGTTGGTGGGAATATACAATAAATTAGTACAACCACTGTGGAGAACAATATGGAAGTTTCTCAAAGACCTACAAATAGAACTACCGTATGATCAAGTAATTCCAGTCCTGAGTATCTACCCAAAGGATAGGAAAACATAAAGTCGGAAAAACACTTGCACATCCAAGTTTATTGCAGCATTATTCACAATTGCTAAGACATGGAACCAACCCAAATGTCCAAGAACAAATGAATGGATTGAAAAAGTGTGGCACACATAACACAATAGAATACTACTCAGCCATAAAAACACTGGAACCCTGGCATTGGATAGAAAATGGATGAATATGGAGAAGTTAATGCTAAGCAAAGCAAATCAAACTATGAAAGAGAGGCATTGTATGTCCCCACTTAATATATACCAGATGTCTACACTGTATGGCAGAAACTGAAAGATTGGAAGGTATAAAAGCATTAAAGGCAACAATGGATACCAGAGACAGTGTGGGAGGAGGGTGAGAAATGGATGGAGGATAGGCAGGGAATCAAGAGATATAAAAAAGAAGTAAAACATTCAATGGACACAGAAATGGGAAAGTATCTGTTGATGACAATGTGTATAGTAATATCCACGAGACTAACATACAGTGTATTTGTTTTCTATGTTGTAAAGATATACAGCGATTGAATATAAACAATAAGAAAAAATAAAATAGAATATATTTAAAAATAAAGAGTTTTTTTTTTTTTTTTTTTTTTTTTTTTTTTTTTTTTTTTTTTTTTTTTTGTAGTTAGATCACTACCAGCACCAATCAGAACTGAAGAAGAGGGCTAACTGCCATCCATCACCAATCAAGTCTTGAGCTTTGATCTTTTTGGACGCTCTTAACTCACAAACCCAGAAGATATTAAGACAGAGCAATATCTTTCACTGATAGTCTTAAGCCTAGCCATCTGCAATATTATTGGCATTTTCCTGACTGCCTTAGTCCAGTTAGGATCCCTTTGTGAGATAAAGATAGAATCATTCTTTCTGAAACGGTAACTGCCATACTATGAAGAAGAATTCAATTAATGTTAGGGCACTAAGCACAGTGTCCCCCACAAAAGGTCATTTGTCTCAGTGAGAAACCAGAGATGTTATTTTGTGTACAATGTGATGTGGATAAGAAAAAAGTTTAGAAACAGTTTAAAGTTCAGAAATTTTATACAGAGAAGAGGAAAGTGCCTACAGAAAATCCGTGAGAGAGATACTGGCTGGGAAAGGTTAGGAGATGTTGGTGTACATTTTGCACTTACTGCTTTTATTTTTTTATTATTTAGATTTTTACCATAGGACCATGTGCTCACTGGGAGAGAGAGACAGAGACAGACACACACAGAGAAAGTATGAAATCACCCCCGGGGGAGATGGCCACACCCAATCCCTTCTCCTCCAGTTTCCTTTTGGGATTTTTAGGCACCCATATACAACGTGTCAGGTGTGATCTTCAAGTTACTGGGTCTAAGACTGAAACCATGGTTGGTCATGTAGCTGTCCAGCACCTTAACTGCCACATTACCTGTGGCCCCTGGACCTTACCGATTTTTTTTTTTTTTTTGGAGAGGTTCTTTTTGCTATAGGGCGCGTGCGCTCGCCAGACAGACAGAGAGAGACATAGAGACAGAAAGCGAGAAATCACCCCCCAGGGGGGATGGTCACGCCGCAATCCCTTCTCCTCCATTCTCCTCTCGGGATCTTGGGCACGCACGCACACGCGCCCGGCGTGAGTTTTAAGCCACCGGGTCCAGGACGTGAACCGCGGTCGACTACATGGGAGTCCAGCGACATAGCCATTACGCTAACTGCTGGTTCCCAGACCTTACCGATTTTAAGGTAGTTTTCCCTGTAAGCCTGCTCCCCATGATGATGGGTTGTTGATCATCCATGTACTTGATCCTTTAACCCCAACCCCCACCATGCCTAATTTGGAAGATATGTCCCTGCTAAGATTTTCTCAATAATAAAAGTAAAATAGAACAGTCAACATACGGCTAAAGTACCACATGACAGAAGTTCAAGTTGCAGTGAATGTTTTTTGTATTACTTGAGTATGGATGTCTTTCCAGGAAATACCTCTACACAGAGAGGGTTCCAGCCAAAGCTGTATAAAAGTTATCTCTTTATGTAAGCAAAGCTGCTAAAAGAATAATTAAGATGCAGTCTTTCTAAGAAAGTTGCAAAATATTCTCTATTTTCATAACTCAGCTAAAGAAAGGTCTTTCAAGTCATGGTTTGATATATTGGGTTGTCAGAAAAGTCATGCTGTATTTTTTCTGTTTTTCTATGCCAAGATGCATCATGACTTTTCTGACAACCCAGTATTTGTCTTATTTTTTCCCCTCCTTCTCTATAAATTGGAAATGATATACCTTTGATTATAAAGGCAGCATTTTTTCCCTCCACTGTAAATAATATTTAAACTTATACTTCAGTGCACCGTTGCATTGACATTACAATAGTAACTTTGGCAATGATTTTGTACTGAATCTTGTTATGAACATAACTAATTGAAGTAAATCCAAGTAAAAGTGTTTTATTCTTGGATAACACTGCATAAGATTAGCCTTTCAAAATGAGTGTATATGTATAAATGCAGCAAACGTTTTTACTCAAATACTGCTAAGGAACTGTGATATAAAAAGAAAGATTTTTCCTTTGCTTGTGTTGACTCTAAAAGAGAGAAGCTCCAGTTAAACCCACTGAGAAACATCCATGAAATCTAAGAAGCTGGGCTTAGAGCCAGTCCACTTGTCTACATGTTCGTCATTTGCTGACTTTGCGCTAACAACGGCATTAAGCCAAGAAGAGCAGAGTCTGACTACTGAGGACTTCATTATAATTTACAATTACATCTTTAAAAGACAGTGTAGTGGTTAAGGTCAGAAACCGCTATTCTAATGCACCAAGATTGATTGAGCCATTGTGTTTATCCTGGTCAAAACAATTTTATCATTGACATGTTTAAGCAGAGGGAAGCCCTTCAATTGTCTTCCCCGTAGCTCCATTTGGGGAAGTTATTTTGCTGCTAGATAATTTCTTTCCCTAAAGGGTAACACAGGAAAGAAGAAGTTGGTTTGGTTTGTTGTCAGCAGTTCTTGAAGAGTGTTTATTTGGGGAAGAGTTTGAAATCTGTGAGAATTTGTGGATTACACAGACATTGTCAGTTCTTCCATGCTGTCCCTGTCCCTATTCTGACATATTTCTCTTCTTCCTAGGTACTTGAGATTCAGAAGGTCCCTGACACCTGTAACTCCCCTATCCTATCAATGCTCCTCTGTTGACCCTCTAGCCTCTGCCAGACAAAACTTTTAGTGGCTAGATCTCTTCTTCCTGAATTTCGAAATATAAGCGTGGTAGCAGTTAGGCTACTATAACCTTGGAAGTCATACTGACATGATCTAATGTATATGGGGGCAAATCATTGCAATCATTATTGATGGCTTGTATGAAAGGAAACTTTTTTCTTTTTTTTTTTTTTTTTTTGCAGAGTTTTTTGCTATAGGGCACGTGTGCTCACCAGAAAGACAGAGACTGAGAGACAGAAAGCGAGAAATCACCCCCCTACGGGGGATGGCCATGCCGCAATCCCTTTTCCTCCATTCTCCTCTCAGGATCTTGGGCACGCACGCACACGCGCCTGGTGTGTGTTTAAGCCACCAGGTCCGGGACTCGAACTGCAGGTGACTACATGGGAGTCCAGTGACATAGCCATTATGCTAACTGCTGGTCCCTGAAAGGAAATTTTGATGCTATACTAATAACTATTCTTTTTTAAAAAAAGTTTATTTATTTCTTCCATGATTGAGAGAGACAGGAGAAAAAGAGAGAGATAGTAACTCCAGCAGGATTGGGTTGCGACCACCCCCAGCCCCTTTGAACCCCAGATCATGGACATATGTGTGCCTGGCATGCTCAGGGAGGTCTCTGTATGTAGACCTGAAACTTCCCTGTGTGGCGGGAACCAGCAGTTAGCCTAATGGCTATGTCGCTAAACTCCCACGTAGTCGACCATGGTTTGCGTCCCGGGCCCGGTGGCTTAAAACTCACATTGGGCGCGTGTGTGTGCGTGCCCAAGATCCCGAGAGGAGAATGGAGGAGAAGGGATTGCGGCGTGACCATCCCCTATGGGGGGTGATTTATCGCTTTCTGTCTCTGTGTCTCTCTCTGTCTGTCTGGCGAGCACACGCGCCCTATAGCGAAAACCTCTCCAAAAAAAAAAAAAAACCCTACGTGGGTCAGCCTTGCAGAGTGTCACATTTTGCCCCATGCCACTGTCCAGCCCTTCTCCTAACAACTGTTAAAAGAATATCCTTTTAGGCATGGCTCTGTGGCCTGGTGGTTAAGGCAGCCAGATCCCACATGGTCAACTGCATGGTTCGAGACCCACAACCAGCAGCTTGAAAAACATGTCAAGTGTGCCCAAAGTCCTGACTGATGGGAGAGAGGGAGGAAAGGAGATTATGGTATGGCTATGCCTTGGGGGTGCTTTCTCCTCTCTTTGTCTCTCTTTGTCTCTCTTCTCTGGTGAGTGCACATGCCCTCTAGCAAAAAAAGAAAGAAAAAGAAAAGAACACCCACCTATAATAAAATGACTTTCCCCCCACTGATTAATTACAAATGCTGTTATTAATAGAGCATAGCAATAGTTAATTAAAATATCTAGAAAATCCTGGAATTGGGTCTTCATGGAGGGGACAGTACAGTGTGTGACCAAAAGACAAACAAACAAACAAAAACAGGCTTACTTGTGAGAAAGCACCCACCCAGAGGGATACCCATGCTGCAATCCCCTTCCCTCCATTGTCCTCTTGGGATTTTGGGCACACATGCACATGCACCTAGAGTATTTTTCAAGCCACTGGGTCTGGAACTTGAACTATGCTTGTACAGACTTTCATCAATAGGCCTATAATCCTTTACATTTTTGTTTTCGGTCTATTCAGAGTATTGTTTTAAGCTTAAATTTGAGAATGCAGTTAGTCGATTAAATCTGCATATGTTAGAATGCAGACATTTTTACACATTTATGTCACATGGCTTTGAGAATCATCTCTTATCTGTGTAACCTGAAATGCTTTCCCTAGGAAAAGGTTGTCAAAGTGCAGTATGTGTTACTCATAAGGTAGATATTTCCTTTTTTTCTTTTTTATTTTTAAATTTAATTATCTAAGATCCACCCCCAACCCACTGCCAGCCTTCCCAGCAAGCCAGGATCATGGGTGTACACATCTGGTGTGTACAGTTGGAAATGATCTCTCATATGGATCCAGCAGCCCTAGAGAAGCATGTTACTGCTGTGCCAGGGAACTGGCCTGGGACCCATGTTTTCTTCTCCAAGAGCCACTGTATTCCATTTGATAATTCTCCTGGGCTAGGGTCAAGGTGATTGCCAGCCTGTCCACCCTGCCTTTTCAGAATTTTAGGAAAAGGAAGTTTAACCAAAAGTTGAAAACTCTAAAGTCTAAGTCTAACTCTCATTGCCAATCTTCTTACATCAGTGACTTAAAGGAATGGTATTCCTCCTGTATTTTAATTTGGAATAGGGTGTACCTGTCTGTCAAAGACAGAGAGAGGGAAATAGAGAAAGCACCCACCCAGAGGGATGCCCATGCTGCAATCCCCTTCCCTCCATTGTCCTCTTGGGATTTTGGGCACACATGCACATGCACCTAGAGTGTTTTTCAAGTCGCTGGGTCTGGAACTTGAACTATGCTTGTACAGGCTTTCATCAAAAGCCCTATAATTCTTTACATTTTTGTTCCCCTTGAGAGGTGAGGTGGGTGAAGGTAAATAGCACAGCATTTTACAATGTGAATCAAGGAACAGCTTTACTGGGGACCCATATGTGCAGAGTCTACAAGAAGGGACAAATGTTCCTCCCTCCTCTTTTTTTCATTATTCATTTTCATTTTATGAATTATTATCGTTATTTTAAAATTTGCTATAGGACATGTGCACTCACAAGAGAGAGAGAGAGCAATGGAGAGAGAGGAAAAGTGAGAAAGCAAGCCTCCAGGTCCAGGACTTGAACTGTGGTCTGCCATGTAGGAGTCCAGTGCCTTAATCACCATGCCACTTGCTGGCCCCCCTCCTTATTATCAAACAGAGAGCAGGGCAGGAGCCTAAAACTATCTGAGTTGCAGCATTTTTTTTTTCCATAGGAGGAACCCTGTCCCTCTGCTACTCACCCTTCCTTTAGTTCGAGGATAAGGTTGAATAGCCCTTATCTCTGAGGGGCAATATGAAGTCATGCATTGAAGAAACTGGGTTGAGAAATGCCAGGTGCATAGTACCCAGAGACCTTGGGTACTTGGTTGAAGTCACAGCCTTTCCTTCTGGAGAGAGGCATCCACCAATCCTGTAGGAGACTGGGTTTGGGTATAGCTGCTCTTGCTGCGTTAAGCCAGCTTACTGCCTGGAAATTGGGCTGAACCTCCGAGGTCACTTTCAAAAACCCTGTGCATCACCCCACAGCTGGCAGGTCTGTGCACCGTCCAAAGTGAGGTCCTTTGCCTTAGTCATCCTTTTGTGCAGAGCTTCTGAGCTTAAAATGCAGGAAGAGGCATTACGCTATTTTCAGGCCTTAAGTCCATTGTAACTTATTTGACATTTTGAAATGAAGACTTTAAACTTTACCTTATATTTTATAAATGGGGGTATTTAGTTCAAAGGTTAACTTAGTTACATCTTTTAACCTCTGGCTGTTTTTGGTTACTTAACACTGAGCTCCCATCTATTTTCCTCTGCCAAGTTAGATGGATAAATCATCCCTTGGGAATAAATTGAGAGGTCTTTTACTATGCTAATTATTACAGTATTCATTAGTTTGTTGTTATTCTCCTTTTTCTTCATCCTTCTCAGTAAATAATTACACCAATAATAACATAATAATAACCAGTGCTTAGAGAATGCATACCATATGGCAGGTAATGCAGTAAACACTTTATACGAATCAGATTATTTTCATTTTAGAGGACATAAAGGCTTAGGAAGGTTAAGAAATTTGTTAGTTTCACAAGGTAAGTGGGGACTGGGATTGTAGCTCTGCTCAGGCCATGCTGTTGAAAGGCTGAGGACACAGTTAGGCTTGGCCCTAAGCCACCGGAGCATGGAAGTCAGAGGCAGAGTGTATCCCCACTGTTGTAGAGCCTAGACCTGTGAAATCTGAGTTATCTTGGAATATTCGTGTTTGTTAACCTTCATACATGATGATGTTATTATGTCAATTTCATATAAGAAAATGATGACTAACAACATTAATGCATTAAATTTTTTTGTTTGTTTTGGAGAGGTATTTGCTATAGGGCGCATGCACTCGCCAGAAAGACAGAGAGAGACAGACAGACAGAAAGCGAGAAATCACCCCCCAGGGGAAATGGCCACGCTGCAATCCCTTCTCCTCCATTCTCCTCTTGGGATCTTGGGCATGCACGCACATGCGCCCAGCAGGAGTTTAAGCCACCGGGTCCAGGACTCGAACCATGGTCAACTATGTGGGAGTCCAGTGATATAGCCATTACGCCAACTGCTGGTCCCATAAAAGAGAAGATTTTTAATGTTACTAACACAAAATGATGATAAATGTTTAAGATTATGAATATGCTAATTACCCCGATTTTATCATTGCATATTGTATTCATGTACTGAAAAATCACGATGTACCATGTAAAGATGTACAATTACTGTGTGTCAATTTTTTTCTTTTTTGGAGAGGTTTTTGCTATGGGGCACATGCACTCGCCAGAAAGACAGAGAGAGATAGAAAGATAGAAAGCCAGAAATCACCCCCCAGAGGGATGGCCACGCCACAATCCCTTCTCCTCCATTCTCCTCTCAGGATCTTGGGCATACACGCACATGCGCCCGGTGTGAGTTTAACCCACCGGGCCCGGGACTCAAACCGTGGTCGGCTACATGGGAGTTCAGTGACATAGCCATTACGCTAACTGCTGGTCCCCCTGTGTGTCAATTTTAAAAATAGTAAAATAAGAACTAGGCATTTGGTTCAAGACTCATGTCCTTCCTTTATAGCAATGGATAAAGCAACAATTTTATGATTACAATTGGACTTTTCACATCATAATGCGATTTTGGGGAAAATAGGACCTGTGTTTAGGTGTTGAGTTTAGTGTTTGAAGGATATAGGGCTCTTAAACATCTGGGACTATTGGATTCAAGAAGAAAAAGTCTAAGAATCTTCTAAGGTATAAGGGGATATTTGGTATGATGCTAGAATTTCCAAATGTCCTGAGGAAAAAAAAGCTATTACTTTAGGAGAAGAGGAGGTCATGAGTATTTTCAAAGGAAATATGCAATATTGGCATGGGTTTTGGAATAAATGGGGTCTTTCAGCAGATCCAAGGGCTCTAGCTGAGCTCTGTTGTTGACTAATTTGAGTTAAAGTTCTCAGCTTCCTTTTCTGTAAAATGAAAGAATATTTATGATACTTGAGGTTACATGCATGTAAAGTTTTTAGACTGAGTCCTAGCATGGAAGAAGCACTTTGTGGCTGCTTGTTGTTACTCCTGTAATAGCAAACTTGGGCTCATTCGTTGGCCTAGTGGTAATGTGCTGCTCAAGAGAAGCTGGATCCCACATGGTTACCACCATTTGAATTCCAGGCCATCAGCCTGAAATATGCCAGGCATGTGTGCAAGTAACCAAGATCAGATAGGCTGAAGGACTGGTGAAGGGGATCATATTTTGACCAGACCTTGTGACAGGTGCTCATCTCTCTTGGTCTCCCTTTCACTCGCATGTGCATGCATACATGCTCTATTATGAATGAAGAAGAAAATTGAACAATCAAAGTAGTATCAAATAGGTCAATGTGGGAACCAGCAGTTAGCGTAATGGCTATGTCGCTGGACTCCCACGTAGTCGACCGCGGTTCGCGTCTCGGACCCGGTGGCTTACAACTCACGCCGGGCGCGTGTGCGTGCGTGCCCAGGATCCCGAGAGGAGAATGGAGGAGAAGGGATTGCGGCGTGACCATCCCCCCTGGAGGGTGATTTCTCGCTTTCTGTCTCTATGTCTCTCTCTGTCTGTCTGGCGAGCGCACGCGCCCTATAGCGGAAAAAAAAAAAAAAAAAAAAACCTCTCCAAAAAAAAATAGGTCAATGTGACTCAGAGTTAAGATTCAGGAAACACCTTTTCTTCCATTTTGAAATAAGAATATCCAGGCCCAGCAGGTAGTGTTGTGATGAAGGTGCTGGTCTGCCACAAGACCAACCATGGTTCGAGCCCCAGGCCCAGAGGCTTGAAAATCACATTGGGTGCATGTGTGCACATTCCCAAAATTTCAAGAAGAGAACAGAGGAGAAGGGATTGTTGTGTGGCCATCCCCCTGGAGGGTGCTTTCTCACTTTGCATCCCTCTGTCTTGCTCCATATCTCTCTCTAGTGGGAATACATACCCTATAGCAAAAACCTAAAGAAAAAGATAAGATTATATAAATTATTCATGATGAAAACATTTATATATATCTATGTGTGTGTATATATATGTATATATATATATGAGCATATGTATATTTTATACCAAAATATATATAATGAAATAAATACAATAAAATAAGATCTATATTATAAATAGAGCTAATACACATGCACACATAAAAGAGAGAGAGAATGAAAAAGTACTTCCAACAGAGCCTCACACCCTTCTGTCTTTTCTCCAGCCCTTCAGCGCCTCTCTGTATTGGGCTGCCAAGTGTGTTCCTGGCATATTTTCAGTCTGACCTGGGGATACAAGCCCACGGTTGGCTATGTGGCCTCCAGCAGTGCAGTATAGACTATGCCACCTACGTTGAGCTGTGAAAACAAGAGTTTTTAAATAGCATATGAAAATCAGTCATGTGTTTCAGGAATAGGCAAAAACAATGGCTGGTTGGCCATATCTGATGCACTGACTGTTTTCGTAAATAAAGTTTTAATTGGGACACAGCCATGCCTATTTATTTATATATTGTCTATAGCTGCTTTTGTGCTGTAACAGCAGTCAAGTAGTTGCAGCAGAGACTGTATAACTTCTAAAGCCAAATATGTTCATGATCTGGCCCTGTTTAGAAAAACTTGGCCAACTCTTGATACATAATCTGAGAGAGAAAAAGTGTGTGTGTTTGTACACGTGTGTGTGTGCACACATGTAGTTTGTATATGGTTCTACTAAGAACTCCTAGCAGAAGTTGCTGACAGTGTTCCCAATGAGAGATGGATATTTGAGGTTGAGAAGCTTTGGTATTGATTATCATTATTTCCATTTTAAAAGCCTTATTTGTTATAGCAGGAAACCAAGCTTAGAAACAGTCTGACAGGGACCAGCAGATGGCATAATGGCTATGTCACTTGACTCCCATGTAGGTGACCACAGTTCAAGTCCCAAACCCAGTGGCTTAAACTCATGCCGGGCATGTGTGCATGTGTGCCCAAGATCCTGACAAGAGAATGGAGGAGAAGGGATTGAAACATGACTAAACCCCCTGGGGGGGGGGTGATTTTTCACTTTCTGTGTCTCTGTCTCTCTCTGTCTCACATGCCCTATAGCAAAAACCTCTAAAAAAAAAAAAAAAAAAAAAAAAAGAAAGAAACAGTCTGACAATTTTGATGAAGAGCAAAACCATTACTTAAATAATCAGCCATTTCCCCTCATCACAGATGCCTAACACCTGTTTTGATATAGAAGATGACATTAATAATGTATATGTGACTATGGAACTAACAGATGCTTTCCTTGCCAAAATTTCATATTTCTTTGGATAAAGTCTATAGTAAGACCATGTATGTTGTTCTTTTAACTAAATGTGAAATGCTGGCTTAATTTTCTCCCATCTGTTTTGGTGACCCCTCTGTCAGTCACTACAGATTTTAAAGTAGCATTATAGGTATAAAGTCATATATTATATAACTTCTGTTACAAGGTATAAACATAGACTAATTCTGATTGGTATAGAATAATCATCTTATGATCTCTCACACTTGTATGAGGTCTAATATTTAAAAATACTTGACTTCTGACTACATTTGTTACATAAATGTATATTATTCTATTTTTGTGATGCTCATGACATCTTGCTATTCTAGGAATAGGTCAGAATATAAATAAATGCTTGTTTATTGATCCCTTATGAAAAGTAAAATTTCTTCTGGTTTCTAAATGATGAAATTTCCTTATCTCTCTTCCTCCTTTGCAGGTTTTAAGAAGCGAACTTCTCTATGCTTTGAAGTTCACATTAGAAGTGAGAAACAAAGTGTTTGTATTTAATTGATTTCATTAGGTTGTTTGCAGTTTTAGATCTATCATTAGCAAAGACACTTAGGCAATTCTGTCATGAGCTGGTTCAATTTTTTGGTCTTATATTTTAGTCTATCACCTCAGTGTGCTGTGGAAATTGCTAAATATTTGGGTACAAATTCTCACCTTAGAGTCAGCTGTTGTGTAATCACAAGTAAGAAGATTCACAAGCATTAATATTTCTAGCTTTCACAAATGCTGTTAGAAAGATATGACCATTTCAATGACACAAAGTCACAACAACTATTAGCTGATGGCTTAGATACCTTCAGAAAAAATTAAGTGTAAATCATACTGTTAGTCTTTGGTCAAGAATCACTCAGGATTCTTATTGGGTGAGATGGAAATAAAAGGACATTTCATGATTTCCATAACAGTTTTTCTTTCCTGATCTTAGTTTTGTGTTACATATTTGTGATATACATTTATGAACATCTGCTAACATACATGTATTGCTTTATTTTTCACCAGATAACATTTAAATAGCATCTTATATTTTAGAAAGAAATTTTATACTCATGATTCCATTGATCCTCCACATCCAGTTGACTCTTAGCCGTACATCAAAGAGGAACCTGAATTTTTATTTGCACTTGAGAAGTGAGGAGATTTACCTGAAGTTCTATAAATGCTGTTTTGTTCCTGTGTTCAGCACATAGATAGGTGCATAGTAGACATGGCATAAAAATTGTCTATGTGGTGAAATAAATGCAACTGAAACATGAATGGAGCAACTTGGCCATGCATACACAATTACTAAGTGCTGGAGGCAGAGCTCAGATTTAGAGTTTGTTTCATTCTGTGTCTCATACTCAGTTTTAAAGTGCTGATGTTCCTAAGAAGGCAATTGAAGTTGTTTTTAGTGATTCTAAGAACTAAGGTAAAGAAACATATTTGAGGTCCAGCTGTGGGGATGCAGGTAGTGGGGGCATTCCGTTTGATGCTGGAAGACATAAAAAAGCTTCAGGTTTGCAGTCCGGGCCTATCTGTACACTCAAGGCACACCCCTGGCTGGCTGCAGGGCTGGGCGAAGATGATGGCATCAAGACCTTGTTGAGGATGTCTCTCTCTCTTCCCTACTTCTCTCTCTTATATGCAGAAGAAAGTAAACTTTAAAGAAAAGTAATGCACTTACAATCTCAAAATGTGGATCACTTAAATTAGATGGCATTACTTTTTAGCTAAAATCAAGTTCTATAATTCTAATGTGCTCAGGTAGAATTCTTTTGAGTGTATGAACTTGAGGTGAAAATCCTATGGGCAGTGCCATTCTGAAGTTCACACTGAATCATCAAATTTTAAAATTGTGCTTTTAAAAAAAAATGAAAGAACGTTTACATTTGGAGACAAGGAAAGGAAAGTTTATTAAATCATATGTTCCCAAGGGCAGGGTCCATGTGTGTCTTCTGTCCAGCACAGTTGGTGTTCAATTGCTATTTGTTGACTGGATAAGGGCCACAAAACTAAAAAAGCTGCCTGCCCTCAGCCACGCTTTAGTGAAGGTTTTCCTAAAGACCTATCAGAGCCATTGACTAACATACCATCTCTATGTCATCAACATTGTGAAGTTGTTGACCCTTTGACTGGAGAGCACATAGTCATGATGTAATTCGGCCCCTTTAAGTGACTCTTGCCTTTGAACTACACCTTGGGGTAGTCTGGTCCCTCACGTTCTTTCTCTGTCTCATGAGGACATTCTTGTTCAATAAGGCTAGTAATCCCCTGGGCATTACATGTGGCTTGTGGTGAATGGTTAATAAAAGGGAGATTGTGACACACTTGGCATGGATGAAAGGCCCATCGAAACGATAAATAGCCCTTGTATAAGCAGGCAGCGAGAATGAGGGCCATTCTTCCTCACACTGTGTATCTTACTGGTAGTGGGGACAACATCTAAGGCATATTTTTCTGTTTGACTTTTGAATCCAGGGATCTCTGATGCAGCAACAGAACTGTCTCTTTCACATGACAACAAACAGAACGTAGGGTCTATAGCATTGCTTTCCAATTCATAGGTGGATTTGAGCAAGGTTTAAGGCAGTGTATGAAAACTCTGTTTTTGAAGCACAATTAGTATGGACTGATTTCAGGCTTTTTAGGTATACACTCGGGCTTCTCAGGGATAGATTTTTCCATCAAATTTTAGAGAAACCTGGATATATCCCTTTCCATCTTTTCTTCCCAGAACAACTTTATGTATATGTATATATGCCTGCTTCTAATATTTTTTCTTTAGTTAATCAACTTATATATATTGATTGAAAGACTGTAGGACCTGATTTTACTTAAATTGAATAAGATATTAAGAAGTAGATGGTATGATTCTTGTCCTTAGATGAATTTTTAGGTAGAGAAAGAAAATAAGAATCCATGAATTGATAGAGGAAAATTAAAAAATATATTGCAGTGTTATAATTTGAAATTTATTTGGTCTTTGTCCCTGTTTCCTCACAGAGCTAAAACCTTCTGTTTCCCAACTGAGGCGAGTGTCTGTTGCTATTCATAACAAGCCCTTAGATTGCCAGGACTTAGGGTGGGCCTCTGAATAGCTTCAGGATGGTCCTGGTCACCAGGAAGACCAAGTGATTAGAAGGTTGCAATACTGAGCCCCACCAGTCTCCAGGAAAAGGGGGAGTCAAGAGGTTGGAGGTGAGGTTCTTGGACAGTGAAATTAAATGAGCTCTAGGTTGTGGAACACGTACAAATGCTGAAAGGGTGGAGGGCTGAAAAGGGCATGGAAGGGGATCAGCAGTTAGCGTAATGGGCTCCCATGCTATGTCGCTCGACCGCGCTTCGTGTCCCGGACCTGGTGACTTAAAACTCACGCCAGGCACGTGTGCGTGCGTGCCCCAGATCCCAAGAGGAGAATGGAGAAGGGATTGCAGCGTGGCCATCCCCCCGGGGGATGATTTCTTGCTTTCTGTCTCTCTGTCTCTCTCTGTCTGTCTGGCGAGCGCACGCGCCCTATAGCAAAAAAAAAAACCTCTCCAAAAAAAAAAAAAAAAAAAAGGGCATGGAAGCTCTGTATGGCTCTCCCCACATACCTTGCTCTATCTATTTCTTTATCTGGTGTTCATTGGTATCCTTTGTAATATTCTTATTTTAAAACAAAAGCATGAAACAGTAAATGGGGTTTGAACCATGGCAGAGCAGTAAATGTGATGCTCCATGATGCTGACCCACATGGAAAGGCTCCAGATTTGCATCTGGAGACCTCCCTGAGTGTGCTGGGCACACCCATGCTCATGATCTGGGATAACTGATTTTGGGGTAGATTGTGACAGCAAGACTTTGTTGGGGGGGACCAACGCAGATGGCATAATGGTTGTGTCTCTGGACTCCCATGCTGTCGACTGTGGTTCGAGTCCCAGACCCAGCGGCTTAAAACTCATGCTGGGCATGAGTGCCTGTGTGTGCATGTGTGCACAAGATCCCAAGAGGAGAATGGAGGAGAAGGGATTGCAATGAGGCCATTCCTCTGGGGGGAGGAGATGATTTATCACTTTCTGTCTCTCTGTCTCTCCAGAGAGCACACGCTCCCTATAGCAAAAATCTCTCTGAAACAAAACAAAAAAACAATTGCAAAGACCCGTAGAGAATTAAAGCAATCATTTCAGAATGAGAAATCCATGTGACCTGGAAAGGAAGACGACGGCTACATGATAAGGTAGAACATGAGGAAAGACATGTAGTTTTTATAGGAGTTGAAGGGAAGAGGGATAGAATTCCTGGTAGGGAGGTATGATGGGTAGACTCAGAAATGATCTAGGCATGGAATGAGTTCCTGCTGGATTGAGCAGGAGCCTGGAGCTGAGCAGTGGTAAACATGTTTGATAAGGTAGAGAGAGAGCAGATCTTGTAGAGCTTTTATTGCTGTACAGGGCCTGTGGCATATGAAAATGAAAGAGGAGCCTTTGTACATCTTTGAGTAGCAGAGGTGAGTTGGGCAGCAGGTATGTATTGGAAGAGTGGAGTTTTAAAAACCAAATGAGACTCTGGGCTAGAAAAGTGGTTTTGGAATGAAGGCAAATAGGGATATTTCAAAGGTGTCAGCAACAGGACTTGGTAGGGTGAATACAGAGGCTGAAAAAAACTTGGTTGTAAGAAACATTTGCTAAGCTTCTATCAGCACTATACAAGTGCTGGGACTCCAAAAAGGATGAAAACACAATTTCTGTAATTAAGGGTCTCTTAGGGGCTGACCAGTGGCACAGTGGGTAAGGTGGCTGGTTCCTACATGACCATGTGCAGTTTGAGTCTCAGAACTGGTAGATGCATGTATGTGCATGCCCCAAATCCCAAAAACAGAAATAAAAAATAAAATATTGTGGCCAGGCCATCTCCATGGTAGAGGGATGCTTCCTCCTCTCTCTCTGTCTCTCTCAAGCAAGCACACAGCCTTCTAGCAAATTAAAAAAAAAAAAAAAAAAAAAAAAAAAAACAGAAGGATCTCTTTCTACCCTAAAGATCTTGCCCCTGGATGTCTGAAGTATTAGCGGAATCATTCATAGAAATCAGATGTTTGGGTAGAAGAACTAGAGAATGGTCTTGATGAGACAAAATGTTATATGGGTGGAGGTAGGAGTAGAGAAATGGGGGAAAGAGAAATTTGGAAGCACTGGCATAATTATGATTTGTTCTACACTGTTTTGTGTGTGTTGAGTTTGGGGGATGGCATACCCAAGTTAAAATGTCTATAGGTAGGTCACAATCATGTCTTCGTTCCTTTATGGAGCAAATATTTCTAGGATGTCACCTTGACACCAGGGGCAATGCTAGTCTCTGATAACACAACAGATGCCAGGAATGGACATGTCTGACCTCATGGTGCTCATTGCGCCGGGGTCAGAGAAAGGTTGGAGGCACTGACATTTAGTATAGAATTGACTGCATAGCACCAATAGGAAAATTGGAAATGCCATGAGGTATAAAATAGGCTTAAAAAAACATGAAAAAGAGGGAAACAGCAAGTGGCGTGGTAGTTAAGGCACTGGACACTCCCACATGGCTGGCCACAGTTTGAGTCCTGGACTTGGTGACTTGCTTTCTCACTTTCCCTCTCTCTCTGATCAAATTAAAATAAATGCATGAATACATAAAATTAAATAAATAATTCTTTAAAAAATAACCATGAAGGAGAAAATATGCATATCCTCAAATGCAAATAATGCTTTGTTATCTGGATTCAACATTTCTCCCATGATGTCTTAATGTGAGACTCTTGTTTTTCTTTAATT
Source organism: Tupaia tana (assembly GCA_026018925.1). Classification (NCBI taxonomy): domain Eukaryota; kingdom Metazoa; phylum Chordata; class Mammalia; order Scandentia; family Tupaiidae; genus Tupaia; species Tupaia tana. The sequence goes on from JAKSZU010000008.1 coordinate 73,144,885, forward strand.
TTTAATTTTCCCTTTATTATTATTATTTAATGCCAGAATCATGTGCACATTCATAAGTGTGACAGCACCCTCACAAAAAGATACAGTCATGCTGCAACCCTTTTTCTCTAATTCTCCATGCCAATAGGTTCCTGGGCATGTCTACACATCCAGAGTGTTTTACAAGCCAGGAGGACCAGCGCTTGAACCCTGATTGGCCATGTGAGATCCGGCTTATTCTGCATAGTCCCTAACTACTGTGCTACTGGGCTGGCCCTGCCTTTCTTTTAATACTAAGGAAGCACCTCTGATCTTCAGTTCAGGTAGTCAATAAATGCTGAATAAATGTAATATTAGGTAAAGGGTGAACAGATTTACTGCAATGTAGAACTCCAATATAGTGATGCATTGCAAAAACAAAAGGAATTTATTTTCAGGTTATAATATTCACACCATAAATACACATAATACAATGAATTGCATATTCAATATGATGCCTAGACTTTACTCATTGGCACATGATTCATTGTGGAAAGTTTTACTGCCTGAGTTTTCTCTAGGTGAGAACTTCGCCATCTTCGGGGCAATGTTAAATGTTGTAAGAAAAGTTGTAGAGAATTGAATGCTGTGGTCACTGAAGCAAAGAAAATACAGTGGTAGAAAATGGGAGAGGAACTAGAGGAAGAAAGACAATTCTTTTCTTAAAAGGAAGAGTTTTAGAGATTACCATAATAATTCAGAAAGGACTAGGGAATGATATTCTCTAAAACAGACATGTTGTTTAATTTTATTTGTTCCATAGCTTAAGTCCACCAATGGATTATATTGTTTACAGTTAGACCAGTGACTTTCTATCGTTCAACGAATGAAGATCCTTATTTTATTTACTTTATTTATTTTTATTATTATTGTTTTAGTCTTAACACCTCTTATTCTGGTCTGGCTTCACCTGCTGACTGCAAATATTCCTTTAAAACAACGAAATTGAGCACTTGAGTTTCTGTTGAATAAAGCTATTTGTCCCTGAACTTTATTGTGTTATCAGTGGGAAGTTACAAGTTTGACAAATAGGGATTGATTTGCAGGACACTTAAGTTTCATGGAGGAACAAATCAGATAGTTAATGTATCAGAATCCTCCAGGGCAGATGTAACTGTGATGTGAATCAGAGTTGCCAAGGAACAGACCCCCAGGCTAAAATAGCTCCAAGCATTCATTTAAAAACCATGACAGACAGGCTAATTTTCAGACCACAAGTATCATTTACTGATGCCTGGAGTGAGAGTTTGTCTTGGTGGCTTTTCTTCCCAGCACCATGCATACAATAAAACAAATTGTGGTGTGGAAAGATAAGTGGAGACAGGTGCAGTAAATAGTGTGGGGTTGTTGAATAGAGAAAAGTCTTTGAAAGGCCCTCAAAATCTTAGCAAGCGCTAGCTTTCCCTTGCAGCTTCCCTACCTTGCCTCTGGTAGCCTAATTAATAGAGTGTGACTTTTTAGTTGTTGCCAAGTGCCACTCCAGTTCAAATGACAGCTGTCAGTAGAACTCGGCTGAGGGCCGAGGAGGTCTTTAGTTACCTAGCTATCTTTAGAAGGTCCTGTCTTTGGCTTAATGAGCACCGTTTGAAAAAGTACCCACAGGTGTTTGGGACCACGCTAGTCATTCTTGGGGCTTTAAATAGAGCTTTGAAGTTTTCAGATTCTTTATATAATCATCAATAGAGTTTGAATACCTACCCATTTATAATACCAAAATAGGGAATTGTAGAGGAAATAGAATCTTTAGGACATGTATAGAATAATAGAGAACCCATGAAAAACATAAAGGTGTAAAACAACAGATATAATCAATGATATAACCAACTACAACCATACAGAAATAGTCTTTTTTTTTTTGAGAGAGAGAGAGAGAGAGAGAGATTTTTACTATAGGATGCATGTGCTCACTGGAGAGACAGAGACAAAGAGACAGAAAGTGAGAAATCACCTGCCAGGGGGGATGGCCACACTGCAATCCCTTCTCCATTTTCCTCTCAGGATTTTGGGCACGCACATGCGCCTGGCATGAGTTTTAAGCTGCAGCATTCAGGACTCAAATTGTGGTCAACTATGTGGGAGTCCAGTGATGTAACCATTATGCCATCTGCTGGTCCCAAGAAATATTCTTACTAGTGAGGTTGAATGTATGTTTTCAAGTATGGATCTTGCTAAGTGAGAAATCATTTCTAGGTGCTATACAAGTCAGAATCTCTAATCCAAAAATCTGAAATACTCTAAATTCCACACCTGACCTCACATGACAGGTAGCAGCGAAAATGCTGCAATACAAAATATTATAAAAAATTAGTTTTAGGTTATGTGAGTGAGGTACATATGAAACATGAATAAATTTAATATTTAGACTTAGGTCCCATCTCCAAGGTAAAAAAAAAATATATATATGTATATGTGTATATATATATATATATATATATATATATATATATATATAGAGAGAGAGAGAGAGAGAGAGAGAGAGAGCAAATTTATAATGCAAATTTTGAACATCAAAAAAAATAATAGAAACACTTATGGTCCTAAGCATTTTGAATTAGGGAAACTCAAACTGTGTGTGGCTTTGCCACTTATTAGGCTATCAGAAAAGTCATGATGCTTTTTTACATAGAAAAAAATACATGACTTTTCTGACGACCCAATAAAAACTGTTCAGACCAATTCCAGTCACCAGGACACACCTTCTTCTCATCTATACATAGGGGTTAATCATCTCTCTCTCACCTACTTCAAATGATTGTTTGCAAAATCAAATGAGATAAAGTATGTTGAAGTAGTTGGCGAGCTGTAATATGCTAAGCACATGAAATATTGATTTATTATTGTGTAGAACCTCCCGGGAGCTCACGTACATAGAAAACTGGATAATCTGGAATTACTACCTAGAGAGAGTCTTCCTCCCATGTGGCATACTTCTCTTTTGGCTGTTGACAATGGTTTTGGCCTCTCTTCTCCTTTCTTTTTTTTTCCCCCTGATACTCAAATGCTTTCAGTGACCTTGGGATCCACTTAGTGTGGATCTAGATACCTAAAGTTGTATCTACCAAAGCTTCGTTAGGTAGACCAAATGTATTCAGGGACAACGTAGGTAAGCAGGTAGCAAGAAAATTTGGCTATATGTGTACAGGATTAGAGCAGTAGGTTTAAAAAATCAAAATATAAATCTAGTGTAAATCAGTATATACATGGCCAGTAACTGCTTTATTTATTTATTTATTTTTAATTTAATTTAATTTAATTTTATTTTTTGGAGAAGTTTTTGCTATAGGGCGCATGCACTCACCAGAAGGACAGAGAGAGACAGACAGAAAGCGAGAAATCACCCCCCAGGGGGGATGGCCACGCCACAATCCCTTCTCCTCCATTCTCTTCTCGGGATCTTGGGCACGCATGCACACTCTCCCGGCGTGAGTTTAAGCCACCAGGTCCAGGACTCGAACTGCGGTCCACTACGTGAGAGTCCAGCGACATAGCCATTAAGCTAACTGCTGGTCCCCAGTAATTGCTTTTTATCAGCAATGTCTCTGACAGCTGAGTCCATGAAGGTTTTAAAGGTGGTATCAGTTCTATGAAACTACCTTTTATGTAGACTTGTGGACCTTTTTTGTTTTCTACGTATTTATAAGTGAAATGTAAACTTTTAGGTTTTTAAAAAAGTTCTTTTGGGTCTAGCAGATGGGGTAATGGTCACATTGCTGGACTCCCATGTAGTCGATTGCAGTTCGAATCCTGGACCCGGTGGCTTAAAACTCATGCTGGGCGCGTGTGCATGTGTGCCCAAAATCCCAAGAGGAGAATGGAGGAGAAAGGACTGTGATGTGACCATCTCCCCGGGGGCTAATTAATACTTTCTGTCTCTCTGTCTCTCCGGCAAGTGTGCATACTCTATAGCAAAAACCTCCCTTAAAACTTCTTTCATGTTTCGCTTTATTATATTTTGTTAGTCCTTTAAAAAAACACAAGTGGATTCAGTGTCTACACTAGGTACAAAAGGTGGTCTGAACATCTGAACATCTGGATATAAGTGCATTCAGTAAGGAATAATTAACCCTCAAAATGTTTGATGTGTAGTGGGTTTGGATGCTTATTAAAAATTTGCTACAGAAAGCATGCACTCACCATAGACAGAGAGAAAGAGAGAGAGAGAGAGAGAGAGAGAGAGAGAGAGAGAGAGAGAAAGTAGAAAAGCACCTCCCGGGGAATGGCCATGTCACTATCCCTTTCCTGGCCTTGGGTTGTTCTTAATAGCCCTTCTTGTGGCTTTTTCTTTTTCTTTTTTTTTTTTTTTTTTGGTCTCCTGGTGTTTGTATATGTTTCCATTACATGCGAGGCTCTCATTCCCAGTATTTCTTTTTTGGGGTGCATTTAGTCACCTTTTCACCACAGCAGAGCTGCCTCTGCCTCACTGCCTTATAGAACTATGCTGAATGTGAGCACCTTCAGTTTGGGCTCCTTTTCCTTGAGACTGATCAGATACTGTGGCCTCTGCCAATTTCCCTTCTTTCTAGAGGTCTCATTTTGCTGAGCAGCCTGTTGACTTCTTCAGGATGTTCCTCAACTGGTAGATCCTACCTGGATCCTGACAAAGATAGAGCTTAAGTTAAGCTCAAATCCTTGCTGTACACACATTTATATGAGGGGTAAGGAGTCTCTTAAAGGAAGGGTTACTTAACCTTTTTTACCCAGGGGAACCAAACAGATGTACAGAAGGTTCAAATATTCTTTTATATGATTAGAAAGGCCATGCCCAAGCACCGTGCAGTGCTGCCAGCTGTGTTCAACCTGGACAAGTGCACTGCCAGCAGCCAGCAAAACATCCCCACCAGAGACTCGGGTTTTGCATTCTGTCCAGGCTGCACTTTCTTTCTGTTCATCTTTAAAGATGAGACCTAGACATTTATTACACTGTGTGTCTTTTATCCTTAGCCCTGTCCCAGCCACTTTGGGAAGTCGAAAAAAAAAAATATTTAAGTTTATTTATTTATTCTATGAGAGAAAGAGATATATATCATCCCCGACAGGGTCCCAATGCCACAATCCACCCCCAGCTTCAGCTGAGGCACACGCCCAACGTGCTTAGGGAAGTCTCAGGCATAAACTGGCAACCTTCCCGTGGGAGTCTGCCTCACAGAGCATTGGGCTTTACTACTGTGGCACTGTCTGGCCTCATACTTTGGGAAATTAAAAAAAAAGAATGAGATAGTTGTTGTTGTTTAAAAAGATTTTTGCTATAGGGTGCATGCGCTTACCAGAGAGACAGAAAGACAGAAAGTGAGAAATCATCCCACAAGGCATGGCCAAGCTGTAATCCCTTTTCCATTCTCCTATTGGGATTATGGGCATGCACGACATATACCTGGTGTGAGTTTTAAGCCGTCAGGTCTCTGGGACTTGAACTGTGGTCAACTACGTTGGAGTCCAGCAACGTAACCATTACACCATCAGCTGGTCCCAAAATGAAATGGTTCTTTACTCGGAATTTGTAGTAGAGTTGGAGAGAATTAATACAAATCAGAGTAACATAATATAAAATGATATGTGGGTTAACATGAGCATTTTAGAAAATAGATTATAGAAGAGTTAGGGAAACTAGATTATATCTGACTGGGTGACAGCTGACATCATCAAAGAAGTCTGAGGTCAAACTGGAGTCTGGTAAATAAAGGAGGTCAAACTAGAGTCTGTTAAGAAAAAAGGGAGAGCTTCAAAAGAAAATAGCAAAAACCTAGGGACAGAGAAAGAAAGGATGGTGACTCATTTGGCCAAAAAGGGGAAATAGAAAATGAAAATAATGTTGGATAGGTTTAATTGTAACGTATTATGAAGACACTGACTGGTATGTGTATAGTATAGAGGCAGGGGTATACGAATGCACACACACATGCATATATCCTATATAGAGAAAGTATGACATGTCTTTGTAAGAAAAAACACCTGTTTCAGGTACGTGGTTCTGTAAGTACAGAAACTAGCCCACCGTGAGCAGTTATTTGAAGCTATTCCTGGTATGCAGTTGGTAATCCATATCTATTGGTTGAGAAATGTGTATGGTTGAGAAATGTTTGAAAGCAGCCTTCACTATAGCTGCAGATGTCCCTGATAACACTTTAGAAGACTCTTGAAAGATGTGAAGCCCTGAGAAACCTTGCTTGTTCTCGTGTTGAAGACGTGCAACACCCACAGCCAGTAGCACTTTGGCAGCTCCAGCATCTGTCCTATAAGCTGAAAATAGACAGTTGCAACCCTAGACGGTGTTTGTACAGCATGCTTAGCACAAAGATTTGCTTTAATAGGTTCATCCTTGTTTGGAAGTCCAAAGGAAATGAAATTTGCTGTTTTATGCTCCCTGGCCCTGTGGTTTGTGGTAGATCTTTTCAGGACAAAATGTGCCCAAAACGGTCTGTTCTATTTCGATCTTGTGAGTGAGGATTTACCCTGGAGGCTCATCAGGGCGTCCATAAAAGCAGAGAAGTTAAGTGAAAGAGATTTCAGAGATAAATGTAGTCAGCTTCTTCATTTTCCAGATCCGGAAACTGAGGTTTCTAACTGGGTAAGAGACCTCTCCAGCCTCTAGACAGGAACTGCACACTCCGCAGGTTCGTGTCCTGACTCCTCCTAGAGACGGCACAGTACCTGGCTTCTGTTTTTCCACCCATACTTGGACAGTTGTCAAATGAACTTCTTATGCCTGCCTTCCTTGTGCATTTTTTCCACCAGGGGTATAAGCTTTTCTTCCTACTTCCTTCTAAACCTTGAGCCTTTGTACATTAAATTTCCTTCCCATCAAAATGGGAACCGATTTAATATCTACCATCACTTATTGTAGCTGATTTGTGGATCACATTTTGTATGAGTGGGCCTGTCACTCATTCCTCACTGACTTTAGAAAATAAATCCTTTTGATGCCTTCTTATAGAAGGGAAGGTCAAGCTTCTGCTTGAAGAGGAGTGAGCATCAGCAAGCAGAAAGATACACTTAAAGGGAAAAGGAATTTTAAAAATCATGCCATAGGCTAACCCTGGAGTTGGTTTACTTGTCAGGTCTTCAGGGTTTTTGCAAGGGGTAGGCCTTTGATGCATGGGTTTTCCAGAGTCCAATAACCAGAAGCATGTGGTGGGTAGAGTGTGTCCCACCGTGACCATACTCTGCCCAGCCTGATCAGAGTCACCTAATGGCTTGGTCTCCCCTCCTTCCTTCCTCCCCATCACCCTTTTCTCTTTTTATTCCATAATAACACAATGTTAGCTCTGCTTTATCCTAATCCTGTGGTTTGAAAGTGTGGTTCCTAATCAGCAGCATCTGCATCACCTGGGCATATGTTAGAAATACAGATTTGGAGGCGCACCCCAGACCTAGGAGTGGGGCCCGGCTTTCTGTTTTAATAAACCCTCCAGATGATTCTAATACAGGCTAGCTTTGAGAATCACCGCTCTCACTTCTCTGATTATCTCTGCCATAGTCTGCAGATCACCCGGTGGTATTTTTTTAATGTCCCATTGGGGAGGATATTGGGAAATATTTTAGTTATTAATTAATAGTATTTTTGTACATGATCTTTCTCTATATTTTTGTTGCCTAAAATTCTCCCAGAGACTGTTTCTTCTCAGGGAAGAAGTTTCCAGTTTTTAAGCACTAAATGTTTGGAATGCAGTGTCTTTCTCAAGAGTGAGTGCAATCTGAGTGTTACCAGACATGGCTTGCAAGGCTGTTGCAGAGTCCAGGCCAGCGCTCTCCTCAGTGGGCCACTCCTGAATAAAACTAGGTTAGCAGCCTCCCTTCCCACAGACAAGTTCAAGGTTTATGTTGTCCCTGGCGGGAAAATTTGAGCAATTCACCTAACTTTTTAAAGTCTGTTTTCCCGTCTGTAAAAGAGTGATATTGGTGAAAGTCGAATTAGCAGATCTGATAGTTCATTCCAGTTAAAACAATTCAGTGGTTTTATTTATCAGTTTGTTTGATGGTTTAGAAGAAGTGAGGTTGATTCTAGCAAACCTCTCAGGAAGCACAGCCTCTACTATGTTTGAGAGAGGGATCGAGCCAAGCCCTCTGTCACCTTGAGATTTCTCTGCTTTAATCTGCCACTCCTAATGCAGCTCTCTGTGTCATCCTTTCACAATAGAACAGGCAGTGTCTCTAGTAGTTGCCAGCCCACCCCAATTATTCCTTGATACAGGACTGCATTTGCCTTAAAAGTAACTGAAATGCTCACGTGTGTGTGCGTGCCCAAGATCCCGAGAGGAGAATGGAGGAGAAGGGATTGAAGTGTGGCCATCCCCCCTGGGGGGTGATTTCTCGCTTTCTGTCTCTCTGTCTCTCTCTGTCTGTCTGGTGAGCGCACGCACCCTATAGCGAAAAACCTCTCCAAAAAAAAAAAAAAAAAGTAACTGAAATGTGTACTTAATGACTTTTTGCTGGTCTTCAGGTAAAATCTTACAATGGAAAGTATGACATCATTGGGCCTGCCCTGTAGCCTGGAGATTAAGAGAAGCTGGTTTCCACATGACCAGTTGTGGTTGGAATCCAAGCTCTGGTGGCTTGAAAAACATTCTGGGTACGTGTGCTTATGTACTTCAAATCTGAACAGGATGGAGAAATGGAGAAAAAAGGATTGCAGTGTGATCACACCCCAATGGGGGATGCTTTCTCCCTCCCCCTCTCTCTTTCTCTCTCTCTCTCTTTCTCTCTCTCTCTCTCTCTTTGGTGAGCACATATACTCTCTGGCAATTTAAAATAAACAGCATTATTCCACAGTAACAGCAGTAAGAGTTGAAATTTATTGAGAGCTTATTGTGAGCTAAGCACTTTATATAGAGTCCCTTATATAATACCTACAATAATCCCTTGAGATATCATGTATTATTGCCATTTTCCAGACAAGAAAGTTGACACAGTGAGAAGTTGAATGCTTTCTCCAAAATTACCCAGTGAATAATGGATGGAACTTAGTCTGGAACCCTAGCCTAGCTCTTTGGCTCCACAGCTCTGAGAAGGGCAGGAAGTTAATTTGCTAACTAACATAACTGAATCCCATAGTCCTACCTGGAAGCTATATAGTCAGCCTTCTGTATCCATGGTCTCCCCATCCACAGATTCAAACAACAATGGATTGAAATGAAAATAAGCAGGAAGATATGAGTAGGGCATATATAAATACAGGGCTATTTTACATAAGAGACTTGAGCATCCTCATATTTCCATTATCTAATGGGGTCCTGGAACCAATCCCTCCAAGAATACTGTGGGATGATTATACTTTCATTCCCCCTCTCTCCCTTGCTACCACTTAAATAGCACCATTTACTGGCCCTGTGCCAGATCTTAGGGACCAGGGGTGACAGAGGGACACAATATATTCTCCAGTCTGGGAACCACTGCTATGAATGTGTTTTTGGAAGGAGTCAGGTCATACCATCTTTTCATTGCAGGGGAAACAACAGGGATAGGACCAAGAGTAGAGCATGCTGCTCAGTCCTGGTCCTTTACTCAATCAGCAAGGACCAGCTGATTCAATAACTGGTATTGGTTCTGTGAGTCACTCCCTGTCTTTGGCAATTTCCCTGAACCATTCTGGGCTTGCTTCTTCACCTGTAAAATGGCAATTAGAGGCCTAATACTCTTGGGTGTGGTGTGTAAAGAAATAATAACCCATTTGGAAAAAAAAATCTTACCAAGTGCTTCTTGGAAAGGCACTTGGAAAGCAAGAAGAGCCCTGTTCTTTTGACTCATCGGAGGAATAGACCCAAGCTGAGATGCAGATGTAAGAGCTCCATGTTCCTTTGGAGCAGGAGACCTCCTGGAAAAGAGTCATGTGGAGGCAACATTAGATAAAAAATCTCAGGTCTAATGTGATAGGGAGGCTAACTTAGAGACCTTCCCATCTTGACCCTGTGTTTACCTTTTATCTCAAGGATGGGATGAGAGATTTAACAAGGCCTTATAAGCTTTATGCACACATCATTAAAAAGTGTGTGTTCAGTGGCCCACGTACACTGGTGCTGACTCTGGGGTGGTGTGACTTACTGGGCCCATTGCCTGCCCTCCCAGGAGTGTCATCATAATCACACAATATTGGTTCAGTACAAACACGAGGACAATATGATGACTTCTTTGCAGGCACTTCTATGAGCACCATCTGTATTTATATCGGTAGCAGTATCTGTGTGATGTATAAATTGCATAAATTGTCAGCTTTATCATAGCGCTTTTAGCATAATGACAATGTTTTCTTCTTCTTAGTCTATATGAGCAGAAAATAGGCAGGAAACAGGGGCTTCTGCCATTTAACATTTGAGGCCATGGAAAGCTCTCTCAACATAGAATTAGAAGATCTGTCTTCAAGTCCTCACTCTACTCCTTGTTTAAAATGTGACTTTGCCCAGTTGCAGTGGTGCAGGTGGTAGAGTGCTGCTGTGCAATGCAGGAGCCACATTGAAAGGCTGCAGATTCAAATCCCAGGTTGACCTGGGTATACCAGATGTACCTGCAGGCTTACTCATGGTCCTGGCTAGCTGGGGGAAGAGTATCATAGTGTGATGAGACCCTCTCTGGGGTTCATGTCCCTTTCTCCCTCTTCTTTATCCTCTCTCTCTCAAAATAAATGAAGGAATTTATATATTTTATTATTATTATTATTATTATTATTATTATTATTATATTGTTGTTATATGGTGTGTACACTTGTCAGAGAGAGACAGAGGGAGTGTGAAAATGTACCTCCCAGGTGGGATGGCCACACCACAATCCTTTCTCTTCTATTCTCCTCTTAGAGTTTTGGGCATACATGCACAGGCCCAGCATGTTTTTCAAGCTGCCAGGTCCAGGAATCAAACCACACAGTTGGCCAAGTGGGATCCAACTTGTTTAACCACCGCACCACCATCTGGCCCAATGAACTTTTTAAAATTTTTTAACGTGACTTTAAATTTTCTGAACTCCCTTTCTGTTTATTAAATGAGCAGGAGCAACATTGCCTTCCTGATTCACAGCCATTTTGCCAGGCTCAGCTCTGTTAGCTTATGGCGGCAGTCAGATGTAAGGTATTATTGTTACTCTTTCTGCTAATACTCCTCCATCTCGCATTCAGAGACAGTACGTGAAACACACTTCCTTCCTGGGTGTGTGTACCTTCTCCAGACACAGAGAGCATGGGACTTTACTTAGCACTGACTTGGCATGAGCCCTGGAAGGGCTCCCTGTAGAACCTATGTCTCCAATGTTGTTTCTGATCCATGAGGCCATTACTAATTACCCTCTGGGAAGAGACTGGCTAATGGAACATGACCACCTTATAAAGTGGTTATTGCAGCTTTCAGCATTTTGTATGTGTGTGTGTGAGATGGGAAAGTCTGAGACCAATTCCTCCTGGCTTTCCAGAACCTTCTGCGCTCTGGTTTCATGAACTAGTGCTGTACTCTTTCCTTCCCATTTCTGTCTATATTTGTTCTACTGTTCTGATCAGGCCAGGAGAATTCAAGCATTTTCTTGAAACAAAAACTATGTGAAATCTATAATGTGATCCTATTTCATGTGAAAAATATATAGTCATACATGTATACATATGTAGAAGATTTCTGCAGGATAAATCAGCAACTATTAATTTTTTTTTTGGAGAGGTTTTTTTCGCTATAGGGCGTATGCGCTCGCCAGACAGACAGAGAGAGACATAGAGACAGAAAGCGAGAAATCACCTCGGGGGGGGGGGGGTTTGGCCACGCCGCAATCCCTTCTCCTCGATTCTCCTTTCGGGATCTTGGGCACACACACACACACGCACCCGGTGTGAGTTTTAAGCCACCGGGTCCGGGACGCAAACCGCGGTCGACTACGTGGGAGTCCAGCGACATAGCCATTATGCTAACTGCTGGTTCCCTTAATTTATTTTTGAAAGTGAAGGTTGAGGAAAACTTCAAACGTGCATCAAAGTAGATAGACCAGCAAACGCCCTTGCGCTGGTCTCCAAGCTTCAGTACGTTGTCAGTTACCCAGCTTCAATAACTCAATTCATCTGCACCTAGGAAAGAAACTCTTGATTTTCATTTTATACTATTCAATTATTTTTTACTGTAAGCATATATTATTTTGATCATTTAAAATTTTAACTACAAAATAAATCCAAAAGGAAATTCAATGTGTTAGGTTTCGTTTTTATTTTTACCCTTGTCTTTTCAGACTCAGAGCCTTTCAGAGATGAGTAATTAAGAGTGATTTTTGAAGGCCCAAAGACATTAGCTGTTACAGAACATCTGGAAAGGACAATAGCTTTGGCTTGAAGCACATATATGTCACTGCTGGTGCCCAAATCACAAGGCTCATGCTGTCAACCCCACTGTTTGGCTTGCTGTGTTTTTTAATTAAACTGTTTACTTGGGCTGAGATTTATGACACTGTTTTTAAATGAAAGTATGTAGTTTAATCTTCCCTTTGTTCCTGGGTTCCCTAGCCTGCTGTAGTGCTCTGCAAGCTAGTTTTTGAAAAACAATTTCTACGTTTCTTATCAGATGGACAGTGATTTTGTAGGTATTATTAACACCCTGCACTAAGTAATGTTTGTTCTCCTAGGGTTGGAAGAGGAAATTGTCTGATGCAATTTCAGCAGCTGGTGAGCTGGACAGGAATAGAACATTACAGAATCACCTTGACTTTAAAGCCATGAACCAGCTGTCTGAAATGAATGATGAGAACTTTTTTTTTTTTTTTTTTTTTTGGCATTCAAATACCATAGCCTGTGGAATTGAAAGTGTGGCTAAAATAGAATTGGTTATTTTTCCCAGAGTTTTCAGTGTGGATTGATTTGGACTCTTAGAATATTCTGCCTATACTTCCTGCAAGCTGAATGCATGGTATGCCCTAATTGATTTCACACGAGGAGGATCCAGCCCCTACTGTTTGCCATGCGCTAGAATTGCAACAATAAATAAGCAACTCTCCCTTAGTTCCCCTGACCTCATCTAGTTATACAGTGGGATGAAGGCTTTACTGGTGTCACTGAAATATTGTGGGAAAACAGAGGAGAGAAACTGTTCTCTGGCTTTAGAAGGCTGGCAAAATGTTCACAGAGGAGGTGCCCTTGAAGAACTGACCTTTGAAGAGCAAGTAGAATTTTTTGAGTTATTGAAGGCAGAAAGAGAAAGGTGTATTGTTTTGTTTTTGTTTTTGTTTTCTGTAGAGTACCCCTGAAGGGTGGGAGGAGAGAGAGTGAGGAATAAAAAATGAAAGTGAAAGGTACCCTCAAGGGATTGGCCATACCTCAGTCCCCTATCCCCCATCTCCTTTTAGGATTTTTGGACCCACACGTACCGGGACTCAAACTGCATAGTCAGTTATGTGGGGTCAGCCATCTTAACCACCACACCACTGGCTGACTCAAGAGAAAGCATTCTATGCAGAGAGGTCTCTATCTTTTTTTCTTCTCACTTCCAAAGGGCATATATGCTCACCAGAAAAAGATGGCAGGACAGAGAGAGAGTAAGCACAATGCCCCCCTTCCTGGATGAGATATGGTCATACCACAATCCCTTCTTCATTTCTCCATCCTATCAGGATTATGAGCATGCACATATACACACGTGGTTTATTTTTTAAGCTGCCGGGGCCAAGGTTCAAACTGTGGTTGGTTATGTGGGATCTGGCTCCCTTAGCCACTAGGTCACAGGACTGGCCTCCCCTTTTTTTTTAAGTTTATTTATCTTATTCATGCCAGAGAGTATGTGTATGCTTAAAAGAGAAAGAAGCACTTTCAGTAGACTCATGCCACGATCTCCCTTCCCTGACCCTCTAGCTCAGAATCTTGAGCATGTATGCACACAGTTGGCATGTTTTCAAGCCAACCCAGGTTTCTGAACTTGAGACTGCAGTTCACTTGTTACCAAAGGTACACCATCCTGGGCCCGTGAGGTCTCTATCCTGAGCAATGGTATGGAGGGTGATTGCTGTGATCAGGTGATGAGGAAGAATTTGAATGTCCAGAGTACAAAGCAGGAATGCTTGTAGTTGAATGGTGAGAGAGAGGAGAGTATGCTTGGGACAGGTCCTGGGGTCAGGGTGGAAGACCTCTGTAGAGTCTCAGTAGGAAACCCTACAGTGGTAGTAGAAGCCTCCTTAGCTTCGAAATTGGTGTCATTTCCATTAGTGGTCTTGTATGTTCATTTATTCACCATGTATTTATCAAGTACGCACTGTGCCAGGTAAACATGTGGTCATGTGCTAGCAGTATGAAGTCTTACCTTTTAAGTAGGATAGTTTCTCTGAAATGACCAATTTTCATCTTCATTTTTATTTTCTTTCTTTTTTTTTGGTGGGGGGAGGTTTTGGCTATATAGTGCGTGCACTTGCCAGAAAGACAGAGAGAGACAGAGAGACAGAAAGTGAGAAATTACCCCCCAGGGGGGATGGCCACATCGCAATCCCTTCTCCTCCATTCTCCTCTCGGGATCTTGGGCACACATGCACACGCACACGCACCTGGCGTTGAGTTTAAGCCACTGGGTCCAGGACTCGAACCACCACCGACTACATGGGAGTCCAGAGACATAGCCATTATGCTAACTGCTGGCCCCGCATTTTTATTTTTTATTTAAAAATTTTAATCTTTTTTTTTACACATGATAAAGTGAGTGTGCATATTTGACAGAGACAGAGGTGCACCCCCCCTACACACACATACACACACACACACACACACACACACACAAGATCTGGTCATGCTGTGATCCTCTTCCTTCAGTCTTCTAGCCTGTTGGATCTTGGGCACCCACGTGATTGCCCAGTGTGTTTTAGACCAGCCAGCCTGGGAATTCTAACCACGGTTGCCATGTGGGATCAGGCTTCTCTTTGAGCAGTGCATTACCGTTTTACCACACAGCCAGCCCAGTGTTCTTTCCTAGAATTCCATGGTTCTGATGATAGAAGAAAAAAATGATAGCACAGTTATTAAACACATTTAATCCCTAGTAACATGTATAAAAATATCAAGTTCTAGGCTATATGCTGGATCTAAAATTATTTCTCATCCATATATTTCTGCTCAATTTTCTTAAACATGGAAACATTACCTGGCCTTGGTAAGGCAGAAGTGATGTAGAGAGCTTCTCCCCATCATGCAGGCTGGAAGTCAGTGGACATCAAGAATGTTCAAGAATTAGTACCAGGAACAGGGGTCATGAAAGGACAGTAACTGAAAGGTTCTATTCTGTATTTAAAGATAAACATGACCTAATAATTTTTTTTTTTAAGTTGGAAAGTTTACAGGAGCTAAAACTCCTCTCTTGGCTCATAACTTATTCCTCCTCCGCCAAATTATATGGTAGCTTATTTCACATTTCAATTTCTAAATAAATTAGTCTTCATTATTCTTGGATTCCTGACAGACATTCCGTCTAAGAATTAATGTTTCACATTCTGCCACTTCAATCACGTTAAACAAATTACTGAGTGTCATTGTCACTGAATTAATTAGAAGGATTTGTGTAATGAATTTACCACATCTATGTGAACTTTTTTTTTTAATTGGGGCTCTTTATTTTTTTAAATTAATAATTACAACTCTACATTGGTATGGTTTGTGCTTTTAGAATTACCTACCTTGGGGACTTATCATGAGGCTTAATCTTCAAAAGCTGTTAAAACTGGACCTACCGATAGCTGGATACCAGTATCCCATTTTATCCCAATCAGAACTCAAATGCTCAGAGGTTTGATTGTCAGAAAACAACTGGCAGTGGGTGAGAACCATATCCTCATATTCTTAGTCTTGTTTTCTCAACGGTCCTCAGAACTGACGTTTTGGGGTGAAACCCGTAATACTCAGAAAAGAACAAAGAGCTGTGTAGAATGAATCCCCAGAGAAACCTTGGTAGACCTCCACTTCCTGAAACATCACCTCATAACGAGAACCGGCCTCATTGTAGGGAAGAGCTCAGCCTCACTGGCTTGCTGTGAGATACTAAGGCAGCTTCTTTGTGTAATGTCCTCCTCTCCCTTGAAGCTATGCTGTGGTGACTATTTCACTTGATTTTGTTCAGACTTATATACCAATTGAAGAAATACGGAAATTAACTTAAAATTAACTTTAAGACTTATTTTCTTCCATTTATTTATTACTATTATTTAATTTTACTATAGGGCACAAGAACTCACCAGAAAGAGACAGAAAGAGAGAAAGAGAAAGCTAGAAAGCAAGCTGCCAGATTCAGGACTCGAACCACAGTCAACCATGTGGGAGTTCAGCTATCTTACCATGCCAGCACCAATTCAGTAGTTTTTAAAAACTTCCATGTGTGTTAACTTCTATCTGCTTTAGTAGCTTTATCTTTCCCCCTTTTTTATTAAAGTTTTTTTGCAATGAGCATTTCAGTTTTTTGTTTGTTTGTTTGTTTGTTTTTGCTAGAGGATGCATGTACTCATCAGAGAAAGATAGAGAGACAGAGAGGGAGGGAGAGGAGAAAGCACTTCCTGTGGTGAATGGTCACACTGTAATTCTTTGTTTTTTTTTTAAAGAGATTTTTGCCTTAGCGTATGTGCACTCACCAGGGAGAGAGAGAGAGAGAGAGAGACAGAGACAGTGAGAGGGAAAGTGAGAAATCATCCCCCAGGGGGGATGGCCACATCTCAATCCGTTTTCCTCCATTCTCCTCTAGGGATCTTGGGCACAAACACACATGCACCCAGCGTGATTTTCAAGCCACCGGGTCCAAGACTTGAACCATGGTCAGCCATGTGGGAGTTCAGTGTTGTAAACACTACGCCATCTGCTGACCCCACACTGCAGTTCTTATTCCCCCACTTTTTGGTCCTTTTACTATTTTAGACACACGTGGCATGTTCCTCAAGTCATGTGGGATCTGGCTGCCTTAACCACCAGGCTATGGAGCTTGCCCTTATTTTTCAGCTATGTAATTTGTTCTTGCAGTTTGTAATTTGTTGGCTAAATAAATCGGTTGTATAAATAGATTTGCTTGTGTTGTCTGACTACACTTTGTTTCCTAAGACCTGTATCTCTCTTTTCAAAATTTTTTTATCTTTGGGTTCTGATCTTACTGAACTTGTGTTAAAACCTTTTTAAGTTGTTACTTCTGAGAGTAAATGAGGTAAAAACAGGGAGGTATTTCTGACAGATGTTGCCCTTATTGCAATCCTAATTAGTTAGGATTACAGGTGTGTGCAACCCCGCCCGGTGTATTCAGGTTGATCTGGAAACTGAATCTCGGTCTCCCATGTGAACTCCCCGGTGATGGTTCTTTAGTGCACCACCATGACTGGGCCTGTTTTTATTTTCAATAGTTCAGAATACTGTAATTTCTTTCTGTTTCATGGAATAGTCCTCTGATTTATTGTTGAGCCTGGGAGGCTGTACTGTCTGGCATGTTTATACTAAGAAATTATTTGTTATTATTCTGAAATTCATATTTACCTGGGTTTCTGTTTTATTTAATTTTTCCCCCTTAAATTTGGCAACCCTATTCTATCAAAACTACCTTTTTTAAAAAAAAAAAAAAGTTTATTTATTTAATCCATGAGCATGAGAGCCAAAGAATGAAAGAACAGAGACAAAGATAGTACCCTCAACAAGATTTTTCAGCATCCTGATCCACCCTGCCTCAGCCAGTCCTGGGTCACGGGCAGGTGTGTACCTGGCAGACTCAGAAAGATTCCAGATGTGAACTCAGGACCTTCTCATGTGAGTCAGCCTGGCAGAGCATGGTGTTTCACTTCTGCACCAGCAGCTGGCCTCTCACTACCATCTTACAGAAATATTTTCGGGGTCTATTGGATACCACTTCTTTGGTGTTTGTCTGATGTTACTGACAGCCTCATCTTTCACTAGTGGATTCTTTGCTATGCTTTCCTTAGCCAGTCCTGTAACATGTCTTGACTCCTAAGTTTTAGATAGTGAATACTTGTAGATGGTAGAACATCTTAAACATCATTGATATTTTTCAATTATTTAGCACTCAGTCAAAGATCAGTAAGAAAGCACGTACAATAAGTGACCAAAATAAATGGTACAAACTGCGTGCATGAAATGCTCATGTTCCTTCTTTCTTCATTTCCTATATATCTTTATTCATAGATGTTTATATCAGCCTTTGCTTGAAATCTTTTTTTTTTTTTAATAAGACATGTATACTTGCCAGAGAGAGACAGAGAGAGAGAGTGGGGAAGTGAGAAATCATCCACCCACTGGGGAGGGAATGGCCACACTGCAACCCCTTCTCCGTTCTCCTCTTGGGATCCTGGGCATGCATCCACATGACTTTCAAACCTCTGGGTCTGGACTCGAACCATGCAATCAGATGTGTGGGTTCCAGTGCCTTAACCTCCATGCTACCTGGTGGCCCCAAATCTTTAAACTCTTACTGGTATTTTTATACTAACTAGCTTAACAGATTGTGGCAGAACAAAAGCAGTAGGTTAAAGTAATTACTTGAGTTTATGAACTAGGATGACAAGTGCATATCACAGCGGGACAGACGGAGGGGACAGAATGAAAAAACTGATGCCTGACTCTAAGAATTTTGGGGATTACTGGATGCAGGGAAAACAGCTCTGGTCACTTGTCTTCGAAGGCACCACTGTGGCAGCATTCCATACCATAAAACAATCAAATCATTCACTAAAATGCCGAAACTGATTGCTAATTTTTATTTGCAGGCTCAGGCTGCATGAAGAAAAGGTTATTAAAGACAGACGACATCACCTCAAAACCTACCCAAACTGTTTTGTGGCAAAAGAACTGATTGACTGGCTGATTGAACACAAAGAGGCTTCCGACAGAGAGACGGCAATTAAACTCATGCAGAAATTAGCAGACCGGGGCATTATCCATCACGGTGAGTGGGGTGGCTATAGTCAAGGTGACTGGCAACGAAATGAAGGACTAAATCTTTTCATAAACCTATTCATTTAAGAAAAAAAAATTACTTTCTATTGACTCCTGTGTGTGTCTCTCCCTAATCACATTCTCTTTCTCTCTCCAAAAGACATTTGGGTTATTTCCATGTACTTCTTTATACTTTTCCTTTCTGTGTATGCATCTCTAAGCACTGTATCATATTATTTTGAATGTTTTAAGCCACTGTAAAGACGAATGTTTATTCTTTTGTAACTTGGTCAATAACATACTGTTTGTGAGATTCATCCATGTTGATTGTATATTGTGTGTTCCTTTTCGCTACTAGGTAGTATGCCACCTGTAGTTATTCTATTATCCATTTCCCTATTGACTGACATTTAGGTTGTTCCCAAGTTTTTGCTCTTGCTGTCAGTGGTTCAGTGAACATTCACGAACATGTCTCCTTGAAATGTCTTACCCTGGCCTAGATTTTGCCCATATTGTTCTCTTGGTCTGTAATATCCCTTTTCCTTCATTTTTGTCCAATTTCTACTCATACTTCAGGTCTCTCCTTACATGCAAACTCTTCAGAGAAGCTTCCATTTCCCAAAGCTGGGTTTCTGGGCTTCAGGAAGCTCCTTTGTGCTTCCTCTGCAGTCTCTTGTCACCTCTTTATAGCCTTATCACCCCATATTGCATGCCGACATTTCTCTTTATCTCACTAGATGTCATACTCTTTGAGGCTGATGCCTGCCCCCTTTTCATGCTCGAGAAGAGTTTGTGGAATGGATGATGAATTGAATTTTGTGAGCCTCTTAAAAGATGATGATGATAGTGCTGGTGCTGGTGGTGGTAGTGGTGGTGAGAGCAGCTAATAATATCGAGCGCTTATTCTGTACCAGGTACTCTGTTACATACATTACACCTATTGACTCTTAGAGTAGACTCTTGTGTGTTCGAAGAATTAGGTAGTGAAATGATTCTTGGCATTTTATGTCACATGAATAGTTAAATAAGTGATTTTTTTTCTCATTTGTTTCTGCATGTATTGTGTTTCAGTGTGTGATGAGCATAAGGAATTCAAGGATGTCAAACTCTTCTACCGCTTTAGAAAGGATGACGGCACCTTCCCACTGGACAATGAAGTGAAGGCCTTCATGAGAGGACAGAGGCTGTATGAGAAGTATGTCCTATCTGAAACTCCCCACTATATTTTTTTAAGAGTTTTTGTTTGTTTGTTTTTCATTTTGCTATAAGACAGATGTGCTCTCCAGAGAGACAGAAAGCGAGAAATTGCCCTTCTGCCACCAGCATGGATGGCCGTGCCTTAATCCTGTCTCTTCCATTCTCCTCAGGGCATTTTGGGCAAACATGCACATATGCCTGGCATGAGTTTCAAGCCACCAGGTACAGGACTCGAACCACAGGTGACCAAATGGGAGTCCAGCACCTAAACCATTATGCCACCTGCTGCTCTCCCCTCCCCCCACTATATTAGTTACTCAAGAAAGGATCTGGGTTCTTCCAGTCTTCCATCTCATGGTTATGTAACTCTTTTTTTTTTTTTTTTTTTTTTAAGAATTTATTTATTTATTTATTTATTTATTTATTTATTTATTTATTTTGCTGTAGGGCACATGTGCTTGCTGGAAAAAACAGATAACTGTTCCTTTTAATACAAGAAAACCCTATCACCATTTGATTTTCCTTGGCAAGGCACATGTGTGTGCATGCCCCAAATCCTAATAGGATGAGAAATGGAGGAGAAGGGACCGTGGTGTGACCATGCCTTGCTCAGTATACTTTCTCTCTCTCTCTTTCTGTTTTTCTTTCTCTGGCAAAGGTATGCACCTTCTGACAATTAAAAATATACAGAGGGGCACTTACGATCATGCTAAAAATTTAAGTGTAATGGGAAGCCATTAGCAATAGGAAATAGGGAAGTGATATATTGATATATTACACACTGTTTCTTCTACCTGGAAGATGCTTCATGTCACTCAGACCCCTTTTCCTATCTTATGCTGACTCCTCTTGACTTCTTGATCAACATGGTCTCTGGAATATTTATATTTTCTGTAGGACTTAGGTACTGATCCTACATGTTTGCCCCCTCAAGGAACAGTGCTACACTTTTATCTTTGAACATTGACTATACTAACTAAGAAACTTAAGGATGGGACTGCCTAACCTTCTTTGTATCTCTTATGACCTAACAAGTGCCTGACCAATGGTAGATGGTAAGTACTTTATGAAAAGTATGAATAAACTTGGGACCAGCAGTTAGCATAATGGCTATGTTGCTGAACTCCCATGTAGTCGACCACAGTTCAAGTCCTGGACCCAGTGGCTTAAAACTCATGCCGGGCACGTGTGCGTGCATGCCCAAGATCCCAAGAGGAGAATGAAGGAGAAGGGATTGCGGTGTGGCCGTCCCCCCTGGGGAGTGATTTCTCACTTTCTGCGCCTTCACACACCCTGTAGCAAAAACCTCTCAAAAAAAAAAAAAGTATGACTAAACTTTTAGATGGGTTAATCCTTACAGCTGTCCTTTTTCTGCACGGTTGACTTTCCAGCCATTATTCAATGTCTCAATTGCAAAATAAATTTATTTCTTCAACTCCCTTGTAAAATTAGTGCTAGGAAAAGGTAATTTAGTAAGTACTTAACCTTGGATGACCTAGCTGTCACCTTGAAAACCTTGGCCTCAGCTTTTGGCTGCTGAAACATGTATGGAACACATTTGGGACCTCTGAAACTGACAGTTCTATGTAGACACCAGGGCTGTGCAACTCTAATGCCTTTAGCTACTGTCACACAGTCATTCTTTCTAAAAAGGATTACAAATTTTCAATTCTTTTTATGCCTTCTCTGTGTTTTCTAGGCTTTTTCATTAATTTAGCATATTCTATTATTTTGTAAGTTTTAGATTCCTTATTTACTTTTATTTATTTTCAAGATACTTAAACATGAATTGTTGGTTTTGTTCAAATTTCAAGTACCTGTTTTTTCAAGTATTTCATTTATTTTGGTATTTAATGTAGTGTTTTTCCACATCCTTTTAGCCAGCACCCTTGTTTAGGATATCTGTAACATTTGTGCATGAAGTCTTTGCAAAATATACCTCCTTTGTTGCTTTCTGTTTAAGTTAATAATAATAAATATTTGTGGATTGCTGACTATGTACCAGATATTCTGACTAACCTACTTTATTTAATCATTATAACTACCCCACATTAGATGCTATTATTGTCCCCATTTTATGGATAAGGAAAATGTGGGAGAGAGAGGTTAAATCTCTTACCCAAGGTTACCACACCAGTAAATAGCAGCTGGAATTTGACCCCACGAGTCCAAAACCGAAATTTGTGGACATTGGGATACTAATAAATCCTTTCCGTTTCTTTTAATGTAAATTAAATAAATTAAATACACTTTAAATATAGTTTGCCTTAAAATGTAACAGGGGATTTACAAGTTGCTAGGGTATAGAATTTTCTGTAAAAATGTACTGAAAATATACCAGAAAAGTAGATATTGGAAAATGAAAGTAAAATGTTTCTCCTTCACGGTGAATTTACATGGCATTTTGTAGATGTACTAAAAACAGCAATGCCTTTTAGTTGAAATTAAGCTTCTTAAAGCACTTCTATTAGATTATTTTATCTGAACTTATTCATAAAATAGATGCCGTATTATGTTATCATTCCCCTTTTCAAAGGGAGCTTCTGGGACCCAAAACAGTTAAGTAATTTATGCATGATGGAGACACAGCTTGGCAAGGACAGAGGCCTGCCCTGAACCCAGGGTGGCAGGGGTCGGGGCCTTGCTGTCCCCTGTCCCCTTGGCTTCCCTCCAGTTCTGAGGGGCTGGTCATACTGTCAGTGCCTTTTGGTTTATCTCTTGCTCACTTGTTCTACGTTATTAATAGGACTTTGTGAAACTCGGAGGTTTCTGACTGAGGTTTTGCTGAATCGTGCTGATATCCGGGCTCCCTGGCTTTCTAACCCATGGTGGTGTTTCTCAGCTGCTATTTTGTGGGGTAAAGGTGTTTCTCAAGACAAAATTTTTAATGACTTTGATGTCTCTTAGTATCTATGCCTCTCCAGTTTTCTTCCTTTGAAGGAACTGGAACAAGTGCCAATTAACAGGCCATCAGCTATCCTTTCAAGTTGTCCCAATGTGAGGAAAGTTTTAGGGGAACTGGTGATATGAACACTCCCCCACAGTGAGTGACAGTAGCTATTGGCATTGGAGTTGCACAGCCCTGGTGGCCAAACCCAGTCTTACAACGTGCTTGCTCTGTGACCTTGAACAAGCTGCTTAATTTCTCTGATTTGCAGTCATTAATAAAAGTAAGGCTGGGGTCCGTTTAGAAAGACTGTTGGGAGTTTTAAAAGAGATATGTCCTGGTCCAGCAGGTGGCATAGAGGTTAATGTGGCTAGGTCCCACATAGCCGACTGCATGGTTCAAGTCCAGACCCTGCAGCTTGTATGGAAAAAACATGCCAGGCTTGTGTGTGTACATTCCCAAAATCCTGAGAGAGGAGAATGGAGGAGAAAGGAATTCTGTGTGGCCATTGCCCATGAGAGGGTGATTTCTCACTTTTTCTCACTCTCTCTCTCTCTCTCTGGCAAGTGTATGCTCCTGTAGCAAACTGAAAAAAAATGAAAAGTAAATGAGATCCATCTAAACAGTGCTAAGCACAGTGCTTGGCACAGAGTGAGAGCCTGAGAAATGTTAGCTGCTGCTATCAGAGTAGTGAAAAATAAGATAAATAAGGGACACCTATTATTCTTATTTTATCATATTACTTCAAGATGCAGTCTAACATAGCAGTTAGCTCAGGACTTAGGCTACTTGGGTGTGAATCCTGGATCCATGCCTTGGGGCAAGTGGCTTCACTTTTTTTTTTTTTTAAAGAATTATTTTATCTAACTTTATTTACTTATTTATTTTTTAGAAAAAATCGTGCACGTTGAGAGAGACACAGAGAGAGAGAGAGATGGACTCAATGTTGCAATCCTCCAGCCTCCATAGGTTTTTGCCATAGGGCATGTGCCACCACGCCCCAAAGTGGCTTCATTCTTGATGCCTTTGTTTGCTCCTCTATTAAATAGAGATACTGATTGTACTGACCACATAGACTTGTAGGGGTGAAATAAGGGGATAGATACACAGGTAGAGAAGGGCCTACCACGGTATCAATGAGTGGTGTCGCTCATCTGCTGCCAGATTGCACAGAGGATGAGAAAGGGGATGTGTACCTTGGGACTGATTCCCCAACTCTGTCATTTTGAGAAGTCCATCTACACACATTCAGGGCACAATGCACTTTAATCAACAAGCTCCTTTGAGGACCAGCTCCATGGTGCAGCAACTGAGCGATACACAAAGAAAGTTAACTCTCACATGGCCAGCCATGGTTCCAGTCTCAGCTCTGGCAATTTGAAAGACACACTGGGTGCATGTATGCCCAGGATTATGACAGTATGGAGTATTGGAGGAGAGAGGGTTGTGCAGGAGAGGGAATTGCAGGAGAGAGGCCTGTTGGTTGGGGGTAGCTTTTTCTCTCTCTTTCTCTTTCCTTCTGTCTCTCTCACTTTCATGCATATGCACACACTTTCTGGCATTAGAGCAGAGAAAAAATAAAAGCTTCACTGAGCCTTCGCTATGGCCAGTCAATGGACTGGGGTGCAAAGAGTGAGGCATAGAGGACTTCTGTCCGTGAGGGACTTACAGTTTCCCACTTAATCCTACATGGGCACAAATATCCCTTCTAATACATGAAAATATGTTATAGTCTCCCAAAGAGGACAATTTTTAGTTTTCAAGGGCAATCTTTGTTGTAGTTCCAAAGGGCATGTGTGCTTGCCTGAGAAAGAGAGAAAGAGAAAGAGAAAGAGAGAGAGAAAGAGCGAGAGAGAGAATGCACCCCCAATGTGGTGTGGTCATGCAGCAATCTTTTCCTTTTTATTTCTCCATCCCATCAGGATTTAGGGGTACACACACACACACACACATAACTGGCATGTTTTTCAAACTACTGGAAATAACCTTAAAAAAGAGAGAGTAGGCCAGCAGGTGGCAAGGAGGTTAAGGCAGCTGGATCCCATGCGGCTGACTATGCTGAGATCTGAACCACAGCTGGCCATGTGGGATCTAGCGACCCATGCACTATGCCTAGCCACTGCACTTAAACTCTGTGCCATGGGGCCAACCCTCAAGGGAAACCTTTGTAAACAAGATAAATATCCATTACTTAAAAGAACAGCATCCAATCTGTGTATGTTGCCTTCAGTGGTGAAGGTGTTCAGGATGTGTGTTCCAAACAGTAAAACTCGATTATCTTCTGGCAGTTGGCAAAGTAGATTATTTTAAAAAAAAGTTGAACTCAAGATTACCAAGTGAAAAATATGAGGTTTTCATTCAAAGTGCCTTGATTCTCTCAGCAGTGGGAGTTTAGACTAGAATGAAGAATTGGTGTAAGGGGCCTATCTGCTGCTCAATCTCTACTGTGTTCCTGCTGCTCCCCTATTCCGTGTTCCAAAGTACTGAAGAGAACTAAAAGGGAGAAACCGGCCCAACCCCTGTGGCGTGGGCAGTAGGGGTGCTGTTGCACAATGCAGGTGGTCATCTGGTCTTCAGAGGCGTTATGTTAGCATCCCAGGCCTACCTGACCGTGGGTGCCTCTGTTATGCCAGCAGGCTGCCGGACTGGGGCAGGGGATCCAGCACAAAGACCTCATTGAGAAAAGACACACAGGAAATAAATAACCTTAAAAAAGAGAGAGCGGGTAAACAGGTGGCATGGAGGCTAAGGCAGCTAGATCCCATGTGGCTGACTGTGCAGTTTGAGTCTGGACCCTACGGCTTGAAAAACGTGCTGGACGTGTGTGTGTGTGTGTGCGCGTGTGTGCGCGCCCACAATCCGTCTTTCTCTCTCTCGCTGTCTTTCCCCAGTGAGCACACTTTTCCTATAGCAAAAAACTAAAGGAGGGGGGAACGATATCGAAAGGGGCAAAGCTTTTCTGCATGTTTTTATCTTGTCAGAGGTTTTCCTGCCACAGGAGAAAGATCCCAGGATGTTTCTCCTGTTCTCTCCCAGTGCCTGGCACAATAAATCCTTGCTGAATGAACAAAGGACTCCACATGTGATTGCTATGAGCTGCTAGCTTCTACCATAAAAGAGCTACAGAGAACTTGCTTTTAATGACAAGCAACAGCAGCCGGAGGTTTACCTTACCTGGCCTCTGTAGAGTTTACAAAGCATCTTATACATTAATTTGTTCGATCTTCTGCACAGCTCTGTTAGTCATACCCGGCAGGCATGATTAATCTCACTGTGCACATGGGAGACAGGAGCTGTAGAGATGTTCAAAGACTGATACAGATCTGAAGATACGGAGCTGGAGGGAAAAAGTCTTCAAGCTTCTGACTCCATCTCAGCCTATTTTTAGTATAGAAGTGTTTTTCAAATCAAGTTCCTGAGTTCTGCAAATTAATTAAAATTTCATCTTGAGTACATGTTTTAACTGTTTCACAAACTGTAGTAAAAATACTTCCTAGTTTGTTACATACATTTTTAGTTTACATGTGCTGCCCAATTAATTAGTGGTTTTATAGAATCTTGGAATAAATGTCTCCTGCCTTCTTGGTTTACTGAAAGTGTCCTAAAATTGTTAGAAGGTTTAAAAGTCGTTACTTTCTGCAGCTGTTTATTCACATGATCAGGTGTGATTTTGATACTATGTAGCTAATGTCAAGAACTGCTAAGAGTCAGATTTTGTCCTACTTGCATGCTAACAAATTTGTCTCCATAGATGTTGGCAGAAAACATGAGACTCTTGCATTGGGACAAAGACAGCTTCTTATTCTCAGCGATAACAGTAGTCATGGTATCATCACCCAGAGCGGGTTGTATTAACAGAAGAGGCAACATGAATTTGAGGAACCTGGATCTTTTATAACGATCTTTAAGTAAACCTACCCTCTAAGCTAGGGGAAGACATTATCTTGGTTATACTGGCAGAAAACAAATCTACCTTTTTTTTATTTACTTTTTTTTTTTTTCTGAGAAAGGGAGAGACTGAGACAGAGAGAGAAAGAGAGAGAGCAACACCCCCAGCTGGGTTTTCAGCTGTGATCCAGCCAGGCTCAGCTAACCCAGGTCATGGGCACATGAGCATGGTCCCAGTGTGCTAGAGAAAGTCCTGAACCCAGGACATTTCCATGTAGGTTCAGTTGTGTTTCGATGGCACCATCATCTACCCTTGAGAAATACTGTATTTATCTTCCAGGTCTGTTCACTGTGCAAACATTCTTTGAAAAACTAGTCTGGAACAAATGCTTCTATTTGTGATACATGAAGGAACATAGGATGCCTGTGGGTAATTATCTCCCGACAACTGAAACAAAGGGGCCGGTCCTATGGCCTAGTGGGTAAGGGAGTCAGACCCCACATGGCCAACCACATGATTCAAATCCCAGCCCTGGTGGCTTGAAAACTACACTGGGCACATATGTAACATGCTCCAAATCCAGACAGGATGGAGAAAAGGAGAAGCGATTGCAGTGTGGACTGTACCCCTTCGGGGGATATTTTCTCCCTTTCCCCACTGTCTCTCTCCAGGGAGTGCATGTACCCTCTGGCAAGTATTAATAAAAAGAAAGAAAGAAAGTAATGAACACCACTAACCAATAGAAAACAATATGAAGTTTAATACATTGTCCTCACCATTACTGGTAATCCACGTCCCTTCCTATATAATTTATGGCAAAAATACAAGAGCTTCGCTAACATACAGAACAGGCAGTAGGCCAGCTATACTTGTCAGAAGTCATCAGGCCTAGATGGTCACCTGCAGATTTCTAGCTCTGATTAATCATTTTGAAATGACTTGATTTAAGGTAAACACATTGCTGTTTGAATATGGACTAGGTTCACTGATGGTGGAAATTAACTGTGAAAGTTATTTCTGTCAGTTTTCTCAATGCTATGTAACTTCAGGGTCATTAGCCAAGTTTCTGTAAACTGATTTTGCCTTTGATACTTTTAACCATGGTAGAATGGAAAAACACATTTAATATTTCTAGAGTTAGAGAAGTATGGATCAGCATTTTTCTCTTGTACTGTCAGCAAGACATTCAGCCTTTCTAAATGTCTGTTTTTTCATCTGTAAAATGGGAAGAAAACACATACTTTATAGTCTTGTGAGGACAAATGAAATAAAGTCCAACAGAGTCTCATCTAATATAGGGCATGTTAGCCTCTTCATAGATTAATATAAGGAAAAATGCATATAGTCAAAATGTCTTCGTACTATCCAAGTTGCACAAAAATCCTACTTGCCTTTCTGTGCTGAAATCATATTCCGCGTGGTGAGATGCTGAGCTTGTATGTGGGACATTTCTGTTTGTCCATCCAGATCCATTCTCTGCCCTTTTCCAAGCTTCTATGTGCCCCACAAGGTTGACCTATATGGACAACATCAGTAGGCCTTTCCATTGCCCTCTGGCTTCAGGTTTAGCTCAGTCAGTGGGAGGCTCTAGCAGAAAGTAGGTGAGAAGGAGGAGAGTGAAGTTATAGTACTAAAACCCCTGCTCCCTCCCCACTACTGAAGACAATGATTCCTCTCAGGAAGCCCTTTCCTTCAATCCCCTTTGGGAATAAGAAACTACCCTCTCTGCATAACCCTCAGGCCTAGAGTCCTTAATGTCCACATCAGCCTGCTAGTTTGGGAGCTTGTCGTCCCTTTTAGTTTTCCTTAACTTTGTTTATAGCTTTACTAGTTCTTTTAATATGAACTGCCTTTTATTTTGGCCCATTTGTTACTTCCTGCTAGAACTGTGATTAAGAGAGCCTGTGAAACCTGCCTGGGACCTGGGGTGAGTTCTTGTCTCCTGTCTTCTCAAGTGGACAAACAGGAAGAATTGCCCACTCTCTATAAATGGGAAAGTCACTTGCCCCTTTTGTTTTTTCCTGATTGTGTGACACATTTCATGTGATGGTTGAAATTGGCACAGGATACTCTCAGTGGCCAGTGTTGTATGAATATGGAATATAGTAGAATTATAAGCAATTATTTGAGCTCCTCTCAGCTGATGCACCACCTGAGTTCCAGCACAGAAGAGTGACCAAGCTTGATGGTCCAGTCTCACCAGATTTACCATAAGCTTTTTAAGTTCATACACCTTTGGAGTCGCAATATCCCCCACATATGATAAATATACCTGATACCTGATAAATGTTGAAGAGATGAATAAGTGGATGAATGCTAATTCTTATTTAGGAAATAAGTCAGCGGATAGTCCCTTCCCCTTTCTTAACCTGTGGAATTTTCAAATTCTAGTAAAACCAGTAGTAGATTTACTATTCTAAGGTCACTCTATTTGTCTTTATTGGTTCTATTTTCTGATCATATACATTGAGAAGATGAGAATAATAATCAGGTCCTTCATTTACTGAGCATATCTGTGTTCTAGGCACCATCTTAAGTGTTTTTCATACATTATTTTATTTATCATTTCTACTTCTCTGAGGAGATACTTTTACTATCAATTCATAGGAAAGAAAAGTGAATTCAAGATGGGCTGACTAACATGCTTTAAACCTTCCAGTTTCTGAAGAATGATCCTGGCCCAAAGTTGCTCATAGCAAAGCCTCTTCAGTTTTCTACAATTGCTGTTAATATTAAAATTTAAACATTTAAGTTATTTGCAGTATACCTGTGGAATTTGAATACAATGACCACCACCCTTTGAATTCTAGGATCCTAGCTCATATTCCATGTCAATTGAGTCCATCTGGAAGAGATTTTAAGGCTCACAGCCCTTTGTAAAGGAAATTTCTCCTGTTTGTTTTTTAGAGAATCAGTTATTTAATTTTATTTATCATTATTATTATTTTAAAATTTACTACCGGACAGGTGTGTTTATGAGAGAGAGAAAGTGAGAACGCAAACTGCCAGGACAGGGACTTGAATTGTGGTTGACTATGTGGGAATCTAGCACCCCAACCACCAAACTTGTTTGTTTTTCTGGGTTGAGAGTCTAGAGTGAGTAAATCAAAGAGGTTGAGGCAGTCAAGACTGTGCTCAACACTGCAACAGAGAGGCAAGCACACAGAGCAGAGAAGAGGCACAGATTGGAGCAAAGTAAAACTGAATGTCTGAGGAGGAGTGATAACAGTAGAAGGCAAACCTGGGAAGTCTTTTTTGTTTGTTTGTTTGTTTTTTTTAGAGAGAGATTTTTGCTATAGGGCACATGTGCTTGCCAGAGAGACAGAAAGTGAGAAATCATCCCCCAGGGGCAATGGCCATGCCACTTCTCCTTCATTCTCCTCCATTCTCCTCTCAGGATTTTGGGCACAGATGCACACTCACCCAGCCTGTTTTAAGCCGCCAGGTCTGAGACTCGAACTGCAGTCGACTACGTGGGAGTCCAGCAATATAACCATTGTGCCATCTGCTGGTTCTGAGGGCTGGAAATTATTAAGGATGAAGATATTTTTTCATCTTTAAAGGCTTAGCAGGTGGCAAGATGGTTTAGGCACTGGACTCTCACATGGCTGACCATGGTTCAAGTCCCAGAGCCAAAGGCTTGAAAATCACAATAGGGGTACATGTGTGCCCAAAATCTCAGGAAGAGACTGGAAGACAAAGGATTGCAGCATAGCCATCCTCCCAGGGGGTGATTTCTCACTTTCCCTCTCACTGTCTCTCTCTCTCTCTCTCTCAAGCACGTGTGTTCTATGGCAAAAACTTTAAAAATCAAATGATATGAAATGAAACAAAATGAAATAAAGATTTTGTGAGGGCTGGTCCTTTAACCTAGTGGTTAGGGAGAGGGATCCCGCATGACTGACTGTGGTTTGAATCCCAGCTCTAGTGACTTAAAAAGCACTCCAAGTGTGTGTCTCCAACCACCAAATCCTGACAGGATGGAGAAATGAAGAAAGGACTATGGGCTGATCATCTCATTAAGGAGTGCTTTTTCCTTCTCTCTCTGTCTCTCTCTCTCTCTGTGCCAAATGTGCATACCCGCTGGCAATTAAGAAAAATAAAGTAAAATAAAGGCTTAGTGTGGAGGTTTCTTTGGTTGGTGGCTTTGTTATTGACAGAAGGGATGATTCCAGGAAGTATGGTTGTTGTTCTTCTTGCTTTGTTGGTTAAATGAAAACATCCCTACTTAATTAGAATCCCTTCACATAGAGCTTGGGAGGGAAAGCAAAGGCATTGTTCCACCAAAAGGAAAAGCCTCAAAGTGACATGAAGTATTTATTAATTTCAGAGTCCATAATAAAAGAGTTTTTCAGATCAGAGAGAACAAAAAAACCTAAATAATATTTTTAACTTTGTGAAATTTAAATTTGTAGTGAAGCTTTAACTCTCAAATTAAATTTATTGAAATGGAATAGTCATAAATTGCACGTATCATAGTTATCACAGCTCAATACATTTTCACAAACTGAACACACCAGTGGAACTACAACTCAAACAGCGTTTTTTTAAAAAAATGCCTTCTGTATCTTGGCGTGGTTTTATTTTCTAAACAGGCCCACTCCGCTGGTGCAGTTGGTCCTGTACTGAACTGCAGTGCTGGAAGGAACATACCAGATCGCAGGTTTGGATACCCGCGTGGACCTGGAATATGCTGTGTATGCGACGGGCTGGGGGAAGTAGATTACAGTGCGACCAGACCGTCCCGCACATGTATGTGCATGCACTATCATGAATAAAATAGATAAACTTTTAAAAAATCCTAGACAAAATGACCTCTTGCATCAGTGTTAGCACTTTTTTCTTTTTTGCTGGCGGGTGCATGCACTCACAGAGTGGGACTGAGAGAGATGAAAGTACCCTCCATGGAGAATGGTCACATGGCAATCCCTTCTCCGTTTCTCCATCTTGCTGGAATTTTGGGTGCACATGCACATACATCCACCCTATTTCATAAGCCGCTGTGTCCAGGACTCAAACTGTCCATTTGACCATGTCGAATTTGGTTGCTTTAACCACAAAACAATGGAGCCAGCTCAGTGTTGGCATTTTTTAGAATATAAAATTTCTTTCCAGATCCTGCATGGCCTATGACAATTTGAATCCCAGTCCTGCCTCCTGAAAAGTATGCAAGGTGCATGTGTGTGCATGCCCCAAAGGCAGACAGGACAGAGGAATGGAGGAGAAAGGATTGTGGCATGACACTCTATCTCTCCATCTCATGCACCCCCTGGCCGTGATTTTAAGAGTTTGTTTTAAGAGAGAGTTTTGTGATTGTGTAATGTAGGACCTGGAATAAAGAGAGCAGAGACCATTTCCTTTCCCTTTTTATACTTCTACAAATATGCAGGGAAGTGCGGTCCTCCTGTCACCCAGCCTGTTAACCTGCACTACAGTAGTTTCTATTTTTCATTGTGTCCAGTATTTATCACTTAAATGTAAGTATTTTTTAAAAATATATGTATTTATTTTTCCTAGTTAATATTGTCTTTAGTTTTTCTTCATCACTTCATCTTACCCTACCATTGTCTCTTTCTTTACCCTCCTTCATTTGCTTCTTCTATTTTCTAATAATCATGAAAGCGGCCAAAGTAAATAATAACCATTCCTCTAAAAGAAGCCTTTATAATAGGTTTTAAAAGCCTGCTTCCTTTGACAGTTGTTTGAAAAAGCTCACAGAGGTTTTGTTTTACATCGAGGGTAAGAGAGCTTATTTTCTGTCCTCCTTGTGTAATTTTATGGCTATTGGACCATGGTTGCGGATAACCTTTTACAATGGTCATGGCCTGAGTATCCACACATGGCTTCTATCTTAAGCTGATCCAAGTTCTGAAAATGACTGTTTATTACAACACTAAAACCCATGAACAATGTGAAAATTACAGTTTAAGGTCCAGAATATCAGTCTCTTTCGAGTATAAAACCAGCACTAAAATGGCCTTATTTTTCTTCCAGCTCATTTAAAGTAGCCAGCAAAGAGGAAGGGATTTTATCCTTCAAAGACAAATAACACTCTCTATTATTGTTGCTTGTGGTATTTGCTTAATTTTTGGTCATTTGTTTAGAAAATATTGGTGGTGTACCTGATGTATACCTCTTTCCTGGGCTCACTTTTCTAATAAATAAAAATATTTAAGGTATGGTATTTAACCTTTAGGAGCTTCTAGTTTAGCTGGAGGGGTAAGCAGAGCACATTAAAAATTGAGAAGATATATAGAGAACCATGATGCTGCTGTTAAGTTAAAAAAAAAAAATGATAAGGAAAGCTCTGTGTGGATTGTCCCTGAGTAGGATACTTTCATGGAAGCCTAAGATTTTATCTGACCACTTAAAGCAAATCCCACTATCTCATTTAGTGCCTTGATTAGAGTCAGCAGCCCCTCTTCTTAGTGCTTTTAATTTATTTTGAAAAATTAACATTTAATCACTACACATCTTTACAGCGTAACCATGGTTTTTCCCAGCGTGAGTACAGTACAGACTAGTCAAGTCACAGACATTACCGTACACATTATCATCAGCAGATAACTTTTATTTTTGTGAGCTACTCTCTTTTTCTTCAGGCTATAATAGCTCCCCCCACCACAGGACTGGGCACGCAGAGCTAGACCCAGCCCTTCTTTGTCTCGGAAGCTCTTGTACAGTGGACAACTTGTATCACTGTACAGGAGCCCCTGGTTTTAAAGAATAGTTTTGATTTCTCCAGTGAGAGAAAGGAGGGAAAGTGTGAGAGAACCAGCACAAGTAAGAAACAGAAGTGAGAATGAGTACATTCTATTCAGTGTAGAGTAGGGAGACAGGTGAAGGAGAGTAAAATGGCACAGAGTATAAAATGCTGTTTTTATCCTTTCTGTCCCATTTTCTAGT
Organism: Tupaia tana; assembly: GCA_026018925.1. Lineage (NCBI taxonomy): Eukaryota > Metazoa > Chordata > Mammalia > Scandentia > Tupaiidae > Tupaia > Tupaia tana. Next base: position 73,178,614 of record JAKSZU010000008.1, read on the forward strand.
ATGTGGTGTTTTTACTCACACATATTAACTGAACAGCTTTTTATGTACTAATTCCAAACCTAGTTATCATGAAAATTGTCAATTTATCGTTGTAATATCTATTCTATAGACAATAACATAGTACTTAAAATAACAATGCTCATATAAACATATCTCTCTAATTAATCTGATCTTACTAATCACACAAGTCAATGTTGTCCATTCAAAACCATTTATTGGAAGCATGCATCTAAATATATAGTGTATATATTAGGAACTACTTTATTATATTGGATATCAATATGAGTATTTTGTCACAAGGCATTTGGTTAAACATAAACTTAAACTTAATTTAACTTCTTTATTAATAGCATTTTCCTTGTTACAAATGTGGTGCATTCTCTTTGGGGAGAGAATTTGCATAATAAAGAATTTTATTTTTATTAATTTTTTTAAGAATTAGTTTATTTAACTTTATTTATTTATATATTTTAATTTTACCAGAGAGGGACAGTGCATGCGCACACGCATACATGCACACAAGAGAGAGAGAAAACAAGCCGCCAGGTCTGGAACTCAAATCATGGTTGGCCATGTGGGAGTCCAGTGCCCTTACCCACCATGCCACCTGCCGGCCTCAGGAACTTTATTTTTTTAAAAAAAGGAGAGAGACCAGCAGATGGTGTAATGGTTATGTTGCTGGACTCCCATGTAGTCTTCCGTGGTTTGAGTCCCAGACCTGGCAACTTAAAACTCACACTGAGTGTGTGCATGCATGCCCAAGATTCCAAGAGGAAAATGGAGGAGAAGGGATTGCGGCATGATCATCCTCCCCCAGGGGGGTGATATCTTGCTTTTTGTCCCTCTCTGTCTCTCCGGCAAACACACATACTCTATGGCAAACATCTCTCTATCTCAAAAAAAGAAAAAAGGGAGAAAAAAATCATTCAGAAACTACCCCTAGAGATAACAAGTTTAATATCTGGATGAAAGAAATTTTAATTTCTAAAGCCAAATGATGATTATCATGTATATAGAATGTTTTGCTTTTTAAAATAATTAATTGTTATAGTTACATATGAGTTTTTTAAAAAGCTCTCTCTTTTGAATTCTAAAACACCTTTTTGGCCTGACATCCCATAGGTGATTTTGACCTGCTCCCTAGCTTTTTCTATGTATACCATTCACATATATTCCCACGTTATATAGGGCTTTCTCAGTTCTTTTGATTTTTTTTTTTTTTTCAATACACAAGGAGATAGCTATCAGCTTATTTCTATTCCTGTACTGGCCTCTAAATGTAGCAGTTCCTTCTATTGTATGGCTACCTTCCCTCTGGGTTAATGTGAGTCTGGGAAATCTGACTCAGATATAGATCCAGGAAAGGTTGGATTTAACTCACATGTACAATCAACATCTGGTGAGTACTTGCAGGAGGAGAACTTGCTAATGCTTAGTAACTTATACAATGTATGGCCTTACATCATGAGTATAGGCCGTTCTATAAATGTTTTCACTAAAAATGAATTTGTTCTGTAGAACATGATATGTTTGAGAACATTACACATAAAAATACAGACAATACAGAATCTTAATTTTTTTTTTTAATTAAAAATTTAAAGGGCTGGCAGGTGGTGTGGTGGTTAAAGGCACTGGATTCTCACATGGTTGACAACGGTCCATGTCCCAGACCTGGCAATTTGCTTTCTCACTTTGCCTTTCTCTCTTTCTCTCTGTCTCTCTCTGGTTAAATTAAAAAATAATAGTAACAAATGGAATTAAATAAATAAATAAATGGTTAAAAGACAACCCATGAACTCGCATCCAGAACATATAAAGAGCTCTTAATATTCAATAATAAAAAGGATAGAAACCTAATTTTAAAATGGGCAAAAGATTAGAAATACATTTCTCCATAGAAGAAATACAAATAACAATAAGAATATGAAAACAAGTTCAATGTCATTAATTATCAGAGACATGCAAATTAAAATCTCACTGAGATACCACTAAGATATAATTTAAAAAAAAAAAACAGCTGATAATGATTTTTTGGCTAAGATGTATAGAAATTGGAGCTCTCATATTTAATGATGGAAGTGCAAAATAGTGAAACCACTTTGGAACAGTTTGGCAGTTCCCCAAAAGGTTAAACACAATGATCATTTGACCCAGCAATTCTACTCCTAGGTAAGCATCCAAGGAAGAGGAAAGCATATGGCCACAAAGAAACTTGTATAAGAATGTTCATAGCAGCATTAGTCATAATTCCCTAAAATGAAAGGAATTCAAATGTTCCTCACTCATGAATGGATCAACAAATGTGGTATATCCATACAGTGGAATGTTATTTGACAATAAAAAGGAATGAAATGCTAATACATGGTACAATTCAGAATATGAAGGTATAATTAAAATATGGTTGTTTTAGCAAAAGATAATTGGACAAGTAGTAAGTCAAATTCTTGCTTTCACACTGTAACTATATATATATATATATATATTAATATTCAAATTAAATCACAAGGAAGCCTTGGTTTGAAAGAGAGGAACCTGGATTGGGACATTACTTGATTATAAGTGGAAATGAAATAAGGAAGCATTCAGTGTGATGAAGCATGTTTTAAATGGCAAGCTGAACCAATCCAGGCAGGCTTGCCAGCTGGTTTCTTTCCTAAAGCTCACATTGGCAGAAAAAGCTAACCAGCCACTTGTCCAGAGGCCACCAGCTACTTAGCAGGAGCTTTAAAGGGCTGGCAGGTCATGTTTCTGGTTACAAGAAGTGACACAAATTGACCTCATCCACTTGTCCTCTCAACACCCTGAAAGGAAAATTGCTGAGCTGGAAAGAACAGAGAGTAGTTAGAAATGAGGATAAAGGCCAGGAGTCTGTGTCTGTGTCCTAAATGGACGTATCAGTAGTGTAGAATGTTCTTGATTCACCTCATCGCTACATAGGGTAATCCTAAGGGTTTTTTGTTTGTTTTTTTTTTTTTTTTTGGTTTTTGCCATAGGATGTATATGTTTGCTAGACAGAGACAGACAGACAGAGAAAAATTGAGAAATCACCTTCTGGGGGGGATGGCCATGCCACAATCCCTTCTCCATTCACCTCTCAGGATTTTTGGCATGGACACACACGTGCCTGGCATAATTTTCAGGCCACTGGGTCCAAGATTCGAACCATGGTCAGCCATGTGGGAATTCACTGCCTTAATCACTATGCTACCTGCTAGCCCCCAGGAGATTAGTTTTAATATACACTTGGATAATTATGTATAACAAGTAACACAAAGAAATAAGTTTTATTTATTCATGTAGTAAATACTTCTTGAAAACCTTATGTGCTAGAAAACAGCTGAACCACTAGAAAGGGATTCTGGTCTCAAAAAGCTTATAGTCAAATGAGGAGACAATTCTCCTAGGACTCTCGGAGGGGCCTTAGAAGTGAGTGGCACATGTCTGGATTTGTAGGGATTGAAAATTTTTTTTAGATGAAGTAATGCCTGAAGTGAAGGAAACTGAAGAGGTTAGTTTTATTTTATTTTTTTTCACTTCAAAATATCTTATTTGAAGGTAAAAAGAAATAAACTACTGGTGATATCCCTTATTTGGGCATGCACATGGGTCCTTCCATTTTCTTTTCTAGATTCTCATCACCAATATAGGCTTCTAGGTCTAGCACCATGTGGCTTAGTTCTATGCAGTTTTATTTCTAGGATTATCCCGTGTTCATTTATCATTCTCTGAATATTCAATGTGCTATATGACATGTCTCTGTGCAGTAAGTTTCACAGATTTTTTTGCCACTATCCATTGATATGTATGCCTCCCAGTTATCTATTTCTACAACACAAGTACCCCAAAATTGAGTAGTATAAAACAACAATGATTAATTATTTTCTTGACTCTTTGGGTTGCATGGCAGTTCCTCTGGGCTCAATCATATGTTGCTGGAAGGTCAGCTGAGTTGGAAGGTCTAGAGTGGCCTCATTCATGTGTTTGGGGGAGTTGTTAGCAGCTGCCTGGGCACCTCCATTTTCCTCATGGCCTCTTCTCTGGTAGGCTAGACCTGCTCTCTTATATGGTGGTCTAGTAGCATTCCAACGGGGAGGAGAGAGGCAGATATTACAAGTCCTCTAAATCTAGTTTTAGAAGTTACATCCTGTGGGTCAAAGCAAGTCGCAAAGTCAGCCCATGTCCAAGGGAAGTGGAAATAGACTCAACCTCTTGATGGCAATAGCAGTGAAGGAAGAAGTGTGTGTCTGTGGTTGCACGTAATTGCCTATAGAATGTCTTTATGATTCTGTCACTTGTGTTGATGTAAATGTGTTGGTTTTCCTTTCACTTTCTTTTTCTTTCTTTTCTTTTTTTTTTTTTTTTTGGAGGTTTTTGCTATAGGGTGCATGCGCTCGCCAGACAGACAGAGAGAGACAGAGAGACAGAAAGCGAGAAATCACCCCCCAGTGGAGATGGCTACACTGCAATCCCTTCTCCTCCATTCTCCTCTTGGGATCTTGGGCACGCATGCACACGCGCCCGGCATGAGTTTAAGCCACCGGGTCCGGGACGCGAACCGCGGTTGGCTACATGGAAGTCCAGCAACATAGCCATTATGCTAATTGTTGATCCCTCCTTTCACTTTCTAAGAAGGATGGGCCATTATCATATTAAATAGAATTCTTAGTGCTCATAGCAACTTAGCTGTTACTAATCCTGGGAAACCAGCCTAGTAGCTATTTCCAAGAATGGATTAAAGTGCAGAAGAGGATTGACTTGGGAAAAGACCTAAATAAGAAGTTTTAAAATTAATTCTGTTGCATGATGAATAAGAAGGCTCTTAATGAGTTCTATTTTATGCTAATGATAAATATTCTTAATATAAAAAATATATTTATATATTTGGAACTTTTTTTGCCCCAAAGACTTGACAATAACAGCAATCCAGTGAAGGAGGTAGAACAAGTATTACCTTTTTTATTTATTATGAATTGGGGAGACATCAAAGTGGTGAGACTCACGTAACTAGCTGGGTTTGGATCCCCAGTCTTCTACTTCCTAAGCCTTCTCTTGCCATGGTTTTCAAATTGTAGAACTGTGATGATTCTTCTAGGAAGAGTGGAGGGAACTAAAAGACATCTCCATTTTCATCAAGTCATGGTTACTGGCACGAATTCATCATGTTTTGATGTATGCGCAGTGATTAGTTATGTAGTGTAATGCTTCACATACACATTGTCTTTCTGTATTTAAAGCTGTTGCACTTACATTCACATATAATTCTCACAATAACTGAATGACGATATCTTTTTACTCTTGAGAAAAATGAGGCTGAAAAAGAGAAAAATGGCTTGCCCTGTATCTCAGCACTACTAAGTCACCCACTAGGGATAAGCTTAAATCTTCTCGTTCCTGCTCTAGTATTCTTTCTTTAGCATGGTTTGGATCTAAGTCTAAAAACATTGAAAATAAACATCGTCTGGCATTCAGGTACATAGATTCAGTAACCCCCAAGTTTATGACTTATAAACAAGTATAAAGTACTGTTTGTATGACCTTGAGCAAGTTCCCTCCCCACTACACTGAATATGTCATTTAATGTTTTTCATTTGGATGAAAACTACATTTTTTATCATATGAATGATGAGGGAGTTGGACTACAATGACCTCCAAGGTTTCTTCTGGCTCTAGAATGAAACAGTTCTATTTGTGTTGGATATCATTATTTGAGAGGAAATTAAGATTTTTTATTTATTTTTTTAAGAATTATTTAGTTTAATTTTATTTACTTATTTTAATTTGAACAGAGAGGGATAGAGTGAGAGAGAGAGAGGAAAAGTGAGAGGGCAAGCCACTAGGTCTAGGACTCAAACCACAGTCGGCCATGTGAGAGTCCAACACCCTTAACCACCATGCCACCTGCCCGCCCCAGGAAATGAAGACTTTATTTTTTTTGGAGAGTTTTTTGCTATAGGGCATGTGCGCTCACCAGACAGACAGAGACAGGGAGATAGAAAGTGAGAAATCACCCCCTAGGGGGGATGGCCACGCCGCAATCCCTTCTCCTCCATTCTCCTCTCAGGATCTTGGACACGCACGCACACGTGCCTGGCGTGAGTTTAAGCCACCGGGTCCAGGACTCAAACCATGGTCGACTACGTGGGAGTCCAGCGACATAGCCATTATGGTCCCAGGAAATGAAGATTTTTAAAAGAGAGAGCCAAAATTTCAGATGGAAGACTTAGCAGGAATAGTTTTACAGAGGAAGAAGACACAATGACTATGGTATTTTATGAAGTTTCGCTTTTCATCTGCACTTTATGGTAGAGATCGAAATATTGGAGGGCATAAAAGCAGTGAAAATAGTTAGGGATGCTGAAGATAGTGTCTAAGAAAATTTTATGCACAAACACGGACTGTACCCTTTTGGAGCTTACAGTTGAATAGGGAAGGTAGTCTTGAACCTGATAACCACACAAACTACAGAGATGATGTAGTAGACACTGGAGCATAACTAAGATGCAAAGGATGAGAAGTTAAGTAGACATGACGAAAGGCTGGATGGTGGGGAGACATGGGGTATGATGTAGTCAAAGGTCTTATGGTAGATGGGGCCTGATAGGTTTGAGTAACTGAAAGTCCAGCGTCTCTGGAGCATAGAGAGGTAAGAACAGTTTTAATGAGGCAAGTGGCAGAATCATGCATGCATTATAGGCCACATGAAGGATTTTGGTCTTTATCCTAAAAGCAAGAAGAAGCATTGAAGTATATTTTCAACAGCAACAGAATATGATCACATTTGAATTTTTAAAATTTTTTTAAAGAATTATTTAACTTTGTTTGTTTGTTTTAATTTGACCAGAAAGGGACAGAGAGGGAGAGAGAGAGAGAGAGAGAGAGCAAGAGTGAGGGTGGGAGCGAGAGAGAGAGAGAGAGAGAAAGTGAGAAAGCAAGCTGCAAGACTGGGACTCGAACAACTTTTGGCCATGTGGGACTCCAGTGCCCTTAACCACCATGTCACCAGCCCCCATGTTTGAATTTTAAAAAGATCATTTAGGGGCCAGTCTGTGGCATAATGGTTAGGGGAAGCTGGATCTGACATGACCAACTGCATGGTTCAAGTTCCAAACTTGGCAGCTGTAAAAACACATGGGTGTGTATACATGTATGTGCCCAAAATCCTGAGGATAATGATGCAAAAGGGACCTAAATGTGGATATCCCCTCTAGGGATTGCTTTCTTACTTTCTTTCTCTGTCCCTCTCTCTCTCCAGCATGCTCACATGCTCAATAGCAAAATATAAAAAATAAATAATAGTCATTGAATTGACTCTGACAAAGGCACAGGTGGTAGCCTAGTGGTACTGCTCAATGCTGGAGCCATATGGGAAACCCTGGGTTTGGTTCCCAGGCTGACCTGAACACTTGAGGAGATAAAAACACTCACTTATAGCAGTAGTCTTCTTATTAGCACAGTGATTTGAGAAATAAATGCTTTTAGGAAAGAAATACTAGCCTTTTCACAAAGGTGTTGGGGGGGTGGAGCTTGGCCAGTAAATTGTAACTCCTTTTTATGATGGCTAACTTAAAAGCAGTCTGCTAATGGTAGACTTTTGGATTGCACTTTTAGGTTGTTTTTTTTTTTTTTTTTCTAATTACCAGGAGAAAATGGATTTTATTCACTTCTGAAGTAGATAATGCTCTTAGAAATTCCATCTGCGACAGCACATGACAGTCACATCTGTCTGTCTGACAACTTGACTGTGATAATTCACAGAAGTCTTATGATGTACGATTTCAAATGAGCTATTTTCCTTTTGTGTAGGTTTGTTTTATCTTTCTTTTCTCCTTTCTTCCATTCAGGCTGATGAGTCCTGAAAACACACTCCTGCAGCCCAGGGAAGAGGAGGGCGTCAAATACGAGCGAACATTCATGGCATCTGAATTCCTAGACTGGCTGGTTCAGGAAGGCGAGGCCACCACAAGGAAAGAAGCAGAGCAGCTTTGCCATCGGCTTATGGAGCATGGCATCATACAGCATGGTGAGTCATCAGTCAGCTCTTGCTGCAATAACAAACAGCTCCAACAACCAGCACCTATTTCTCAGAACGTTTGAATGACTGAAGTAAAGGGGAGACATAAACAAAATCGAATAATATTTGTCCATAGATAAGAATGAGATCCCATCATTCACAGCAGCATGGGTGAATATAGAAAATATTATGTTGAGTGAAATAAGCCAGGCACAGTAACTTCTTGGTAAAGAACTATATTAGTTGTCTCTTGCTTCATAACAAATCATCCTAAAACTTGATACATAACAAATTACCCTAAGACTGAATGGTGTGAAACAGTAATAAATGTTAACTATCTTACACAGTTCCTATGGGTGAGGAATTTGGGAAAGTCTTAGCTGGGTCTCTTTGGGGGCTATCATGAAGTTGCAGTTGAGGGGTTGGCTGAGGCTACAGCCATTGTAAGACTTGGCAGGCTGGAGGGTTCACATCTACAATGGTTCCCTTTTCACCTAACAAGTTTGTGCTGTCTGTTGGTAGGAGGCTTCATTCTATTGGTATATGGACTTCATAAGGCTCTTTAGAAGTCTTATAACGTGGCAACCTGGCTTCATTCAGAAGAATGATACAAGGGAGTGAGAGAAAGGGCTCATACTGTTGATTCTAACAGAGACTTGGAAGTCACATATTGTCATTTTCTCAACAATCTATTAGTTTCCGGTTTAGTCCTATAAATGTGAGAAAGGACTGCACAAGAGTGTGAATACCAGAAGACAGGGACACTTGGGCCATCTTTGAGACTGGCCATCATTAAGACATAACCTCTGGAATTCCAGGTCCACCAATTGTTAGCTCCTTAGCTTCTCTCATCTGTAAAGTGGAGGTAACCTCAAAGGGTGGTTGTAGGAGTAATTGGGGTAGATGTAAAGCTCTGTTCAGTGCCCTACTCTTAGCTAAGTGCTCAATCAATTCATTAATGTAACTGCAAGCTGTAGTCTTGGGATAGTGAAGAGAGCTCTGGGAAAGAGGCAGGCATTTCTGCCTACAAGTAAAAATAAGAAATGTGATCCCTAGGCATGCTTGCTGTGAGGCCCTTCCCTTATCCTCACCCAGGTCTAGGATTTCTACTCCAAGGTTAGGAAGATAACAATGGAATGATAGAGATAAGTGAAACCTTAGAAATTATATTGGAGCATTGTTTTACAAACTGCAGATTACAACACTTTTGTGGGTTATGAAATAAAATTAGAGAACCATTCCCAGCATTTAAAACTAAAACTTCAGGGGCCAGTAGATGGTGTAGTGGTTACATTGTTGGACTCCCACATGGCAGGCTGCAGTTTGAGTCCCATACCTGGTGGCTTGAAACTACGCTCGGTGTGTGTGTGTGTGTGTGTGTGTGTGTGCATGCCCAAGACCCTGGGAGAAGAATGAAGAAGGAATGCAGTGTGGCCATCTCCCCGGGGGTGATTTGTCACTTTTCCTCTCACTTTTTCTGTCTTTTTCTCCAACAAGCACATGCACCCTAAGGCAAAAACCTCTACAAATAAAACTCACGCCGGGCACGTGTGCGTGCGTGCCCAAGATCCCAAGAGGAGAATGGAGGAGAAGGGATTGCGGCGTGGCCATCCCCCCTGGGGGGTGATTTCTCACTTTCTGTCTCTCTGTCTCTCTCTGTCTGGCGAGCGCACGCGCCCTATAGCAAAAACTTCTCCAAAAAAAGAAAAAGGAAAAAAAAAAGTCTATTTAAATATAGAATTAAAGGATAAGGATTTTTTTTTTCCTTAATAAGACTAAATTTATTCAATACCCTAGTAAAAGTTTTGATTATAGGTATTCAATAGTATAAAAAGTACAAGACAGATTTGTAGATTTCCAATATATTAATACAAAGTGCATGACTACATAAAGTACGTCCTACAAGCAAAGGGAGGTGGAGGGGGGTAAAGCATAGAAATTTCTTTCCTGAAAAAGTATAAAACAGTTGGGACCAGCAGTTGGTGTAATGGCTGTCTCTGGATTTCCATGTAAGCAACCATGGTTGGAGTCCCAGACCTGGTGGTTAAACTCACACCGGGCGCCTGTGCATTCATGCCCAAGATCCTGAGAGGAGAATGGAGGAGAAGAGATTGAACGTGGCCATCCCCCCATGAGAGTCCAGCGACATAGCCATTACACCAACTTCTAGTCCCCTGGACTACTGATTGTTAAGCAGGACAGACTGAGCTTTCTGGTACAAAGGAGAAAGCAATTTCCAAATATAGAGAGGTAACTTGGCTGTATATGTTGTATCCTGTGTCACCTCTCTTCATATTAATATTTGATAAGAGAGATGAATTTATGTACAACTTCTAAAGCAGAATCAGAGCTCTTCTTGGGGAGCGAGAATGAACAGATAAGCAGCATTTCCCAACACAGAGGGACCAGCAATTGGCATAATGGCTATGTTGCTGGACGCCCATGTAGTCTACTGCATTCGAGTCCTGGACCCAGTGGCTTAAACTCACATTGGGCACGTGTGCGTGCGTGCCCAAAATCCTGAGAGGAGAATGAAGAAGGGATTGCGGTGTGGCCACCCGTGCTGGGGGGGGGGGTGGGGGGGTGGAGGGTGATTTCTCGCTTTCTGTCTCTCTGTCTCTCTCTGTCTTTCTGGCAAGTGCATGCATCCTATAGCAAAAACCTCTCAAAAAAAAATCAGTAGTCCAGGTTTAAATCATCAGAACCTTGGCAAGATGTTAATATTCCAAAATTATGAACAACTACCTCTAGGGGCAAGTCCATGTTACTGAGTTATGACAAATATGTTATTATAAAGGCAAAAAAGGGTAGCCAGCCATCTTTTAAAAATGCCCCAAGCACTGCTTCTCAATGTAGAAGGACTAGAACTACATATGGTTTATTATACAACAGATTCCATCTCTACCCCCTGAAATTCCCCTAGTTTCATTCATTAGGAGGGGATAAAAAAATAAAAAAGACTTAAAGAGCACTTTATAGCAGCATTCAGCTTTCCTATGAAATACTCAGCATCTTAAATATTATGTACACCTCTTTTTTCTTTAGTAAGTTAGACACTGGCTTCAGAGTTAGTGAGACTCTGGGGGAAACAAACCCATTCAAAACTGTTCTAGAAACTGTTTTTGGCAGAATAGCAAGTATCCAAGTCAAAAATAGGAAGGTCAGTTTGTTGCTTTGCAGTCTTTTCAAAATTTAAATCATTTGCCATTCCCTGCTACACGCACCTCAGTCAGCACTCCAGAGTGGAAACGGGCAGAGGCTCTGGGCCCTGCTCCTTGGGCTTCTCTGCAGTGGCTTTCTTGATGCTGCAGCAAGGCTTGAATCAATGTGTGTCAGATAAGAACCTCCCCAAAGCGGCCTATATAGATAATCCCGCAACATATTTTCCGTCTTTTCCAGTGTGTAAGGTCTAAGACGGAAAAAACTGGTGCTCTGTTGGAGGCAGACGCCATCTCTGTATCTCAGCCATCTTCTGACTGGTGACTGTAACAAGGACACACTTGAGGTGGTACTGTGAGCATCAGCCTTGTGATGTTTAAATCCCTTCTGGAGTTTACTGCTCTGGTTGCATTTTACCCTCTTTCCAGATAGAGTTTTCACTTTCTTTGGTTTCAATGTAGTCTTTAGACTGGGTCCTGCCCTTACATCTACCACGTGATTCCAGCTTATTTTTGATTCTGTTGGCAACTTCTTCCACCTTTTCACAAGCAGGACACAGGCATTGCAGACGTCTCTGGAATGGGTTTCATGCAACCCAAAACAGCTCTGGAAGTTCTTTTTGTAGTGTTTTCTGTCAGTGAATCGAGAACTGGAGGACTTTGCTCTGCAAATACAGCAACCCTCTGTACTTCGGTACAGCTTTGGCTTGTGAAAACCAACTATCTTTTCTTCTGGGCAGCAGTCTTTCCAAAAGCAGCCGTTTCTCGCACAAGATTGTATTCCCAAGGTGTGGAGTGCACGCCAGACCAAGCCCCATTCCAGGTGCTCCATACTCCCCAACTGCCTTGTCTAGAAAGATTGTCTCCTGCAGTTCTGTAGTTGCTATGACTGGTCAGGAAGGTGTAGATTCTGCTTTCCCTCCAAGGATGAGGTTTTTGTTTTGTTTTGTTTTTAACTGCGATTTTTGCTACAGGGCATGTATGCTCGCCAGAGAGACAGAGGTAGACTGAGGCAGAAAGCGAGAAATCATGCTCTGGGGAGGCGGGGATGGCTGCTTTACAGTCTCTTCTCCTACATTCTCCTCTTGGGATTTTGGGCACATACCTGGTATAAGTTTTAAGCCGCTGGGTCTGGAACTCAGACTGCGGTGGACTACATGGGAGTCCAGCAACGTAACCATTACGCCATCTGCTAGTCCCAGGATGAGTTTATTTTAATGCAAAAATTTTTTTTGAAATCCAAGCATAGTTTCTTCATGGCCTATATTTTTCATAAACGTTTTGAAGATCCTTTATATATATATATTTTTAATGATTAATTAATTTTACACTATGCTAGACACTGTCATAATTATGTTACCCTAGTTAACTTATTCAAACTTCTTAAACCCTATTATATAGATATTTTATTTTATCAGGGTAAGAACACTTAATATGAAATCTACCCTCTTAACAAATTTTCAGTACATTAAACAGCGTAGTTAACTATAGGACAGATAGACTTATTGTCTCCATTTAACAGGTCAGAATATAAAAGTACCAATAGGTTAAATAACTTGGCTGAGGTCAGTTAGGTAGTTTTGTCCCAATGGCTATTACTGCTACTAAGTGGGAACTTGAAGTTAGTCAGAGTGACTGGAGTTTTCCCCAGTGAAAAATGGTATGTTTACCTTAGAGTTCATTCTGACATCTTTGTTCCAGTTACAAAAAGTCAGGCGATACCAGTTATGAAGGAAAACCAACCATACTACCATCTATTGACTTATATAATACATCTTTGGCTTTAGAGAGAAGATAGAGGATACCATGAACCATTTCCAAATGTTTCTAAGGAATGAATAATTACATTTCAATTATGGTGTAATTTTGTAAGGCTGTAAACATAAAAGCTCTCAAGATGCAATGCAAAGGATAAAGTGAAGGTATTATTGATAATAAATCTTAACCACTAAGGTGTGCTTTCTGTGATTTCATGACAATTCATGATCCTAAATATAGAAGCTAAGGTTTCCAAGGGAGGTCCAGTGTTTTAGCACAGCAATTCATTACTAGATCACAGTTCAAACACTGAATGATAAAAATATGGATACCATTTCTGTGTGTGTTAGCGCTAATGGCAAGTGCCAGTTAATGTCTTAAGCAAAGCTTTGAATTGTCTGGTTAATCATTAATTTCATAGGTTAAACATTAATGTCAGCCTTTAGGCTTTGAGCAAGTTTCTGGATAAAAGTAGTTCCCTGGAATGAAACCACTAGGCAAAAAATCAGGCTCTTTTATGAAATTCTAACTGGCTTCATTTATGAATGGTGAATGGTGCTGTATAATCGAGGCAGAACTTGTTAGATGAGTAATTAACTTGTGCGTGTATGCATATTTATATATACACACGTGCATGTATATGTCCATATTAATACCAATATATGTATGTTGACTATGTATGTACACATTTATCTAGTTTTTACTTATTTATTGAGCTTTACCATGTACCTGGCACTAGGCTAAATATTGTATAGATTTTAATAAACCATGTTTTTAATATGTATGTGCTCCACATATAATTTATATGATGTCTTTTTACATAGAAAAACAGAAAAATACATCATGACTTTCCCAACAACCTAATATAATCTTACTAAACCTTCACAGCAATTCCATGACTTTGGTATTATTGTGACAGTATTACAGTGAAGAAATTTGAGACTCAAAGCCCTGCAAGTACTTTCCCAAGGTTGCACACTGGCCAGGAGCTGGTAATCGCTGTGCCTTGGAAAGAAGCTTGCCTTGGCCAGGATGTATGTCATCAGGCGTAGCTCCTGTCACAGTGGAAAGAACACAGTCTTTGGAGGGAAACAGACCAGATTTAGATCTCAGCTCCTTTGCCTACTGAGTGACTGTGTTTACATTCATTACCTCTCATTCTTCAGATTTTTAAATTTATAAGATTACAGTTCTATTATATATCTTTAAGAGCTCTCTCCAGCCCTGAATCCTATGAGCACCCACATGTTCAGTGCTGTACCCGAAGAACTCAACATAGAGTTGTGCTCATGACTACAGGTTATTACAGGGAAAGCATACGCGGAAGGATCAACAAGAGGAAAAGACAGCCCTCCCATGTTCTGCCTCCTAGGAGGCCGCTCAGAACTGGCCTCTTCGTCCAGCAGTGGAATGCATCATACATACTCCAAGAAGCCGACTAGAGTCTCAGAGATCGCGGTTGTTATTGAGGGCTTCTCCTGTGGGCACACTCTGCTTGCTAGTCACAGCCTGCATTCCAGAGTCTGAGAAGGAAAGCAAGTGTTCTCTGTAAATCACACTGTTTGTATAAACTGTCTAGGCAGGCTGATAGAGCACAGTTCAGTGCCTCAGGTGGGCAAAGTTTCCTTATCAGTTAGTGACTTAGAGGGCCTTTCAGAAACCAAGTTCCCAGATGCTCTTCATGGCCAGTCCTACACGCACACCCTTCCACATAGGGGCTGCTATGGTAACGCTTTCCTGTTCAGAGTCATTGTGAGAATTCAAGGGCAGAGGTTGGCAAAATCTTTCAGCAAGGCATCTACGTCTAGTGGCCCTCAAATGCCAGCTGTTGTGTGTGATCTGATCAACTCTAAGTCATAGTTAAACATTCATAGAGCCCCTTACTATACACCAGCCACTGTTCTAGCACTCTGATCCTTTACTCATTTATTCCCTTCAGTAGCTCTGAGTTAGGTATCATAATCATTCTAATTTTTTTTTTCAATTGCCAGAGAGTACATGCACTCACTGGAGGAGGAGACTGGGGAGAAAAAGAGAGAAAGCCCCGTCACAAGGGGATGTGTGATCCCTTTTCTTCCATTTCTCTTGTTTCATCAGGATTTTGGATATGCATACATTAGCACTGGGCATGTTTCTATTTTTAATTATTTATTCCTTTTATTTATTATTATTATTTTTAAATGTTCTATCAGGCATATGTGCTTACCAGAGAGAGAAGGAAAGTGAAAATGCAAGCTGGCAGGTCAAAGAACTGTGGTCATCCATGTGGTGGTCCAGCACCTTAATCACTATACCTACTTGTTGGCTCTGTCCCCTTCCCTCCCCTCCAGCCCTCAGTGTGTTTCTTAAGCTACTGGGGCAAAGATTCAAACTGCAGTAGGCCATGTGGAATCAGGCTCCCAATGCATAGTCGTGGGTAACCACTGCTCTACATAACCAGCCCAATTGTCCTAATTGTTGAGATGAGGCTAGGTAACTTACTAAAGATGAGAGTTAGTATGTGGTAAACTCAAGCTTTAGATCATGGTGGTCTAGCTTCAGATCCTACTGTCTTAACCACTGAAGAAAATAGGAAGCTAATTATAATTCCCTCCAGACTAGGAAAAATATCCTCAACTTTTATTGCATCAGCTTACACCACCTGGCAGAAATTGTGACTATAAAAATTGTTAGTCTGTAAAATCTACAAGCATTTTTTTCTCTTAGCAATGACCAGATACCTTGTGATTTTCTGTGTAATCTTTGCAAAGGAGAGGAACACGTTCCTCTACTCCTGTAAGACCGTGGTCCCAACTGCCTTAGCTGCCATCCAACTATCTTAGTCTTCAGTGGAGGAGATGGAAACCAGATAATCATGTGGGCAAATTGTTCACAGCTGCAGCAGCTGACCCTGGATAATCAGGCTACTGCTGCTGTGTCTGGGTGTATAATTTCCTCTTTTGGAGCTTTAGTCAGAGCACTTCAACAATTTCAACACTTCACAAAGCCTTCTTTCTTTTAAAAAAATATATTTATATAAAACTGTGCAATACACAAAGCAGTTTTACATATATTATCTTTTTAATCCTCCCAGCTGCTCAAGGATAGTTAGGATTCTCCCATTCTCTAGTGGAGGACAATAGCTGGAATATTTCCTTTGATAACCGTGAAGAGAGACCTTGGGATCTGCAGCAGAGGAGCCAAGATGCCACATCCAGCTGGGGATTACTGCCTCCTTCCAGTAATTAGGATTATTGACAGAGTTCAGCCAAAGCCTGCAACAGCCTGGGTGAAGAAGAAAAGAAGGAAGGAGGAAGAAGCACTGATGATTGTGGCTAAAAGCAAGGCTGTGTGGGGCAAGAAAAACATTTTCTTTCTAACCTGTATGAATTCTTAACTGGGACTACCTGTAACAAAAGAAAGGTTAAAAGAAAAATGAGCAGAAGTTTAATATCATGTCTACCTCCCATGTACACTGGAGATAACCTAAGGAAGTGAGTAAATTACTAGAGGAAGAGGGGTGGGTTAAACTTCAGTCTTAAGTACCATGAAACAGAATTTTATTTATTTATTTATTTATTTATTTTTTTGCTATAGGGTCTGTGCACTCGCCAGAAAGACAGAGAGAGACAAAGAGACAGAAAGCAAGAAATCACCCCCTAGGGGGGATGGCCATGCCACAATCCCTTCTTCTCCTGGAATCTTGGGCACACATGCACCTGCACAAACAGCGTGAATTTAAGCCACCATGTCCAGGACTCAAACCACGGTCAACCACATGGGAGTCCAGCGACATAGCCATCATGGTACAGTGATATTGCACTGCTCAGAGAAGCCGGATCTTACATGGCTTCAAGTCTCTGGCCCAATCTACCTGAAACATGCTGGACAAGTGCCCCAAGTCCAAAGGGTGGGAGGATGGAGGAAGGGGATCTTGGTGTGACCAGACCTTGTGAAAGTCGCACACACATACACACATACACTCTTATGAGTGCATGCATAGGCTCTTTCATGAGCAAAGAAAAAAAAATTTTTTTAAAGAAACAAACTCCAGCAAAGGTAAGATTTGTTATGCAATTTTAAGTTGAAGCTTTCCCCACTGATTAAAAGTTTCTAGAAATTTAGTCATCTTTTTCTTTCAGAAAGGGAGATTCCCTTACAAATGGCTATTTCCTTTATAAATGTAAGTTTCTTTTACAAAGAATGAACAGCTTTTTAGAACTACTGCTGTATCTGCTAATCCTCAGCATATTCTGGGGTTGCTCATGGTATTCTCCTACTGTCATATTTTGGGGTGGCCTGTGTTGAGCCCCAACAATTGTAGTGTGCCCTGGGCCATACAATATTACGGGAAGAAAAATTCTAAAACTTGTTAAAATGGTAGGGAGACATTTCTTCTAGAGTATCGTAGCAGGGGTATTGCAATAGGGGAGAAAAGATGGCCTCAACTGTAAGCACAAGGACTGGTGTGGATTTCTATAGTCAAGGAGCACAGTGAGAGGGTCAGTAGATGGAAAATTACTGAGAGGAGACATGAAGGGTAGGAATTCTAGCTAAACTAGTTGAACAGGATTTTCATTAAAGTCAGGCCAAGGATTTACATATCAAAGATGGGTTTGAGGGACTTGGTCAGATACCGAGGGTAAGGGGATTCTTAGAAGCTGATTTCTCGAGATTCTTTGCTAAAACTGGACTGAGTGAACCAAAGGTAGATGGAGGTGGGGTGGTAAGATTAAGGTGTCATGGAGAAGAGGACTCAAAGTAGCCTGGCTAAAGTTTGGTCAAGGAGACAGTTTTGTCAGTTCCTCACTCCTCTCCATCAAGGCTGTTCCACTCACTTCCTCTTGCTTTCCTTTGGATAACCTTGCCACTGCCTACTGTCAGGGGTGAAATGGATTTTTCTTTACCCTCTGAAGGTTTGGTGATTTAAGTCTGCAGAAATAAACTGGCAATAGATAAACAGGAGAAAAAGCATAGAAATGTGTTAACGCACAAGAGCACAGGAGTCTCACCAAGTATGAAACTCAAAGAAGGGCCAGATGATTGAACTTAAATACCCTCTTCCTTGGGGAGGATATTTTTCAGAGGAAGGGTAAATAATTTTTAGAGGAGATACATGGCCTGAAAAATAGACAGCGACTTGGGACACAGTTGGGACAAAGTCTGGGTGTGGTATTTGATTTTCAGTCTCTTTCCACTGGTTAATATTTGCTGGTGCTTAATCTTTCTAGTTAATGAGTTTTATAACAATAGTATTTCTTCAGGAAAGAGTCTTTCCTTTAGTCAGATAAGGAGACTTCAGAGAAAGCCCCTCCTTGTACTTTGGGAGAAGGGGAGGGGCAAGAGACCAGAGGATGGGAGGGCAGTGGTTGAAGGAGTGTGGAGAGGTCAGAGTGACCTTGTGAGAAGGCTTCTTTAGGTCAAAGTACTCAGCATATCAAAACATTATGCACTGGAGTATTGCTTTTTGAAAACCAATAACACTGTAAAGAAAATGGAGTGGATTTTCCTATTACAGATGGTACCCTTTTTTTTTTTTACCCCTAATTACCGTGTAAGTACTTTGAGAATAGAGAATTGGTTTTCTCTGTCTCTGTTCTCTTTCTTTCTCTAATGTTCTGGCACTTACATGTTACTTGGTAACATGCTGATTGAATGAATGAATGCCCATGCCAATTACTTGTTGCTAACTTGCCATTGCTGGGTACAATATGAGGTGCTTATACCAGTTAGAATTTCATGGAGTTTTTTTGGGCTATAAGCAGTACCAGTCATCACTCATTTTAAATATGTAGCAGAGTAGCTAGTATTAATAGTTAAAGAAAACAATGAAAACCCAGGCTACTTGAAGAAGAGGAATTGGGCAGGTCTTGCAGATTCGGGTACCAGGAGTTAGTGACTGAAGGACAGTCTTGTCCAGTCAGCTACAGCCAGAGGAATCCATTCTCGTTTTCATTTTCCCATTTTCTCCTAGTTACTCTAGGACCTCGGATGCTCATGTTCTAGGGAGGGACCCAGAATGGTTGAGCCTGGTTCACATGTCTACTCTGAGTGGGCAAGATCCTTGGATGAACAGATTTCCTAAGTGGGAAGAGGAATTCTACCACCAAAAACTCCAAACTCTGTTACCACAGGGAAATGAGTGCCGGGCAGGCGAATACAAAATACAGGCTATTCTTTATTGCTGTTAACTCATTTAATCTTCACAAACAATTGCTGTGCTTGATATTGTTATTTCTATTATTTTATTTGTGTATATAGAGAAAGACAAGGTGGGGGGGGGGGGGGTGAGAAAGCATGCCCCAGGGAGGATGGCCTTGCCATAATCCCTTCCATTCTCCTCTCACAATTTTGGGCACACATGTACTTGTGCCCAGCATGTTACTTTAAGTTACTTGAGTCTGGGACTCAAGCCATGTGGGATCTAGTCACCTTAACCACCATGTCACTGACTGACAATATCCTTATTATTCTAGATGAGACTATTGACTTTCAATATTGAACATCAGATTTTCAACTGTTATCATTCTTAGCTCCTAAGTGTTACATTTTGAATGAGAAAAAAAGCTGGGTGGAATATTTTCTCATTCTATTTTTAATATTTAATATATCAAATGTCATCTTATTAGCAGCCATAATCTAATTTTTTTTACTTTCTCAATTTAGAATTTATGAAAATGTTCCCACTGTGCCCTCTTATATGCTTTGACTCTGTTTTACTTTTTATTATAGCTGAATGCAAAGCAAGAGGAAAGATAGACACAGCTGGAATGCTGTTATAAATACAAGGGACTGAGGTTGCTTGTTAAAGTCAAGTGCTGAGACATTGGCACGCACCATAGTGTTGATTTTGGTTAATAGAAAACAGACTTGCAGCCACACCAGGCTTAAACTTTTCAGAAAGTAGGAAGGAATGAAAGATGCCTTATCTTATGTAATCTTCAAAAAGAAGAGTGTTAATGCACAGAGACCAGGGATTTTTCTTTTGTGAACAGTATCATAACTGAGCATTTCTTTCATTCTTGGCATCAGTGTGATTACTGACAGGTGTATATAAATTGATCCTGTAGATACAAACCGTACTTGGCTTTTTGCCCGTGTTTCTACCTACCCACTCCTGCTTCCTTCCTGAAAGTTTGTCACCCAAAATTCCTGTAGGATGTAGTCCACAGTTTGTCCAAACAAGCCTTTTGTACAAGAGCTTGAGGAAGCTTTAAGACATGAGTCCATAACCTCTATGCAATGAAAGAATAGTGGGGCCAGTAGGTGGCATAGTGGTTACAGCACTGGACTCTGACATGGCCAACTGTGGTTTGAGTCCTGGACCTGGCGGCTTGAAAATCATGTCAAACATGAGTGCAAGCATGCCCAAAATCCCAGCTGGAGAAGGGATTGCAGTATGGCCATCCCCATTGTGAGGTAATTTTTCACTTATCCTCTCACTGTCTATCTCTGTCTCTCGCCCACAAGTGCATGTGCCTTATTACCCCCTTTTTTAAATTTGTTGTAGGGTACATGCATGCACTCACTAGAGAGAGAAAGAGAGTGAGGGAAAGTGAGAGAGCACCCCCAGGTGGGGGGATGGCCTTGCTATACTCCCTTCTTCTCCATTCTCCTCTTAGGGTTTTGGACATGATGCACATATGTCTGGCATATTTCTCCTTTATTATTATTATTTTTTATACATCCAATCACTATACATCATTTAGCTTATAAAGAGAATTTACCCAACATGAAATACACCTCAGACCAATCCAGTTGAGAATACTATACATGTTATTATCAACAGGTAGTAAACCATTTCTGTGTCCTACAAATGTCTTACTTCTCGTTCCCCCCCCCCAATATCCTTCCCCACACTATTCCCCTCTCCCACCCTCCTTCCACACTGTCTCCAGGGTCCATAACAATTTTCAATGTTTTTATGTCCTCCAATCTTTCGTCTGTACTATAGAGTGCGGATAGTCAGTATACGTTAAGTGGAGACATACAACAGCCTGACTTGCTTCACTTGGCAATAAATCTTCCATATTTGACCACTTTCTATCAAATGCCAGGGTCTTGTTGTTTTTCATGGCTGAGTAGTATTCCATAGAGTATATGTGCCACAATATTCAATCCGTACATCTGTTCATAGACATTTGAGTTGGTTCTGTCTTAGTGATTGTGAATAATGCCACAATAAACATAGATGTGCAAGCACTTTTCCAACTGAGCATTCTCCTGTCCTTTGGGTAGATGCCTAGGAGCGGAATTGCTGGATCGTATGGTAGTTCTATTTGTAGGTCTTTGAGGAACCTCCATATTTTTTCCACAGTGGCTGGACCAATTTACTTTCCCACCAACAGTGTAGAAGAGTTCTCCTTTCAGCACAACCCCACTAACAGTTATAATTTTTTTGTACTTTTAATCTTCACTATTCTGACAGGGATTTGGGGGTATCTCATTGTGATTTTGATCTGCATCTCCCTTATGATGAGGGATGCTGAGCATTTTTTTCATTTGCTTTTTGGCTATTTGTATGTCTTTCTTAGAGAGTTTTTTGTTCAGCTCATTTTCCCATCTTTTAATTAGGTTAATCTTTTCCTTTTCTTTTCTTCTTTTTTTTTTTTTCCCCCCCTGGGCAAGCCACTTGAGTTCCCTGTGTTTTCTGGTTATCAGTCCCTTATCTGATGCATACTTTACAAAAATATTCACCCATTCTGAAGGTTGTTGATTCACACTAATTACTGTGTATTTGCTATACAGAAATTTATTAATCTGATATAATCCCACTTGCCTATATTTGGGATTATTGCCTGTGCTTTGGGGTCTTATTTAAGAAGTCTGGCAAAAACCTTTTTTAAAAACAAAGTGTAGTGAAAGGATACAGTCTTATATTAAATACTCATCTTGGCTTTACCCAGTCATTTGAGTACTCAGTTAGGGTTAAATGGTAATTTCGAGTATGGTGTGTAGGCGAGGGTCTCAGATTTGTTAGAGGAGCATATTGGGATTTCCTGGGTGGAATGGATCGATCAAATCACTACCTCTCCTAGGTCCCTTCCCTCTCTTCCTGGTTGAGGAGCACTGTGGTACTTAACTTCTGTTACTGATGGACATGGGCTTGATCATAGTCCTCACTGGGGCTGGAGGACAATGGTACAAAAAGTTGAGAGATATTCCTTAATGCAGCAAGTAGTATACCCTTTTTCTAGTGCTGACTCTTGGGTGATGCTATAGTTTGAGTATGCCCCACCCCCAAATTCACGTGTTATACTATTGTGATGGGATTAAGAGAGTGAAACCTTGATCCAATTATTGTGTTAGAATGTAGGGCTTTTGGGAGCAAATTACTGATTGAGTGGTAAGAGTGGGACCCCCTCTAATTGGGTCCTGGTGGATTTAAAAGGAAAGAGAATGAGACAGAGCCCCCATACAGAACACAGACCATACTCTGTGCATGCACCTTCCCCTCTTTGCTTCTGATGGTCATGTTGTGACACTGGCCACCTGATGCCAGCCCTCCACATTAGGATGTTCACAGCACTGGAATTGTGAGTCAAATAAATATCCCCTTTTATAAATCATTCAGTCTCAGGCATTTTGGGTAAGCAACACAGTAATGGACAAAGTCAGGTGAGTTCTTTGGGTCAATCCCTTTCTGCTGGGTGGCAGGAGTTCTGGGTGGGGATCCCATTTGGGACCCAGGTTCTCCTTGTACAGTCACAATGCTTATTCTCACAGCCACTTCATCCTTGCTGCACTGCTGTTTCTCCTAGTCCTCCTCCAGAAGTTCTCCCACCAGCCTCTCCTGGCTCTTAATTCTGAGCCCCTCACTTAACTTCGTTTCTCCAAGCTGCTGTTCCCATCTCAGACAGTACATCTGGGTTTCTTTTTTTACTATTTGGGCCTACAGTTCTTTGGAAAAATGACTTTTCTTCCCCCTCCTAGCTGCCTGCTCACCACTCTCCCTTCCCTCAGGAATGGATAAACAAGCTCAAGTATATTAATATCATGGAGTGACTACCAGGAATAAACTTGGATCAGTATGACTTTTCAGTATGAAATTGAAATTTAAGAAGGAATTTTATACACACACACACATTCACACACCTATCCTGATTACATTTAAAAGTGTGTGTTTATTAATATTCATAACCAATTTTGATTTAATTTAAAGAGTAATATTTAATTTTTTTATTTTTTTGTAGAGGTTTTTGCCTTAGGGTGTGCTCACCAGAGAGAGAGAGGGGGGGGGAGAGAGAGAGAGACAGTGAGAGGGAAAGTGAGAAAATGAGAAATAACCCCCCAGGGGGCTTGGACACACTGCAATCTCTTCTCCTCCATTCTCCTCCCGGGTTCTTAGGTACACACCCACATATGCCCAAGCATGAGTTTCAAGGTGCCAGGTCTCTGGGACTCCAATCACAGTTAACCATGTGGGAGTCCAGAGACATAACCACTATGTCATCTGCTGGCCCCTTTTTTTCCCATTATTATTATTTTTTAATTGCTGGAGGGCGTGTGTGCTTACCAGAGAAAGAGAGCACACCCCCAATAGGGCATGATCATATGCAATACATTTTCCTCCATTTTTCCATCCCATCAGGATTTGAGGCTCAGGGACCAGCAGCTGGCATAATGGCTATGTCACTGGACTCCCATGTAGTCAACCGCAGTTAGAGTCCCAGACCCATTGGCTTAAACTCATGCCAGGTGCATGTGCGTGCATGCCTAAGATCCCAAGGGGAGAATGGAGGAGAAGGGTTTGCAGCATGGCCATGCCCCCCGGGAGGTGATTTCTCGCTTTCTGCCTCTCTGTCTCTCTCTGTCTCTCTGGCAAGTGCATGTGCCCTATAGCAAAAACCTCTAAAAAAAAAAAAAAAAAAAGATTTGAGGCTCACACGCACATGTGCCTGGCATGTTTTTCAAGCCTCCATGGCCTGGGATTTAAATCAGGGTCAGTCATGTGGGATCCAGTTCCCATGCACAGTGCATAATCACTATGCATAAGGCAACCCCAAAACTTATTTTTAAATTAATATAAATATGCAAATGCTTGAAATTTTCTTTTAGGTTTTTTTTTCCTACAAAGTTCTCCTTCAGTTTCTTTCTTTTCCAACAGGGAGCCCATCTCCTCACTCCATCTAAACAAGGTCTATGCTTACTTTTCATAGTAAATCTTCACATCTTTGTGTGTATTTTACACCTACATCAGACTGACCACATTCCAAGAGTTTGACAACCACATGTGGCTAGTGGGTGCCATCTTTTAGAGGCTATGAAGGAGAGACATTGTATGTTCCACTTAATATATACCAACTGTCCACACTCTATGGAGGAAACAGGAAGATTAAAGGATATAGAAACATAGAAAATGATTATGGATACTGGAGACAGTGTGGGAAGAGGGTGGGAGAAGGAAGAGAGTGTGAGGAATGACGTTGAGAAGAAAAAATAGAGAGGTAAGATGTTTATGGGACACAGAAATGGATTATTACCTGTTGATGATACTGTTTATAGTATCCTCAACTGGACTGGTGTGAAATATATTCATGCTGGGAAAATTCACTTTACAAGCTAAGAGAGGTATAGTGATTGAATGTATACAAGAAATTGAAATATGTTAATAAAAAAAGAAAGGGACAAACTGGTTAATTAAAATAAATATAACAAAAATCTTTCCAGAGGTGGAATTACTAAATTTGGATAATTGCCTTCAGTTATTTCTGCACCATGACAGTGGCTATGTGCATACATTTCATTTGGTTATTTGTTCAAAATGAATTTTAAAAAAATATGACTTTATACCCCCTTGCAAAAAAAAACAAACAAAACATATCTCTAGACTTTCTTGAAAATATCACAGAGCTGTGTGGTGTTTGGTGAGTGTGTTTCCTTTTTCAGACCTTTCTCTCAGTGATCTTTGTTCCGCTATGGCTGATATTCCTGATATCTATATTTTACAGTGCCACTTTGGACACCTAAATAAAACTGGATGCCAGCCTCATAAACAACATCAAATGTTCTGCTCAGCACAATAATTTCACAGTCACATTTTCTTTCTCCTTCTCTCTCTCTCTCTCTCTCTTTGGTGCCATTTTTGAGGCTAAACTGTCCCATTTTTTAATGAGGAAACTGAGGTCCAAGGTATTACTAAGTCACCCAAACAAAACACAGCGAGTAGCAGGGGCAGAAACAGAACTACAGTATCTGAATCCAGAGTGCTTGTTCCAAACCATTGCTCCCTATTGCCTCTATGAGGAACAATTCCTATACTGAGATTCTCATAAGGAATTGAAACAATGTTAGACTGGCCCTGTAGTGCAGCGGCAAAGAGCTGGTTCCACATGGCTGACTGTGATATGAACCCCAGCCCTCGTGGCTTGAAAAGCACGCTGGTTACATGTGTATGTGCGCTCAAAATCCTGACAGGAAGGGGAAATAGAGGAAAATAGATTATGGCATGAACTATTCCTGGGGGGGGGGGTAGTGTCTCTCTCTCTCTCTCTCTCTGATGAGTGCACAGCCCTCTGGCAATTCAAAAACAAAAACAAAACAAACAAAAAGAAAGAAAAAGAAAAAAGTAATATGCAATAAATAAAATTTAAAAATTGAAACATTGTCCCATAGAACTATATATGACTGTTAGAATGAATTTCTATGCAGTTCTACACTATCATTTATATATTATGAGTCTATTGAGGTCTATTTGTAGCTCTAGTTTCCTACTTTGTCTTTCTACTCTGTTCTTCCATTTGGCTTTAAAATATTTTCCCAAGTCAAAAATAGTTGGCTACCTGCTCTTGGACTTTTTTTTTTTTTTTTTTTACCTAGAATGAATTTATCAAATATATCACCCCCAAATCAGATGACACTTTATTAAACTCCTAGTCTTCATCATGAGGTCCTTTGGAGTTTTACTGGTGGCTGGCCAATATTATTATTTATTATTTTTTAAAGTGTATTTCTTCTTTTCTTCCAGTGAGAGACAGAAGGAGGGAGAGAGAGAGAGACAGAGACAAAAATAAAGAGTACCTCCAACAGGGTCTTTATGTTGCAATCCACTGCCAACTTTAGCTAGCCCCAGATTATGGACCCACTCACACCCAGCCTGCTCAGGGAGGTCTCTGGACGTGAACCTGGAACTTTCCCATGTGGGTCAGCCTGGGAGAGAGTGTTGTATTACTGCTGCACTACCATTAACAGTGTTACTTATGATGTATTCGCGCTGTTGAGGCCCTGCCTTCCACATGCTTATTTCACTTACTTTGGATAAATAATGAATTTCTTAGTTTATTTTCCATGGATGGAAAAATCAAGACTCAGGGACTATAGATAACATATTCTGTCACAAGGGAAATCAGCCACATTGCTAGGAGGCATGTCTTCTGACAGCTTGACTTTTTGTCCAATAAGTTTCATAACTTCTGAGTTGAATGTATCAGTAGTTTGTCACAAGGTGTGGGCTACACATACATAGAAAGTTTCTTGTTGCTTAAGTCTTGGATTTGATGTCTCCAGACCTGAGTTTGGACAGTATTTGGATTAAATTTTGCTACAAATAATAGAAAATGTAGTATCAACTGTTTAAAAAGTGAGGTACTTCCATTTGAAGTGAAATGCCCCCTAGTCTAGTGTCTCTGGCTGATACCAAGGTACCTGATGTCAAGAATACAGGCTCTGGGACCAGCAGTTAGCGTAATGGCTATGTCGCTGGACTCCCACGTAGTCGACCGCGGTTCACGTCCCAGACCCGGTGGCTTAAAACTCACGCCAGGCGCGTGTGCGTGCGCACCCAAGATCCCAAGAGGAGAATGGAGGAGAAGGGATTGCGGCATGACCATCCCCCCTAGGATGGGGATTTATTGCTTTCTGTCTGTCTTACAACTCCCGCTGGGTGCATGTGCATGTGTGCCCAAGATCCTGAGAGGAGAATGGAGGAGAAGGGACTGTGGGATGGCCATCCTGCCGGGGGGTGGGGTGGGTGGGGGCAGGGAGGGGATTTATTGCTTTCTGTCTGTTTCTGTCTCTCTGGCAATTACATATGCCCTATCTTAAAAAAAAAAGTGGTTGGGTGTGACAATATTAATGTCTCAGGTTTTACAAACACATTATGGCTATATTAACATTAGGAGGTGCTGGATGAGGATCTATGGGAACTGTGCTGTCTTTGCAGCCTTTCTATAAATTATCCCAAAATATAAAGTTTATTTAAAAATAAGTAGGTAAGTTTTTTTCTGCATCTTTTATCTTTTTTAAAAAAGAGATGAGTATAACTATAAATAACATAGAAAATATATAAAGACAGTTTCTATAAAAACCTTTATATCTTACCTGCTGTCTTCCTTTTTGAACTTCAGACTCTTTCTTGTTTGAGTGTTCAGTAACACATTGTGCTAATCTCTTCACTTTTAAAAGGAACACCTTATAAATTACTGTATAGCAAAGCACCAACAGATTAATTTCTTTAAGTTTCTGGGAATACTAAAAATGCCATCCAGGGATGAACCCTTAAGTGGGGCCTTTCACACCCTGGGGTTCCTAGGTAGGATTTTTTTTTTTTTTTTTTAATCATTTACTGGGACCAACAGATGGAATAATGGTTATGTTGCTGGACTCCCCCATGGTTGACCACGGTTTCAGTCTTGGATCCAGTAACTTAAAACTCTAGTTGTGTGTGTGCCTGAAATCCCAAGAGGAGAATGGAGGAGGTGGGATTTTGGTGTGGCAATCCTGCCTAGGAGGTGATTTCTTGCTTTCTGTCTTTCTCTGTCTAGCCAGCAAGTGCATGCGCCCTGTAGCAAAAATCTCTTAAAAAAAATAGTTTACTTTTTCTTCCATGACAGAGAGAGAGACAGACAGAGACAGGCACCCCAGCAGAGTCTTCGTATTGCAGGTCTGAGAACATGGACCCAAGACGTTTTTCATGTGAGTCTGACTGCTTTGCCACTGTGCCAGTCCCTGACCCCCCAGGTAGGATTTTATTCCAGCACCTCCAGCATCACAGTATGTCCTTCTCTGTGTCGCTGGACTTGTTGAATTTATCTGATTCAGAGAAGATGCCTTCTTTTCTCCCTGGTCACCGGGAGTTGCTTCTAGACACTTTCTCTACATAGCTGAAGTCTGAAGAGGCTTATACTTTGGAAAAGCATCTTCGGACATTGACACCCTGGCCCTTGCGTGAAAAGACATGGGACTAATCTCTGCTAAACACGTTCTGTGGACCAGGACTCATCAAGCCTTTCATATCATTCCTTCAACTTATTTTATAGAGGCATAAAATTAAAGCTCATGGCAGTGAAGTAGCTTAGAAAATACTGAACCAGGGATTTACCCTAGGGTCATTTGAGGTCAGAGCAATATTTTCTGTACTATTGTTATATCCTTTTAATTAGCAATTCCAACGTACTTAGCATTTTGCCCTAGCAAAAATTATGTGGAAAATATACCCAACCAACTACCTCTAATATACCTAGAGACAGGAGTAAACGAGGTAAGAGTAGACTCCATTTTTCCTTGTGTTTGCAAGATCATGTGCCTCCTTGTTTGGCATGGTTACGTCTTGGGATGAGAGGTGGTCAAGTGAGGAGGTTAAGGGGTGGGTTTCTGGAGTTGCTATTTCAGTGTTTCTCTCTTGGTTCTTTCAGTTAATGACTCTGGGACCTTGGGTAAGGTTACCTTGTCTAAGCTTCAGTTTTCTCATTTGTGAAATGGGAATAATTATAAGAACTCTCATGATGCTGTTATGAGAACTGAATAATGTAACCAAGACATGGGCTTAGCACCAGACCAGCGTATTGCTCAGTAAATGTTAACTGAGTAGTATTATTGCTCTTTCTGCCACCACTGCCCTCATCAACAATAGATGCCTTGCCAGGTTTTATGACTTTATCCTTGCTAGTGTTAGACAGTATTTTATACATAGTCTCTTCTGACTACGTACTTGTTGGATAAATCCACATTGAAATGCTTTGATCAGTCCTTTAGGTTTATTCCAACAATTCCAACAGACCAAGAATAGAGTTACAGATTTCTTTCACTGAATTATGTATCTGAGGTATTCCACTTGCCAGACAAAAGAAAATTGTTTTTAGATCTCTCTCCACTTGCAGTACGATCTAGTCTAATAAACAAGCTCATCTCTGAAAAACCAACCCTTCATTCTATGTGTTATTACTGCCAATAAAAGTTGTAGGCTTTGGAATGTTCACAGCTATTATTTAAAGATGCATAGAGGAGACTAAAACCGAGTGTGACCTTCCATCTGTTTATTACCTTTGCATTTCTGGCCGTAAAACATGGAAATGCAGAAACCTATGCAATCGCAATGTCATGTGCTGATTTTCTTCTTTCTGTTATTTTTACCAAAGCTAATTTGAATTATTTTTCCTCTTTTCATTTCCATCTTCTCTCTTCCCTTCAATCTATTAAGTAAGTGTAAGTGTGTTATAACTCTGTATATCTGAAGTGTTTTGTTTTAGGAATATAACTAACAGGATGGTGTGCCCTAAAATCAGTTTCCTGCTTTCATATCCTCTTAATGTTGTCAGTGTTAAGGAAGTAATTATTTTAGTCCTTTGACTCAGTGTTGTTATTGCCTCTTGAGGTTTTGTGTCCTAAGCACCTAACACTGTCCTTATGTGGAGTAGACACTTAACAACAATTCTTTCTTGCATGAAGGACTTTTGTTGATTCAATGACTGTCTCCCTAATTTAGGATGGTACAAGGTAGTTCTGGCCTTAAGTACAGCTCAGAGTTTCTTGAAAAACTAGCTTTAACCTCCTGATGCAGTTCATTTTCAATTTGAAAATGAGCATGATTAAAAATCATAATATTAATATCAAAAGCATACTATTAATATCAAAAGCATACTATTAATATTAAAAGCAAAATATTAATATTTTCTCAATCTTGATCATTTAAAAAATATGTAACATCAGATGTTTGGACTCTGTAGGACTGGGATCTAGCAGGAATAGAGAGACAAAACACTGCAGATTTATCCCTGGATTTGTGAAGCCACTTAAAACTTATGTCTTGGCAGGGGGATGACACCAGTTTCATATGCAACTGTATTTACCTTCTAGAAACACCAAGTCTGAGGAATAGACCTGGCGCCTGTTTATCCTTGAATTTTGTCAATACCATTAAGTAAGCAATGTTGAGACCAGCATAATAGCTATGTCATTGGACTCCCACGTAGTCAACAACACTTCGAGTCCTGGACCCATCAGCTTAAAACTCATGCTGGATGCGTGTGCGTGGATGCCCAAAATCCTGAGAGGAGAACAGAGAAGAGATTGCAGTGAGGCTATCTTCACTAGGGGATGATTTCTTGTTTTCTGTCTCTCCATCTCTCCGGTGAGTGTATGCGCCCCGTAGCAAATATCTCTCTTAAAAAAAAAAAAAAAGTAAGCAATGTCTGCAGGTACTACATGGTCCTTTTAGGAGGAGATATAGGGGTCAGTAAGAAATAAGAAAATAAGAAAAAAGAAGTAGATGGTGGATTAGAGTGCTATCCTGAGGACCCAACTGATCCTTCATTAAACCCCCCACCTATTACCATGCACTTGACAAAGTGGCGAGGCATGCCACCTCTCCTGCTGTAGAACACTGGGATGGCCACGATGCCAACATGGCAGCTAGGGAGGGGTCATCTGTCTTTAAGGGGAGCTTCATCACCTTTTAGACACTGGTTTGCAGTTATAGTCATGGCTCCCTTAGTCTTATTCTTACTGATCTTTCTTCTTCCACAGTGTAATAGCCTTTGTCTTTATTCCCCTCTCTGAAGTCATCTTTTTCCTATTTTAAATAGCTATATGATCCCAAATGCAAGACCTCCTTTAAAAATGGGTTGATGTGGTACCATCTTGGGGGGGGTAGTGACGTCTGCACATTCTCTTTCCCTCTTTATCACACTGCTGGATTTAGTTCTATTTTATCATGCCTATTGTGTTATATCATTTGCCAGCAAACATTTCAAGGATGAATGAAACTATGTGACCTTCCTTCCAACTAGATAAATAGCCTAAAATGTCTTTTACATTCAGCGAACTTCTAGAGCTCAAGATGATAATATTTTATATTCATTCTTGGGTTACATATATGAGTATAGTGGAGTCAATTTCTCTTCTTTTAGGTAATCATCTTCTTTTATTTCTTTGTGTCTGCTAAAAATCATCCTAATTTATTAGGGAAAAAATGTAGCACAGAAAGAATACATCTGCCCTGTGTCTGTTTATTATTTTTGGTAGACCAAAAAGCATTTCTCTCACACTTCGTGAAAAGTTAAGACATACACTGAACAAGGATCTGTCTTCTTTAAACAAATAGTGAGTTTAGTTCTGCCAGAGTCCTATGTCCTAAGCAGTAAGATCCTCTGTATTTACATGACTCCAGCTTTCTGGCTATGTCTGCTTTTCCTATTTTATATCCCATTTAATACCAAGTCAAACTCCCAGAGAATTCAATCAAAGCAAAAGGGAAGGCTTGGAAAATCCCAGAAATTATAAATTGGATGAGTGAAAAACTATCAGTTTTCAATGATAGCTGTTGATAAAATTACAACTGGGATATTTGACTTTGAATGTGTGCTTTGAACATTATTTCTTCTAATTTTCTTCCTGTTTAGAGATAAATAGTCCCAAGGAACAAAGAATAAAATTTATCAAACTTCATATGTTTTAACCTGTACTATAATATGAAGGTCTGACAAAGTACTTAGAGTGGAGCAATGAAGAACTGAGACAACTTTAGAGTCACCAGTGAACTAATCTTGTTGGGTTTTTTCTTTAATTTTTTGTCATATCATGGGAATTTATTTTTCTGTGTCTAACAAAGAGCATGCTGCCTATGCAGCAAATGTTTTTTGTATTTAATCTGGAGAATATCATGTTAAAGTGTAGACGGTATCAACTTTCTCGTTGTAGAATGTAAACTATATGTCATTTAGCTGAGACTCTATGCAATTTATCACTATAAAAAGAAATTTGGGGCTTAATGTAGTTACTTTCTAAAACTTACTGCGTATTTAAAGCACTCCTTTATTTCTTGTTTTCCTTTGACTTCTGAGATTCAGGCATCTTCCAGTAGGATTCTTGCTAAACTTGATCTGGACATGGTTTCATATATTTCATGGGTGAAAATGTAACAAAACTGCTCATGAGAGAAGAGTAAAGTATTGTTTGAAAGAAGGGAAGAAAAGAGGAAATGGGCCTGTGTAGGAACTCAGATGAGCAAAGGCTGAATCAGTCTTTAGAAGTCTAAGACAAAGAACATTTAAAACACTATACAGGGAGGCTTTAAAAAGTTCATGAGAATGTATATGAAAAAACTATGCATAGATTTTCACTTTTTTGTATCAAATTAAACTCATACTGTAATTCTATTTTTCTGTGAACTTTTTAAAGACTCCTCATGTAAGATGCTGTGCCAAATCTCTTACATAAATTATCCCATTTCTTCTTCATGTAGAAACAATGTAAAAAAATTTGGACTTGAAATGTTATTGTTGTTTTTGTTTGTTTGTTTGTTTTTTAGAGTTTTTTTTTTGTCATAGAGTGCGTGCACTCGCCAGAAAGACAGAGAGAGACAGAGAGAGAGAAAGCAAGAAATCACCCCCTAGGGGAGATGGCCACGCCGCAATCCCTTCTCCTCCATTCTCCTCTTCGGATCTTGGGAACGCACGCACATGCGCCTGGCGTGAGTTTAAGCCACCGGGTCCAGTACTTGAACTGCGGTTAACTACATGGGAGTCCTGCAACAGAGCCATTATGTCAACTGCTGGTCCCAATTTTTAAGCTACAATTATAAATGTTATATGTAGAGATGCAATCATAAACAAAGCAAACGAAGCAAACTCAAGTGTTCATGTCATTAAACTTTTAATGAGAGAGAGAAAAATAGAATATCTTCAAAGGCAAAATAATTTATTGGCAACAATGCAGGTGATATATTCAATTATTGTCTCTGTATTCTCAGAGAACTTGACAACTATATGCCAGTCACACAGCTGGGCCAATGAATATACAACAACCTTTGTTTCACAGAACATAGCTGCTCTGACGGCACTAAAACTTAAGTGGAACAGTAATGTAATATCTCATAAAGTTGAATTTTTTATACCAGAAAGCAGTTTATTATCAGCAAATTATAGTAACATGAAAAACATTATACAAATGTATTTATTGAGCTCTTATGATCTGTTTGGAATCATGCTTAATATGTATAGTCTACCATCTCATCCAATCTTTGCTTCCTCTGATTTTATCCTATTTAAGGTCACCTATACTTCTGGGTAGAAGGTAAAATGAGTAAAGATTATTTGAATTTAATCCTGTATCTTATCTTAGATGGTATATTTATCCTTTTATGTATAGGTGGTCTAGAGTTAGAAAGGTGAAGGGTGGAGACCAGGTCTAAAGTAAACTCTGGGTTGGTAATTAGAGCCAGAAAAGATACATGGTTAGGTTAGATGTTGAATTTCTACTTCAATTAAAATTACTTTAAAAGTACTTTTATCCATTGTGTAATTTGTTTCAATTTAGAATGCTTTTCTGGATTTCTACCAGAGCCAATGTTTTACACAATGCACCATGCCCAGAGAAAACAGTAGGTGTTAGTAAACCTATTTAGAGCTATATATTTGCAGGTCATAATGTAAGAGACTGTTGCCAAAGTCAACTTCTGAATTATAAAAATCACAAGGAAACCAGAAAAAGTTTTCAGAAATAAATAACTTGTCTACAAATTTTATTATAGCATTACTGAATGTAGTGATACATTAAATTTATGTAAAAATCTGACTATCCACAAGAAAGCCACCATTTTTAGATATCATATCAAAGTGTAATTGACTTTTGCTTTTTGGTCCAGATTACAGTAGGCAGCACTTCCTGAATCTAAGAATCGGTTACTTATTAAGAACATATGGAACTACCACTTATTTAAGTGTATTTGTCTTTGAGGCCAGTGTTATTTATTTGGCCAAAGTGAATAGTTTATCACTATTTAAAGACTGTGATACACCCACATGAATCATGAGAGTAAATATTGATAGTGCTACTCTTATAATAAAGACCCACATGCTGAGATTCCAATAGTTACATAATCCAAAAAATTATTCAATATCAAAGACGGATAATAAATACTGTTACAACCCCAGATTATGTTTTTTGGTGTTGACCTAGAAGGGATGTAATGTTATCTGTGAATACCAAAAGAGGCTGTCAAACCAGCTGGCATTGTTGATAAAGGGGTTAATATAATTGATTCTTTGTTAAAAAAATTATTTTACTTATTGCATTTACGTTGTCATTATTATTTTTTAAGTTTTGCTATAGGGCACATGCACTCAGTAGAGAGTAACAGAGAAAGAGGGAAAGTGAGAAAGCAAGCTACCAGAACTGGAACTTGAACCAGTCAGCCCCCCAACTACCACACCACCTGCTATCACCAATATGATTGATTCTTTAAAAATCGATTCTTTAAAAATATGCATATTTATTTAATTTTATTTATTATTTTAATTATTTATTATTATCAAATAATATTAAATAGTTAAATATTTAATCTTAAAATATATTAAATATTAATAAATAATAAATAATATTTTATTATTTTAATTTTATTTATTATTTTAAAATTTGACCTTAAAGAGACAAAATGAGAGGAAAAGTGAGAAAGTTAACCACCAGGTCTGAGACTCAAACTGTGGTTTGCCATGTAGGAGTCCAGCAGTTTGACCACCATGTCACCTGCTGCCCCATAGTTGGTTCTTAAATGGATTATATTAGATTATTATCTAGTAGTTTATAGAATTTTAAATTTCACAGTCCAAAAACAAAGGTTGCAAGAATGAGTTTTTTTAAAGTCTGTTTCCCATCATTTCATAAATATTAGGCAAATGGAGGATGTGGCATATTGTCAACCAAACTCAGTACATGCTAAATGAATAAATGGGTAGATGACTGAACAACGAAAAAGTAGTGATAGTTTAATTTCAGAAAAAAGGATGCATTTAAGTGGAATATATTTGATTTTAGGAAAAACTAAATGTGCTATTTTAATGTTACAATTTTTCCGTGGCCTGGCCAATCTCTTCATGACCTATCGAGAGTCCACAGACTGGTTTGAGGGGACCTGATACACAGACTAGCAGCTGTCTAGTTCAAAGTTAGCTCTTCCCTAGATATGCTGCTTCTGTCTGTGGCCACCCACCAAAGATGATTCACTTCCAGCCATTTATTATCACCTACTCTGAGCTAAGCACATTGTAGTCTAGGATTTGAGGATGATAGGAAGATTAGGGCACTGTCTTGATGCTCAAACATAATGACTTAATTTATGGAAAGAGATGTGCTCCCTTCTCCCCAAAAATATTACACTACAATATGGTGAGTGTCACAAAAAAGACTGCCTATCACTAGGTGTATGGGTGACAGAAAGAAAATGACCCCTGTGATGAACCTAGGGGTGAGTGTTGGAGAAGATGGCACTTGACTTAGAGTCTTTTCTAATTATTGTTGGCCTGTGAGTTGTTGGACTCTATAATTGGTATGACTTTGGAAGCATATAGTCCACATTGCCTTTGGCTTAGAAGCCATTGCTATGTGGCCTTGGGCAAGTTACTAAACTAGTTTAGGTCTCAATTCTTCTCCTGTAAAATGAAAATAATAACAATATCTACTTTTTAGAGTGACTGTGAGGACCATATCATGTAGTTGTAAAATTATTAGTACAATGGGATACAGTAGAGGAAGTTCTGTTATCATTGTTGTAACTAACTTCAGCAGAGTAGGCTAGTGATGCAACCAACAGACATTCAGGATTTTACTAAACATTGTTGAACTCCACTGACAGCCTACCTGTTACAGAAATTAGGATAAAACTCACCATTTGACCACCTGACATGTGTCTTAGGGTGATATAAAGAGCCCTAGATTTGATATCAGATAGCCGGGTGCTAATAGCACCTTTGCTGCTAGTCAACTGGAGTATTCACCTTTTTTTTTTCATCATTAACAGATAGAAGACCAAGTCATCTTTTCTACTTGAAGGAACCCTTTAAAATTCTTTGTTATGTTGAACTTTTTTTTTTTAACCTTTTATTTCTTTGGATTTAATTATTGATTTGGGTTTTTCTTCCATATGTTCCCAAATAAGCTTTCTATATGTTTGGTTGCCAGAAGGGTGTATGCTCGCCAGAGAGAGACAGAGAGAGGGAGAGGGAGAACTCACGGTCTGGTGGGGCATAATCAAGCCACAATCTCTTCTCCATTTCTGCATCCTGCTGGGGTTTTGGGAACATGGCCAGCATGTTTTTCAGATCACCAAGGTGGGATTCAAACTTTGACTGGCCATGTGGGATCTGATTCACTTAACCAGTTATTGGCTAACTGGCCCAAGTTATTGTCAAGTTTCAGTGAATCTTATTTCATGACAGGCTCAAAATAATCTCTCCTCTGAATTTCCATAGCACTTTATACACGATTTCCCTAAAACACTTGAAATTTACATCTTATATTACAGTTACATGTAAGCATGTTTTACTTCTTCTGCTAGATTATAAGCTTATTAAGGCACTGAATTTGTTCTGTAGTTTCTCTTTGTATTCCTAGCTCCTAGAGCAGTGATGAATTTTTTTTCATGCTGCCATCTAGATACTCAAAGTATTAATGAGTAAGGTCTGTCTGAGATTGTGCCGTGTCAGCTGCTGGTTTGATGCTGTACTATAGCCGTTTATATAAGATGTAACCATTGGAGGAGCCAGGGTAAAGGACAGGAAGTCTCTGTACTCTGTCATTATTGATGTTTTTTAAACAACTTTATGAAAATATAGTTTACACACCATGCAGTTTACCTATGTAAAGTGTACAGTCCACAGATTTTTAGTCACATAGTTGTAACAGCCATCAGGACAGGCAATTTTAGAACATTTTCATCGCGGCAGAAAGGAATCCAGGGCCAGGTGCTGTATAGCAGTAATGCGACTGGGGCCACACGGGAAAGGTCCCGGGCTCCTGTCCCAGGAGTTCTGTAAGCATGCCTCGTTCTCATGCATGCCTATGATCTGGGCCAGCTGAGATTGGGGTAGATGTTGGAATGAAGGCCCGGCCCTGTTGGGGGTCCCTATTTCTCCCTCTGTCTCTCTCGCTCTATCTCTATCTCTCTATCTACTGGAAAGAAAGAAGTAAACTTAGGGGGAGAAAAGAAAATGAAATCTCACACTTTAGCTAATATCCCCTTCCAATTTCCCTAGACTCCCTTTAGTCCATGGTGACCACCAGTATATTTCTGCCTCTATAGATTTCCCTGTGCTGGGCATTTTATGTGAATTGAATATAATGTGTGGCCTCTGTATTGTTTTTGCAACTCTCTGTGAGTCTTTAAGTATTTTAAAACTAAAAGTTAAAAAGAAAATTTGGGCGCCAGGTGGCATGGTGGTTAAAGCTCTGGACTCCCAAATAGTTGACCACAGTTTGAGTCCTGGACCTAGTGGCTTGCTTTCTCACTTTCCCTTTGTCTCTCTCTGGCCAAGTTAAAGAATAAATGATAGTAACAAATAAAATTAAATAAATAATTCTTTTAAAAAAATGAATTGGGTGTAGCTATGGGGCAAGCAGTGAGCTGGGCACTGGGGAACGAGCCTGACTGAGACCAGGATCACTGCCCCTAGGAGCCTAGGGTTTAGGAGCAAAGACAGAAAAGTTAAGTGGATGCTGATAGTGCAGTGTACCTGCCAACTGCTCTCCTGGAGGCACCTCAGAGACTAGAAGAATACCAGGATAGAGTGGAGCTCAGTTTGGGGAGAGTTGACGTCAGGGAAGTTTCCCCAGAGGAATTTGTTAACATTTTTTTTAAAAAAGAGATTTTTGATATAGGGTGCATGGCCTTGCCAGAGAGACAGAAAGCAAGAAATCACCTCCCAGGGGGGGATGGCCACACCACAATCCCTTCTCCTCCATTCTCCTCTCGGGATTTTGGGCACACATGCACACACACCTAGCATGAGTTTTAAGCCACCAGGTCTGGGACTCAAACGACAGTCGACTACATGGGAGTCCAGCAACATAACCGTTATGCCACTGCTGGTTCCAGTTAGCACATTTTCAAAGTTCATGACATGTGGAAAGAATCTGGGGCCGTGTGTGGACGGGTCACAAGCTCACATGGCATATGGAGAGCTAAACTCTTTCTTGAGACTTTTGCTCCTGTTAGCTGGAGCCTCCTGACTGCAGTGCTTGGTGACCTGGATGCAAGCTAGTCATCGGCTGTTTCTTCTCCCCAGTGTCCAACAAGCACCCATTTGTGGACAGCAATCTTCTCTACCAGTTCCGAATGAACTTCCGTCGGAGGCGAAGACTGATGGAGCTGCTCAATGAAAAGTCCCCCTCCTCCCAGGAGACTCATGACAGTCCCTTCTGCCTGAGGAAGCAGAGTCACGACAACCGGAAGTCTACCAGCTTCATGTCAGGTATGCCAGTGTCATTGTTTATTCATGCACATGCATTTGTCTTTTGAGAAATGATATAGTAATAACTCGCCTTTGTGAAACTCTAATCTCCAGAACATTTTTATTTGCAATCACGAAGTGTATCAAACAAAACCAAACCCCAGGTTTGGGCATATGTGTACACATGCCCAGAGTGTTTTCAGGCTGCTGGGGCATGTGGGGTCTGGTTCCCTTAAGCACTATGCCTCAGGGCTAGCCTGGCACGGGGATTTTTGTTCAGTCATTCACCTTCCTACTGTTGAGAGCAAGCCTATTCTGTGGCACAGAGAACCAAATCAGAAATTAGAAGACACTGCTTCACATGAACTTACAAAGCCTGAATATGTGCTTTGCATTTTAAGTTCCTTCTTCCATGACTCTGGGAAATTGATGGCTTTATATTAAATCAGGAGGCATTTATTGTAACTGTGAATTCATCAGTTATATAGCCAGTACTGAATTTACAGCATAGCAGAGACAGCTCAGCATGGATTTGGTAGTTCTTGAAACAATATTATACTCTCACGTCCATTGTATATAGTCCACTGTTTGCACCAACCCTATGAGATAGGATTGTTCTCACTTTACAGTAGGACAACTGATTCTCAGGGAGCTGAAGGGAATGGCTCCATGCTGTGCTGTAAGTGACAGAGCTGCCACTCTGACAAGGCCGGAGTGCTTTCACCTGGCCCCGCTGTATCTTGCCACTGAAAGCCCATGTGCAGAGGAAGCCGAGGCCAACCTCCTCAGTGAATGTGTGTGTTCTGTCCTTTGCAGTCAGCCCCAGCAAGGAGATCAAGATCGTGTCTGCAGTGAGGCGAAGCAGTATGAGCAGCTGTGGCAGCAGTGGCTACTTCAGCAGCAGCCCCACCCTCAGCAGCAGCCCCCCTGTGCTCTGCAACCCCAAGTCTGGTGAGTGCACAAAGGAAGCCCTGCTCCTGACCAGGACTGTGGAGACAGAGATGTGCAGGCTGTGTTCCCTGAAAAGCAAATCATGGGACTGAGGGAGACCACTACACAGAGTCTTACTGGGGCAAACTCTTGGGGTCAAAATCTGTTGACTAGAAGAGAAGGAAGAGAATTGGGTAGAGGGAAACACTGGGCAGCAGTGCAGTCCCAAGAAAGGCTGCAGTTGGCCTCAAGGGGAGCTTTAGAACCAAGATGGCCCTAAGAGTTGCCTGGAGTTATTTGCATTGAGGGGGTCAAACCTTTATACCCACATATTGACCAGTTAGTAGAGTTGGCTGTCCCTGAAAAGATAATGTGATCTTGGACAAAGCTGCTTTCTTAAGACAGTTTCCAAAGACATTGAGGCTGTCTGACATTAGCACCCCCAGCCCTCAGGCCTCAAGGGAGTTTAGAACAGTACATGACAGTGTTCACTATGGCAGTGGATATGGTCTGTCCCCAGACTGTAGCAGACTAAGGATCATTTGACGCTCAGCACCCACAAAGAAGCAGCATTATCTATGCAAACACAACCATCCCTGCAATTGACCCTTGCTGCCCTGCAGTTTCGAAATCTACTCATTGACCTCCATGACCTTATATTCTAGAACAATAGATCTGGACACAGATAAGATGAATGTATACTTGGATACAATTCTTCCTTGGCCCAGTCAGTTCTTCAATACCCAAGGAACCCGTCATCTATTGATACTGCCACCTTCTCAATGTCCCTCACCCACCAGTGTCCTCATTGCCCTCTGCACTCCTTCAGGATGACACGTGTGGTCTGTCATAATCCTCACTTGAACACACTCTCAGCTCCATTAATTTAATGCACTTTCTACCCTCAACTCAGTTTATCGCTTCAGGGAAAAGATGTCTCTTTCATTCATGTGGTTTCTTCATTGCCAGACGTTGGAGATACAAAAATGAGAGGTCCTGATGCCTTAGCTCAATGAATACTATTTCTTCTATTTCTTTCTTTTTTTCTTTTGGAGAGGTTTTTGCTATAGGGCGCGTGCACTCATCAGAAAGACAGAGAGAGACAGAGAGACAGAAAGAGAGAAATCACTCCCCATGGGAGGAAGGCCATGCCGCAATCCCTTCTCCTCCATTCTCCTCTTGGGATCTTGGGCATGCACGCACATGCACTGGCGTGAGTTTAAGCCACTGGATCCAGGACTCAAATCGCTGTTAACTACATGGGAATCCAACAACTAGCCATTACACCAACTGCTAGTCCCAGTGAATACTATTTCTTTGGAGGAAAAACAAAACAAAACAAAACAAAAAAAACAAAACAAAGCAAAACATTACGTGTTAGTGAAAATAAGGACTAAGAGAAAGCTCATCTGATGCTGTTCTCTAGTAGAGTTAATCCTTTCTGATCTTTCTTTTCTTTTCTTTTTACTGCCTTCTGGAGGGTTAGTGGCAGTAATAAAATTGTAACCTGCAAGTGAATGAGGAAACTTGCTTCTGCAATGACGCTGAATGGAAAATCACTGAGCACCCACGTGTTACTGGGTTTTTAATCAGTGGAGGGTGCTGATAATGTGAAATGAGAAGGGAGACCAGTACTCTAAGACATGAGATAATCAAAACCCAGATAGTATTCCAACAGACATTCTCAAAGTTAAAAACAAGAGATCTTCATTTCAAAAAAGGACCACAGCCATATTACCTGTGTTTCTGTTTTGTTTTTGTTTTGCTATAGGGCACCTGTGCTAGCAGAGGAGAGACAAGGAGATTGAGAGAAAAAGAAAGTGAGAAATGCCCCCCCCACCCAGCCAGAGGGGGATGGCCATGCCACAATCCCTTTTCCTCCATTCTCCTATTGGGATTTTGGGCTGCCCAGTGGTGTGTTTTTGTTTGTTTGTTTGTTTGTTTTCAAGCTGCAGGGTCAGAGACTCTGCCTAACCAGCTGCCCTAACCTCCAGGCCACCTGTTGGCTCATTTTATTGGTTTTTGACTGCATAGGATAGAATATGAACAAAGGTGTTAATTACTTCAATTAGCAACCCTTCCCTATTCAATTGGGTGGGTTGACATTGTTTCCTTTTCTCTTTGCTCCTAGGTAAAAGGGAAACTTCTCCTTCTTCTTCTCCTTCTTCTCCCCCTCCTCCACCACCTCTACCTCTCCTTTTCCTTTCCCTTCACCATCCTCTTTCTCCTTCTTAAAAGATTTTTGCTATAGGGTGCATGCGCTTGCTGGAGAGACAGAGAGAGACAGAGAGATAGAAAGCGAGAAATCGCCACCCAGGGGAATGGCCATGCCACAATCCCTTCTCCTCCATTCTCTTCTTGGGATCTTGGGCACGCATGCACACATGCCTGGCATGAGTTTAAAACTGCCAGGTCTGGTACTTGAACCACGGTCAACTATGTGGGAGTCAAGCAATGTAATCATTATGCCATCTGCTGGTCCCAGTCCCACTTCTTACATATATGCTTTTTCCCTTGTTACTATAATTTTTATTTCACATGTATAGGCTCCAGGGTATCTCATGGACATCTGAATATCATTTTTTTTTCAAATT
The DNA here is from genome assembly GCA_026018925.1 of Tupaia tana. Lineage (NCBI taxonomy): Eukaryota > Metazoa > Chordata > Mammalia > Scandentia > Tupaiidae > Tupaia > Tupaia tana. The sequence continues at coordinate 73,220,483 of JAKSZU010000008.1, forward strand.
TTTATGAACACATTATAATTGTTCGTATTTGTAGGGATACAAAATGATTTTCCAGTACAGTGCTATGTGTGGTGGTTAAATCAGGGCATAGAATACCCATCCTTTCAACCATTTGCATCAGAAACATTCAAAAGCCTCCTTGCAGTTACTTTGAGCTGTATAGTAAGTTGATGACTATATTCCCCCTACTATGTTTTATAACTCTAGACATTCTTCCTCCTATCCATCTGCAATTTTGTTTCTGTTACTCATCCTCCTTTTATGCACTTCACTCCACCATCCTTCCTGCCTCTAGTAGTCATTCTTCATCCCTCTACCACTGAGGTTATTATTTGTTTTTTCAATTTTCACATTCAGGGAGACCATTTGATAGTTCTCTTTCTGTTCCTGTCTTTGACAAGCCTTTTCCTCATCCTTGAGAGGGATTCCAAGACCCAGTGAGTTTTTGTTTGTTTGGTTTGTTTTTGTTTTTCCTGAGGCAGATAATCAGGTCTTCAGAATAAGGCATTTAAAAAGTGAATCATACTACATACACTAGAATATATATTTTTAGATAAATATGTGTCAGTATAAATGTCCTAAGCCAGGCCTCCCACAATGCCACAGATATTACCATAATCAGATCGTTGTGATGAGTAAATAAGCTTCCAAGGATGTGAAAAAAAGAACGCTGTAGGATAGTTCCCCAAGTCTCAAAGTTTCTACACTTTTCAACATAATAAAGTGAAAAGATAGACTGAAATAAATGGTCAGTACTGTGGGCAAAAAATACCATGCGATTCTTGCATCCAAATTCATAACCCCCCGAGGGCATGTGGGAGATGTAGAGGGCATTGTCTGACAGGAATAAGAACCGATTTTAGTATTCAAACATTGAGCCTTTTTCTTACCTCCTATCTATCCACCAAGAGATTGTGTTCCAGTCATGATATCCAACCTCCCTGTAGTTTGGCAGACATGAATTTGTTTGCTGTCTTTTATAAGCTTCCTGAAAGCAAAAATAATAATCCTAGCCACTTGTCCCCTCAACTGGAAGGGCTTCATTGCCGTCATGTGAGAGGGTGCTTTCTGGGTCAGAGGTTGCACATGTACCCAGCAGGCAAGCTCAGCTGCCTGGTGGGTCATCCTGTTGTGCCCTTATTCCAGGACTGACATCTGACCTCTGGATGCTGCCAGCGAAGGGAATTGGATGCTGGCCAGGTGAGGCCCCAGCCCTGCTCCTTTCTCCCCCTTCCACCCCCCAGTGTGGCACTTCAAGGTCATGATGTCTACATAACTTGGCTTGAATGGACCCTGTCCCTGTATCCACTTGCTGCTCTGGGCAGCGGTGACAGCTTTCTTAGTGAGCACTAGATCGATGAGGAAGTTCCTTATTGGTGATTTTTAGAGAGTTGGCAAGTCAGATATTGGCTTTTGTCTCTGGACAATGATGGTGATTGCATGGGAACAGGCGTGTTTTAAGACAGCACACCACACCACTATCCTCAGGAGGGCCTGAGTCCTTTCTTCTTATAGAGACAGCACCGGATGGACAATGTGGTACAGAGGCTGAGTATATGGGCACTGGCCTGCGTTTAAACTTAATTATGCGGGACCAGCAGATGGCATAATGGTTACATCACTGGATTCCCACATAGTCTACTTCGGTTTGAATCCCTGACTCAGTTGCTTAAAACTTATGTCAGGCTGGGACCAGCAGTTAGTGTAATGGCTATGTCGCTGGACTCCCTTGTAGCCGACCATAATTCAAGTCCCAGACCCGGCGGCTTAAACTCATGCTGGTCGCATGAGCATGCGTGCCCGAGATCCCAAGAGGAGAATGGAGCAGAAAGGATTTCGGTGTGGCCATTCCCCCTGGGGGGTGATTTCTTTTCTTTTCTTTTCTTTTTTGGAGAGGTTTTCACTATAGGGCGCGTGTACTCGCCAGACAGACAGAGAGAGACATAAAGACAGAAAGCGAGAAATCACCCCCCGGGGGGATGGTCACGCCGCAATCCCTTCTCCTCCATTCTCCTCTCAGGATCTTGGGCACGCACGCACATGCGCCCGGCGTGAGTTTTAAGCCACCGGGTCCGGGACACAAACCGCAGTCGACTACGTGGGAGTCCAGCAACATAGCCATTACGCTAACTGCTGGTTCCCCCCCTGGGGGGGGGTGATTTCTTGCTTTCTGTCTCTATGTCTCTCTCTGTCTTTCTGGCGAATGCACACATGCTATAGCAAAAAAAAAAAAAAAAAAAAAAAAAAAAAAAAAAAAAAAAAAAATTCCTCTCCAAAAAAAAAAAGAAAAAAAAAAGATTTAAAAGAAATAGGATTTTTTTTATTTATAGAAAAAATTAAAAGTTATTCATTGATGATAATGTATGTGGTAAGGTCTTTGTCATGACTGATATGCAATGTATTCATGGTGGGAGAAACCATGTTGTACACTGTAAAGATGTATAGTGATTAAATGTAAATATAGATATACGTGTGTTAACACACACAATATGTCAACCTTCCCCTTTATCCTTACCCTGGACACTCCCCCTTTTTCCCTCCTCTCTTCTCACCTGTCCCCTCCCCTCTTCTCCCTTCCTGCCCCTCCTCTTCTCTTTTCTTTTCTTTCTCCCACATTTCTGTAAGTTAGGTTTGGGGTTATTTATGTTTGCTGATATTTTCTGTCCACTTGGCTAGAGTATAAACTGTAAGGCAGTGATCTGAGCTGCTTTTGTTCATTAATGGTCACATACGAGGTGTTCAGTAAGTGCCTGCTGACTGAGTGAAGGACTTGGAAGTTGACTCCTGGACACTATGTCTGTCTCGCAGTGCTGAAGAGGCCTGTCACTTCTGAGGAACTCCTGACGCCCGGGGCACCATATGCAAGGAAGACATTCACGGTAGGTTTGTTTGGCTTTGCTCTGGTGCCGTGCGTTTTCCTGATTCATGTCTGTGTGTCCGTGTATAGCTTCATGTAGTGAATTGGAAGCTTTTTCCTAATTTTTCTTTTGTTTTCAGCGTATTTAAAATCATAGGCTTTCTTGACCCTAAAGTGCTAAAATGTATTAGGGTTTATTATGTTTCATTATGAATATTACTTTTTTTTTTTGAGAGGTTTTCGCTACAGGGCGCGTGCACTCGCCAGACAGACAGAGACATAGAGACAAAAAGTGAGAAATCACCCCCCAGGGGGGATGGTCACACCGCAATCCCTTCTCCTCCATTCTCCTCTCGGGATCTTGGGCATGCACGCACACGCGCCCGGCGTGAGTTTTAAGCCACCGGGTCCGGGACGCGAACCGCGGTCGACTACATGGGAGTCCAGCGACATAGCCATTACGCTAACTGCTGGTTCCCTATGAATATTACATTTTTTTAAAAAAGGTTTTTGCCTTAGGGCTCATGTGCTTGCCAGAGAGAGAGAAACAGAGAAAGTGAGAGGGAAAGTGAGAAATCTCCTCCCAGGTGGGATGGCATGCTGCAATCCCTTCTCCTCCATTCTCCTCCTGGGAGCTTGGGCACACATGTACACGTACTCTACATGATTTTCAAGTCACCAGGTCTGAGACTCAAACTGTGGTCAGCCATGTGGGAATCCAGCAATATAACGGTTACACCATTTGCTGGACCCAATTTTAAATTGTTTTGGTGTGTATGCATGTTTTCAAAGATTTTCATTATGCACTTATTCTAATGTAATTACAGATTTTGAGGTCCCAGTAATACCAACAATTCTTTCCATATTAGAGTTACTTTTTAAACTAATTTAAGACATTAGGGAAGTCTTCAGGTAGAGAAAGAAAACTGTGGTATAAATTGTTGTACCATGAGTCAGTGTTCTCTAAGGAGACAGAACCTATAGGATATAGACAGATAAACAGGTAGGTAGATAGATCTAGATAGATGATAGATAGATGATAGATAGATAGATAGATAATAGATAGATAGATAGATAGATAGATAGATAGATAGATAGATAGACTTTATTGGGGCAAGAAGCTCATGTGACTTTTGGTGCTGAGAATTCCCACAAAAGACCACTTGCAAGCTAGGGATCATAGGATTCTGGTAGGATGATTCAGTCCAAGTCTGAAGGCCTGAGAGGCAGGGAAGTTAATGATATAACTCAGGCTGAGGCTGAAAGCCCGAGAACCTGAGGAGCCGTTGGTGTAGATCCTGGAATCTGAAGGCAGAGGAGTCCTGAGTTTTGATGCCTGAGGCAACAGAAGTCTCTTGCTCTCTCTCAAAAGAGACTTATTGTCTTCAGTATGTATTCTCTTCTTAATTGGGTCATACCTGCCCACATTGAGGGTGGAGCTTCTCTACCAAGTCTACTCAAGCTAATATGTTAATCCTTCCTGGAAACACTTCCATGGGTACACCCAGAGTAATGCTTTATTAAGTTTTTAGGTATTCCTTAGTCCAGTCAAGTTGACACTCAAAACTAACCATCAAGATAAGGAACAGTGCTTTTATACAAGACCAGCATACATGAGGTATGACTGTGTTAGCATGGAGAGAAATAAGTTGGTTCTTGTCTTCTTGAAAGAAAGAATCCAGCCAAGAGAAGGTCAGATAGAGGAACAACAAAGTTTTATAGCAGGGTAAAGGGAAAGTACAAAGAGGGGTTTGAAAATGACAGTGAAAGTATACTCCTGAGAGGTAAGACTGGTTCCAAGGGTGAATACCAGTGTTCAGGTTTCTGGTTGGTTGTTTTTTGTTTTGTTTTGTTTTTTTAAATTTTTTTAGAGATTTTTGCTATAGGGCATGAGCACTTGCTAGAGAGAGAGAGAAACAGAAGCAGAAAGTCATCCCCCAGCAGGGATGGCCATGCCTCAATTCCTTTCCTCCAGTCTCCTCTCAAGATTTTGGGCATGCATGCACATGCACCTGGTGTGAGTTTCAAGCAACTGGATCCAGGACTCGAACCACAATCATTGAACGTAACCATTACACCATCTGCTGGTCCCAGGTTTCTGAACTGTTGCTATTGTATCTTGGCTTCTCCCCCTTTTACATCAGTATATGCTCAGTTGAGCCTTGTTATAGAACAATTTCCCATTAGTCCATACAAATAATACATTAATGAGTTAAAGGTTACTTGAGGGCAACCAAACTCAGCACTGAGCATGCTCTGAGCTACATAAACTCCCTTCCAGGTATGTAAGCTCCTCAACTTCAATGCAGAGCATGCTCCAAGTTATGTAAGTGCTTCTGTGTTGCCCCCTATCTTGAGTAGCAGGATGTTCTTGGCTGCAAAACTGCTAAAAGGGCAGTATGTGGCATTTCCGCTATGGGCCTCTAGACCCTCCCCTCTGCTCATGTATGACTATCTACCTAATCTCACAAAGGCACCCAAAGTAGTAATGTTGGGTGCCCACAAGCAGCTCCTGAGGACCTGCCCCTTCTTGAAGGCTCCTCGGTCTTCCTTCTGCCTCTCTTTGCTTCCATTGGGTCTCTTCTAACAGAATCAGCATTCTTATAGACGTTACTTCGCCCACCTCCTTTTCTTTGCCCTCTCCTACCAGTCCCCTCAGATCTACATTGACATCCTCATCAGAATACTTCTCTTTCCTTCTGTCTTCTAACTTTTCTCCCATTAAAACTCTTTCCACACTCATTCACAAAGCACAGATTTGTCAAGCACTACTTTACATTCTGAGCACTGAAGGATTGATATGAGAAAGATATTGATAAGACGTCTGTACCAGGAAAATAAGGTAAACTGTCCATTGGGAAGTGAAATTAGGTATAATAAATGAATCATAGAAACCTTAAAGTCACTGAATATCTCAATGCGTTCATGAGAATTTTCATAGAAGTTTCCACTTGATTCCCTGCTTTTTCCTTCATCCCCAGCATTCAAGAGACAGTAACTTTTTTTTTTTTTTTTTGGAGAGGTTTTTGCTATAGGGCGTTTGTACTCACCAGAAAGACAGAGAGAGACAGAGAGACAGAAAGTGAGAAATCATCCCCCGGGGGGGATGGCCATGCCACAGTCCCTTCTCCTCCATTCTTCTCTTGGGATCTTGGGCACGCACGCACATGCACCCAGTGTGAGTTTAAGCCACCGGGTCTGGGACTCGAACCATGGTCGACTATGTGGGAGTCCAGCGACATAGCCATTACACTAACTGCTGGTCCCCAGTTATTCTATTTTTTTTAAATATTTATTTTGGGCTTTTTTTTTTTTTTAAGTTACCACAGGGGGGTATGGCAGGTGGCATGGTGGTTAAGGGTACTAGACTCCCACATGGGTGACTATGGTTCAAGTCCTGGACCTGAAGACTTGCTTTTTCACTTTCCTTCTCTCTCTCTCTCTCTCTCTCTCTGTATCTATCTGGAAATATTAAAAAAGAATAATTATAAATAAAATTAAATAAAAATAATTCTTTAAAGTTACCAGAAGGTGTGAGTACTCATTAAAGAGAGACAGAAAGAGAAAGAAACAGAGAGAAATCCTTCCCTCTTCCCCGTGAGGAGTGGTTATGCTGCCATCTCTCTTTTTCCTTTCTCCATCCTCTCAGGATCTGCTGCATGTACACAACATGTTTTTCAAGCTATTTAGGTTAGGATTCCAACTGCAGTCAGCCATGTGGGATCTGTCTGCCTTAACCACTAGGCTGCAGGGCCAGCCCTGGGAATTTTAATTTCAAGGCCAACATTGTAGTAGTTGACCATAAATGTGTTTCATCTGTTTATCAGTTGGGGTATGTGGTAGAGACATGTCTGGGAGCTGCCCAGAGAAGGTAACGGCCAGTTCTAGTAATGTTTTCTTCTATAGGGAAAAGCTTGCTCCAGTTCCAAACAACTTTTGGGTCAGCGTCTACTTGTAAATTGTGAACTTTATGTACTTTTCCCTTTATTTTCTTGGTAGAGAAAATTGTTTATCAAGAAAGCCAAGACTCTTCATATTTCCCATCATTAGTAATTTATTTCTCTAGACTTCAACCATGTGACAAAATCAATGATATGTCCTGTGGATCCAAGGGAAAAAAACAAACTTGGAGTAGAAATTGTATCCGGAGAGATATTACAACAGTTTTTTTCTAAGATCTTCTAACACTACTATTGGAGTCTGATATTAAGTTGTATAGCAGCCTAAGAAAGAGGCACTCTGCCAGCTGTTTACTGAGTTGTGTTCTCCCAGAAGCAGCTTCTTTCTGCCAAGCAGGTTAAATTTCTTGACCACATTTTCCACAGAGAGATGTCTATGATCTAGAAGCAAAGTGTTCCAATCCCCTGGCAGGGTAGACATGAGATGGAGGAAGATATGTCATGGCCCATACTGAGTCAGGCGTGTTCTCTCTCTTGAGGGAGAGGCGAGGTGCCAGGGACTGTCTGCTGATTGCTAATTGTGGTTTTCCTCCCTAGATTGTTGGTGACGCAGTTGGCTGGGGCTTTGTGGTACGAGGAAGTAAGCCATGCCACATCCAGGCCGTGGACCCCAGTGGCCCTGCAGCCGCAGCGGGAATGAAGGTACTAATTGGTCTCTTCACACCCTCTTTCATATCTGTCCTGAGTTCTTCAAGTCAAATTGGCTGTGATTCTTACTTGGGTCTAAACACCTTATTTCATTGTTTGGTGTTATCTGTACTTGGCTCTCCTTAACACTGTTGGTCCCATTTTTGACACACTCTCTTTGCACTTTAAGTATGCGTTGAAATAAATCCAACAGCATGTGATATAGCAAGAGAGATTGCTCTGCCTTTGCTTTTGTAGTCTCCAAACCTATCCCATTTTTCACATTTTTCTCCTTAACCAATACTGAGTTTGAAAAAATACATATATTCTTTTTTTGCTTAAATTCTTATATAACTTTACCACTTCTGTTCCATGCAAGGTATATTCCCTGGAGGTTTATGCAGCCAGTAATGCATACTAGACATAAGAAATACCACAGAGTGAGAAAAAGAAAACAAAAGTCATGGAATTGGAAAGAGGAGCTTTGGATTAAGTCTTGAATGTGCTAGTCACTCGCTTTTTCACTTGCAAAAGTTTTGGAACAGCTCAGTGCCTGCTTCCTCCTGTCTGAAACAACAAACATAATATTTCCCTCAGCTGTTTTAGAGATTAAACATTGAATACAAAGAGCTACACAACTATCAACATTCAGTTTATTGCTTGAGATTTTTGAAAATAACCATTACATATTTTTAGTACTAAAGTAATGCATATATAGTCAAGAAATTTGTATAATAGACAAGTAGAAAAAAAAATTCCCTGTAATGTTTTCTCAGAGATAACTATAATACTATTAATATAAGCAGCTTTATTTATTTATTATTATTTTTTAAATTAGAGAGGTTTTGCTATAGGGCGCGTGCACTTGCCAGAAAGACAGAGAGAGACAGAGAGACAGAAAGTGAGAAATCAACCCCCAAGGGGAATGGCCACACCACAATCCCTTCTCCTCCATTCTCCTCTTGGGATCTTGGGCACGCACACATGCACGCCCGGTGTGAGTTTAAGTCACCAACTCTGGGACTTGAACCGCAGTCGACTACATGGGAGTCCAGTGACATAGCCACTACGCCAACTGCTGGTCCCCATAAGCAGCTTTATTAAAGCATAATTAACATACAATAAATTGTAATACTGTTTTGGGGGGGGCGGGGTTATTTTTGCCAGAGGGTCTATGCATGCACCAGAGACAGAAAGAGAGAGAGAAAAAGAGGACATGAGAAAACACTTCCCATGGACATGCATGGTCAAACTACTATCCCTTCCCCTCCATTTCTCCATTAGGGATTTTGGACATGGAGGTACACGAACTTGGTGTTTTTTCCAAGCTTCAGGGTCCAGGACTCAAACTGCACAGTTAGTTATATGGGATCCAACTGCCTTACTCACCATACCACTGATTGGCCCTGTAATACTGTTAATATTTTGACTTATAAATCAAATATGTCTAGTCAAATATAAGTCTAGTCCTTCTGGACCTCTTGTATGCAAATATATGTATATATATAGGTTTCATTTACACAGAAATCTTATATAAGAGGATGATGAAAGCGTCAGTTTTCTGCTTCAAAACATCTTTATCTAATAGTTTGTTTTGTCCCCTGTCAAACACTTCACAGAGGATATTTATGTCTTGAATATCTGAAAACAAGGGAGGATGCAGATAGCTTGCAAGCTGAAGATGACTTCTATTTATGCATTCAATGCTTTCATCCTCTCTCATCCTCTTCCCAGAGCAGTAAATCCCTGCTGCTATAGGCATGGCTTGTATTTCCACCACACTGGTTTCCAGCATAGGTCCTCTGGCATCCATTTACATACTGGAAAAAAAAAAAGATGGGCATCTGAGAATGACTCTAGAGAGTAAAGAGTACCTTTACTGCCAGTCTGGTAATCAGTGCTGGCTTGATTTGGGACTGAGTGCCCCCTGATTATAACACCTCATTCACATTGGGGAGGCACAGGCCTGCCAGCTCCTGTACTTTGGAACAGCTTCAGAAGCTTCACTGACTGAGGTGATCTGTGTGAGAGACTCTTCGTATCTTCTGCTGCAGTAGGCATAGCACCAAAGAAACCCAGAGCAGAAAAGTTGGCCAGGATTGTACAGGGCGAGTACTTGTATCTGTGCCGAGGGTGAATTTTTCATTTTCTAATGGAACTCTTGGCCGTGGGAAGGATTTTGTATTTTATTTCCACAGTAAAGTACCTAGTATAAATTATTTTTGGCACAGTGCTTCAGTTCTGAGCATGCACTCACTCGCATGTGGCTTTGGCTTAAAGCACATTTCCTTTGAGGGAACATGGATTCACATTGCAGCTAAACACCTTGTTTTGCTTAGCCAAGTGTACAGCGAATTTCATTGATTTTAGTCCATCTTTATTGATTAACATACACAATCATTGTAGACATCATTAGTTGACTAGATAATTAATTCTTTAATATAGATAGCCAAAGAGGTTATATGCTATATATATTTTTTTCAATTTTGTAAGCTAATACTTTATATGGTTATATTTTTAGTTTCTCAGGAGGTATACAATGATTTTCTTATGTTGTGGAGCAGTACAGAATTTCTTAGAGCAGTATTTCCATAATTATATTACGCAGCTCTCTGGCTCAGCAAAATGTCCTATCCTGAAGTTTTGTGATTAGAGACGTATTTTTTGTTTGCTTGTCTTTTCTAATTTGCCAGAGGGTTTATATAATCACCAGAGAGGGACAGAGGGGAAATATGAGAAGCACTCCCCATGGGGGTTAGGCAAACCTCAATCCCTTTTCCCCTATTTCTCCCTCCTTTTGGTATTTTGGGCACACATGCACGTGCATCTGGCATGCTTTTTAGGCTGCTGGGTCCAAGACTCAAACTGCTCATTCAGCCATGTGGGATCCAGCCACTCTAAACACCATGGTTTCATTGTCCAAGTATCCAGTTAAATGTTAATTTTTTCTTTAATACTCTATGACAAGGGTCCCCGAACCCCAGGCCATTGACTGATGCCAGTCTATAGCCTGTTGGCCACCCCTTCTCCCTGGCCTGGACTGTACATCAGGGTTTTGTCTGTGTTTGCAGCTGCTCCCCATTGCTGGCATGGCCACCTGGGCTCTACCTCCTGGCAGATCAGTGGCGATACTGGATTCCCATGAGAGCACAAACCCTGTTGTTGTTTCCTTGCATATTGCAATGTAGTTGTAGTAGAGGAAATAGGGTAAATGGTGACATGGTGCACTTGGGTTATCCCAGGACCAACCCCTTCCTCTTGTCCCCTCCGTGGACGAATATTCTTCCACAAGGTGGGTTCCTGGTGCTGGGAAGGTTGGGAATATCTTCTCTACATTTTACTCCCTATCTTTGTCAAGTTTCTCTTTCCCATATCATCTTGGTTTGTTGTTGTTGTTGTTTCTTATTTGTTATTTGTTAAAATATCACAATGGCTTAAATAGTGAATACTTGCTTGGGAAGTTCAAAATCAAAGCAATGGCAGATCTGTTGTCTGAGGGCCTGCTTCCTAGTTTCAGAGGGTTGTCTTCTTGCTGTGTCCTCATAAGACAAAGAGCATGGGAAATAGAGCAATTTCTTCCATCTCTAATTATGAAGGCACTAATTTCATTCATGAGAATCATTCTCTTGACTTAATTACCTCCCCAAGGACCCACCTCCCCAAACCATCATTGGGGATTAGGATTTCAACATGTGAATTTTGAGAATACAAAAATATTCAATCCAGAACACCTATTTTATTTTCTCCACAATATTTATCAGATTGGACAATATGTATTTATCTGTGTATTGTCTATGTGTCTTTAGTAGTCCCCAACATGTAGGGCCCTTATCTGTCTTAACTACTGAATTCCCAATAGCTAACACAATCGCTGACATTTAGTCAGTGTTGGAAGGAAATTTATTGAATAACCCAGTGAACCAGTACTTTCACAGAAAAGCTAAGGAATTCACTGATGACCACCTGCATTGTAGCCCCACTTGTTTCACACAAATATTCTTTTTAATTGTTGCAACAAATTTCAAAAGTGGCTGAGTAGTTGTCTTAATCTATTTCTGTTGCTATAAATAGAATACCTGAGACTAGGTAATTTACAAAGAAAAGAGGTTTACTTAACTCATGTTTCTATGGACTGGAAAGGTCAGAATTCTGGTGAGGATTCTGTGCTGTGTCAAAACATTGCAAAGCAATGGAAGGGGAGCCAGCCAAACATGATGGGCAGGACTACTTTATAACAACCCCCTTATATAAACTAACTCACTCTGTAAGAAAGACCTTGGTATTCATGTGCTTGCTGAAGAGCCAGAGAGAGACAGAGACAGTGAGAGGGAAAGTGAGAAATCGGTCTCTGGAAGGGATGGCCCCACTGCAATCCCTTCTCCATTCTCTTCCTGGGATCTTGGTCATGCATGCACACACACCTGGCATGATTTTCAAGCTACTGAGTTGGGGACTCAAACCACAGTCGACCATGTGGGAGTCCAGCAACAAAACCTCTAAGCCCTCTGCAGGCCCCAGTCCCCACTTTCTGAAGGTTCAGTTCCCAATATTATCATGAGGGCAATCAAATTTCAATCTGAGTTTTAGAGGAGACAAAACATATTGAAACCACAGCAATAGTGTTCTCCCTACTTTACAAATAAGGAAACTGAGACCCTTTCCTGAGGTCACCTAGCTGTGACAGTTAGATTCAAATCTGGTTTCTCTGCCCCTAAATCCACCTGCTTTCTATTGTATTGGGTTGTCTTGGAAGTCATGACACGTTATTGCATAGAAAAACACATCATGATTGTCCCAATGATCTAATATTAATCCAAAAGCTACAAATGTAGGAGGCAGAGCCTAAGAGGTGACATATTGCAAAAAGCTGTATCTTCAGACCACTGCTCATAGATGTATGGTTTTCATGCCTCCTGCAGAGAGATCGATGTTCTATTTATAATTCATTGTTAGTGTGGTCACCTGTTCACCTGGATTGACTTGAAGGAGATCAAGTAAATAATTTTTATTCTTGGCACCAGTTCATCATGAGGTCAGGACTGGATTTTGCAGGATCATCCATGTAAAAAATCCCAGTCACTTTTGTTAGTTTAATCAAACACTTGTCAGAGCAAACCATTTAACCTTCAGGCTCTGGAGGAATTTGAGCCACATTAACAAACAAGGAACAAACAATATCTTTGCTCTTTTCTGGAAAGGTTTTTTTTTTTTTTTTTTTTTTTTTTTTTTTTTTTTTTTTTTTTTCTCTTGTGGGAATAATTAAATCCTGTGAGAAACAGTATTCAAATTTTCATGCTACCCTGTGCCAAGTCTCAGAGGGATTTCAAGACTCCTGGCTTCTTTTCTTATTTCCTGCTGTGTTGAATTGATGGATGTGGGCTTACTGAGCCTCTTTGTTTGTTTCTTTGCATATTTATATAGAAACAGAACTGTCTGAGTCAGAATAAAGAATTAGTAGCCATTATATTAGTTTTTCTACTTGCAAAAATTCCTATTTTTTATCTCGTCTTAGTCTGTTTTATGGTCATGTAACAGAATACCATGAACCACGTGGTTTATAATGGACAGAGTTTATTTGGCTCACAGTTCTGGAGGCTGGTATATCCAAGAGCATGGTGCTAGCTTCCAGTGAGGGATTCATGCTGTGTCATTCCAGGGAGGAAGGTGGAAGGGCAAGAGAAAGTGAGACCAAGAGGGAGCCAAACTTGCTTTTATAATAAGCCCACTTTCTCAATAACTAACCCAATCCTGTGATAACAGCAGTCATCCAACAGTGAGAGCAGAGGCCTCTGACCTGATCACCTCTTATTAGGGACCATCTCCTAGCACTGCTGTACTGAGGATTAAGTTTCCAGCACATGAACTTTTGGAGATACGTTCATACAGAGGATGTGTAGAGAAAAAGATTTCACAATCCTGCCACAAAACTGTATATATATTTTCATGGTATTTTCCTCCTGAACCAAGCAGACCAAGTCTCTAATTAATATAGCCAAGATAGTTTAGGCACTGAAGAAGCAAACTGTGGAATGACTATCAACGTGGATGAAAAAGATGATTTTTGCGATGTTTTAAAAGTAATTTCGGGGTGGCCCTCGTAGTACAGTGAGTAGATGTTGTGCAGAGGAACCCAAATCCCACCACATGGACAATAGGGGTTTGAGTCCCAGTCCCTTGACTTCACACCTGACATGCATGTGCCTGTGCCCAGAATCCCAGTAGGATGGAGACCTGGAGGAGGAGGGATAGAGCCTGACCAGGCCACGGGGTGGCAGGGGGTCTTGCTTTCTCTCTCATCTCTCATGCATGCACACATGCCCTCTGATATTAAAAGTCACCGCTATAGAGAAAATAAGTGGCAGATTTTAGAAACATCTTGGTACAATCTGTGCTACTTCTAAACTGATCGTCGGTGGGTTTTAATGCTAGCTTCTTTATGTCAAGTCCTGGAGATAAGAAAAAGGGCAAATTCTGAGAAATGGGCAGCCTGAAGTCTCCTAAGACTTCTCTTTTTTTCAGGCCAAACTCAAAAAGCTACTGTGAACCCAAATCTGTCTCCCTTTTGGAGGACTCTTTAAATCACATAACTCCTGGCACTTCTTCCAAGTGTACAAATAGAGACTACCCTAAACTGACCAGCACTAGAAGACATTCACAGATGACCCAATGCAGACTTAGCATCTATTTCCAGAGCCACACTCCTGTAGTTTTACAGGCCCACCCTCATCAGCTAAGGCTGCCATGACAGCTAGCCTGGACTGGGTGGCTTACACAACAGAAATTCATTTCCTTACAGTGCTGGAGACTGGAAGTCCAAGACCAAGGTGACAGCTGGCTCAGATTTGGGTGAGGCTCCCTTCCTGGCTTGCAGGAGGCTGCCTTCTTACTATGTCTCAATGGTGGATAGAAAGGGTGAGCTCTTGGGACCAGCAGATAGTGTAATGGTTATGTCGCTGGACTCCCATGTAGTCAACAGTGGTTCAAGTCCCAGATCCAGTGGCATAAAAGTCACATTGGGCACATGTGCATGTGAGCTCAAAATCCTGAGAGGAGACTGGGGGAGAAGAGATCACAGCATGACCATTCCCCCTGGGGGTGATTTCTCACTTTCTGTCTCTCTTTCTATCCAGCAAGTGCATGTGTCCTGTAGTAAAAATCTCTCTTAAAAAAAAAAAAAAAAGCTGCAGTGAGCTTTCTGGTGTCTCTTCTCATGAGGATGAGGATACTAGTTTTATCAGGGGTCCACCTTTATGATCTTATTAACTTTGAATACTTCCTTTCTCCAAATACAGTCAAATTGGGGGTTAGAGCTTCTGCAGATGAGTTGGAAGTGAGGCAGGGGACACACAATTCAGTCTGTAGCTATGACTAACACAAATATCTTAGGAGGTAAAGATAAACATGGTAGTGTTTTTACTGTATCTGCTGGGACATGACTTAGAAAAAATTCTACAGTTTGAGACTGTACATCAGTTGTATGTCTCCACTTCACATATACTGACTGTCCACACTCCATGGTAGAAACTGGTCAAAAAGAGCTGCTGGAAGTGTATTTCAGCTACTCTGAAGGAAGATTGGAAGAAGAGGGTACTTCCTTTAAAGGCACTTCCTGGAAATTACACACATTACTTCTTTTATATCCGTTAGCTAGAATAAAACAACACATGGCTACACTTACATGCAAGAGTCTGGGAAGGGTTGAATTTATTTTGGGTGGTTGTCGTGGGTTGAATTGGATACTTCCAAGAAGATATATTGAAATCTTAACCCCCGGCACCTCAGACTGTGATCTTATTTGGAAATTGGGACTTTCTAGAAGTAATCGAATTAAGATAACCGTGGGCCCTGACCCAACATGCTGGTGTTCTTATATAAAGGGGAAATTGGGACAGATGTGCACAGATGACTTCATCGAGACCCAGGGAGAAGATGCTCGTGTTAGTAGAATGAGGCATCTGCAAGAATTTCAAGCAAACTTTAAAACCTAGAAAACACGAGGAAGGACTGTCAGCATAGCCCTGCTGACACCGTGGTTTCACACTTCCAGCACCCAGAACTGAGAGATGTAAAATTTCCATTTTAAACTATGCAGGTTTTGATACGTTTTTAAAGTATCCCTAGGCAAGAAAGTCTGGGGGGAAAAGAGAGAGGAGTTCTGCTAATAAAGGAGAAAGGGACAATGGATACTGGGGGACAATTGATCATTTGCCATCAGCCAGAAAAAGTATACAAATATCCTTCAGCAAATATTTGTCGAGTGCTTGCTGCATAAGGTACATGATAGCAGGTGCTGGGGATCCATTTGTGAGTGAATCCAGTGAGATCCTGGCCCTCGATGCCTTCAGGTCTGGTGACAAAGTAGGTATTAATTATTCATAAGTAATTAATAAGCAACAAACTATATTAATGCACATAGATAATAATTACATGCACATATATTTAATTACAAACTGTGATGTGAGCACATTTTGTTCATTTTCATTATGAAGATTACAAATGGAGATTACAATGAAGATTACAAAGTCATGTGTTGAGCCTGTCATTTTGCCACTCAGTCTTTTAAGTCCGCCCACCATTTTTTTTCCTGCCAGATGAAATCAAGTATTGCTGGGATTACAGTTTCAGTTTATTCTCCTAGGAAAGCCTGTAACAGCAAGTGAAATGTTGGAAAGCCGAGATGGGAAAACATTCACTTGGCAGAGGGTCAGGTCACTGAATAGGAATTTGGACGTTGAGTTGATTGAATGCTTTGTTTTGCACATTGCTGCTCCTCTTCCGTGTCTTCCATCTCAGTAAATATCATCACCATCCACCCAGTTGCTCAGCCTAGGAGTCATGTTTGGCTTTCTTCTTTTCCCTCTTGTTCAAGATACTTCCAAGATGTATCTCAAATGTGCTTGTTTTTCCAAATCCAACCGACTACCATCTTTCACTAGAACTACTGTGGCTCTAGTTGGTCTCCTTACACTTATTTTTGTGCCCTTGTCATCTATTTCCCAACTAGCAGGCAAAAGGAAATCATGCCACTCTCCTGCTTGAGATCCTTCATTCCTTTCACTCTGCATTTACAATAAAACCTATAATCCTTACTATGACTTAAACAGTCCTACATGATCTGACCTCTACCTGTCTTTTAAATCTTACCTCCTTGCCACTCTCCTCTTTGTTCTCCTCTATTGTCACCTTTTAGTTACTTAAGCCAATCTTCTCCTTAGGTTGCACTTGCTATCCCTTCCTCCTAGAATCCTCTTTTGGTGTTTTTTCACTCAATCCTCCTCATCTTTCACACCACACCTCAAATTCTCCTCCTTTTCAGTTAGAATGGTGCTATGGTCTGAATGTTTCTGTCTCCTCAAAATCCATAGGGAGAAACTTAATTCTCAATGTGAGAGTATTAGGAAGTGGGACTTTGGGAAGTATTTAAGTCATGAAAGTAGAGCCCTCACGAAGGAGATTAGTCCCTTGTAAGTAGATATACATGAGACATCCCTCACTCATTTTACGATGTGTGGACACAGCTAGAAGATGCTATCTATGAACCAGAAAGCAGGCCTTCACCAGACACCAAATCTATAGGTGTGCTGACCTTGGACTTCCTAACTTCAGAACTGTGAGAAAGTGATTTCTATTGTGTATAAGCCACCCAGTCTATGGTATTTTCTTATAGCAGCCCAACAGGATAAGCTGGCTGGAAAGTCTTCATAGTATTTCTGCCTACATCTCATTGGCTGGAATTGTGTTGCATGGTCATTTGAACAGGGGTCTAGGAATTTGAGTATTTCATTTCTCAACCTCTAAAGAGCGAAGGGAGAAGTTGAGATGGGGTAAGGTGAATCACACCTGCAATATCTGCCAAGGCCCCTAGTTTTTCAATTTCGTACTTCCCTTTTTATTTTCTTCCAAGATATGTATTTATATATTTTTACTACCTCTACAACATATGCTCTATGAGTGCAGAGATAGTTTTGAATATATATATTTTTGGTATATGACCAGTAAGTGTTTCTCGAATAAATAAATTAATGTTTCTGTGGCTAGGAACAGTATATACTCTAGTCTAGACACTGTCTTTGCTTTACCAGAATTAAAAAGCTTGTTGGAGTAGCAGACAGCCAATGGAATTTCACTCTAGTTCCTACCATACCATATGACATTTAAAAGACACTCAAAATTTTTTTTAAAAATCCACTAGTTGATTCAATTTATCAACTCTTACTATTTCTAAAATACAAATTAAAGTTTTGCAAGTTGGTCTCCAATGCCCTATCATTGTAATTTGAGATAAAACAAACCAATACAAAATGTATAATAGAGAAGCAATAACAAAAATATTTTATATAAAAATCCTTAGCACCTTCTCTAGTACAAAGTTGGTATGCATTTTTATTTTCTAAAAGAATTTGAGCAGATCAGTGGATGTCCAGGCGATATATTGTTTCAGTCAGATATAGAGGGAGAGAACATGGAACAAATTTGTATTACTAAAAAGTTAGTTTTCTCTTTAAGATTTTTGGGCACATATTTTACCCTTTCAGTATATTTTCCAGATAACTATTGAAAACGGAATCTAAGATTTCTTGAAGTAATATTTGTTAAGTGATATTAGATGCTAGGTACCATTCTAAATGTATAAGGACTGTTTTATTGTTTATAATAACAATTACAGGACATAAATAGTATCTCTTTTTTTTTTCTTTTTTTCTTTTTTTTTAGTTTTTATCTAGAGGACACATGCAGTCATCTGAGAGAGACAGAGAGAAAGGAAGAGTGAGAAATAACCGCTCCCTCCAGGGGGGAAATGACCATAATGTGCCTGGCATGCTTTTTAAGATACAGGGTCCAGGACTCGAACCACACATTAGTTGTGTGGGATCCAGCACCTTTACCACCATGCCATGCCACCTGCTGGCCCAGTATTTTTATTTTTACAAATGAAAAAAAAAAAAAAGATAAAATAAGGTTCAGAGGGATTAATAAATACGCATAAAGAGACTTGTATGTGAATGCAGATATGACTGGACCTAGATTCTGTGCTTTGGCATCGTTATTGTACGTGTGTGGAACTGATTTGTTACAGAGTAGATGTTGGCTAAAAACCCTTCATAGCATAAGGGCATAGAGGATCTTGTGAACAGAAGCATTATATTACATTTGGGGCTACTCTGTGTTGGCTTGTGCTGTATAGCTGTGTTTTCCAAGAACATGATACTGATAGATGGCATTTTGGAGAAGTGATAAACTCATACCAACAAAATTTTTAAAACTGAAAGTACTGAGTTCTAGAAACTAGAAAGAATATGTCCTTGTCTCTTAACTTTCCACATTCCAACAATTTGAGCAGCTCAAATCCGTTGACCTTAAAAATAAGATACTCTGCATTTTAACTGATTTCTTGAATGAATTTTTTGTGGACTTGAAGCCCAAATACATGAACCCTATCATCTCATGATACCAAGTATAGATTCTGATGTGTGCTCATAGATAGCCTCAAGCCAAGCCTATCTAAGCATCATCAAATACCTTGTTCTCCTTGGGGTTTTGATATCTATCTTTTCTTTGTTCTGTATTTTGTCTGACACTGGTTCAAGTTCTTTTTTTTTTTTTTTCTAGCTGTGTCCCACATGTAGACTCATGTCTCTTTGCTCTAAGATTTCATTTTCTTTCCCAATTGACTTCCAGCCACTGTGCACAAATATACTTCTACCAGAATCATGGTGGAATGAAAAGTCAGAACCTACAAAGGCCTCCAGACTGGCCCAGAGCCAAGGATGTTCTGAATCCCATAGGACCACCCTGGCCCAATGTGGACATGCTGGTCTTCAGAGATCACCTTCAAACCAAGTTGGTTTTTAAGTGGTGATGGAAGCCACTGACTGTGTTTAAAGGATTTATTTAACTCAGCTTTTGCATTGAGTAGCTTCATAAATGAAAATACGTTGGGAGAGAGATAATTTTGTCAAAAGTATGTTTGAAATCCACCCATAAATAGATGTCTTTGAGTTTCAAAAGTATTAGTTCCATTAACAATAATCATAAGCTTAGAGCTAGAATAAAATTCTCCTTTTTCTTTTCTTTTTAATGTCTGATTGCAAGAAAGTATGTGTACTCGCCAGACAGAAACAGAGGGAAGGAAAGGGAGAATTCTTCCAGTGAGGCATGATCACACCACAATCCCTTCTCCATATTTCTACCCTATGGGGATTTGGGGCACACATGCATGGCATGTTTTTCAAGTCACTGCTACTGGAATTCAAACCACCTTCAGCTATGTGGGACCCAACTCACTTAACCACTGGGCTATGGGGCAGGCCCTTGTCTAGTTTTTAATACTGTTTTGGGGTCATGTGCCTCTTCAAAAATCTAGAAACAGCAATGGACCCTATTCCCAGGAAAAAAGTGTGCACGTATGCGTGTGTCATATTTGCACAATTTAATGTTGCTCTTAGATCCATGGGTCCTAGGATAAGAATCTCCCAGTCAAACCTCCTTATTTTATAGGTATGGAAAGCGAGTCCCATAGAAGTGAAATGACTTATCCATGGTCAAGTGTCATAATCATAAGTTGGATCTGATCACTCCTGATCATGCTATTAAATGACATGTATGGCATAGACCAACTTCAGTGCCTGGCTCGTTGGGGGTCTCCATTTATTTTTATCCCTCCTCTATTCTGTTTATCATCATAATCATTTCACTAACTATTAATAATATAATCTAGGCTGTGTTTTTTAAAAGAATTATTCCATTTTATTCATTATTATTGTTATTATTTTAAATTTGCTATAGGCATATGCACTATAAGAGAGAGAGAGAGAGAGAGAGAGAGACAGAGAGAAGGAAAGTGAGAAAGGAAGTCACTAGATCTGGGACTTGAACCATAGTCAGCTGCATGGTAATCCACCAACATGCCATCTGTTGGCCCCCAATCTAGGCTGTTTCACACTTAAACATTTCAATAGTAATAATGCCTGATTTTGTAACATGTCAGAGGATACTACATTTCTCATTATATTCTCACAGCTTCTTGAAATAGAGACGAGTAAATACCACTGACTCCATTTTACACCTGAGAAAACAAAGACCCAAGTAGGTTGTTCAGGGCCATGTTAAGAGTAAATTCCTGTTCTTGCCACGCCATGAATTTCATTTGCAGATACTGGGCTTGAATATAATCCTCCCATTTAAAGCAAGCATAGACAAGAACACAGAGATCCTTGAATGAATGCCCAGACAAGGGTTTCTCAACTTCTACTATGCTCCAGAATCAGAAGTTTGAGCACTCCTTGACTGGTCTAGGTTGAGGCCCATATATCAGCTCAGCTCTGTTTAGAAATTCCCAGTTGATTTTTTTCTTTTTCTTTTTCCTTTCCTTTTCTTTTTTTCCCCTCTTCTCTTCTCTTTTCTTTTTGAGAGATTTTTTTTTACTATAGAGTGTGTGCACTCACTGGCGAGAAAAAAAGTGAGAAATCACCCCCCCAGGGGATGGCCATGCCGCAATTCCTTCTCTTCCATTCTCCTCTTGGGATTTTGGGCATGCACGCACATGCACCTGGTGTGAGTTTAAGCCACCAAGTCCAAGACTTGAACTGTGGTCAACTACATGGGAATCTAGTGACATAACCATTATGCCGTCTGCTGATCCCCGCGGTTGATTTTAAAGTACAACCAAGAGTGACAATTACCATCCCAGACCTTTTAAAAGGCAGATACAATGCTGGATCATCCATTTGTACTATTAAATAAAGGACTGTGTTCATTTTCGTGTCTCAATTTCAGACGGAAGGCTGTGTTTCGTGGTTTGTTTTAAAAATACATTACGAAGGCATTTGGGTGGTGTACTTTGGGCCCTGAGGTATTTCCTTGCACAGTGTCAATTCTTCACACATTCGGAGATTTATTAGCTCCCCTGGATGTCAAAATTTGCATGGAGCGAAACAAGCAAAGAAACAGCCCTGGAATCTCAAACAGCTTTTTTAAGAGTCAGATACGGTGCATGCCCTCCTCTGGTTGCTCTGAATCGTGACAGCTTTGCCAAGTGGCATCAAAGAAACCTGGCTGCCCTGACAACCAATGGAAAGCTCTCCTGTTACGTGTGCTTTGCCTAGAGAGGCTGCCTGTGAGTAGCTGTGGTCTGTACCCTCGACGCCTCCACCGCATGCTGCTCTCTTCCAGCAGCAGAGGCCTTTCAAAGAAGAGGGAAACATCCTTCATAGCGTCCTTAGAAAAGTTTATGGCTAGGTTAAGGAATCTTATTAATTCAAATATGCCTTAGATCATTAGTTTTAAAATATGAATTTTTCTCCATTGAAGAGAAAAATGTTTACTTTTCCCCCATCTTCATACTTACATTTAAACCTATTCAGTTTGGTAAAATTTGTGCTGATGAAAAATTTACAGAGCAGGGTCTTAAAGAGAGCTCACGGGACCAGCAGTGGGCATAATGGCTATGTTGCTGAACTCCCATGGAGTTGACCATGGTTTGAGTACGGGACCCTGTGGCTTAAACTCACGCCGGGCACGTGTGCGTGCGTGCCCAAGATCCAGAGAGGAGAATAGAGGAGAAGGGATTGTGGTGTGGCCATCGCCCCTGGGGGTGATTTCTCACTTTCTGTCTCTCTGTCTCTCTCTGTCTTTCTGGTGAGTGCACATGCCCTGTAGTAAAAACCTCGCCAATAAATAAATAAATAAATACATACATACATAAATAAATAAATAAATAAATGGAGCTCACTGCTGGGAGGGAGAAAGTATGAGATGCCAGCCATCTGAATAAGGATGGCCAAAGAGACTCTGCAACTCGCAGGAGAAAACTGTCTTTGTGACAGCCACGTACGGCTAACTGTGTAACCACTGGGAGACTGCAAGGCCCTAACTACATTGTGATCTGGACAGGGTAGCTGCCTGCACATACTCACAGCTGGGATTGATGAGATCATGTTTCACTTTCTAGAGCCAGAGTAATCAAGAACAGGTATAGACCTTATCATTCCAAGCCCAGAGGTGCATGACTATTCCCTACGGTGGCTAGGCCAAGGGGGACTAAATAGCATGGGGACCCACATTTTTGTAAGCTGGAGTCCTGGGTTGTGGCCTGTCTGCAAGCCCAGACTCGCATATCTGTGGACAGTCACAAGTTATTCTATTCAGGAGCTTCTTTAATTACTTCTTCCCCCCACGATCTTTGTGAAATATCTTTCCGTATTTAAGACAAATAGCTAGGGGGAAAATACATATTTGGGTTTTTAGGGCAGGGACACTATGTCCAATACTATAATGATGGTTATGTATCATAATGCATTTGTTTAGAAGGGTGCAACAGGCAACACCCAGAGTGAATTTGAACATGAGCTGTGGACTCTGGAAGTTACTGGTGTATCAGTATAGGATTGTGAGTTGTGGCAAATGTACTAGTCAGTGGGGGATGGTGATAATGGGGGAGAATATCTATGGTGGGAGGGAGGAGCAGAGGACATATGAGAAATCTCTGTTCATGACACAAAGTAATGATAAATGTTTGAGATATGGATATGTTTATTGCCTTGATTTGACCATTACACATTGTATGTCCGTATTGACAGACCCTACTGTTCCCTAAAAAGTAAATAAAACGACTTGAAAAAAAATTTTTTTTAATAAGAACTGCTTCTGGATAACCCTGGTTGAATATACACATGGTTTATTTCAACTACTTTATAAGAGATGCAAGAAATATGACCCAGTTGAATCTAGCTATCTGGGAACCTTTTGTGGAAGAATTTTTCAATGTCCAGGATGGAAGTCAGTTTTCCAGGGTTCGTGATAAATTAATCACTTTCTTGGAATAAAGACTTAGTAAAGGAGTCTGTTCCTGGCTAAGAATCTAGTGGTTTGGCATTCAAAGTAAACATTGACAAGTAGGAGCTAATCTAGAGGGTAGACCAGTTAATGTAACTTAATGTCTGGTATATTCTCCAGGGCTGGAGGGAGGAAACTGTTTTGTTTTGTTTTGTTTTGTTTTGTTGTTGCACATTAAGCTGGGCACTGTGCTTGTTTCTTAGTCTGTACTAGTGCCTCTAATTTTTGTGACAGCTTTAGGAGCTGGATATTACCTGTATTTTATAGTTGAGGCAGAAAGAGTTGAGTCAGCCTCTGATTGTGCAACTAAGTGGCAGAACCAGAAGCCAAACTAACCCACGTCTGACTGTCGACACATTGGTCTTTCCATTTTATCAATCATTCAAACTGGTTGAATTTACTGTATTTTTTTCATCCTCAGGTTCTTTGGCTGATGTCAGCAAAATATGCTATCCACTCTGCCAGAATGATTGTAAAAAGTGTTCTGTAGGAGTAAAGGTTTGGAGGAATTCCCAATCTCCAAATCCATACAATTCTCTGTGACTGGTGTGCCAGGCTCCTAAAGATGATATGGCCTACATGACACATTGACCCACACCTACTTTTTAATAGCTCTCCAAGGCCTTACTCCCAGCCTTCAGCCAAATCAGTGTAGAGCATTCTCTTGACCCTACAGCATAGGTCCTTGAACTGAGAGTCCTTAGTCGCCGGACTGGTAACCCCATTCACTAGTCCCTAGCCTGCATGGTCCTGAATGTGGCCATAGACTGGTAGAATAACGAAGGGATTCTAGAGTAGAAACCATCTGCTTGGCTTCCTCCCTGGGGTCATCCAGCAAAGGAAGTCCAAGAAGGCTGATTACTCTAGATCTCACCACACCCAAAAAGACATTACTCCATGTCCTATCCCATGTATAATCCTTTTACTTTTCCCACCAAAAAACTACCAAGTAGACGGTGGCATTACTATGTGCTTCTGCAATGTACATGCATGTGCTTGCATCCCTACACATGTGCCTGCACACACACGCACACACACACACACACACACACACACATTCATACATTTTGTTCTTAACCCAAATCAGGGCAGCTCCATCCTGGAAGAAGAATAAGGTAAATGAGAGATGCTGACTCACCCTTAGAAGTTAGGTAATGTCACCATCACATTACAGATCAACTCTTATGAGTGAAATAAAATATGAAAAATGCATTGTATTTATTAAAACAAAGTTGTACTACAATTAGTTACCTGACAAATAACTTTAATGTACTACTGCATCTTACTTAGTAATTGATCCTTCAAAATCTTTGGCATGTTAATTTTGCATTTTTAGCATAATCCATAAAAAGGTATAATAATTTCTAAATATTAAGCAGTTGTAATAAATATTTAAAAACCAAACAGGTAATTGGGAGAAATGTTCTTATAGAAGAGAGTATTTGGAATCAGGGAAGAAGTCAGCTCTGCGGGGCCTCTATCCTCTTAGCCATAAGTTCATGTGGGAGCTGACTACTTGTGTGGGAATTGGTACCTGTGCTGAGAATGCATCTCCGGATCTCCTACTGTTTGAACCATCCTTCCTCATTCACAATTAGGGGGAATTCTAGAGAACTTCCTGCATTGGGACCAGAAGTTGGTGTGATGGCTATGTCAGCGACTCCCATATAGTCGACAGTGGTTCAAGTCTCGGACCTGGTGGCTTAAACTCATGCTGGGCGCGTGGGTATGCATGCCCAAGATCCCAAGAGGAGAATGGAGAAGGGATTGCAGCATGGCCATGCCCCCTGGCGGGTGATTTCTCGCTTTCAGCCTCTCTGTCTTTCTGGCAAGCGCCCACTCCCTATAGCAAAAACCTCTCAAAAAAAAAAAAAAAAAAAAAAACTTCCTGCCTCTAAGGGTAAGCCAATGTTGTGTGGTGTAGGAATGTAAGAGTGAGAATTTATTCTCAAGTGATGCATTCCTTTCCTTTAGTAGTAGAGGCAGTCCACAGAATTGTGTGATAGAAAGTGCATGCACTGCTTCTTTCCAGTTACTGAACACCTCCTATAACCTTGAGAAACCAAATCGAGAGGATGCTTCTGTCTTTAGTGCAAGCCAGTTTTGCTCCTGGAACAAACGTGAGCTGCCCATGAGAAGGTGACATGAACTGTCAGTGTGGGTCATGTGTCCTCCATTCAGCCTAATGCACCACATTTCTAGAGGGAACCCCTGGGAAGGCAAGTGTGTGTCCTAAACCTTTGTGAATCCAAGTTCTATGGACTGAGCCTGGGTTTCCTAAACCTCCTTCCCCTTCGAGTACACCAGAAGCCTGTTGTGACTGATCGTAGGTGAGCTGAGTTGACTGACCAAGGAGCAACCTAGATCTGAAAAAGACCTATCTGTGGTCTATTTGGGCTAGAAGGGGTGTAGATTCTGTGTGAGATCAGCAGGCACTTTGAATTTCTCATTTTGAAACAAAAATGCTTTAGTGTTGCTTTTTGTTATTGTTGTTTTCCTGTAAAAGAGGGTCATTCTTGAAATACCATTGGCTTTCCTTCAAGGGTAATTGTGCAGTCTGTTCTTTGGGGACACAATATAACCATATAGCCCACTTGAAATGCATAAAGCTTAGAGGAAGACTACTTCTCTGGAGAGAGAATCCTGTGTTTATCCAAGAACTGGGTCTCTGCCTCCTCCCACACCAGTCACTCTCCAGCCAGTTGCATACTTGGCGGAGAGATTTATGGGGCTGAACATACAGCTGCAAGTTTTGTTTCCTTCTACTTTTTTTTTTTCCCCCCAGGAACAGTGTTCTGCTGTCAGTGCTGTAATGCAGTAGACACAAACACACAGACTACTCACTATAACCGCATTTGAAACTCCTAAGTAGTTGCTCCCTTGCTCACTGTGGGTACTTGGATAAACATGAAGTATTCTACAGGTAAAAGGAAATTCTATTTACTGCAAATCTTGACTGAGCTTATGTCTCTGTCTGATATTTTGGTGAAGAACCATCCATGAGCCTACTTACACTGCACAAGTGTTTTACATCTGTGGCTACTTTGTTCATGTGAATATCTTATGGACAGGGTCAGAGATTCCTTACTGGAATTCAGCTGCCCTATTTACTTTAAAATGATGCTGACTGTTTACAGAAGTTTCTGGATTCTCTGTAGTTGGAGTTCCCCTAGATTCGAGCAATTTTCTCTCTTTGCCTGCCCTTTAATTTTTTTTTAATCTGACTAAATAACACCAGTCCTAAAATCTATTTTCATTTTCCAAACTAGAATCTAAACTGGCTTTTCTGGGTTTAGAAGCATGTAGTGGATTGCCTCACTTTCAACAATCTGCATTCTCTAGGCTATTTGGGAGAATAGGAATTGTGTGGGGAAAGGAAAATCAATATTTATTTAATATTCACTGGTATTAAACACTGGGATTAGTACTTAATCGTGTATGATCCCCATAAAAAAAAAACTTGATCTCCATTTTATAAACAAGTAAAGTAGAACTCAGAGAATTTTTAACTTCTCCAAAGTCATACAACTAATAAATTGTAAAGGAGTTTTCTTTTTTTTTTAACTATGTAGAAAATGTAAAATATATATATGCACATTTCCAGTAATTATGAAGTGAACCTAGCAGTTCACTGTAATAATTATCAATGAACTTTAAGACCTTAGATTAGTTGTCAACTTGAGAATTTTTTCTAAGTTAATCATGTTAATTGTAGTATTGGATACAATTCTAACAGTGGAAGTGCTGGTCATAGGTGATGCCTATGTATTCCATATATCTAATCTTCTGCCTAGTTGTCCAGTCCTTCTTTGCTGGTTTGTCCTATTTTTTTGTTTGTTTATGCAACTCAAACACGTAAGTGCATGAAAGAGAGTCTCATATTCTTTCATTTGTGCTGTTCTGAACCTCAGTTTACTTATCTAAGAAGAATAATGTTTCCTTTACAAATTTAACATAAATGAATTCCTGGCTAGTTTGTGGCACATAAGCAAGTAGTAAACTAAAATGGCTGTAGTAGTAAATATGTTCTTCATTCACTAATAGATTTTTTTACATAGAATTTTAGATCTGAAGTGTACTTTGAAGTCCCTAACATCTATTTCTTTTTTTCCCACTCAATGTATCATGGAGGACTAATGTTAGAGAAGTGAAATAGCATGTTCAAAGTAGCGGCTCATTGGGTATAGCCTTGAGACTAGAACTCATCTCCTGACTTCTGGACGGTGTTTTTTGTTTTGTTTTGATTTGTTTTGTTTTTTAATTGTCATACATCCAACTTTTCCTTGGGAGAAACACTCATTGAGGAGGGAGGTAGGAAGGAAAGAGAAAATGGGAGTATCCCTGCAGGTGAATGT
Source organism: Tupaia tana (assembly GCA_026018925.1). NCBI lineage: Eukaryota > Metazoa > Chordata > Mammalia > Scandentia > Tupaiidae > Tupaia > Tupaia tana. The sequence goes on from JAKSZU010000008.1 coordinate 73,248,115, forward strand.
CTTAGGGAATTTGTTTTTGCTGTGGACAAGCCAAACTTTATAGACAAGCAAAGGGCACCTTGTTTTGTGTAGCAACATCCGTACTTTGATCACCTGATACCAAATTTCTCACCTACCTACAGAAGACAGATAGTATATTTAATTTTATGATATCCTGTGTCTATTATGAAGCAAAGTTTGCAGCAATAAGAAAGAAATGTGAGTGGAATTGGTAAAAGCAGAGATTAGGTAGTGTAATCAATCAACTTGATGAATGGTGTGGTTTGAGGGAGCTTGTTGGCTGAATTATATACAGCACTGTTACCAAGGGCAGTTATGACCTTATATTCATGTTATGTCTTTTCTCCTGGAATCTTTAAGCTCTTATCCAGGAATCATTCATCTTCACCTCATTATTATATTCTGGTGTCACTGACAGAAGAGAAGTTACCAACAGTGAGAGACCCTCTTTCCTTCTCCTTTGAGTCATAACACACATGGTTAGTTAAATTCCAGTTGAAGATAAGATGGCATATTGCCCTGCAAGATCTAGCCCAAATGTAAAGATTAGTCTAAGTTATTCTTGATAGAGTTGAATGCCTTTTTCCTCTTCCCCCTCATTTCCTCCTCTGGATAAAGACAATAATGATGGTGGTAATAATAATGATCATCTAGTGAACGTGATTCATATTTTCAATGATGGCATAAGGAAAAATCAAATGCAGTGTTCTTTTTTTTTTTTTTTTTTTTTTTTTCTTTTTTTGGAGAGGTTTTTGCTATAGGGCGCGTGCGCTCGCCAGACAGACAGAGAGAGACAGAGAGATAGAAAGCGAGAAATCACCCCCCAGAGGGGATGGCCACGCCGCAATCCCTTCTCCTCCATTCTCCTGTCGGGATCTTGGGCACGCACGCACACGCGCCCGGCGTGAGTTTAAGCCGCCGGGTCCGGGACTCGAACCGCGGTCGACTACGTGGGAGTCCAGCGACATAGCCATTACGCTAACTGCTGGTCCCAAATGCAGTGTTCTTTAGAAATTCATTGTGTGAGAGGTGCTAAGACATTAAATTGGGATGTTCATCCACACTGTGTAAGTTTTCAGAGAGCTGATTATCACTTAGGAAGTAGGGTAGCCTAGGGCCGCTTACAGATAGTCCCAAACTTAAATGACTTTTCAACTTTAAGGTCTGTTTATAGGGATGCAACCCCATTGTTAAGTCAAAGAGCATCTGCATATCTGGCGAAGGTCTGTAGAAAAGACTTACACTTTGGGTGGGAGCCAGATCAGGATGATTTCTAGACTACATCTGAGTGTTTCACTTGATTAAAAATTGTAGTATGGCTTGCTATATAACAGCTTGGTTTTGTTTTGTTTTGTTTTGTTTTTTAATGTTATTAAATTGGTCCTACTAACTAGAAATCAGCTCTTCCTAATTCTCTTATTTAAAAAATGTTATTGCTAGAAAGTGTGCACTCTTGTGTCTTTGTGTGCATGTGTGTTTGTGTGTGTATATATGAGAGAGAGGAAGAGAGAGAGAGAGAGAAAGAGCAAGCACTCCACCCCCAAAGGATTGTGGTCATATGGTAATCCTTTTCCTCCAATTTTTCTTTCAATCAAGATTTTGGGCATGTATGCACACATATCCAGCATGTTTTTAAAGCCACTGGTGCTGGAATTCAAACCATGATTGGTCATGTGGGATCAGGCTTCCTAGCCACAGTGCTTAACTGCTGCTCTATGGGGCTGGTCTTTTCTGATTACTTCCTGTGTCTGTGTCTTTCTTCTCCTGATTCTGTCTCTGAATTCTTTGCTAAACGTATTTTATTATTTTTCAGAAAATATATGAAGTAAGAGTACTTCAATCCTCTTTTTCCTTCAAGATCAGAAAGAAAAAATATATTGAAAGACAAGTCAGGGTGGCATTCACATTAATGTAGCAATTTCAGGGATAAAAGTGTCTTAGAGAATACAGATCTATGACAGTAAAAGACACTTATGTCATCATAGGTACAATGTTTCTTCCCAACTTTGTCCCCACTTTGCATAAAATAATTGAATAACTGTGGTGGGACTCCAGCCATACAAGAACAAATGTGCAGTTGCACAATCCCCTGGGCACTCCAGAGGGCTATTGTACATCAGCCAGGACTGGTGCAGGGAGAGGAATTAGAGGCAAGATTCTTTGGTTGGTTTGGCTTCCTATCAGCAGGAAGGCTGGACTTCAGCCTAGGTGTTTATTCCAGCTTGATCACACCCTGTAATGTGCTGAGTCCCAGCTCCCTCTTCCTGTTAACTCATGCAAGGCCAAATTCGGTTCTTAGAATGTTTCTCATTGCCCACTTGCTCAAAGACATTATTTATCTAGGCTTGCTATGACTTTTGTTCTTCCTTCTCATTAGAGATACGGTGTCCCCTGTTGCTTTATTTGAATATTTGAGGGCCACTAGGTGTGCAGTGGTTTAGATGCTGGACTCCCATGTGGCCTACAACGGTTTGAGTCCCGGACCTGGTGGCTTGCTCTTTTTCTCTCTGGTGAGTGCAGCTGTCCTACAGCAAATGTAAAAATAATAGTAATAAATAAGATACATAAGTAAATAAACACTTTTTTTTTGGGGGGGGAGAGGTTTTTCGCTATAGGGCGCGTGCGCTCGCCAGACAGAGAGAGACATAGAGACAGAAAGCGAGAAATCACCCCCCAGGGGGGATGGTCACGCCGCAATCCCTTCTCCTCCACTCTCCTCTCTGGATCTTGGGCACGCACGCACACGTGCCTGGCGTGAGTTTTAAGCCACCAGGTCCAGGACGCGAACCGCGGTCGACTACGTGGGAGTCCAGAGACATAGCCATTACGCTAACTGCTGGTTCCCAACAAAATTTTTTTTAAAGTTAGGGTACTGCCTCTTTGCTGTCAGGTGAACAGCTAGATTAAGCTCATGACTGATCCCTTTCCTAAGAACTAGAGAAATGAGAAAATCATTTTATGATCTTTGAAAACAGATCTGTTAAAGAGATTTGTGAGCAGAAGAAAGGCATTAAGACTTCACTTGAATTCTAATTACCACCAGCAGGGGACATCCAAGTCCCCTACCCCAAGTACCCCAAATAGGAAGTTCCCAAGGGGGTCCCGTTCAGAGGTAGTCACATAGTCACATGTCTTGTGTGTTTGTGTCTGTGCTCTTTACTATAGAATAGAAATAATTTTCCCCAGGCTGTGTGTTTCCTGTGATTACTCATACTGTGTGCTGATTTACAAAACATAGTGTACCACAGATGCTAATTGAAAGTCCGTTATAACTGAATATGTTACATAGTAATACCTGCAATTCTAGATCATTTTGTACATTTTTAGTAAAAGGATATTGGAACTGCTGGAACCAAAGCAATTGTGGAGAACATTAGGGAGAAATGACGTCTTTCCTAACAGCCTACCTCTAAAAATACTACCTTGAATAGAAGCGTGGTATGTTTTGAAGGCAGATTTTTTTTTGCCTTACTCAGAGTTTGAAATAAGTACCTAAGTTTTCTTATTGTGGAAGATTTTAAGCGATACAAAAAGAAACCCAAACTTAACTGAATAAAAACCTTCTTATGAAGTTGGAAGAACCTAAACAGTAACACTGTAAGATATTTAAATGGAGAGTTGTCTTCAGCTCATTTGCCCGTCTTTTAATTAGGTTGATTATTTTTTTGCGGATATTCTGCTTGAGTTCCCTGTATATTTTTGTTATCAGTCTGTTATCTGAGGGATATCATACTGGGAAAATTCATTTTCAATGTTGTAAAGATATACAGTGATTGAATGTAAGAAATAAGAAAAATAAATAAATAAAATTAAATAACAACAACAACAAAGATATTTGAATGGACCTAGGATTATTTAGCCATTTAAAAAGAAAAGACATACGTCTTCTACTGTTCTCTATGTGTTTCTCCAAAGTTGCATGTACACATTATCCTCTGTAAATTTATATTTATATAGGGCTGTGGAGTCAGATGGAGTTCAAACTCCAGATATGTCACTTGACTGTGCAAATAATTTAACCTTGAGCAAGTAATTTAACCTCTGTAACATTTAGTTTGCTCATACGAATTGTATTGGGGATCGTGGGTTTCCAATGATAGAAACCAGCTATTGAAAGAAAAAGAGAAACTGATCGGAAAGGAATCAAGCATATAAGAGAATCAAAGGCCTAAAAGGCCAAGCTTGGTAAAGAAGGAACCAGGATCTAAAGAAGGAACCAGGATCAATGTGGGGCCCTAAGCATCAGCACAAATGAACGTTCTTTCCTATTTTACTCTGACCCAGATTTAGTAGTCCAGGAGAGAGAGCCTGACTGACTAAGCTTGGGTTACGTAACCCTGTGAATAACAGGTCAGGCACCTTAGCTGGTACTCCTATCTGTATTGCCCACAGGAGAGGAAAAGCGATATCTGAAAAGGATGTCAGGTCAATTTTAGAAGAATGACAGCTGCATGGCTAACACTTAACAGACATGACCACGTGGTTATTGGGAGGATTTTTGATTAAGTATGTAAAGTACCTGGATTGGTGCTTGGAAAAGAATATATTTTCAATAAATGATGTTTATTGAGAAATTGCCTGCTGTTTGGAAAAGGATCCTGACTGTGGTACTCTGCCTCTTAAACCATTAATAAATTGTAAGCGTTATGAAGGCAAAAACTCTGGTTTTTACATCTCCATTTTATTCAAGTTTTCCACACACTAGTTGGTGCAAGAACTCTTAGCGTTTTTCCCCACGAGATCTGTGACAGAAGATCTTCACCTGATCTTTATACCCTAGAGGTGTGCTCAGGGAGCACACAGGTAAGAACCAGGGGATATGAGCAATTCACAGAGCAGTTGCGCTAACCCTGGTCCTGTCTGCTACTCTGGGGAGCTATGGACTCTCCAGAAGGGAGTTAAGATTGTCTTTATGCATAAGGAAACCTTGAATGAGCCTTATTTTATGAAAGAGCAAATCAGTTAAAAACTTAGGTACCTTAGAAATGCATGTATGTGTATGCACACATGAAGCAAAACAGAGATAAGACCTTCATTTTTTATTTTTCTAAAATTAAATTCGGTTCGAGTCAGCGCTCACCAACGTTGATGACAAGTCCAGTGTTGAAGCATTTTGGTGCCCCTTGCCTATGCTCTTCCTCTCTTGGGTCACAGGTACTGCTACCCCAGGCCGCATCTCAGACTTAGGCTGGTCAATAAAATAAACTTGGATCAGTGTTAGTTACTGGTGTCAATGGTCTTTGTCCAGCTAGCCTTGTTGGCTCCCCATTTTCTACCCCTGAACACCTGGGCGCAAGTCCTGATCAGAGGTCACTGAACGCTCACCTCCAAGCTTTACCTTACATAGCCTTTATTATCCATGATTCTGTAGCCTCCCAGAGCCCCACAGGCAAAAATTTTATAAGGCCCCATCTTTGAACCAGATCGGCAGGCTCTCTCTCTCTCCAGGTGACATGGATCTACCCATTGTTGGCATCCAGCCCCTCCTCCTTTCCGTTTTACATAATACTTTGTTGAGATTGAATTCACATACCATACAATTCACTCATATAATGTCTCACTCAATGTTTTTTGTTGTGTTTCAGAGTTGTGCAACCATTGCCACAAGCAATTTTAGGGCATTCTCATCAGCTCTAAAAGAAACCCATACCCATTATCTATCAGTGTCATACTCCAACTCTCTAACCATGCTCCTAGCCCTGTGCAGCCAGTAATCTACTTTTGTCTCTGTAGATTTGCTTCTTCTGGATATTCATTTAAATGAACTCTTACAGTATATGGTCTATTATGACTGGCTTTTTTCACTTAGTATAATGTTTTCATGACTTGTCTATGATGTAGCATATGTTTATTTTATTTTATTTTATTGCTGAAAAATATTCTATTATATGGATATACCAAATTTTATTTCTCCTTTCATCAGCTAATGAGATGTACATTTGAGGCCCTTCAGTTCTTGGAGTTTCCAACTGTCTTCTCTTCAGTTCTTTCCCTTTGGTAGCCTAGATAAGGGAACACAAACTCAAAAGCCTTTCCACCTGGCATAAAGAAAAATGGACAGTGGTGAGGACTATGGCAAATTGAAAGTGTGTGCCTCGTTCAAAGAAGCAGCCTCTGCTTAGCCACTACCACGTGCCCATGCAGACTTAGGGTTAATAAGTATGAATATCATCTCAGAGATACCAGAATCTGAATTCTTTTGTGAGGATTTCCTAATCTTTAAACATTGGTCAACTAAAACAAACACTATGTGGAACAGAACACACAATTGTGGTTAAGAGTAAATGTTGACTGTGATCCTTGAGTGATACAGATACATCTCTGCGTGGGGAGCCTGAAGAGTGGGTGGTTAGCTGGAGAGTAGCTCATCTGGAAACCCTGTCTTACCTGGCAACACAAAAAAGGTCGGTTTACCTCTTTGGAGGAAAAAAGGGCCCAAGTCTACAGTCTAAAGGCCTGAGACAGGAGGGGCATGGAATTCCTCTCATTCTTTGGCTTATGGGTCTGCTTTAGCAGCAAAAACAAAGCACAGACTGATGCCTTCATTAAGTTAGTGTTGGATTGTCCTGTAAATCACTGTGGCCTGCCTCAGGGTGGTTTATGACCTGCTAGTTTGTTGACTATGACTTGGCCAGACCTCAATTATGACCATGATCTTGACTGTGGCTGAGAACTTCTGATTTTGTTTAAGAGATGTGCTGAGTCCATGAGGAGAGATGTGTGGAGATGGGAAAGGAGAAGCGGTGATTATGTGCTCTTACAGAGAGAGAACACCGTAGTAGTGTCGGTTGCTGGAGGGGTTATGATAATAGCAAGTGTTTATTGAGTAAATACTTTCTGTTCTTTTTCTTTTAATCCTGTGACCATGATGAAAGTGGATATTATTAAAGGGAAAGAAATTAAGAGAACTCAGCATTGACGTAGTGTTTGGTATTTGCAAAGAAGTTTTAAATATTTTATCTGATTTGAACCTGTGGGAGGATAGGCATTTTTACCTACCTCTGTTTTATAAATGAGACATATGTATTGGGTCGTTGGAAAAGTCATGACATGTTTTTCTATGCAAAAATGCCTCATGACTTTTCCAATGACCCAGTAAATTGTCAAGATACAGAAGAGAAAAAAATAACTCAAGATCTTCCAGCAAAGGGCCTAAAACTTAAATCCATTCCTTTGAATTATAATTCTCATCTTTTCTACAGATACAGAGTTGTTCTAATACTTTCCAGTTTGGTTGCATCTAAGAAATAGGTCCAGATATTTTTTGACTTAATACAATTTTTCCCCCCTAGGTATTTTATTTTTTATTTATTTCTTTATTTTCTTCTTTTTTTTACATTAATTTATTATACATCATTACAGTATACAAAATGAATTTTCCATCCAAAATACACTGTCTGTTGGCTCAATCAAGCACATCAACATACATGATATCACCAAAAAATTTTCCATTTCTTATGTCTTGTTTATTTTGCTTTTTTTTTTTTTTTTTTTTTTCCATCCTTGATTCCCTATCCCTAACCCTCTGCCCTGTCCAACCCTCCTCCTCCCACATTGTCTCTGGTATCCATGGTTGTTTTCTATGCCTTCCCCCCCATTTAATTGATTTGCTAATGAACTTAATTTGTCTAAATATTTGCAATAGCAAGCGCAGCTGATATATACATACATATGAACCCATGTCTGACTTTAGGCATAAACCTCAGTGAGTAGAATGAACATACTATAAATTAGTACCTAGCTGGGGCAATATAGCTTACTGGATATTCATTTAATGAATGAATTTGTGATGGTCATCAAATACACAGTTTCTTTTTTTTAAATTTCGATTACAGTGTTAGTGTTTTTTTTTCTTCTGAAAATTTTTTTTTATTAATTTACATTCATTCCCTGTGCATCATCACAACATACTAAATGTGGTTTCCCATCTAGAATAAACTGCATAGTGTCTTAATCATGCATGTTATCATCCATAATATTCCATTTCTACTTTCATATATATATGTTTTTCACCCAATGTCTGACCCTCTGCCCTATTCCACTATCTCTGCTGTCTGCAGTTGTCTTCAATTCCTTTTCCCTCAACATTTTGTTGATCACACAATATCATAAGTAATCTAACTACTTTCAATAGCAAGTTCAGCCGGTGGTTTCAAGAAAAACAATTTTGAACTGGTAACGACATTTCCTTGAAACTGAAAGCCTAGAAACAGGTTAGTATTCTGTTCAAATAGTAGGTACATGAATCTATGGACAGCTCAAGACAGGACAAAAATCCTTAAAACCAGACAACAAAACTTAGAAGAAAAGCAGCAATATTTTAGTCAAGTCACAGAATGCTGTTTCATCAGTTCAGACTCATGTACTTAATCTTTCTTCTGTTTCTGTTGAGGTTTGATCTTCCAGATTGAACTCTGGGATATAATACTCAATTCCAGACTTTGTCCCTACAACTAAGTTGCCCGTTTTCTTAGTTTTTGAACCCTTATTTCTGTGTGTCTGCATTTAATTTTACTGACATAGCACTCCCTTAAGAACTTCTTGGAGATCTGGTCTGGTGCTGGTAAATTCTTTCAGGTTTTGTTTATCTGGGAATGTTTGTGTCTTTTCTTCCCAAATGAACAATAATCTTGCTGGGTACAGAATTCTCGGCTGAAATTGCTTTTCCCTTAATACTTTGAATATATTTTCCCATTCTGTCCTTGCTCGCATTGTTTCCAATGAGAGGTCTGCCATTAGTCTGATGGGATACCCTTTGTAGGTAACTTGCCATTTTTCTCTTGCCAGTCTTAGTATCTTGTCTTTGTCTGTGGTTTTGGTCAATCTGGCTATAATGTGTCTTGGAGAAGATCTTCTTGGGTTGATTCTATTTGGGGTCCTCTGTATTTCTTGGGACTGAATCTTTGAGTGCCTCTCCAGGTTTGGAAAGTTTCTTGCAGGATTTCATGGAATAGATTATCAATGCCCTTATGGGTCTCTTCGTTTTCTGGGATGCCTATTATCCGGATGTTTGGACGTTTAATTGTATCTAGTATTTCTTGTATATTATTCTCAAATTTTTGGGCCATTTTCTCAGTCTTCATGGTGGATTTTTCTAGGCCAGCAATTTTATCTTCTACATCTGAAATTCTATTTTCTGTATGATCTAGTCTGCTTTTAATACTTTCAAGGGAGATTTTGACTTCTTGTATTATAGCCTTCATCTCTAACAGTTCCATCTGATTCTCTTGTAAAGTGTGAAATTCCTCTTTTAGATCTTGCATGAATTTCCTCATCTTCTGGAACTCTTCAACTTCTTTCTCCTTTCTCTTCAGCAATTCCTTGTCTCTCTTCTCTTCCATCTCTGTAAGCTTTGCCATTATGAATGTTCTGAATTCTTTATCAGACATTTCCATGACTTCCATTGAACTGTGAGTGGATGAAGAGAAGTTATCCTTTTCCCTTGGAGGAGAGGTATTTTCCTGCTTCCCCATATTTCTTGTGGTCCTGCAGCGATTTCTAGTCATCTGGTGGATGGTTGGTTTCTTCCCAAACTTGGAAGTTCAATCACGTGAGTTTTGTATGCTGGAGGCTGAATTATCAGTGGGAAATCTTCATTTCTCCATTTCCCCCAAAATGTCTAGATTGCAGGAGCCATGGAGCTGTCTCTTGAAGAAGGCCTGTTCTGTTCCCTTCTGCCTCTCCATGTGAGATTTGTATGCTGGAGGCCGAGTTATCAGTGGGAAATCTTCATTTCTCAGTTTCCCCCAAAATGGCTAGATCGCAGGAGCCATAGAGCTGTCTCTTGAAGAAGGCCTGTTCTGTTCAATACGATGTTCAAATGTATGCTGATATTATCCACTCAGAAAACAATAAGAGGAAATGGTTTCCAACATGTTTTAGTATTTTCTATATTCTTTGGTTAAGTCCTGAACACTAAGTTGATTAATCAGTAAATGAATAATTGGGAGCAGGTGTACACGTTAATTATTCAAGCATTGTACTTAAAGAAGTGAGAATAACAGACATAGGCCGCATCACTAAAGTAATCCATCTCAACTACTCTCTGTCCTTTCTTTTCCCTCTCCCCAGCTTCTTCTCACCTGTCTTTTCTTTTCTCCTTTTCTTACTTATTTTTTTATTTGCCCAGTAAGAGAAAAGATCATTTATAAAGAACAATAAAGTTTTTGGATAAATTCTACTTTATTTTTTCTGATATGTTTAGTTAATGAATTCGTTCAATACTGAATAGAGACCTTATGTGCTTTACCTTATGTAATTTTTAAAAAGAATTATTTTATTTAACTTCATTTATTATTATTATTTCAATATTCCCAGAGAGAGACAGAGTCAGAGAGAGAGAGAGAGAAAATGGGAAAGCAAGTCTCCAGGTTCAGGACTCAAAGCACATTCAGCCATGTGGGAGTCCAGCACCCTTTAACCACCATGCCACCTGCTGGCCCCGTTATTCAGTTCTTACAACAATCTTATAAAGTAGGTATTCCATTATTATTCATCCCTGTTTTAGAGTTGAGGGAAATAAACTTAAGCTGGTAAATTTTTAAGTTAGGATTTAAGCCCAATTTTTAAAAATACTAAATTTTTTTTTATACTGCCTTCCAGAAAAAGTGTAGCTTCTTGGAAATTATTAAATTGGAGTTGTTTGCTATATATGGTTGGGTATTTTAAGAATGCAGTTGCCAGGGCCCAGTAGATGGTGTAGGGGTTACGTTGCTGGGTTCCCACATGGCCAACTTCAGTTCAAGTCCCAGACCTGGTGACTTGAAAATTACACCAGGCGCGTGTGCATGTGTGCTCAAGATCCTGGGAGGAGAATGGAGGAGAAAGGGTTGCTGCATGGCCCTCCCTCTCCATGGGGTTATATTTCACTTTCTCTCTCACTATCTCTCGGTGAGCACATGAGCTCTAAGTCAAAAACCTCTTAGAAGAAAAAAAAAAAAGAATGTGGTTACCTGTTGGGGTACACATGGTCTTTACCAAAGGTTTATGAAACACCAGAAGCTATGATAGATGGTCTTTCTTTCCCTCTCCTTTAGGTCTGTCAGTTTGTCGTCTCTGTCAATGGGCTTAACGTGCTGCACGTGGACTACCGGACCGTGAGCAATCTGATTCTGACGGGCCCACGGACGATTGTCATGGAAGTCATGGAGGAGTTAGAGTGCTGAGCACCTGGACCTCCCATCCTTTCCATGGCCTGTGGGTGATCAGCGCCAGCACGAAGCAAAAACAATGCAATGACAAGACTTCCATGCACGTGGATGGCTTTGAACACAGAAACTCTTCTCCATGCATATACATCTTAGGTTGAATTTCATACACTGTTTGAATGTGGAAGAACCGGGTAACATAGGTTAAAAAAAAAATCAGCATAAAAACATTTGAGAAACAGAATTTTCCTACAGGATAGAATTGCCTTACTAGATTTCTATGTGTAGTCCTCATTCATTGTTTTTTTTCATCTTAGTTTGCATAAAGTTGTTGAAATGCTTCTCTAGTCAAAATAGCAACACGCTAAAATCCCCCAATAGAATACTTGTTACAGACTTTAAATCGCACTATCACCAATATTTGAATGGCGCTATTTAATAGAGGATGGAAATTTTGTCAAACTTCAAATTAAAGCAACAGCCAAAGGAATCTGAGCTAACTAGCGTTTTCAAGAAGGTTCTAAAACATTTGAGTGCTTAAAAAACATCAAAAAATGACTTTTTCTAATTCTTGCCTTTAGTATCAACTTGTAGATTAACATGTATTTCAATTATGGCATTAACTAAGAAAGAAAAACCAAAAAACTTTTCTGATGCTACTTAAAATTGCACCTAAATTGCCTCTTTTTGAGCCTAAATCACTTTGATTTATAAATCAACTACAGCAGCTTTCTAGAATCAATCCTGAATATGTTGAATGTTAATAAAAGAGAAGTTTGGGGGCCAGCAGGAGGCATGGTGGTTAAGGTGCTGGATTCCCACATGACTGACATGGTTCCATTCCGGGACCTGACAACTTGAAAATCATGGTGGGCATGTGTGTGAGTATGTGCCCAAAATCCCAAGAAGACAGTAGCGGACAAGAGATTGTCGAGTGGCCATCCCCCTGTGGGGTGATTTCTCGCTTTCCCTCTCTCTGTCTCTTTCTGTCTCTCTCTAGTAAGCACATGCTCTATATCAAAAACCAAAAAAAAAAAAAAGAAAAGAGAAAAGTACAGAAAAAAATTGAGTGAGAGAGAAGTTTGTAAATACATATATAATTCAAAATTAAACCTTTTGGCAAGCTTTCACCTTGAAGGCCTTCCTTTTTAAGGGAAGTAGTCTAGAACTTGACCATATTTGATAATCTCAAAATTTTAAATCGCCTTCTTTGAATTTCTACTGGCTTTCTAGTGTAACATATTCTAAGGACATGATGTGCTGCTTATTTGGGGAAATTAGTTTTCATGAAAAGCATTATCTTGTGTTGTAACTTTTCAGCCCACTTGTATATATGCATGTTTCCTCTTTTTTGGTCTAGATAAAGAGTACATTTTGGGGCTTGGTGTGTAGAGGAAATTTTTCGAAGTGCCAAATTAGAAAGTCAGGGAATGGTAAATTCTTCTTTATTTTATATAATGACTTCTGAACACTGGGGTTGCTACCTTATGCATTAACAGAATAAAATATGAATAATGTACCTCAGCTATTTCTTTGTGATAGGTTATCATAATGCATTGGTACTGGTAGAATGGACATATTGTGCCGAAGATATAATGTATATATGTTTCTGGTAATCCAACTTTTCTGATCTGTAGCTGTAGTCAGAGAATAGGATTTTGAAGTAATATTGAATGTCTAACAATATTGTCGATCCATGTTTGAGAAATATTGCCACCGTGTGTGTGTGTGTGTGTGTGTGTGTGTGTGTGTGTGACATGCTCTATGCTTCAGCATTTACCGTGTCTGATCTCCTTCAATCCTCAGCACAACCTTGCAAAGTAGATATTATCACTCATACTTTCCAGAAGTAAAACCTAAGTCTGAGCAGGGTTAAAAATATCTGTACAGGGGACCTGCAGTCGGCATAATGGCTATGTTGCTGGTCTCCCACAGTCGACTGTGGTTCAAGTCTTGGACGCAGTGGCTTAAACTCACGCCGGGCACATGTGCGTGCGTGCCCAAGACCCCAAGAGGAGAATGGAGGAGAAGGGATTGCAGTGTGGCCATCCCCCCCCCGGGGCGAGGGGGTGATTTCTTGCTTTCTATCTTTCTGTCTCTCTCTGTCTTTCTGGCAAGTGCACACGCTCTATAGCAAAATAACCTCTCAAAAAAAAAAAAAAAAATGCTTAGCTGCAAAAGCAACTAAGTGATGTAGCCTGAATTCAAACAGGTTTGTTTAATGCTAAAGCCCATGTTACCCTCCCTCCTCCAATCTTTCCCCATTTACAGACATTCTGATCCAGGTGTGGTACTAAGACTTTACGTCTCTTTTTCCTATAGATGCATGAGGTCAATACCACCATTATCTCCATTTTATAAATCAAACTGACTCATAAAGCAGTTAGTTATATATCCTATGGCCCCACACCTAGTAAGTGGGAGACCTTATCACTTGGTTTTGAAGCATTTATATAATATCTTTAAGAGATGAATCTTAAGGGCCAGCCAGAGGTGTGATGACTAAGGTGGCTGGATCCCACGTGGCCAACTGTGCAGGTCGAATTGCAGACCCAGTGGCTTGAGAAATGCACAAGGCATGTGTGCATGTGTGCTCAAGGACATAGGAGGAGAAGGGATTGCGGCATGGCCATCCTCCCTGGAGGATGATTTCTCATTTTCTTTCTTGTTTGTGAGCACAATGCCCTATGGCAAACAAACTCTTAAATGCTTTCTTTCCCCAGGTAAAGAAGAAGAAATGCCTTCTAAGTCATGCTATCGTCTTCTTTATCTGTTTCTTCTACTTTTTACTTGTGTCCTAATGCTCGTTTTTCTTGGGCCTTAGCACAATAAAATTTCCATGTAGCCCATCTAGGCACCGGAAAAGTGTTTGTCTTTAGCTACTCCACATAGCCCCCTCTTGCCTGTGAGGGAAGAAGGAAGGGAGGAAGGAAGGAAGGAAACAGGGAAGAAAGGTAGAAGAGGGAAAGGAGGAAAGAAAGAGAGGGAGGGGAAGGGAGGAGCTGTTTCCATTTGGGGTTCCCATCACCCTCACTTTAAAGGCCAAATGCCAAAGAATCTCTTAAGGCTATGAGAGTTTCACCTTGCCTATTCCTCCAGTACACCCCTGACATCTTCACACAGCAATGAAAGCGGATGCTCCTGCTTCCTGAGGAAACGCTTCTGATTTCCTCCAGTCTTTGAACATGCCATTTCTCCTCCCTGGAATGTTCTTCTTTCTCTCTTTTTGCCTAGAAAATTCTCAGTTCCTCCTATATATTATCTCCTCTGGGAAGCCTTTTCCAGCTTCCCAATTCCAGCCTTGATGCCCCTTCTCTAAATTACCATTGAACTTTACACTCCTCCCCCCACACACAATTATAGCGTCTTTACATGGAAGTAGCCTTGTTACCTGTCTGTCTCCCTAACTAGCTCCTAAGCATCTGCAGAACAGGGACTGCTTCGTGGTACCCAGGGTGTTCCCTTCATCCAGCACAGTTCCTGGCAAGGGTAGTGTGTCACCTCTCCTCTATTGTCTAACAAACCACCCCAAATTGTGACTTACAGCACACCATTTGTATTCTCATGATGTTATGGATTGGCAGTTTGGGCAGAACTCTGCTGGGCTGGTCCACCAGTGGCCTCAGTTGGGTCAACACACACATTTGTGGTCAATGAACAGGCTGGTTGGAGGCTGGCTGGTTTGGGATGGTTTCGTGCATTTGTTTTAAGGTTGGCTGAGGCTGTCGGCTAAGATACCATCTCCACTGGCCTTTTTCCACAGGAGAAAAAGGAGAGTGGGATTGGAGAGCGAGAACAAAAACAGCAAGACCTTTTCTCTGTTGTTAGGTGATGTCACTTTCACATCCCTGTGAGCCAAAGCAGGTATTGAAGTTAGCTCAGAATCAGGACATGGGGAAATAGAGGTCACCTTTTGATAGGAGGAGTTTCAAAGAATTTGTGGCTACTTTTAATTTATTGAGTGCAGGTATCATGTTTGTTGAATAAAGGCCTAAGAAGTTACCTAATTATTGAAAACTTTTGCCTATAAAGATGCAAATTACCAACCACTGGGTAGAAGTATAATATTACATTGTGAATAAAGTCCTATGAAAACTTCAAAGTCAGAAAATCTCAAAATAGTATTGCTCTGTGGGGTCATGTAGAGCACAGTTTAGCCTTTTTATTTGACAAATAAGGAAACTGAGCCATGGAATGGCCTTGCCACATGCCCAACCTCATGAGACTTGTTGGGTCAGAGCTTGGTCCAAATGCCTAGCTCCTACCTTCCAGCCCTGCAGCTTTTTTTTTCTTGCCACAGAGTGTGTTCTTGTCAGAGAGAGACAGAGAGAGAAAATGAGAAATCACCCTCCAGTCAGGATGGCTACATCACAGTCCCTTCTCTTCCAGTCTCCTCTCAGACTTTTTTGGCATGTATGCACATGCGCCCAGTGTGATTTTCAAGCCGCCAGGTCCAGGACTCAAACAATGGTCAGCCATGTGGGAGTCTAGCACCCTAACCACCGTGCCAGCAGTGTCTCAGCCCCATGACTTTTACAGGATAGCCTTCTGCAGCAGAGGGTAACACAGTAAATATGGCTTTAAGGTATTCCTAGAATGAAAAAGGAGCCATATACCTGTGAAGGTAAGGGAACATATTTTAATTGACTTAGGTCTTAGATTGTTCATATCATTAAAAACTAAGTATTTCACATAGTAGTTTCACAAATGTCCTGCGTTAAAACCAAAACCAAAACCAAACAGCTCTAAATGTGACACTAAGAATTTTCCTAAATTAACAATAAACAATGTTTTCCAAAACTTTTATTTCATTTATATGTGTATGTCTGTGTGTATAATATTTAGATAGGGAAGAGTATTATGCGTGAGGTTTCCCTCACTGAGAATCTATGAAATGTTTCTTTGCTTCCTTAAAAGCTTTCAGTTTTTGAGGTGTTTGTGTGACGTGTTTACGTTTTAGTGATGGAGATGAAAGTAGTTTTTATTTCTACATTAGCATAATATGTGCAAATCTGAAAGCCATGTTTAGTTGTTAGGAGAAAAATGCAGTTACCTTTTGGGTTGATTCTATTTCTGATGTTTTATTGTTAATCTCTGTTAAATAATTGTATAAAGTAATGAGACTAGTTGAGAAATGGGAGTGGCATAAAGAAGATACCCATCTTTGTGTAGATTAGATGTGATCAACTTCATACCATCTTATCAAAGGTGGCTGCTTTGGAGAAACAGAAATTAATAATAAAAATGTTACCACTTTCAGCTCAACTTGGAGTGTTACATTTCTAAATACTCCTTCATTTCAAATATGTTGTAAAAATAAACTGCTTTCAGGACTCATTTTTTTAAGAATTATTTTATTAATTTTATTTATCATTATTATTATTTTTCAATTTGTCCAGAGAGAGAGAGAGGGAAAGTGAAAAAGCAAGCCTCAGGGTCTGGGACTCGAACCACAGTCACCCATGTGGTCTTAACCACCACACCACCTGCTGGCCCCTCAGGACTCATTTTAAACTAATAACATTAACTCTTCTCTGCTGTTGAGTATTAATTTTGTGCCATTTTTTTTTCTTTATAAATGATCAGAATAACTTATCTAGAACATTTTGGTTTTGCTCATTGAAACCTATTCATGCTACTGACCATGGTCTTACTCATTAAGAGATAATGTAGGTATAACGTATTTTTCCTCAGTTCAATACCAAAAGGACAGATCTGCCATGTACCAAAGTGAAATGCAGTATCAAAGATAGCGTATGGTATTGTCAGATGCATTCATGAATATACTTAATATATATCTTGATTTTAAATGGTATTCAGATTTATTTGCTCCCTTCATTAAAAAGTGTAGCATAATACTTAAAATTATTTTATGAAAACACATAGGAGTATAGTATGAAATTAATAGTACATTTTTTGAAACAATGACTTTTAGGGTTTCAGCTTTTCCTATATTTTAAAACAAATTGGTTCTTTCTTATGCTGAGAAAGCATTGCATTATAAAGCTGATCCACTACTAACTTACAAGAGATCTGCTACTAACATATGGGACCCAAATCTAATTCTCTAATACAGCCAAAAGTGCCACTTGTAAATCTGCTCAACAGTGGGTATTTTTCTGAAGGTCTTTTGCCTAGAAAAAAAAAATGTTCATTAAAAAACTTTTTCTGTACTGTTTGATTCATAATTGTTTTTCTCCCTATGCAGATCAGTATCAACAGATTTTGTAGAATATTGTAGAATATTTTCTGTGAAACAATACAATGTGCTTGTTTAATACTCTGGAGGAATGTTCTTTTTTTAAAATTTTATTTCAACCAATGACAAAATCAGATACATAATTTCATGTGGGTGAGGGACAAAGTAAGATATGGGAATGAATGGTTATTTGGACTATCGTCAATATTAATCAAAAGGACTTTAAAACTTTCTGTTGTTCATTAAACAAATTCATCAAGGAGTTGTGTTTTGCTGGACATTGTATGCAGGAACTAGGAATATATGACTGAGTAGACATGTCCCTAGATCCAGCTCATCATTCAAAAGTTCTATCGTTCAGCAGAGGGTTCCTAGAAATCATCTGTCCCAGGATAGCAGGAAATAAGAAATCACAGTGTTAAATACATGGTTTAAAGCTAGAAACCACCATCTCAACCCGAAAGCCAGACTACTGGCAAAAACTTACATTTAACTATTCTTACCAAACCTATCTCACACTTTCCCTTATCCAAGGAAAACACAATGGTGAACATCAAGATTACTTACTATTCTCTTGCTTTTTTGCTTTTTGTTGTTGTTATTCTTCATAGATGTTTAGGTTTAAAAATGAACTTTATTAAAAGAATATCAATTTTTATGTAATTTCCTAGAATTTGCTTTTTTTATCCATTATTTTCTTCTCTCCTTTTTTTGGGTATAGTTACAATTAATTCATTTTACACAGCTTCCTAAATTTCTAGATCACAAATTATGTACTATTTTCCTGTGAATGGGCATTTGGGTTGTTTCGATTGTTGTTTTTGTTGTCATAAGTGGGGCTGTGAATGCTCTCACACTATTTCCTGGGTACAAGCTCAGGAGTTTCTCTTAGAAACTTAAGAGAATTGTTATACCATAGGAAATGTGAATGCTCACCTTTACAATGCCACATGTAATTAGCTTCCAAATTGGTAGAACTGAAATATAAAAGCATTTGATTTTTCTTTTTTATTGAGAGGTTTTTGCTATAGGGCGCGTGCGCTCGCCAGACAGAGAGAGACAGAGAGATAGAAAGTGAGAAATCACCCCCCAGAGGGGATGGCTACGCCGCAATCCCTCCTCCTCCATTCTCCTCTCGGGATCTTGGGCACACATGCACACGCGCCCGGCATGAATTTAAGCCACTGGGTCCGGGACTCAAACCGTGGTCAACCACGTGGGAGTCCAGCCACATAGCCATAACGCTAACTGCTGGTCCCAAGCATTTAATTTTTCAAGATGACATTTTAAAATTTTGTCGAATAAATTTCTATTTGGCCAATAATGTTGAGGGTTCTAAGTTGCTGAAAAGCTTATAAATATTAAAGCACAGAAAATATCAGAAGTAGTTTGCCATTCTAACTTTACTATGTCAATGTCTTCATAATATCCAGGATGTCTTGAAACTTTTTATCCTATAATCCCGTTGTTCGAGGGAGGCAGACTATGGGGAGTTATAACATATTCAGGAACACCCAACAAATAACATACTAAGCACCTACTATGGCTTGTCACTGTTTGGCGAACGGCAGTACGACAGGTCCCTGTCCTTGTGAGGTTCACATATTCTTTAGGAAAACAGACAATAAATAAGATATAAAAATAAAACTGTTGATTTTTAGATAGGAGTAAGTGCCAAGAAGCACATGAAACCAAATGGAGTGATAACGACCCGGTCTTATCAGGGTGGAGAGAGAAATCAGGTGTCACCACATTACAGGTTTCTAATGAGATACCGTCTCTTTTACAGCCTAAGTGAACAGCGCCCCCTGGAGTTATACGGCACAACAGCCCTGCGCAAAAGCCTCTGCAAACCTGTTCTTTTGACTTAATGGCTAATTTACGGAAATGAAACAGCCTTAGAGAAATCCGGAAGAGTATTGCTGGTAGAGGAGCCGGCAATCCAAAAGTACTGCATCTGGAAAGGCCATGGGCTCAGGAAACGAACAGACCCAGGTTCATATTCTAGCTCGAGTATTTAGGGGCATTTTCAGTTACTCAACCTCTTCAGGTATCAGTTTCCTTATCTGTAAAATGAAAAGCAGTACCTGACTATGCTGTCACATGGACTAAATTCCTCGGGAAGGAGATTCACAGGTTGGGAGAAAATACAGCTCTAGATTTGTGGCTGTAAACTGGGAAAGAGCAAACACCACTTTTGCATTGGGTCCTTATCTTTTTCCGTTTCATAGCTTTTGAAAATAAAAATGATAGGTAAATAACTTATCAAACACAACCTCTAAAATGTAAAATTTCACAGAGAATAATTTCATAAGCTGCAAAACAAAATTTCATAAACTGTCCATTTACTCCTCTGTCCCAGCTGTTTTACAGAAAGGCAATAAACATAATCAATGTTTAAGCATGGTTGTGTTTTTTATCCCCCAGTGAAGATTCTTTCTCAGGAAATATCAGAGATTTAGTCTTGACTCTAAAGGAGATTCTTTCCTGAACACACCTTAATTGAGACATCGTTCCGTTTGTCTTTTGGTGGTTGGCCTAGAGTCTAGCGGTTTAGGGATTCATGCTAGCTTTATGTAAGCACCACCACCACAACTCTGTTTCTGTTAACACAAGCTTTCTGCGGTCAAAGAGGGAAGTACAGGCTGCTGCTGGCCATGCACATCCGAGGAATGTACAAGGCAAAGTAAAGGAGTGGTCTGTGAAGACCTTGGCTGATGGCTCCCATTTTCTGGGTTCTAAGACTTAACAACTCTTTTTCTCCTTTGCCTGTCATTCTGCCTATGTAACTTTCTCCCTTACTTCCTGGGACTCCATATCTTATTTTAAATGCCCTTTGCTCTCTGGGGTTTAAATGTTAAGCTTATCGGATTTCTGAGATTCCTGGATCTACAGAGGCCAATTCATAATAGGAACTGTGTGAGGGTGATTAGTGCCACCTTTCAAGGTCTGATTTGAATGTTTGGGACAGCAGATGGATGGAAAACTGAGGGAGTTAAAAAAAAAAGTGTGTGTGTGTGAGAGAGAGAGAGAGCTGTGTTCTCTGTTACCTCAGTTTGCACAATGCATATGTAACAACATTTTGGGAGCACAAATTTTAAAGATCTGGGTGTTTCTGCTACTGTGAAAGTTGAAAAAGCAGAACACTAACCCTTACTCTTAGACCTAGGAAACCCATGAACTGTGTAACATGCAACTTACTTACTTCTAAAGAATTGTTTTTATTTAGTTTTATCATCATTATTATTATTCAGTTTTCTACGGGGCACTTCTGCTCACCAGGGAGAGAGACAGAAAGAGAGTGAGGGAAAGTGAGAAAGCAAGCTGCCAGGTTGGGGACTTAAACCACGGTCAGCCATGTGGGAGTTCAACCCTCTAACCACCATGCCACCCGCTGGCCCCAAGGGTAACTAATGATTAAGCAGAGAGACTCTCAGCTTTTCCTGAGAGCAGAAAGAGAGGGAAATAAGTATAATGAGCACTAAAACAGATGGGAGTCCACGAACTTCACATCAGCTTATCTGTGTTAGACAAAAAAAACCGTTTGTTCAAATTTTCTCTCAGCCAGTCTAAACTTCATCAGATTTGAAAAACTTTCTAGTGCTTTCCATCCTCAAAAGGGAATGGGAGGAGGGACCAGCAGTTAGCGTAATGGCTCTGTCGCTGGACTCCCATGTAGTCAACCGCAGTTCGCATCCTGGACCCGGTGGCTTAAACTCACGCCAGGCGCGTGTGCGTGCGTGCCCAAGATCCCGAGAGGAGAATGGAGGAGAAGGGATTGCGGGGATTGCGGTGTGGCCATCCCCCTGGGGGGTGATTTCTCACTTTCTGTCTCTCTGTCTCTCTCTGTCTGTCTGGCGAGCACACGCACCCTATAGCAAAAACCTCTCCAAAAAAAAAAAAAAAAAAAAGGGAATGGGAGGAGACAGGAAGCATTTTTCTTTATTAAAGTACATAAAGTTTCTTATCACTAGCACAGGATAATTCACCTACTTCCCTGTCGATTCACACCTCCTTTGCTTTCCCTCTTCTTTTTAGTCCTCCACATGCTATCAACTTATTACATAAATGGAAACAGGGATATATATCTTAGGGATATATCATAAGGATCACAACCACACTCCTATGACAAAAGACAGTTTAACAAGAGAAAAGCATAAAAAAAATTTATTTAATCCGAGTTTGACCCGACTTTACACACACACACACACACACACACACACGAAGGAAGAAAGTTTTCATCTTAATTCAGGCTGTAAGAGTTGCTGCTGTCTTTTAATTCCTGATAAATTCTTTATTCTTGGATTTGTTATGCTTTTTTTTTTCCTTTGAATTAGAAGTCAAGCAAGAGTGTGTTTTCATTTTCACTTACAAAGATAAATATGTCATCTGACTCATGAAGGCTGCTTCAGTATTCCAGCTAAGTTACTGACTCTCACAGACTTTTATCAGGAAAGAAAGTGGCTATGAATGATCCAAGATTATTAGTGTCCAGAGCAAAAAAAAAAAAAAAAAAAAAAAAAAAATCTCCCTGGCTGTGAGTATTTATGGCTGCTTAACACAATGCACATGCTTGTTAAGGAGTTTCCTGGCTGCAGCTCCTGGCCGTGTGAAGGGAGCAGAAGGCGTGCATCACCCTTCAGCGTGTTCAACCATGGACTGAAGTACCAGCTTCTTACTCCTTGAAAATGGCTTCTGTTCACATCAACTACATTGTGGATGACTTTGGATGATATAAACTTCTTACTATGAAAAAGACTAAGCCCAGAAACAAAGCATGCATTGGTTTGTCCTGCATGTCTGGTGAGGTCAATCAGAGGGTTCTTTGAGGGCTGAGACCACCCCTTGTATGAATAGAGACTGCCTCTCATTTGTCTTCTAGAGCACCCCAACCCCATTCCTAACCCCTTTCACCCAAACATAATTCTACTGCCAAAAAAAAAAAAAAAAAAAAAAAAATAGGGCTCACATAGTTCCTCATTTAGTACTCTACTTTTGTGGTAGAAAATGTTTCTCTATGGTTAGTGTGCAGACTCTAAATTAAGTTCAAGTAAAGCTTCATTTTTCAAAAAAAATATGCTGACTAGGAGTGAAAGGCGAGGCTATTTCCTCTTGATCCTTCTTGCCTTTTGTTCTCCTTAACCACCAACTGATTTTGCCTCTGTTTTCACCTCTCTCTCCCCAATTTGGCTTGAAATCTGTTATGTCTCCTTATCAGCTCCTCGCAGCCTCTTCCAGCACTCAGTGAAAGCTGAACTCTCTCTCTCTCTCTCTGGGAGGCTGGCTGCAAGGAGGCCAGCATAAACATGACTCTTGGTGCAGAACTGTGCAATGAAGATGGCCTGGGGAATTTTTGTGGAGATGTTGTACTTGTTGGGAGGCTCATGTGAGATGACAAACAGGAAGTGAAGCCGAAGATCAGCACCTAGGCAACAGAGGATGTATCAAGAGGCAAGTCCAGAGGCTGGTGTCAGGCCTGAAATGGAGACAGAGCCAAAAGTCATCATTTAGGCAAGGGAAAAATACACCAGGAGGTAAATAAAAGATGGAAGGGGACACAAGATCTTTTGTCATGAATAACAGCATCCAAAACTTAATTCTATTCTGTTTGAGCTAGGTGATGTCTTAGTGAATAAAACCTCAGTTAAAGTTAAATTGGAGAATTCGCGATAAAGACATATCTTTATGCCTTTATAATTGGTTTATATTATCTCTACTTATATAGTTGGCTTGTCCTGTAATGAAGACCCTGGCAAACTTGTCTTATTCCACCATTTCTAGCATGTAACTCTATAATAGAAGGACTTATTGTCAAATATATGAACTAAAGGCAGTATCAGGTGCTGTTTAAATATCCTACCTTGGACAATTTTCCTGTAGAACATGAAATGCACAAAAAATAAAATGAGTAATTATTGGCACTAGCCATTTTCACCTTTCCCAACACCTCATACAGTTGTTGCAATTTTTTTTTTTTTTTTTTTTTTTTTTTTTTTTTTTTTTTTTTTTTTTTTTGCTATAGGGCTTGTGTGCTTGTCAGAGAAAGAATGAGAGAAAGAGAAAAAGTGAAAAATAACCCTATAGGAGAGATGGCCACATTGCAATCCCTTCTCTGCCATTCTCCTCTTGGGATTTTGGTCACACATGCACACATATCTGGTGTGATTCTCAAGCTTCTGGGTCCAGAACTCAAACTAGGTTCAGGTCATGTGGGATCCAGCACCTTAACTTGACCTGGTAGTTACAAATTTTAATAAAATGAGATAATTCATGTAAATTCATATTTGGCATGTAAGTACATAATGTCATCACACTTACAATAATATATCATTATGCAGTCTTGTTTTCAAAACAGACAACTATAAAAGGAGATTGTGGTGTGTTGACTTGACACTTCTTCATCCATCCTGTATTCTCTTCCTGGACACTTGGGAAGTCTACATTTCCCAGCCTTCCTTGCATCTGGGTGAAACAACATGACTCAGTTCTGGCCAGCAGTAGGTGGGTAGACAATTCCAAGGATAGCTATACAATATCTTGTGCAATTGTATATTCCCTCTTTCCCCTCACATGAGGTTGGAAGAGAACAACCCTGTGATATAAGAGCCATATGATGGGAAGGGCCTGGCTTTGTGAGTCACCCATGGAGGAAAAGATCCTGACCCACAATAGGCTCTAATGTGAGCAGAACATGAACTTAATTGTGCTAAACCACTGAGATTTGGGGGATTTATTTGCTATTAGAGCATAGATGAGCCTACCTTGACTAAGACAATAATGTTAAAGAAAGAAAAACTAAAGATGCTCTCAATTAGTTATTTGAAAACAAATGACTAATTACCAAAAAAAGGTAGAATGCACACACATAAAACAAAGCTGCAAAACTGTGTGCTGAGTGTATGAAAAGCTCCAGGACATCATTCTGCTGAGAGACTGAGTTCCAGGTTTATGCAGCGACGTGAATCAGCTATGTCTGAGTCCAGGACCAATACTTTTCTTCATTACATATTCTACCAGTTTGGGGTGAAATAGTGAAGGTGCCTCCTACACAGGTCAATGCTAAGGTACAAAGTTTCAAGGGCCAAACCAGATTAAATTATGTATTATCCAAGAACTTTTGTAGATGAAGGATGGTGGGGATAAAAAAAGAAAAGAAAAAATGCAAACCTGTGGAGGCAGTGCTGAAAACTCAAGAGTGTTCAGAAGTACCATTAAAAGGAGAGAAATCATGAGGTAGACATCAAAAAAGGGCACAAGTTTAGAGCCATGAAATTTATACCAGGAAAAGGAGCTTAGGTTGGAGACTAAATCACAAGAGGATGTCGTGACTTTTATGTGATATTGGCTGAGGGGGGAAACCCCAATGGACAAGACCAGCAGAGTGTACTTGAAGGAAGAGAATGAGTATACCTGGAAAGCCCCCAAAATTTCACACAAATATTAGCCCCAAACTTCTATACCGTTATCATGGAGTAAAGAAATGTGTAATAGGTAAAGACTAGCTTTCTTATCACTTAAGGTGCTCAGAGTTGGGGTTCTTAGTTATTCTAGAAAGATCAATGATTTCATCTCCAATTCTTCTGAACCCCAGTATGTATATTTAAGAGCTCACTCAGCTCTCATTAGTATGCATGTATAAATAGCTGGTTATACTATTTAATTGTGAATTGCACATTGTTTGGTGTGTTTTTAGTTTTCTAGTACCCATTCCCATTTTTTGGCTAACAACACATGAATTTTCAGAGTGCATTTCTTTCCTCTCATTTCACGTAGATACAATGGACTACCCACAGTGACATCCTAGTTTCTTCCAGTGAACAAGTGGGCTCCATACACATCTCATACCAATTGAAATTTCCTTCTAGGACTTTGAATTTGGGGCAGAACAATGTAAAGATGGAAAAAAATAATTGAAATTTATTCACCCAGATGGCCTCTCGAGCTCATCCTGGCTCTTCTTCTTGAGCTCTTCTTGAGCATTGTTGCAGAACTCCTAATGAAATCTGTCGGTCATGCTGACCTTCAATGTAGTGAACCAGGGCTCATGGTTTGGAAAAGGCAGTTGGGCAGGCAAGTGTGGAAGAGCCCAAGGTGTCAAATCCACAGGGCAAGTGGAGACCAAGCACCACATAGAGAATCAGGCACCTTCCCAAGAGTTCCAGTAAAAGTCTAAGTAATCAGATTCAGAACTTGTGCTATGGAAAGGTTTCCTGGTTAATTATTCTTAAAAGAGATTTTTGGTATAGGGAATATGCGATTGCCAGAAAGAAAGACAGAAAGGCAAAAAGTGAGAAATCACCCACCGAGGGGATGGCCATGCCACAATACCTTCTCCTCCATTCTCCTCTCAGGATCTTGGGCATGCACACACGTGTGCCCAGCGTGAGTTTAAGCCACAGGGTCTGGCACTCAAACCGTGGTCAACTACATGGAAATCCAGTGATGTAATTATTACACCATGTGCTCTCCCACTTCTGGTTAATTTTTAAAGTGTTTAAATCAGAATGTTTCTTGGTTGTGAATGACAAAAAAACAGTTTGAATCAGCTTAAGGGAGGGAAAAAGACATAAAAGCCTTAGTTAACCACATAGCATAGTGATAGGAACAATGGCAAAATAATTTATCATCCACCTGGGACATTTCTGAGAATTAAAGAGGAAGCTGTTAATGATTAAGCTGGGGTGACAGGTGTAAACTGAAATTGCCTTATGCAACTGGAATGTCTGCTCATCCTAGTGTGAGGAAATCGGGGTGAATAAACTTAACAAGCTGCCAAGGATCAAACTCTCTCTCCCTTTCTCACCATTCTTCAATTGTTTTGTGTGAGCTTTATTTACAGAGGCTGTATTGCAGGGGTCATAGCGGACAGAAACGCCAGTCTCAAATTCTTGTAGTTTACAATCAGCAAGGAAAGGAAATTTTCCCTTTTGCTCCAGTATAAAATACCCTGTCCAAGAATTCCAGGTAGTCTTTCCTACAGCACATACCATTCCTGGAATAATCTCTGTGGAAAAGGGGATGGGCTCCTACCATTATTTCATCTTGGGTCGTATGCCCTTCTGGTGCTGAAGACATAGGAATCCTATGAGTCAATAGTCCCAATAGTGTGATTCAGCACTTCTCTGAAGGGAAAGGCTTTTCTGAGAGACAAAAACATACATATCTACTAAAATAGCCTTTTATAGAGTGCCTACTGCCAAGTCCACTAGCAGTAGGGAGACTGTTAAGTGTTGTATAAAACACTCTGACTCTACCTGAGAGAGAGGTTGAACCATGAAAGTCATGACCTTGGAAACCTTTTATGATTTGCCTTAACAAAGAGCCACAGGGTTGCTCTATCTCTTATAATCTAAGATATAACAGTCCACTAGATACCTATGAGGCCCTAGGGGTCAGTGTTCTGTAAACCACCAAGACCTCTCAAATGAAATGATGGTGGTGATATAGGGAGAAGGATCAATCTGATTTCGTGGTGTTCTTGTTTGGCTTTGAGCTGGAAAACCATTGGCAGAGAAGTAAGGGCACTGGACAGATTAAGCTGTCCATGGGGGTTGGGAACAGAAAGAAAAGTAAGAACTTCACAGGAAAATGTTGTGAAGAGGATTAACAGAGGCAGATTTCTCTTCCATCTCAGATTGGTCAAGCTTCCAATTCTGCCTTCACTGGCTCTTTCCTGTTTCAACTCTGGTTTTGTAAAGCACAACCATTTAAGATAATATTTAGAACAAAAATATGCCACTTTCTGCAACCTTGGTATGATCCTTTCCACCTTGTAGGATTTCTTGGAGGTTAAAACTCATCAGCAATCTGCTTGTCTCCAGCTCAGTCCTTCCCTGGGAGTAAAAAGAGAGGATAAGGTATTGGAAGACTAATTGACTGACTAGGGATTCTCACTCAAAGAAACAACTCAGCCCAGTGTCAGAGAGGACAGCAAGACTCTTGCTCCTATAGAAAACAGTCTTTACTGGGGAGAGTCTTCAACCTCAAAGGCATTGTACCTTCCAGAAAGACTGCAGCCTTAACTCTAATAAACAATCAATGGCTCTACTTGCTGTGGCAGTGACGCAAGACCAGAGTTCGAGCTCCATCTGTAAGAGTCCTGGCAGGACAGGCATTCAGGAAGTTTCTTCCACTCTCTGAGTATTGATTGAAAGGAGTGCTGCTGAAACATTAATCAAAGGAGACATTATGCTTCCAGAAAAGTCTCAAGGAAAAGTATCGCAAGCAACAGTAGTAG
This sequence comes from Tupaia tana, assembly GCA_026018925.1. Classification (NCBI taxonomy): domain Eukaryota; kingdom Metazoa; phylum Chordata; class Mammalia; order Scandentia; family Tupaiidae; genus Tupaia; species Tupaia tana. Next base: position 73,275,698 of record JAKSZU010000008.1, read on the forward strand.
CTGTTGGATCTGGCTCTAAAGGAAAGGGTGGAGAGATTCAACCAGTTAGCATGAAAGTCGGAGATCAAGTTCTTCTTTCAGAATATGGAGGCACCGAAGTAGTTCTAGATGACAAGGATTATTTCCTATTTTGAGGTGGTGACATTCTTGGAAAGTATGTAGACTGAAATAAATCACTACTGAAATGGCATCACACGAAGCTGCCCATCCCACTGAAGCTGTAAAATCTTTCATTATGTAAATAATTTTCCATGTTTCTCTTTTATAATAAACTAATGACATCTAATGTAATGATACCCACTGTCTCTAAGACTTCATTTTGCTGTACTGGTATAAACATTTCCAAATAAAATATGTAAATGAGTGGTTAAAACAAACAAACAAAAAATGACAATCAATAGTCCAGCCCAAGCCCTGTTAGACAGGGCTATCTTTGCCACAGGACTGAATAGCAGGAATGTCACCTGCAAGCATTGTCCTTCAAAATTAGGCAGTGAGACTGACAAAGTGCTCAGAGTTGTAATCATTCTTTAGACCTCTACATTAGACATGGGAGATTCCATGATAGTCTATTAATGTAGTACCTGGCCCTGAACAACATGAATTTGAAATTTGTGGGTCTACTTACATGTGAATTTTTTTTTCAATAAATGTATTGGAAAATTTAGTACTGTAAATGTATTTCCGCTTCTTATGATTTTCTTAATAATTTTCTTTTCCCTAGCTTACTTTATTGTGAGAATACTGTGCATAAAACATACAACTATTCAACTGTTTATGTTATTAGTAAGGATTCTGATCAAGAGGCTATTAAGAGTGAAGTTTTGGGGGGCAAGACAGGTCCCTGGCAAGCAGTAATGCACTGCTCAAGAAAAGCTAGACCTAGGGAACCAGCAGTTAGCGTAATGGCTATGTTGCTGGACTCCCATGTAGTCGACCGCGGTTTGCGTCTCAGACCCGGTGGCTTACAACTCATGCCGGGCGCGTGTGCCTGCGTGCCCAAGATCCCGAGAGGAGAATGGAAGAGAAGGGATTGCGGCGTGACCATCCCCCCTGGGGGTGATTTCTCGCTTTCTGTCTCTATGTCTCTCTCTGTCTGTCTGGTGAGCGCACGCGCCCTATAGCGAAAAACCTCTCAAAAAAAAAAAAAAAAAAAGCTAGATCTACACAGAGTCACATCTACTGTGCCTTTACAATATCTTTCTGCCTATCTTCAGAGCTGGCCTTCCCTACACCTCAGTTTCAGCCTCAGACATGTTCTTATCTACCACAGGGAATTTGGATACACCTTGGATCCTGCTTTTCTGTTGGTTTGATCCAAAAGGAAACTCTCATGTTGGCTCTTAGGTACCTGTGGCTGACTTTAGAAACTGGGACTCCTTTCACACTTTTCAGATCCCAGTCTGAGAAGTTGTGATCTGGAGAAGACATTGCTTCACATGAATAGGCTTTCTTGAGAGAATCTTTTTATTCTAGGGATGAGATGAGAAGGAAGATAACTTCCACAAACCTGGTCTAAGAGTCCTGCAGGAACTGGTGCCTATTAGTAGACAGGAACTGCAAAAAGAAGTTATTTTCATTTATTCATTCGGTGATACTTTTATTGAGCATATGCTATGTGCTTGATGATTTGCACCCCGAAGACTCAACAGAAAACAAGACAGACACAATATATTCATGGAGCTTCTATTTCAGTAGGTCAGATACACATTATCAGGTAGGTTCAATAAAGTATAACAATATTTGGAAGCTCAGATATCTTTCTCTCAGAAAGATTAAGAAGGTTAACTTCTCTCTCTCTTCCTCTATGTCTCTCTTCCAATGAGTGCATGTGCCTTACAGCAATTTTTTAAAAAGTGTAAGTTAATTTTGTTGCAAAATCTATGAGTAGTTTTTTATAATGGGCAATTCTATGAACTTCTTGAAAACTCTCTTGTATTGAGAACAGTAGAACTTGATGAATTCTTTTAAATCCAAGTAAAGAAATATCTCAAATGCTCTCTTCTCATCACTAAGGGAAACCACTATTATTACTTTATAAACTTCTTTTTACTTATTTTAGTGCATTATCTAAATAGTGTCATACACTATGCATATTTTGGGTCTAGCTTCCATAGCTCACCATTTTGTTTGTGAGATTCAGTTATGGTGTTATGTGAGGTTGTGCATCATTCGTTCCCATTGCTGTATAGCATTCTGTAGTGAGAATACAATGCTGTGTGTTTTCCTGTTCCTTGGTTGATGGGTACATGAGAATGTGCAGTTTGAGGCAATTACAAATGGCACAGTGATGAACACTCTAGAATATGTCTTTGGATGGGCACCAGTTCTCATCACTGTGAGGAATTGCACACAAATAGTTTTATATTTTAATTTGCATTTCCCTGGGGGCCAATGATATAGAGCACATTTTAATGTTTTGTTGTTGTTGTTGTTGTTGTTGTTGTTGGTCGTTTGGCTATTTTTCTTTGAGAGTATCTGTTTATGTCTCTTTTTTTTTTTTTTTTCTTTTACAATTGCCAAAAGGTGCATGCACTTGCCAGGGAGAGAGAGAGAAGGAGGGGAGAAAAATCACTCTTCCACGGGACATGGTCATGTTACAATCTCCTCCTACCCATTTCTATATCCTGTTAAGATTTTGGTTGACCACACACACATACCCTTATATGTTTTTCAAGTTGCCAGAGCCAGGATTCCAACTTCCATCAGCCGTATGGGATCCAGCTCCCTTAACCACTAGGCAACAGGGCAGGTTTCCTGTTCAAGTCTTTGTCCATTTTCCATTAGATTGTGAAGACAGTTCTTTCTTTTCTGTTAGCTGTTGAGAGATCCTACAGACACCATCTTTGGTTTAGAGGGAAAGAGGAGTGGTGTTTTGTTCAAAGATGAAAGTTAGAGATTAGGTAAAGAAAGCATGCTGAAAAATATGGAAGAAATGATAAACATGGGCTTCAAAGCTGCTGGGAAAAAAAAGCAGAAATGAGATCCCTCCACAACAACAAAACCATAGACTTCTGTGGGGAAAAGTAAATTGGGGTGGGGCTGAGGAAACCATGGACACAGATGGGGTCCAGCTGTTGTACTCAGGAAAGGCAAAGTGGTGACTTTGGGTGGAAGCCAGCAAGAGTCACAAGAATCCACTCAACTGAAGAGACTCTGCCTACTGCAATTTTTAAAAATTATTATTTAGTAATTGCTGAAAGAGTTAAAAAAAAAAAAAAGAGGCTGTGTTCCTGGCTAGTATCCAAACAGGAGGTTAGAATGAAACAGAATGATTATGTATCCATGCGGAGTTGCAAGATGAGTAAGTGAATAGCATGATTTTAGAGCAGAAAGGAGAGTACAAAGTTTCTTCAGGCTCTCTCTGCCACCACATCTGAAATATAATAAGGACAGAGTGACCTAAACAACAAAAACATTATCAAGGCAGCTTTATTACTACGGAGCAGCCCACAGCCCTGAACAGCAGGAAGAGCCTGGAGTCACATCTGCTGTGACTTTGCAACCTCTTTGCCTATGCACAGAGCTGGCCCTCTCCACATCTCAGCTTCAGCATCAGGCATGTTCTCACCTACCACTGGGAATTTGAATATACCCTGGGTCCTACTTTTTTGTCATTTTGACCCACAAGGGGGGTTTCTCATGTTGCTCTTGGGTCCCCATGGGTGATCCTAAAATCTGAGACCCATTCAGATCCCAGTCTGAGAACTTGTGATCTGGAGAAGACATTGCTTCACATGAATAGGCTTTCTTGAGAGAATCTTTTTATTTAAGGGATGGGGAAAGACAAAAGATACCTTCCACAAATCTAGTCCAAGGATCCTGCAAGAAGCCTGTGCCTATTAGTAGATAGGGACTGCAAAATGAAGTTATTCTCATTCATTCATTTGGTGATATCTTTATTGAGCATATGCTATGTGCTTGCTGATTTTCACTCTGAAGACACAGCAGAAAACATGACAGATGCAATGCTTTCTTGGAGCTTTCATTCTGTAGGTCAGATACACCTTATCAAGTAGAGTCGATAAAGTGCAACACCAGGGAAGCTCAGATATCTCTCCTCCCAGGAGGGTTAATTTTGTCCTGTATTTTCACTTTTCTTATTCAGTAGGAAAATTTAATTTAGAAACTCTAAGCATAGGGCCAGCAGGCGACGTGGTGGTTAAGGGCACTGGGCTCTCACATGGCTGACCATGGTTTGAGTCCTGGACCTAGTGGCTTGCTTTTTCATTTTCTCTCTCACTCTGTCCCTCTCTGGTCAAATTAATATAAATAAATAAATAAATAAATAAATAAATAAATAAATAAATAAGTAAGTAAAGTTAAATAAAATAATTCTTTAAAAAAAATCAGACTCTCTAAGTACACACAAACACACACAAAAAAAACCCTCTAAGCATAGCTTCTGCACTGGTGTCTCTCAGTTAGGACTTATTCTGTCCCTAGGGAACATCTTGCAACATCTGGAAAGATACTTGGTTAACACATCCAGGTGCGACCAGCATGTAGTGAGTAAAACCAGGGATGCTACTAAACATTCTATAGCACCACTGCAGCACCCACAGCAAAGAGTGATTTCAGCCCCAAATGTCAGCAATGCAAGGTTTAGAAACCATGATCTATACATATGGGCAATACTGTAATATCTGTTCTAGACATTCCACAGTGTGCAGGACAACTCTCCCCAAATTTAAATAGTTCTGTAGTGGATAAACCCTGCTCGTAACTACCTCCCTCCCTCTACCACCTCTCGTGATAACACCATCACTTTAAATTTTGATAAGGTTTCATAGTTTTTTGTTTTGTTTTTAGAGAGAGTTTTTTTTTTTTTTTTTTTTTTTTTTTTTTTTTTTTTTTTTTTTTTTGTTATAGGGTACATGCACTCGCCGGAGAGACATAGAGAGACAGAGAGACAGAAAGAGAGAAATCATGCCCTGGGATGATGGCCATGCCACGATCCCTTCTCCTCCATTCTCCTTCAGGATCTTGGGCATGCATGCAAACGTGTCCAGTGTGAGTCTCAAGCCGTGGGGCCCAGGGAGTCCAGCCACATAACCACCATGCCATCCAGTGGTCCCGGTTTCATAGTTTTTAAAGCATGTCTACATGATCATCCCCAGGAATGGGGTTATGGTAAAGAATTGTCTTGAAAGCAAATATTTCTTGAGTCCTAGTTCTCATTTAGCTGATCTCAGATAACTTACTTGACCTTTTTTTGGCCTCAGAATGAACATCTCTAAACCAAGAGACTTGAACTGGATGATTTCTCAGGTCCTTTTCAATTCTAATCTGAAAGTTAGATCACGATAAATGATAGAAGGTAAAAGTGCCATCTATGTTAGTGGCTATCAAATTTCTTGATTACAACATAGAGTGAGAGATTCATTTTGCATGATCCTGTAACGTAACTGACATATTGGTTTTGGGGCATCGTGAGACAGATTAAGCACTAATCAACCCCCAAATCTCAGGGGCTCATTCTGGCTGTGTTATGGGTGTTATGTGGATCCTGCCTCTCTTCTTTCTCATTAATGACTCCATCTGAAAGCCACCAGTCACGGGCAAACAAGTGTTTCCCTGTCTCTCTTAGAGAACATGCTGCTGCTTTTCTTTATCCCGACTCTATCAGGTAACAAAAACTCTTATCACAAAATGATGGGCTGAACAATCAGTCAACTGTTTCCATGAGAAGGAAATTCTCCGTGAATATAACAGTTCACACTTGTTCCTGTGTCCTTTGCTGTGCAGAAACTTCTTAGTCTAATATAGTCCCACTTGTCTATTTTAGGGATTATTGCCTATGCTTTGGGAGTCTTATTTAAGAAGTCTTTGCCTACTCCAATGTCCCCCAGAGATTCCCCAGCATTTTCCACCAGTAGTTTTATTGTCTGAGGTCTTAGGTTCAGATCTTTGATCCATTTTGAGTTGACTGTTGTTAATGGTGAAAGATGGTGGTTCAGTTTCATCTTTCTGCAGGTGGATACCCAGTTTTTCCAGCACCATTTACTAAAGAGGTTTTCCTTTTCCCAATGGATTGACTGATATCCTTTATCAAAGATCAGTTGGCTGTAAGCTTTGGGGGTTATTTCTGGGGTCTCTATTCTCTTCCATTGGTCCACATGTCTGTTTTTATGCCAATACCATGCTGTTTTGATGACCAACAGCTTTATAGTTTATCTTGGGATCAGGGAGTGATATGCCTCCTACTCCATTCTTCTTGCGCAAGATCGCTTTTGCAATACGAGGTCTTTTATGGTTCCAGACAAATTCTATGATTGCCTTTTCTAGATCTCTGAAGAATATCTCTGGTATTTTGATTGGAATTGCATTAAACATGTAGATTAATTTGGGTAGAATTGCCACTTTGATTATGTTAATTCTTCCAATCCAGGAGCATGGGATGTCCTTCCACTTTTTTATGTCACTTTCAATGTCTCTTTTAAGATTTTCGTAGTTTTCTTTATAAAGGTCTTTGACTTTCTTAGTTAGGTTTATCCCTAGGTTTTTGCACAGCAAAGGACACAGTAACAAGTGTGAACCAACAACCCTCAGAATGGGAAAATATTTTTGTTAAATATGTCTCAGACAAGGGACTGATAACCAGAATACATAGGGAACTCAAGTGCCTTATGCTAATAAAAATGATTAACCCAATTAAAAGATGGGAAAATGAGCTGAACAAAAGTTTCTCTAAGGAAGACATACGAACAGCCAAAAAGCATATGAGGAAATGCTCAACATCCCTCATCATAAGGGAGATGCAGATAAAAACCACAATGAGATACCACCTAACACCTGTCAGAATGGCAAAGATTAAGAATATAAAATGTGATAAGTGTTGGCGGGGATGTGGTGAAAAGGGAACCCTCCTACACTGTTGGTGGGAATGTAAACTAGTTCAACCACTGTGGAGAACAATATGGAGGTTTCTCAAAGATCTACAAATAGAACTACCATTTGATCCAGCAATCCCACTTCTGGGTATTTACCCAAAAGACAGGAGAACGCTCAGTCAGAAAAGTGCTTGCACATCAATGTTTATTGCAGCATTATTCACAATTGCCAAGACATGGAACCAACCTAAATGTCCACAAACTGATGAATGGATTGGAAAAGTGTGGTATATATACTCTATGGAATACTGCTCAGCCATAAAAAATAACAAGACCCTGGAATTTGATAGAAAGTGGTCAGATATGGAGGATCTATTGCTGAGTGAAGTAAGCCAGGCTATGAAAGAAAGATATTGTATGTATCCACTCAATATATACTGACTATCCGCACTCTATGATAGAGAGCAAAAAATTGGAGGACAAAAAAGCAGTGAAGGTACTTAATGAGAATAGGACAGTGTGGAATGGGGGAAGTGAAGAAAAGAGGACAGAGAAAGATAACAAGTGAACAATAGAGAGGCAGGATGTTAGTGAGAAACAGGTATGGCTTATTAACTGTTGATGTTGACATGCATAGTATTCTCAACTGGATTCGTCTGAGAAGTATTTCATGATGGGCAAAGTATTTGTACAAGCAAAATGAGAAATAGCGATTGACTGTTTTAAAAAATAATTAGAATAATAATAATAATGATTGGGGAAAACATAGAAAAGATATTGAATGTTAAAGCAGGGAGATTAATGTCTCTGTACTGACTGACATGCATGGCATTCCCTCTTGAAAAAAGCAATGTAATACACTGTAAAGTTATATGTAATTCAATGTAATATAAAGAAGATTATGATGATAATAGAAAAAAAGAAATAAAAAAATATATAACGGTTCAGTTCCAGGTGACTTGATGTAAGGACAATTAAAAACAATATCACCCAGCGCTTTTACTCTTCCTGAAAAATCATGGAAGCCAGGAGAATTCTAAAACCTGGAAGCTTCTCCCACCCAGGCTGCAGCTTGGGCTTGTCTGCATTTCCAGCTCCCCAGTGAGTCAGAAGGTACCTGAAGGCTTGGATCTGTTCATTGCCATGATGTTTACTTCGGACAAGTTCTAGCCAAGAGTTGCACTGTTTAAGAACTACGACAAGAAGCTAGTCATTTGTCTTCCTTATTTAAAAGGTAAGAAACATTGAAAGCATGAATGAAATGAGTGAAGATAGAGACTCCTCCCTTTGGCTAAATCCAGTCCTGCAAACTGTAGAGCTGAAGGAGAACTAGGGAGAATGGAAAGAAGGAAGGGCAGATTTGGGAAGGCATGGACTGCTGTTGTGTGCAGATGCTGTGTTTGTGAGTGAGGATGATGGCAACTTTCCTGCAATGAGAAGACTGATTACAGGCACCCTGGGCCACAGGCATTTTCAGTTTTTGGAAGACGTGGTAAACTCAAGTAGCAAGTGGGTGTGGAAATAAAGGGGCAGAGGCGAAGGCAACTGAGTCTGTGTGTGGCGGGGTACCGGTTAGCTGTAGAATGTGCACTCCTCCTGCAGCACTCAAGTTCATATAATTCACTTTAATGTTTGCGCTAAAGCCCAATGGAACAAAATTACTGCTCTAATGAATCAAAGCACCTCTGCAGGCCCAGTGCGCTCCTCAACCTACCTTTTATAGTCCCTGACTGAAAGGGTCAGAAGCTGGTGAAAGCTGCAACTCTGCATCTTCTGGAAGTTACAACTCTCCTGTGGGATGTTTGTTCATTTATCGCATAGGTCGTCAGTACAGTCCCACTCAGCCAATTTACCAGAGAGTATTGTGAGAATTCTTCCTGGAGATGAGAGTAGAGTAAATCATTTTAATTATACTTAGGCTTGGCTATTTTGTAGATTAGAGTTCAGAATCTCTACCAGGAAATAAAAATTAAGGATAATTTTGAGGGACCAGCAGATGGGGTAGTGGTTACATTACTGGCCTCCTACATGGTCAACGATGGTTCCAGTCCTGGACCTGGTGGCTTGAACATCAGGCGCATGTGCGTGAGTGCCCAAGATCCTGGGAGGAGAAGGGGGGAGAAGGGATTGCGATGTGACCATCCCCCCCCCCAGGGGCTGGTTTCTTACTGTCCTTTTTATTGTCTGTCTCTGTCTCTCTAGCAAGTACACATGCCCTAAGGCAAAAAAGAATCTGAAAGTGTGTATATATATATATATATATATATATATATATATATACACACACACACACACACACACACACACATATATACAATTTTGAACTGATCAGTTCTATTTAGATACAAAGACATGAAATTCTAAAAATAGTTAAGCTTTGTTTCCTTAAAGAAGCTAATATCATCACATAAATACTAATAACAGGTAACATTTCTTGTCTTTCCTTTGTGTCAGACTTTACATGGATTGTCTTGTTCTGTCTCATTTAATCCTCGCAACAAAACTCTAATAGTCTGCGTTATCCTCCTCATTATACAGATGAGAATGCTGAGGCACAGAGAGATTAAGAAACTTTCTCAGTTTCTCATTAAGTAGCAGAGTTGTGATTTAAACCCAGAGACTGTGGTCAAGTTACCTTCCTTAAATCTACCTCCCTACCTCCTACAGGGGGCAGTATCTTGAGGTTTAGTAATCTTTCTTCTTCAGATGTGAGAGAATGCAATAAAACACGATTTAGGAAGAAATTAAAATGCGCAACTTTAACATTTCAAAACATACGCAAAATATATTTTGAAAACTATCATAACCTAACCATTCCCTTAAGGACTCCATTATGTTGAAGATTAGCACATAATTACACTGGAAGCATAGTTCGACCCTGGAAGTTGATTCATGTTTTATTCAAGTTGAATTAATCATCTTTAGTAACAAGATACCAGGTGTCCTTGCCTTAATTGGTATCCATGAAAAATAGAGAGACTTTATTCATGATTCTTTTGGTGAGAAATTGGCCATTTCCAGCAGGTACGAGTGATCTCTCACTGGGAAGACTATGTGAGACGCACGGGGCTGAAAAACTATCAACAACCCGGAAACGTTAGCAGTGGTTCTTGTTGTGCCACTCTTGAGCTCTGTGACTTCGGTTTCTTCTGCTGACTCACTTAGTAACCTTTAGATTGTAGTTTCTGTACCACATAAAACACTCTCTTTAAGGCGCGTTACCAATCTAGGTATCTTTACCAAAAAAATGCTTATCCTGCCTTCCTCATCTCTACTGTTTGGAAATGCTGCCCCCTTGTGTTGTTAGGCAGGGTTCACTTAGTTTTTGTTTTTATTTTAGGTTCTAAAATTGAAATGTATTGACCTATTAAAACTTTCCTCTCTGTGTGTACATGCATATATACAGGTGGCTTGCCCACCTCCTCAGCTATTCAAATCAGGCAGGTACTATGGGACCGTAGCTACTACTGCACCCAATTCAGTTAAAAACTCTTTTATGATTTTCCTAGGAGAAATTAAGTATGATTATTTCCATTTTAATGATAAAGGAAGGCCACAATCACTGTTTCTTATCCCGAAGAAAATCAGTCCTGGACCTGTAACATGGATTTGTTGGCCTCACTCAGCTCCGATTGAACCTAACATTCCTGATCTTTGGAAAAGAACAAAGTCCCCTTCTCAATATGCCAACTTCATTTCACTAAAGGAATCATCCTATCATTTGGAATGTTGAAACCACTCAGGTGAACTAACTCATTACAGCCCATATGTCACTCAGGGATTTCTCGTTCCTATGAGGCGGGGGAGTGGAAAACATGGCCTAGCCTAGACACGAATTCCAATGCCAAGGAACACCTAAAGACTTCAAAATGATTTCCACTGCTCAGTCTCTAAGTCTGACTCAGTATGAAACTCCATTCCTTTTTTTTTTAAAAAAAATTACCAATTTTTTAATCTTAAAAATAGATGTTTTAAGGGCTGGCAGGTGGCTTGGTGGCTGGGGTGCTGGACTCCCACATCATCAACTGAGGCTTGAGTTCCAGATCTGGCCGCTTACTTTCTCGCTTTCGTTTGCTCTCTCTCTTTGTCTCTCTGATCAAATAAAGTAATAATAATAATAATTAATAAACTAAAATAATTATTTAAAAATAGATGTTTTAATAGAAGTATAACATACATATAGAAAAAATGCACAAAGTGTGCACCTTACTAAATTTTAACAGTTTCTCTGGAGGTTGAAAACTAGATTTTCACTGTCTTATTAGGCTTTCTTTCTCTTTAAGCTTTGCTTTGTTCTTATGTAATAACCACTGTCACCCAGGAAATGCCCTTCCCCAGATCTCACTGCTTCTCTCAAGGGCTAGTAGTCATGCGAGGTCTGCCTGAAGCCACTCACTTCCTGGGATGCAAGTAAGTGACATCATCTCCCTCTGTGTGCTTAGGAATCCAAGAGCCCTCTTCGCTGCACTTCTAGCCTGACTGGTGGCACTGACATACTGCCAGCTGCACCACTGCGACCTTTGTCAACTCCCACAACATGTGGCATGGTGCGGTGGGCTGGGCAGATTGGTTCTCCATTTTTAGACTGGGATGGAATCCCACAAAGCAGGACAGAGATCAGCCTTCCTCAGCAACGGCCAAGGGATTAAAAACTCAGCCAGTAAGAACAGGGGAAGGGTTACTTCCTTTTGGAAAAAAAAAAAAAAAAAAAAAAAAAAAAAAAAAGACTTATTTACTTAATTGCATTTATTATTATTATTATTACTTGGTTTGCTATAGGACATGTGCACTCACCAGAGAGCAAGAGGGAAAGTGAGAAAGTAAGCCACCAGGTCCAGGACTCAAACCACATTCAGCCAAATGGGAATCCAACACCTTAACCACAGCACCTGCTGGCCTGGGAGGGGTTACTTCTTATAGGGTGAACTGTGACCAGTGGATAAGAAAAAGAGGCTGGGAGGTAGGCCAAACACATTTCCTCACCATTCTCTCTTCTGTAGATCCACTTCCTCCTTGCAGCCCTTCTAGAGAGGCTCTGCGTGCAAAGCACACTTGCTATGTTCCTTAGCAGCAAGTAGTGACAGACACAGTAGCAGCACAGTGCACGTGCCATGTTGTTTTGCATCTTTCCTCACTTCACACCTTCTTTTCTTCCACTTTCACTGCCTTGGGCTTTCACTTCTCCAAAATGGTGTCAGAATTTTAATTCTTATTTCAGGCTCTGCTTTCTAGATGACCTAGTGTGACACAAGTGATTCATTTTGAAAGAATAATAATAGCTCATGTCTCAAAATGAACTTATGTCTGGCACTGGAAAAAAATAAAGCTTTTTTCTGGGTTATCTTTTATAAACCTCCTAATAACCCAATTAGATGGTATTATCTTTGAGATGAAAAAATGGCCACTCAGAAATGTCACATGACTTCCTTAAGAACACTCAGTAAGTGAGATGGTTTACTTCAGGAGCACGCTACTATGTGGACCTACCTTCTTTTTTTCTTTTCTTTTTTTTTTTTTTTTTTTTGAGAGATTTTTGCTATAGGGTGCTTGTGCTCACCAGAAAGACGGAGAGAGACAGAGAGACAGAAAGCAAGAAATCACCCCCAGGGGGTGGCCACGCCGCAGTCCCTTCTCCTCCATTCTCCTCTTGGGATCTTGGGCATGCACGCACACGTGCCTGGCGTGAGTTTAAGCCACCGGGTCCGGGACTTGAACCGCGGTCGGCTATATGGGAGTCCAGCGACATAGCCATTACGCTAACTACTGGTCCCAGGACCCACCTTCTATAGCCGTCCTTAGAGACCTTGCTTCTCTAGGCTCTATAGATTTTAATGACGTAGGCATGCAATGTCTGTGCTACCCACGTGACAGGGATTCTGCACAAGCAGATAAAAACAGAATAGTAATAACAAAAGGTTGAAAAGGTTTTGTCTGAGTGAGGAACTTATTAACAAGGTGGACAATCACAGAGTATACTCCCTTTCTTTAAAAATAATTTTGTGTGAAAAATAAACTCATGAAAATGTAAAGACTAATTTCAGGAAAAAATTGCCTGAGGTAACTTACATAGGTAGGTTTCAATCCATTATTGGGTTTTGAGTGGGTTGAAATATATTGAGTGGGTTGAAATCAGCATCAAAAAGGTAGAAATAGAATAGAGTAGTAATTGTCTATCTGCACATAGAAAAAGTATGTCTTGTTTTGGGAAGCTTTTTTTTGTGTTTTAGAGTGTATGTGAATGCATATGAGGTCATAATGTCAATTTTTACTTTGTGATTTTTAAAAGTTTAAAAAACTTTTGATATATTTATTGACAATATTGTATCATTTTTAAAAGACCAAAGCGAAGTATGTATATTTGGAATCAGAGACATCCTGGTTTACACACTTTCCCAATCATAGTTTATGCAAAAATCTGTTAGCCTGCTCACCTGCTACTTTGCAATGGGAAAATCTTCTGGGAAAGGCTTAGAGAGTCTCCCATATTTCTTTCCATAAGAAAACCCTTGTGTTAATGCTGACTAAATATCACTGAAACGTATGTCTTGGAGGGTCTGCTCCAAACTTGCTTCTTCCCATGATGGACTGGACCCCATGACCTTCCCATCTGGTTCCCTCCATCATGACATCTTCCTCATGCTCACCACATCTGGGGGAATCTTCAGGTTGTTGAGAGACCAGAGCTATCACTTGGCTCAGAGTCTGGCCCATCTTTGATATGAAAAATGTATATTCTCAGAATTTCTCTCCAGATGGTCCATTCTGGAGAGCTGACTAAACACCCAGGCTTCATGAAGATTCTTGAGAAGGAGAAGACAAGCAGGTGATCTGGTTATGGGGAACTGGAAAATGATTTAACCCTGAAGGAATGTCAGCTCACTGTTGGCAAGGGTCCTCCATTCTTTTCCAGGCTCACTGCCCAAGCGTAGATTCAGCCTGCTTCTCGCAGGTGTCTATGCGACATAGTAGGAATCATTTCATAGCAGGAACACTGTAGGCTGAAGAAGATCTGGCTCAATGTCAGAACAGATAGTCTGAGGATGGGGAGGAGACTTAGTAGTTAACTTTTCTTCAGTTCTCTCCTTTGCAATTAGATTCCCTTTTCCTGGAATTTAACTTGTACTCTGGAGCAGAGAACAGTTTAGGATGCTTTTCTACTTAGGAAACACCCACCTGCAAGTTTTAAAAGGTGAAAATAACCTCTGCAAAAGCTATAAAAGCAAGGCACAATAAGGCATAATCATTATAACAACTTAAAAAAAATCATTTATCCTTCCTTAGAATAATTCCTAGAACTGCGATTACTGTCATTTCTTGAACTAAACAGTACACACATTTTAAAGGTCGTCTTCAGATCACATATGCATTCCTAGTCTCTCCTCTCTTCTCTAACTTCACAGACACCCTGGAAGTATGAAAAGATACACAGTACTTCAGTTGTTCTGTGCTAGTGTATAATATACCCATTTTCTGAGCAATTATTTGATACAACGATGTTTAGGTATTCTCCCAAATGCAAATACTTTAATCTATCTGCTATAGGATTAAAATGAGCTCAAGGGACAATTTCTATAAGTCTTAAATATAAGTATTATGAACTGAAGTTCATGGGTATGTGTTAGAAGTGTAAGTGCAACCAGGAAGCATAGAGGAATGAGCTTCTTTATGGAATGCAACATGATTAATGGCAAGAGAGTCAGGGAAGCTTGTCTCCACTGGTATCGCTCTTCTAGTCAACAAAGGCTTAAGGGAATGTTTTATTTCCCTAATGAATGAAAAACATGTATCCTGATCATTACGCTTTAACTGTCTAAGGCAACACTGAAGCCAAAAAGCTACAAGGAGGAAAAGTGATGGGTTTGCATACTCATACATCAAAGTTCATTTGAAAAATACAACTCAATACATATGTTGAGGCATAACTCAAATTTTATTTTCTTTGAGGTGCCTTCTGTGTCAGTATACAGTGAAACAGAACCATTCTAAGTGCTGCTTGAACTGTCTTTGTAACACCATTCTTTAAATCTGATGGTAGAGCTGAAAGTCTATATGGCAATTTTATTGATTTATTTAAACTTTTTTTTAATCATTATTTTTACTTAACTTTATTATTATTATTATTATTTTAAATTTGACCAGGGAGAGACAGAGAGAGAGGGGGAAAGTGAGAAAGCAAGCTGCCAGGTCCAGGACTCAAGCCATGGTTGGCCATGTGGGAGTTCAAAGCCTTTAACCACCACACCAACCTGCTGGCCCCTTGTATGGCAATTGTGAAGGGAAGATGCGTGTAAAATGAGGGTGAGGAAGGACAAGCTGGAACCAACAGACACGTTCTAGGACCCATGTTTTAGGTAGTTCTGGAGTGTTCTAGTCAGTTCTCAGAGCTTCCAAACAATGATCTAAGTGTCTCATAGGACACCTCATGCCCTTCACCACGGAGCCAAATGCACATCTGGCCAAGATGTCAGAGAACCTGAAGGAAAATCTGGGAAAAATGGAGGCGTTTCAGGCTTAGCCTCATGCCAATGAAATATGGTGCATACTGGGAGTAAAATCTGTGTGCTACTAGCAGGCTGCTGCTTCATCCTGCCTTCCAAATATCCTCGAGAATCCACTATGCTGACATTTTGATTCTCAAATTATTCCAAATTTGGCTGTTAGAACCACTTCAAATTGGCTCTGTGAGTTATTGGAACCACTTCAAACTGGCTCTGTGTCCTTTTGACATGATCTCATCAATTTCTGAGCAGAGCCTTTACTTTCCAGAACAAGATGTTCCATGCTTATCTTGCATTCCTTTTCTCAGTCCTGGGACCAGTTATTTCTCCAAGTTGGTTCCTTTTACTGGGGAAGGATATACAGAAACCAAGGTCTGGAGCTACAGGGATGCCATGTTTTCTAGACTCTTTCCAGTTACCTCCACAGGGCCCTTCCTAGGCTCACCTTACTCTGTATCTCTGCCTTCCTTCTCCACGGTGAGAAACACTACTTTAGAAAACATCCATGTATTTCCTCACTTGCTTAGTCATATGATACACATAAATAATTTCAGAACTGCCACCTAATACCAAACCCATTATATAGAATTCAAGATAGGGACATCTGTGATATTTGTCAAGTTTTTTACATTTTTTAATTTGTGTAATTTTTTTCTCCTTCTAAATAAATATTCATTATTATACAGAAAAAAGATTTCTTAGTTCATAGTCTTTATATTGGTAATATTTCATCAAAGAACAGGAATTAAATTGGATTGTTTTCATTTACTCTTTGGGTGTGGGCATATTATTCACTGGAAATATGGTATGTCTTGTTTTTTTTTTTTGGAGAGGGTTTTTTTTTTGTTTGTTTGTTTTTGTTTTGTTTTTTTCTGCTATAGGGCATGTGCGCTCGCCAGACAGACAGAGAGACAGAAAGCGAAAAATCACCCCCCGGGGGGGGGATGGCCACGCCGCAATCCCTTCTCTTCCATTCTCCTCTCGGGATCTTGGGCATGCACACACACGTGCCCGGTGTGAGTTTTAAGCCACTGGGTCCGGGACGCAAACCACAGTCGACTACGTGGGAGTCCAGCGACATAGCCATTACACTAACTGCTGGTCCCGGTATGTCTTGTTTTTTATGTTTGTATTAAATTTTAGGTTTTACACTCCTGTTGATTTAATTTGGTATTTTGATTATGCAAAGCACTAAGTAGTTTACAGTGATCAAAAACTATAATAAAAGATATATTTGAGAAGTTATACCCTCCCCTATTACTTTTTCTAATTCACCAAGGTGGGTGAGCAGTTTCTTAATTTTTAATGATACTTTGTGTGTGTGTGTGTGTGTGTGTGTGTGTGTGTTAAGTTTGCCATAGGGAACTTGCACTTACCAGAGAGACAGAGAAAGTGAATAAGTACCTCCCAGGGGGGATGATCACACTGCACTCCCTTTTCCTCTAATCTCCTTTGGGGGCTTTGGGGACATGTACACATGCCCCTGGTGTATTTTTCAGGCCTCCAAGCCCAGGACTCAAACTGCACAGTCAGCCATGTGAGATCCAACTGCTTTAACCACTACACCACCAGCTAGCCCTCTGTACTTATTTCAAAAAACAAAATAAGTAAGCAAAAATACACACACTCATGCATACATGTCTTTTGTTATTTTTCTTTCTCACCTATAGAAAATGTAGCATAGCTTTTTTTGAGTATGTGTTGGCTTTTTAAAAATTTTATGTTTTATCACTATACATCTTTATGGTGGGGAACATGGTTTTTCTCAGCATGAATACAGTGCATATAGTATATACATTATCATCAACAGATAACTTCATTTTTTTAATTGCAGTCTGTCTCTCTCTGTCTTTCTGGTGAGCTCACACACCCTTCAGGAAAAATCTGTCTTAAAAAAAAAAGATGCATTATATATGTGTGTGTGTGTGTGTGTGTGTGTGTGTGTTTATTTATTTTTTTGGAGAGGTTTTTGCTATAGGGCTTGTGCGCTCGCCAGAAAGACGGAGTGACAGAGAGACAGAAAGTAAGAAATTACCCCCCAGGGGAGACGGCCATGCCACAATCCCTTCTCCTTCATTCTCCCCTCGGGATCTTGGGTACGCACGCACACGCGCCCGGCATGAGTTTTAAGCCACCGGGTCCGGGACACAAACTGCAGTCGACTACATGGGAGTCCAGCAACATAGCCATTATGCCAATTGCTGGTCTCGATGCATTATATTCTATTGCATGGATGTATCATAATTCCTATAATTTTTGTTCTCTCTGTATACAAATGTTTGGGTTGTTTCTAATGTTTTGTAATTATAAATAATATCTTAGTAAATAATAGTATGTACTTATTTTCATATTATTGGAATTATAACTGCAGGACGAATTTCTTGAAGTTGCTGGGTCAAGGGATAAATGTGAAGCTAGTTTTGTTAGACATTGCCAAATTTCACTCCATAAAGATTGCACCATTTTGTATACCCCTCAGAATGTACAAGACTATTTGTCACCATGCAGCTTGCCAACAGAGTATGATATCTACTTACTAATTTTTAGGTGATAAGTAATTTTGTTACTTTGAATAATGTTCTTAATTTTAATTAAGAGGTCGAAGATCTTTTCATAAGTGTAGGAAACATTTTACATCTTTTCATGGGGTTACTGTCTGCTTCATGTGTTTTGCCC
This sequence comes from Tupaia tana, assembly GCA_026018925.1. NCBI lineage: Eukaryota > Metazoa > Chordata > Mammalia > Scandentia > Tupaiidae > Tupaia > Tupaia tana. The sequence continues at coordinate 73,293,705 of JAKSZU010000008.1, forward strand.
ATTTATTGGTGACATTTTGGTCATTTTTTATCTTGATTTTTAAATTTTTTACATATTAGTGATGTACGTTCTTTATTGCCAATAAATGTTGAAAATATTTCTTTTCAGTTTTTTATTTTCTTTGCCTTTGTGTTTGAAGTTTGTGCAATGCAAAAGCTTATTTTTAAAACTACTTTTGATTATATGTAAAGCAGAAATTATAATTTAAAGTAATAGTAAAATAGAACACGATTTATACTATTATATAGTTGAACTATTATATAGTTGACTCTTCTTTTGTTTATCTGGATTTCTAGATGTATTTAGAAAGCCTGTCTCATTAGATTTGAAAGGAAGTCATCTAGCTCTTCTTACTTGCATGGCTTCTTTATATTTGTGATCAGTTTTCTTATCCATTTAGATTTGTTTCCATTGTGTGAAGTGTGAGGTAGGGATATAATCTCATCTTTTTCTGAATGACTTTCCAGTTGTCCTGACACAATTTGCTAAAAAATTGATGTTGAGTCCTATAATTAGAGCTGTCAACTCCATTACCCATTGTATTTCCCTGTGTGTTTGTGTTTTCCAGGATTTTCCAATAATTCTGTCTATTCAAGACCTAATGTAATACAATACAATTATAATGACTTTTTGGTTTATTTGAATATCTGATGGATTCTTTATGACTATATTTTTTTCAGTGTTTTTCTGGCTATTTATTTTTTCATACGAATTTTAATATTAACTTGTCTTATTTTAAGATTAAAAATTTGGCACTTTTAACAGAGCTTTTTATTAAATGTATACATTAATTTATAGAGAACCAACATCTTTATAATCTTGAGTCATTCTATACAATAACAAGGGATATCTGTTCATTTGTTTAGGTTCACGATTTAAGTCCTTAGGAATGTTTTGACATTTCCCTTAGGTAGATTTTTAATTTTTCTTAAGTTCATTTCTAAGTATGCTATCATTTTTTTTGCTATTATAAATGAATTCACTCTCCCATTATTTGTGTGTATTGGACATTGATTTTTACATGTTAATTTTATTAATTTATTTTTTGAGAGATTTTTGCTATAGGGCATATGCACTTGCCAGAGAGACAGAGAGTCAGAAAATGATAAATCACCCCCTGGGGGGATGGCTATGTGACAATCCCTTTTCTTCCATTCTCCTCTCTGCATATGCGCCCTGTGTGAAGTTTAAGCCACCAGGTCTGGGAATCGAACCACAGTCAATTACATGGGAGTCCATCGATGTAAAAATTATGCTATCTGCTGGTCTCTATTTTTATGTTAATTTTATATCTTGCTATCTTTCTAGTTTCAACAATTTTTTATACATATTTCATTACTGATTTTCTAGATTCATTGAATTTCTTTATTTTTTAAGTATTAGTTTTTTTCTTTTGTAGAAGTTGCTGTCTTTCTTCTAAATCTGCTTTGTTATTTTTATAATTTTATTCTTATATTTTCAATTCTATCTTTCAGTCCTTTAAATATTTAAAACCTAATGTATTGTGTGCTTATTACTCTCACTTAAGTCTTCCCTGATCTGATTTATTGTCCACTTGTTTTATTTTTACTGGTTATGGCTCACGATCTCTTGTTTCCTTATGTGTTTTTTGTTTTTTTGAGTACATATTTATATACTTTAGAACTTGACGTCTGGAATTATTTGAGGTTTGTGGGTAAAGTGAGTTCCTCTCAAAAGAACCAAGTTTACTTCTGCTAGGTGTTTAGGCCCAGTATGAACCTGGGCCTGATTTAAAATAATTCTTAACTTTGAGCTTTTAAAATTCACATGGAAAATATGAATTCATACCATGAACCTGAAGACTGTTTTAGGACTTAACACTGTAAATTCTTGGGGAAAATCTCTCCATACTCATTCACCCAGTTCAAGATTTAAACAATCAAAAATTTATTGTCGCTTGGGAGTGGGGGCACTGGTTTATTTCTGAATTTTCCTTTCATTGGTAGTATAGTCATTTAGGTGGGGGTCTCAGAAAAATGTTCCCTCGTGGGGCTATAGCCTTGAGTTTGAGAGTCTGTCAAAATGAAGATCCATCTCCAGGGTTGGCAGACATCCCAGGACAAGAGCATGCACTCTTCTCTGGATTCCAACCTTTCATTAATTTTTGTTCTCTAAGATTTGTTTTAATTTTTTTAAAACTAGGTTAACAATGCATTTTAAAAGTTTTATTGAAATTTGGTATGTAGCTCCTGGTTCTTTCTAGTGGAAAGGTTGTTAAGCACAGCCAGGGCATCCTTCCTCCTCAGGTTTGCAAGTCTAAGTTGATTTCTAAAACTTCAAATACATTTTAAATTCATTAAAATTATGATCTAGATTCACCAAATGACTACAAAAATTCATGGAAAATGCGTATTATGGCAAACTATGCATAGATTTCAAAATTTTTGGAACCAAAATAAACTTGTACTTTAATTCCACTTTTCCATGAATGTTTTGCAGTCCCCTTATATTTATAAATGGAGGAAAATGGTGGTGTAATGGTGAGAACAAAGAGTTACAAAATTGTAAAAGCTCTGTGTCCATCATTTTGAAATACAGAGAGCCCGAGATAGAGAGGAACTAGATTTATACAGGAGTAGCTGTTAACAGTGGCTGTTAGGCAGTTGAGTTATGAGTGATTATTTTTTCTTTTATAAGTTCTTGTTATGAGCATAGGTTTTTTTGCTGAAACTATAAAACCCATTTTAAAGATCATATAAATCTGAAAAGAAGGATTTGAATACCAACAGGAGTGGTGGTAGTCTTTTTCAATGTTATTTGAACATCTTTTATAATTTATCAGCTTTGACTTAAAGTTGTTTTTCTGTTTGTCGGTTGGTTGGTTGGTCGGTTTTAATATAAAAGCATATTTTCTTTTTTTGGCCTCTTGGGAAAATTGGGTATAGGTTTCTGCACTCTGTAGAGCCACTTGATTTCTAGAAATGAAAGCTTTCCCCACTGCTGAGGCTTCAGAGGAAAGAGAACAGAGGATGTAGTTCTGTTTTGTTGGAGCCTTCCAAAAACTTGAGGCACTTTGAGGAATTGAAATGGCTTAGATGATGTTTTGCCTGGAAGCAGAAAATCAGGGAGATAATCTCTCAAATGCTTTCCAGCAGATGATTCTATTAATTTGTAGGAGTGTCCCCTGGCTAGGATTACCTCTCTCTCTTTTCTTAACCACTACCTCATTATAAGAAACTTAACTCCAGATGAAGAATCATACAAACTTTCCACTTTTTAAAAATTAATCTTCTTAATGGGTCTTTCTAAAATTGATCAGGGAGCTAAATAGAGAAAAATGTAATGTGGAAACTAGCAGATCATGAGCTCTGAGGACATTGTAACAGACCCTTTGCTGGGCAAATGTACAAGAAAATGTTACTCGAACAAGATCAACTGTATGTAGAGACAGCTGCTGTTGTACAATGAAAAAAGCTGGGAAAAGGGAAAAGAATACACTGGAGACTCCAGGATAATTCCACTCATATACATCATAAAATTCAAAAAAGCAAAAAGGGGAAGATTAAGATTACCACGTCAATTCCTTTCTTTCAGATAGCCTTACAGACTTAGTGATGACAGTCATCTTTTTTTTTTTTGGAGAGGTTTTTGCTATAGGGCGCGTGCACTCGCCAGACAGACAGAGAGAGACAGAGAGACAGAAAATGAGAGATCAGCCCCAAGGGGGGATGGCCATGCCGCAATCCCTTCTCCTCCATTCTCCTGTCAAGATCTTGGGCATGCATGCACACGTGCCCGGTATGAGCTTTTTTTTTTTTTTTTTTGGAGAGATTTTCGCTACAGGGCGCGTGCGCTTGCCAGACAGACAGAGAGAGACATAGAGACAGAAAGCGAGAAATCACCCCCCAGGGGGGATGGTCACGCCGCAATCCCTTCTCCTCCATCTCCTCTCGGGATCTTGGGCACGCACGCACACGCACCCTGCGTGAGTTTTAAGCCACCGGGTCCCGGACGCAAACCGCAGTCAACTACGTGGGAGTCCAGCGACATAGCCATTACGCTAACTGCTGGTTCCCCGTGCCCGGTATGAGTTTTAAGCCACCGGGTCTGGGATGCGAAATGCAGTCAACTACATGGGAGTTCAGTGACATAGCCATTACGCTAACTACTGGTCCCCACCAACAGTCATCTTAATTGTGAACTTCAATTGTACAAATAAGTAAGCTATATTTATAACTTGTAAAAAGAACTTTTTTAAAAGAACTTTTTAAAACAGAATTCAGGTTTATCGGACTTTCATACCATCACCAACAGTTACTTCTCCAAGGTGCAATTGGGTTTAGTTACTCAATACAGTAACTAAAAGTTATTTACAGTATTACAAATGAATACCAGTTACAACTCAGTAATAAATTGACTATGCCTCGGGTACTCATTCCAAAGATCAGGCACTTATCTTGATCATTGATTGAAACCTCTGAGTTAATGATGTTTTTGTCCAGTGTAGTAAGGAAGGGTTTTCAAATCTTATTCAATTCTATCATCACAGGCTGTCATGTATTACTTCATTATCATAAGTGCTGATAGATCAGACTTGGCAAGTTCACTTCACAGGAGGTTTGGAATGAGCTAAGGCTTCATCAGCACTTTTCTCCTCGTTTAAGACTTGGTCCCCGTATAGGGCGTCTTTAGGCAAGGAATACATCTAGCCCTTTATGGTCCTGGGTCCCCCTCTTGGTTTCTAAATGGAAATGTTCTGTGGAGCTTGAGAAATCTAGTCAAGGAATGAGGCTGTGTGTTAACCCCCATACTGGAGAGGCAGTACCTCCTGGGACGCTGCTGCTGGTCACAAGACACCCTTTCATGTTTAGTTTCTTCATGCCTGTTTCTCTTTTTCTTTCTTTCTTTCTTTCTTTCTTTCTTTCTTTCTTTCTTTCTTTCTTTCTAAGCGGTCTTTTGTCTTAGGGCACATGTGCTCACGAGAGAGAGAGAGAGAGAGAGAGACAGGAAAAGTAAGAAAGTAAGAATTCAACCCCCAGGGAGGATGACCACACTGCAGTCCTTTCTCTGGGATCTTGGGCACACATACATATGAGCCCGATGTGAGTTTCAAGCAACCAGGTCCAGGACTCAAACTGTAGTCAGCCATGTGGGAGTCCAGTGACATAATCGCTATGCCATCTGCTAGCCCCTCTTTTTCTAAATTGATGATATGATGTGCTTTTCCTATACCCATAGGTGTGTGGAGAGGATCATGTGTGTGTGACTATTTCAGCTTTGAAAGCAAAGAGGTATCTCATAAAAAGTACTCTTATTATTATCACTTGCAAACTAGATATTCATAAGAGAAGCACATGAGAAAGTCAGATAATGGATGCCTGGAGGGTGTTCCTGATGATTAAATATGACCGTGTCATTTCTTTAAATTTCTTTAATTTTATTTATTATTCTTCCTCTTCAATTTGACCAGAGAGAGACAGATTAAGAGAGAGATTGACAGTGATAGTGAGAAAGCAAGCCACCGGATGGGGGACTCAAACCATGGTAGGCCATGTGGGAGTCCAGTGCCCTTAACCACCATGCCACCTGCCAGCCTCCTGACTGTATCATTCTTATGTTCAGAACTCCCCTTCTTGTGTAGAGTAAAAATCCAAAGTCTGGGTCTATGGTATCTGGATCCAGCTTCTACTTACAACATCGGGACCCAGCTCGACTCCAATCTCATCCCTGAACTGCATCCCTCTTGCTCACTCCTCTCTTGCCATCCCAGTCTACTTGCAGCCCTCCATCCTCAGAGACTTTGCATTTGTGGTTCCCTCTGCCCTTCCTCTGGTTGGCTCCATGGCTGACTCTCTGTCTTCATTTAGCTTCTGCTCAGATGCCCTTTCCTCAGTCACTCACCTGTCTAATAGATCAGGCTTTGTCCATTCCTTTTTCTTTCTAGCATTTACAAATGAAATCGTTATGTATTTGTTGTATTTTCTGCCAGTCTCCCCTTTAGTGAGCTCCAAGACAACAGGAACTTCTTTATTGTATATCCAATACCTGGACTTTCTCCTGAGAAGTTAAAGGCGATGAATGGTATTTGTGGACTGAATGAATATGTAAATAAGTGGATGGCTCCAGGGTCTTCTGGATTGGTACCTGCCCTCTTTGTCAGGTAACCAGCATGTGCCACACATATAGATTTGGGTAGATGCCTTACAACTGATGACAGTCATATGGGAAGAATTGAAGAGGCATAATTGATTAATTTAATTTGAGTCAATGTAGCAAACATTTACCAAGCCCCTATTACGAGTGAGACCCTATGTTCAAGTTACTAATAGCACATTTGCTTCTCCGATTTGTATTTATTTATTTATTTATGAGAGAGAATTTTGTTTTAGGGCACGTATGCTCATTGGAGAGACAGAAAGTGAGAACCCCCCCCCCACCCTCCCCGCCCCCCCGCCCAGGAGGGATCGTCATGTCTCAATTCCTTCTCCTCCATTCTCTTGGGATTTGGGGCATGCACACACACATGCCTGGTGTGAGTTTCAAGCTGCTAGGTCTGGGACTCCAACCATAGTCAGTCATGTGGGAGTCCAGCAACTTAACCATTTTGCCACCTGTTGGCCTCATGCATCTGTTTCTCTGAAGATTACAATTGATGGGTTCCACACAGCAAAAAACAAAGCAGAAAGACTCCCTCAGCCAGTGGGACCCCTCTTCTGAACCCAGCTGAGCTGATATATTTTGGTCAACAAGCCTTTGCTGAACCTCTGCTCTGAGCAAGGCTCTACTATGCTGGGCTCATCTCTGCTGATGCACTTGCAAATGGCATCACTCTTTTCTACTGCAAATAATGGCAACTCCAATACTCAGGAAAAAAATAATTTGGTCCAACCATACAGCATAAGATTACAGATTTTGCGGAGCTGCATTAACCTGAGTGATTCTAGCAGTAAGTATATTAACACTATTAGAATTCTATTAGAGTCATGTACCCACACTGTTTATAATTGATGTGCACTTTTGATTGATATCAGAAGAAAGAACATACTATAATTTAGTCAGAAAAATATGTATTTTCCTTATTATTATTGCCTGAGTATTTAGGACTCATTTTATGCAAATATTGATATAGTTTATTTCCGTTATATTTATGTATACAATTTTATATTTCTAGAGATTTTTTGCTATAGGGTGTGTGTGCTCGCCAGGAAGACAGAGAGAGACAGAGAGATAGAAAGCGAGAAATCACCCCCGAAGGTGATGGCCACACAGCAATCCCTTCTCCTCCATTCTCCTCTTGGGATCTTGGGCACACACACACACACGCATCCGGCGTGAGTTCAAGCCACTGGGTCTCATACTCAAACTGCGGTCAACTACATGGGAGTCCAGTGACCTAGCTATTACACCAACTGCTGGTCCTGTAAATAATTTTATAAGAGTACGTTTTAAATGTACACATACCTTAGGACCTTGTTATACAAAAGCCCTGAAATAAAGATAGTGGGAGAAACATTCTAGCAACTGGCATGATAACATTAGCTAGCAGTGAGAAGATACTGTGTGGCTGACACGCTCCTAAGGCCTTTTTCTTTTTTCTTTTGGAGAGGTTTTTACTACAGGGTGCACACACTCGCCAGAGAGACAGAGAGAGATGGAGAGATAGAAAGCGAGAAATCACCCCCTAGGGGGGATGGCCACGCTGCAATCCTTTCTCCTCCATTCTCCTCTCAGGATTTTGGGCACGCACGCACATGTACCTGGCGTGAGTTTAAGCCACTGGGTCCGGGACTCGAACCGCATGCGGATGACTACATGGGAGTCCAGTGACATAGCCATTACACCAACTGCTGGTCCCCACCTCCTTAGATTTGTATTTGTCAGTCATTCTACGTACCCAAGGTCAACACCCGTACTCTCCTCAGCCTGCACCTTCAGAGCACTTCATGTTTTGTTAGTGTATGTTTGTGTGGCTGGGCCACAACCTCCCCAAGGTCAAACAGCTCGGTTTACTCACCACTGCACACTCAGAGCCCAGCAGGACCTGCTGTTCAGAAATACGTGTTGAAGAAAATAAGAAGGTATATCTTAAATAATTCAGTCAATGTCATCCAGCCCATGAGGGCAGAAATGAACACAAGCACCAGGCCATTCTAGTGTTCTACTAAAATATGGTGGTTTGGTTATTCATTCTTTCTTTTGTTCATTCATTCATTCAGCACACATGTATTGAGCGCATGCCACGTGCTAAGCCCAGTGCCACGTGCGAGGAACACAACTACAAGTCAGTGAGAAAAACGTGACTAGACAACTTTACACCAGTGTGGTCATGGCAGGACCAGGATTTCAGCAGCTGACATCAGCTCCTAGCTTGGTTCCCTCTGAGCCATGCATTCAGGCCACTGCAGGGTAGAGACATTCTGGGTCTGGTGGCCAACGCAGAAGTTCAGATGAGATCATCAGAGGGTTGAGACTGAGAGAGTAAAACGTTAGAGGACAAAAATTTCATAAGTTACATAACTTTTCAAAGGGTCTAAATAAGAAGAGATACCAACTTACACCACAGCTTTCATGAATAGCAAAATTTGTTTTTGTTTTATTTCCTTGTTTTAAGAATTATTTTATTTAACTTTATTTATCCATTTATTTATTTATTTCAGTTTGGCCAGAGAGGGACAGAACAAGAGAGAGAAAGTGAGAAAGCAAGCCGCCAGGTCCGGGACCCAAACCATGGTCAGCCTTGTGGGAGTCCAATACCCTTAACCATCACACCACCTGCCGGCTCCAAAAACCAAAATTTGTAAGATGCTTTATTAAAGTGAAACAAATACATCTTCCCCAGATCCCAGGCCCAAGTGAGATCCTCAGTCTCTTACCTTCTCTATATCTCTGTTCTCTCCTTTCTTTCTTTTCTTTTTTTTTTTTTTTTGGAGAGGTTTTTGCTATAGGGCACGTGCGCTTGCCAGACAGAGAGAGACATAGAGACAGAAAGTGAGAAATCACCCCCCGGGGGGATGGCCATGCCGCAATCCCTTCTCCTCCATTCTCCTCTCGGGATCTTGGGCACGCATGCACACACGCCCGGCGTGAGTTTTAAGCCACTGGGTCCAGGACGCGAACCGCGGTCGATTATGTGGGAGTCCAGCAACATACCCATTACGCTAACTGCTGGTTCCCTCTCTTTTCTTTCCATGCGAGAGGAGACCAGTGTGCTCTTCCGAAGGGCCCTTCCTTTTCTCCCTGCTTTTTTACTTCTACAGCTCTCTCATTTCTGGGAAGATCTGATATGTAAGCTATGAAAGCTTTCAGATCCTCTTGAATAATCCCAAAGCTGAGGGCATGTACACTCTTTGGAGAGAGACAGAGAGAAAAGAAGAGAGGGAGAAAGAGAGAAAGCACCCCTCATGGGGGATAGTTACACCTCAATCCCTTCTCCTCCATTTCTTCCTCCTTTTATGATTTTGAGCATGCAAGCATTTGCGCCTAGAGTGTTTCTCAAGCTACCAGTTCCGAGACTTGAGCTGTGCAGTCGGCTATGTGGGATCCAGCTGCCTCAGCCACCATGCCACAGGCTGGCCCCAAAACTGATTTTTAATGTGTTGCCATAGAGCTTCTTTCCCTTGATTTGAAGTTTTGCTTCTGTTAATAATACTTTCAATTATTTTAAAAAATCTTATTGGGTATGTCTTGGCACTTAAATATTATCTGGAAATTCTTGTAGGATGTGGATTCTCAGAGAAACGATCACCAGAGGCCTAAGACTAGCAGGGGCAGATTCATAGATTATGCTATAAAAGGTAGCAGTAGCACAAATAGCAGAGAATAATTTGCAGGTGTAGCTTTAGGGTCAGTGTTCAACACATCTAATACTTCTTTCTCTTCAGCAGCCTGGCTTGCCTACTAGGGGCCAGGTAACAGGTGACAGGTAACAGTGTTGCATCCTTGTCATCAGTTTTTACTAGGTTCTTTGAGGATGTCATGATTACAGCTTCCTAAGAATAGTCAGTTAATTCTCCTCCATAATAGACACAGAGCAGGACATGGAGATTTGAAACCATCAGAAAAATACCTGCGAAAAGCATAAAAAGTTACTTCTGGAAAATACTACAGTTTTTTTTTAAATATTTTACAAGATTTTTGTATTATTTGACTTCAAAAATTAGACAAACTAATTATGGTGTCTCCATAAAATAATAACTAAAAAGATGAACATAACCATGTGAGCTGTCCCAGCATGTCTGGTACCCAAATGTCTCTCAATAAAGGCTCTTCTTTTTTTTTTTTTTAACTTTTTACATTTACATTTAATCACTGCATATCTTTGCAGTGTACTATACGGTTTTTTCCTAGCATGAGTACAGGGCGTACTTGTCAAGTCAAAGATATCACCATGTTTATTCTTCTTCTGGTATTATTATTAATAGAAAGAGTCTTGGCTTTTTATTAGATGATACTGATGCTAGCAATACCTGCCCCTGGCTTTTGGGGAATTTAGATAGCGTGTTTAATTCATTGTGTCTAAGTTTCTTCATTTGTAAGGTGATGGGGATTTGAGACATATGTGTACACACACACACACACACACACACACACACACACAGATATACTCTCTTAGACTAGCTCCAGCACTGTTACGCTATGAATAGAGCCTTTATACCCTGTGCATTCACTGACAAGGTGCTGTCACACATGAAAAGCTTGGCTGCTGTTAAAGTCATGACTTTGATCTGGGTCAGGGAGCCGAAAAGATGGAGAATGTCTTCATCACTGGTTCAAGAACATGAAAAGCGACTGTGAGAAGGGGAGGACTCCAGCCCTGTAAAGGACAGAATGAGACAACATGATCCGAACCTCTGGAAGGGGTGTGGGGGGTCTCACTGATATTGTTTGGAAAAAGCCCAGCAAAGCTCTTGTCTGGTAGCTAAGACATTTGGATTCCACGGCTGACTTTGCTATGAATGCTCGGGGTAAGCCGGGATAAGCTGTCTCGCGTCCTTTGTCGCAGCTTCAGGATTCATGAAATGAAAGTTTACTCGGTCGAGGTTCTTCCACTAGCAGGAAAAGAAATTGAATCTGGCATACATGAGGCCGTTCATGATACCGAGACAAAAGTTTCAGAAGGACAAGAGCCAGATGTTCCAGAGTTTTAGACAGGGCCAGAATTCAAGGCATAGCATAACCAGGATGGCATAGGGACAGCCTTGGAATGGGTACCACATTTGAGCTGGGGCAGAGAGCCCCTCAGCTGGCTGAGGGCTAACTCTTCAGTTATCGGATCAGAGGGAGGTCTGGGGTAGTGGTCTCAAGAAGGGAAGCAGCAGCCATGTGCCAACCAGCATGAAAGCTTTCCAACATTTTAACAGCTGGTGCAGCTGTATCGGGGTGTTCTGCTGGATGTTAGAGGTCTATCTGTCGGGTATGAGAAGGTTTTGTTGCTTCAGGCCTCATTATTGGTGTGAGTCGATATTAAAATTCTATGATTTTTTTTCTCTCCTGTCCCATTACTTAATATTCCCATTTCAGGGAGAGAATACCTGGTTGGCTTAGTTCTGAGCATTTGTCTAGGCTTGACTAGGGGAAAACAGGGCACCCTGAGTGACATTCTGCCCTCCTTCCTCCTGCTGCCACTGCATCTAATGGAGTGGAGGCAATTCCCAGCTCTGCTTCTCCAGGGTGAGATAAAACGCACTTAACAGCTGAGAAGGCAAGGGCATCAGTCAATTAGAAGGGACATGGACGGGCCCTTGACCATGGGGCTGGGTCCTGAGGGCCCCCTTCTGTGCTGGGGTTTAACACTCTGTTACTGGATGTGATGTTGCAAGATTAGGGTGGATATGAGCGTCCCAAGAGCAGGAATGGGGTAGTCAGCATAGAGAGGAAAACGTGGGAAGGGATCAGGGACTAGGGCTGTGGTCGTTGCTCACAGGTATGGCATGCTGTTATCTGCAGGTGCCTTTTGAGGGACAATGGATGCTGTGCTGGGGGCGGGGGGAGGTCACAGCTGGCTGTACAGAGGGGTTGGCATAGAACTGCAGATAACTCATCAGCTAGAAACTGCTCATGCAAATGTGTGGTAATATCTTGGTTTTCACAACATCCAGGTGATGGGGTGAGTGCCACTGGAATTTGGTCAGTGGGACCAGAAATGATCAATGTTCTATGAATTCTGAGGGAGCCCTGCTGTCCTGCCTCAAATGCCAGTAGCACCTCAGTTAGAAACACGGAAAAAATTTTCCAGCTAGAGTGGTGAAAGAGAGCTGTGTGTAATAGGAAGAAGGGGGATAGTCAGAGTTCAGATCATATAGCTGCTATTTATTATTTTACTATGCATTAAGGCCATCGATACATGCTATTTAATCTGCATAATTCCTTAAGATATAATTATTACTTTCATTTAACATATAGGTACAATAACTGCACCAAAATGAGACAAGCAAGGACCAGAGTCCTTCAGTTCAGATTTAAGTCCAAACTCTCCTCACGAGGTTTCAGTGTGCGTGTGTGTGTGTGTGTGTGTGTGTGTGTGGTCTTTTATATAGAATGGGATTCCAGCCATGTCACAAACTCAGGATAAGGTGCTGAGGAAGAGTTGCTGAGTCCTTAAATCAATTACTGTGAACAACTGACATTTTTGGCTGTCATTGAAAAGGACCCAGGTATTCATACATAGTTTTGGCTGGAAAGGAGGCCTTTGGGTAGGGTCTTCTGGACTTGTTTTTGTGATAAAATTCTCAGTTCACGACTCTGAAGGCTGACTTTGAGATAAATCTTGAATAAACACTCTTGAAAGGGCTGGAAACTCACACCCTGCCACAACTACATTGACTACTGATAGAAACCAGCCATTTGACTCAACATTAACTACTACATTAATTACCTACTCTCTTTTCTGTTTCCCAAGGAGGGAAAGTGTTTTCTCACAGAGACAGGGTCATGCTAATTCTGTTTCTCGCACTCTCTGCTCTAACATTGGTGAGCACCTAAGAAGTGAGATTGGAAAGAATCGCACGCATGCCATTGGTTAGCACGGTTCAAAAATGGTAAAATGGGGGCCAGCAGTTAGCGTAATGGCTATGTCGCTGGACTCCCATGTAGTTGACCCGGTGGCTTAAACTCACGCCGGGCGCGTGTGCGTGCGTGCCCAAGATCCCCAGAGGAGAACGGAGGAGAAGGAATCGCGGTGTGGCGATTGTAGAAGTTTGTCTACATTTAAAGTGAAATGCAAGAAGTCAAAAGCTAAAGAGATGAAGAGGCATTAGAAATTTTTATAATAATATTTTATATGGTTACTAAATCAATATTAGATTTTTAAAAATGTGCTGTTGCACACGTACACTTACCACACAGAGAGAGAGAGAGACAAGGAGAGAAAGAAAATGAGAAAGCACCCAACACGGGGGTGGGGTGGGTGGGTGGTGGGTAGGGGTGGTGGTGGTGTGATGAACACAGGCAGTCCCTTCTCTTCTATTCTCCCCTGGGGATTTTGGGAACTCATATACATGCGCCCATATTGTTATTAGACGTTCTGCAACTAATAATTGGTGTCTCTCCCTCCCTGCCTACACACATCTTTTACCTAAAACTTCCTGCTAGCACACAACTATTTTCTCCGAGGGAATTGGAAGAGGACTTTATACTAGCCATCTGCTGCATGGTGAAAATGAATTTAAGAGTAAAGTTTCATGAGTGAAAACGGGAACCAGAATATGAAGGCAGAAGAGAGGAAATTTAACGAAGTAAAAGAAACACCGCATTTCAGGAATTCTGGCCCACACGTGTCCGGTTCTCGCGCTGTCTCAAACCCTGCGCAGACACCAGGTGGCGCCCTCACTCCGGCCGCGCGGCGTCTGGACTCCTCGGACTTTGGGCGGGTCTTCCAACAGGCTGCGCGGTCTCCTGACCCCTGAGAACCTTTCCGTGAGGCCCGGAAGCAAGGAGAGGGTGAGGGAGAGAGAGGAGGGAGAGAGAGGGGACAGAGGGAGACGGAGGAGACGCGGGACCGCGCCCTGTGGCTGAGCTGCCGCCAGTTCCAGCCCAGACCAAGGGACCCAGGGCGGCGGTAGGGGCTGGCGCGGGCCTTTCCCACTCCCACTGCCCGACGTGAGGGGAAGGTCACCTCCTCGCGCAGGGACGCGAACGCCACGCGCATTCGAGGAAGGCAGAGGAGGTGGCCGACCGCACTTGGATGGTTGGAGTGTTGGAAGGGGCCCCCTGGAAGGTTTCCTGAGTCACACTCCTTCTTTCTGGGTTCTCCGCGGGGCCGGCTGCGGGCAGGTTCGGGGACCTTTTAGGATTACCAGGGGCCCTCTCCTCTCCATCCTTCCACCCCTACTCTCTTTTCTGTTTCCCAAGGAGGGAAAGTGTTTTCTCACAGCGACAGGGTCTTGCTAATTCTGTTTCTCGCACTCTCTGCCCTAACATTGGTGAGCACCTAAGAAGCGAGATTGGAAAGACTCGCACGCATGCCATGGGTTAGCACGGTTCAAAAATGGTAAAATGGGGGCCAGCAGTTAGCGTAATGGTATGTCGCTGGACTCCCATGTAGTTGACCCGGTGGCTTAAACTCACGCCAGGCGCGTGTGCGTGCGTGCCCAAAATCCCCAGAGGAGAACGGAGAAGGAATCGCGGCGTGGCCATCCCACCTGGGGGGTGATTTCTCGCTGTCTCTCTCTGTCTCTGTCTCTATCTTTCTGGTGAGCGCACGCACCCTATAAAAACCCGCTCCAAAAAAAAAAAAAAAAAAAAAAAAGGTAAAATGATGACTTTTTCAGAGGACCCCTCTGGTGACCAACGCAGGGTCAGGTCTCTAGCCACCCAGCGCGGGGCCCGTGGTGCGCGCCTGAGTTCCACACCCACCGCCAGGCAGCGCCACTCCAAGGCTGGCCTGTACGACCAAACCACCAGGCTGTTTGATAAATGCAAAAAAAAAAAAAAAAAAAAATACCTGACCCCAGCCCGGATCTGTCTAACCAGAATCTCTGCGGGTGGGGAATCTACAGATGACTCGCCCCTACCATATAAAGGTGCTTTCGTCCTCTTACAACCCACAAAATTGTCCATTTCGAACACCCAGAGGATTCGCCTGCACGGTGAAGTCTGGGCGTCTCTGCTTTGGCAATTTACAGCCTGTGGACTTGGTCCGAAGAGAGGAGAGGAGGGAGGTCCCCAGGGCGTCGGTAATGATGGGCACCATCCTGTCCCTGCTCCCCCAGGTGGTCTAAGCCTGGCGGTTTAGGCAAGGCGGTTTTGGGAATGAGACAGTGGGCGCACAGCACAGAAAACTGGGGCTCCTGCGACCAGGGTGGTCTGCTGGGAGTTCCGCACTAGCTCGGGTCTCAGTGGAAGGAGGAGCGCTGCCCGCTCGGCGCCCTGCACGCGCTCGCAGCTCGCACCTGGGGCGGTCGCCAGGTCGGGCGGGGGTGTATCGTGGGGTGGGGCGCGTGGGCGGCTCCTAGTACCTTCTGCGGGACTGGAGGAGGAGAGAAAGTGAGGGGCGTCCGGGACTTAGGCCTGCCTCCCCCCTCCCCACCTCCCGCCCCCGCGGCCACCTTCCGCTCTATAATTGGCGGCCGGCGGGCCTTCCTTTTCTCTTATCTGATCCTGGGCGCCCAGCGGGAGGGAAGCGTGGAGAGGCAGAGTCTGCTCCGGGAGGCCCGGAGAGGGTGAAGGCGAGGGAGTCGGAAGAGTGGAAGGAGAAGGAAGAGAGGCTAAATTAGAAGGGTACGCGGAGGGGAGCAAGCGAGGGCGGTGCGCCGCCAAGAACCGACCCTCGGCGGAGTTCGGACCTTCCCGAGGCGCGGAGAGGTCCCCAGCCTGGGCTGGAACCTGGCCCTGCACAGGTCAGTTGGGCGTTCTCTGCTTTTCGGCTTCACTTTGAAAAGTCTCTTCCTAAGGAAGGACAAGTGGGAAGAGCGAGCCACCTGCAGACGCAGCGCGTTTCCAGGGATCTTCTCTACGCGCGCGCGCCCAGGATGTCCCGGGGACCTTTGGGACAGGATGGGACGGCGCACCCTGATGCGTCCTGGCCAGGCTCACCGGAAAGTGAGATTGGACGCGCTGCGTGATGGGAGTGGGCCAGTGGACCTGGATTGCTCCCGGGAGTCTTTCCAGGTGCTCGGGCGCGGTGAACACTCAGCAGGAAGAAACTGGGTTTGGCTGCGAGATCCTGGCGTCTCCAGCATGTCCATTTACAAGAGCCTCAGTATTGGCGACAATCTGGTGGGAAAAGTTAGCAATCTGTCTTGAAGGTGTGTGTATGAGGGCGCACGCTGGTTTTATTTCTGTTGCATTTGGGATAGCTTGGAAGAAAAACCGATGAATATGATGGGGGATAAAACTCACCCGGACCACCCGTTGGTGCGGTCACACATTTGGGTAGCTGAGGACCGGCTCCAGACGCACAGGGAGCGATGAGGCAGAGGGCATTGGTGGAGGGTGGTGGCAGCAAGCGCTCCTCCACATCCGCGCCGGGAGACAGGGACGCGTCGTGCGTTTAGCTTTGGTGTCTGAGGCCGGAAGGCTGCGGCTTTGAGATGCACCACCAGGCTATCTAGTTGGAGGATCTTCTCCGCCGTAGCTTTCCCACCGCCCACTTTCCCCTTTTATTTCTCTGGACCCCTCCCAGCTTCAAGCCTCCTAGTACGCAGCGCCAGGGCGGAGAGGCATCCGGGGAGCTGGGCTTTGGCGCTCAGTGTGCACAGGCGGGGCAAGGCTAGACCCCGGCCGAGAGGAGAGGTGTGGAGCCATCGAAACGGCCTCAGTCCCCAACCAGGGCCTGAAGGCCACGTGCGATTGGGACTATGGACACACCAGGCTCTTGGGGCTTGGTTCTTGGGTCCTTTGTGGGAAGCACACGCTGTGAGCCCCCAGCTCCTTGTGGGTAGCTTTCACAGGGGTCTGAATTCCTCTCCTGGAAGTCGCTCCTGGAGCTGCTGAGAGCCTCTTCTTTCTACATCTTTTAAATTCCCTTTTGGAAGTTTTGGAGAGTCCGCAGCTGACAGTCACTCAAGGGGGTGGGGGTGAGGGGACAAGAAAAACAGGAACGGAAGACTTTGGTGGCTCTGTGGAGAGCAGGAAAAAAAAAAAAAAACAAACCAAAAACAACTTTTCCTGCCATTTCCCTGATAAAGGCCCTGGGCCCCCATCTACAGGGGGGCAGGGAGCTTCTTCCAGGAGTGTGTGATGAAGAGGCCCTGTTCAAACCCAGCAAGCAGGCTGAAGCTGGTGGGATGAGAAATGGTGGTGTGTGTTTGACTAGGTGGTCCAGTTCTGCACATGGAGAGCTCACCCGTACATTTGAAGTGAGTGAATGAAAAATGAATGGATGAATAGCATTTGGATTTCCGATTGTCCAAAAGAGTTACCAGTTTCATCTGAACCTGAACCAGATGGGTTGGTTATTGTAAGACAGACTTCAGAGTTCACCCACTGAAAGTGTCCAGTTCGGGCAGTGCTGTGGGCTGCTGGTTAAGGAGGTCTGATGGCACATGGTCAACCGCTCAGATGGAGTCCTGGCCACAGGGCATGTGTACACGCCCCAGATAGTGGTAGGATGGACAAATAGAGAAAAAGGGATTGTGATATGACCACGCCCCACTGGGGAGTACGCTCTCCCTGATTCTCTGTCTCTCTCTCTTTGACCAGTGCATGGGCCTTCTGACAAAAAAAGAAAAAAGAAAAAAAAGAAAAAGAAAATCATTCTTAGTATAGCCACAGAATTGTACAAAATCGCCACAGTTTTAGGACATTTTTAGCAACCCCCCAAATTCCGTGCCTATTTGCAGTAACTTCCCATTTCTCCCTAACCCACCAACCTGTCTCTATAGATATGCCTACTCAGGACATTTTGTATGAATGAAAGAATACAACATGGGGTCCTTTGTGATAGGCCCTTTCACCTGGCAAATTAATTTTAAAGTTTATCCATGATGTAGGAGATTTTTTTTTCCTTACTTTCTCTCAATAATCCCTGGGCATCACCTCATTTTGTCTGTGGAATCCTGATTCAGGATAGACCTGGACCTCCACTGCAGCCCTGACCTCCTGTGGGTCCCTTTGAAAGGCCACACTAGTGAGGCCTCTGAGTAATTCCCTGGGCAGGGTTCCTTGGAACCCATCAGAATTCCTGGAGAAGTTTTGGATGGGTCCCAGGCTGCAGGATGGATGGGAGGAACTCTTTGGCCCTCATCCTGCTGCGAACTGTCCAGCGAAGGATTTCAGAGAACTCTTGGATGCTTCCCTGCATGTCTTGGTTTTCAGAGTCGGCCAGGGCGGGCCTTATGAATGAGCCGAGCAAACTGGTGTGAGTTGAGAGGCTCTAGGGAAAGCCCCCAGCCCACTAAAAGACCCCTTAGGGTGAGTTCCCTTTGGGTCTTAAGTATTTCCTGGTGCCACCCGGTAATATACAAATATCTTTTGCCAGTTTTCAGTTGACAGCCTCTGAAGCTATGTGACTCTAGAGCCACATATGTAGTGGCTTTGATCCAAACTCAGTCAAAAAACTGCTGTTTTCCTGCCCTATCCAGTGTAATCTGTTTCCTTTAGAAGACAGGGGCCTTCCTGCATTGCTGCAGGCTGAGGTGGTACTGTTTGAGCGCTGCTGAGCTAACAAATTATCTGGGATTATGGCACTTTGTTGAGAACAAAGTCCTTGGTAAATGAGACCCTAGATGGTCCCCTGGGGGGACTGATGGAGGGGTAGGGGAAGAAAGTTGAAAGGAAAGTGACAAAAAAACTTTCTCCTTGGCTGATTTGCTGCCAGATCGTGCTGGATGTCAGGTGAGCACTGTTCTCTGCTCCTATCAGCAAGCACGAAGTGGCAGGGAGCCAGTTACTCTCCTGTACACACTAAGTTTGAGTGCAGACCCAAACACATCCTGTCCTGGTAGGGGTGATGAGTGTGTGTGTGTGTGTGTGTGTGTGTGTGTGTGTGTTTTGGAAGTGTTGGAATATATTTTGAGTACTTATTGTCTATCTTTTCTCTTTCAGAAACACACTAAGTCTCCCAATTTCTTGGGGAGGTAAATCTTATTTTGTTATAATGTTGTTGAGTTTCAGGGAGATAAAGTACTTGCCTGGTGTCACAAAAGCTGGCAAGCAACAGAAAAACGTGTAAGAAAAGTCCCTATGGAACTTGAACCTAGATCTCACTGGTCACTTGATTGGCCAGCTTCTCTGAGGGGGATGGGAATGGATAGCACGCACAGTTAGAACTGGATGATGTGAACCGAGGGAGGCCATACCAACAAGAAACTCAAACAGAATGGAAGGCAGCCGTGTATGGGTGTAATCTGTACTTGTTCCTTCTTTGCCCCTGTACGTGGTCCTTAACCTCTCTGAGTTTTATTTTTCTCATTTAAAAAATGGAGATAACTGGAGTCAGCAGGTGCCATAGTAGTTAAGGCGCTGGACTCCCACGTGGTCAAATGCAGTTTAAGTCCTGGACCTGGAGGCTCGAAATTCACTGGTAGGTGTGCATGCATGGCCAGAATCCTGAGAGGAAAATGGAGACGGGATTGTGGTGTGAGCATCCTCCCCTGGGATTTCTCCCTTTCTGTCTCTTTGTCTCCCCATAGCAAAAAAGGAGATAACTGTAGTCACCCTGTAACATTTAATATCTAACATGGTTTGGTACAGAACCCGAAAGACAAAAAATGGTTTTTGTTTTATTTTGCTTCTTTTTCTTCTTTACATTTTTTTTTCTAACTCTTCTCATTTTTCCTTCTCTTTGCTCCATTTTTTGAGGGGATTATGAATATAAAGGAGAACCCCTGGGTAATTTTTAAGTACGTGTCCTATTTAAGTCAAGTTTAGGGCTTGGATTCTCCATTTTCTCTAGGTAATTTTTTTTTTTCCCCCGGAGAGGTTTTTGCTATAGGGAGCATGCGCTCACCAGAAAGACAGAGAGAGACAGAGAGACAGAAAGTGAGAAATCACCCCCCAAGGGGGATGGCCACTCCACAGTCCCTTCTCCTCCATTCTCCTCTTGGGATCTGGGGCACGCACGCACACGCCTGGCGTGAGTTTAAGCCACCAAGTCTGGAACTCAAACCGCGGTCGACTACATGAGAGTCCAGTGACATAGCCATTACGCCAACTGCTGGTCCCGTCTCTAGGTAATTTTAAAAATCATTATTGTAATTTTTTTTTCAACAATGAGGCTTTGCTAAAGTTACCCTGGCAGTTGCCCCTAATTTTGAATTTTAGGGAGCAGTGTTTGGTCTCTTTTATTTCAGACATTATCTGAGTTTCTTATGAACATTTGTCTAGGGGGAGACTGGGCTTTGTGAAGTGCATCAGAATATCTTAGGCTGTTTTGGTTATCTAGCAGTAGTCAGAGGACCCTTTCTTGGATAAACATCAGATCCTTGATGGCTTTCTGTCTCTGCTTCTGCCAAGGGAAACACACTTAATTAATATCTAAAAATGATAGTCCCCTGCAGGGTTTTGTTTCCATTCTTCCTCCATTTCTCAGCCCTGCCTCCTGCCGTGTATAGACACTGCTAGACATTCAAAATATAATACTGAATAATACACTTTCATAGAAATGCAAATAGCCCACTAAGGGGCCAGCAGGTGGTATAGTGGTTAAGGCGCTCAGCTCCCACATGGTTCACCCAGTTTGAGTCCTGGACCTCGTGATTTGAGTGTGTGGATATACAAGCCCAAAATCCCAGCAGACCAATTGAGGAGAAGGGATTGCAGTGTGACCACCCCCACAGGCGGTTTCTCACTTTCCCCCTCACTGTCTCTCTCTGTCTCTTTCTTTTCAGGGAAGTGCATGCGCCTTATGGCAAAAACCTTAAAAAAAAATAGCCAACTACAGCATAGTGTTAAGTGTTTCAGCTTGGAAAATAAAGATTATTACTGTGAGAATCAGAGGATAGGCATCTGACCTCAGACTTGAAGAACCAGGGAAGTCTTCCTAAAGGTAACGTCCAAGCTGAGATATGCAGTTACCCTGTATATTGACTGTAGACATCAATTTTAGTTAAAAAACAATCCATTTTATTTAAAAACAATCTCCCATTTTTTTTTTTTCACAGTGGAGTTATGTCAATCCTTTTTAAAAAGCAAGGAGAGGGGAAAAAAAAGAGCCAGGTGATACTACATTTTTTTAAAGAAATATTTTATTTAATGTTATTTATTTATTCATTTATTTTTAATTTGACCAGAGAGAGACACAGAGAGAGAGAGGGAAAGTGAGAAAGCAAGCCACCAGGTCCAGGACTCGAACTGTGGTTGGTCATGTGGGAGTATCCAGCGCCCCAACCACCACGCCACTTGCTGGTTCCCCATGCTACATTCTTATGTGAAGGAGCTGTCATCCCAATTTGCCAAACTTTTGGGATGGCTTTGCCTTCTAGCACATGGAACTTACAGCCTCTAGTTTAAGACCATTGAAAGTAACTGCAATTCTGAGGCTAATTTGCATTCAAATCCCTTGTATCTGAGTAAGTCACAGGTCTGCTGCCATTCTAACAGGGTATTTCAGTAAATTAGAAAAAGGAGGCTCCTCTCTGCAGGTCCATGCAATTGAGAGAAGAGAATCACACTATTTTCTCTGGAGGTCACAGCTTTGGGCTTGGGCACACAGCCTCTATCATTTATCCTAGTCCAAGTGCAAATTGTGTTGTGCACGTACCGTGAACTGCACACACATCAGCCTCAATCATTTAGTCATTGATCATTAAGCAATCAATATTTATTACTTGTCTATCATGTATGTTGATCATTTTTGATTATGGGTTAAACTGCCTTTCGAAATGTCTTGTAGTACTGAAGATACAGAAGTAAAAATAATTATCGAGGCTGTGAAGTTGTCTGGAGAGCCAATGGGTTAAGGGACAGATGCAGTCCATGGGAGGCCTGGTTGGCAAAGGGTCTAACCTGGTGCTACCGCAGGTTGGTGCCCATCCACAAACTATTGTGTTTGATGAGATAAAATTGCACCAGGATGAAAATCCTATGTCACTAAGTACACTGTTAGTGAGCTGAGGTACATTTTCAGAGCAAACCTTCCTTGATGATGAAAGCCAGTCAATCCACTGGTATACATTTTGGCATAAGGTTTTTGTCTTCTTGTAACAAATAGATCACAGATGAACTATTTGGAGTAACAGCATCTAGACAGTCATCCAGCATTTGTACAGGGAGGTGATCTTTTATGCTATCTTTTTATTCTTTCTGTGTTTATCCTATCTTCTTTTTCTCTTTCCCTTATTTTTTTCTCTTGTTTCTATTGCATCCTTGTCTTCTTATTTTTCATTTTCCATTTCTTTACCCTTCTCCTATTATCACTTTATAATTTCTCTTTCTTCCCTTTTTGATGTTTTTCTCTTATGCAAAAATTGCTGTGAATTTGATTCAGCTTTTTGTCTTTTAAAAAGTAAAATGAGGGGACTGGCAGGTGGTGTGGTGGTTAAGGATACTGGACTCCCACGTGGCTAACCGTGGTTCAAGTCCCAGTCCTGGAAGCTTGCTTTTTCACTTTCTCTCTCTCTCTCTGTCCCTCTCTGGTCAAATTAAAATCAATAAAGTTATTTTTAAAAAAAAGTAAAATGAGGAGGATCCAAATACACAAGATAAGAAATGAGAAGGAAAAATGTTCACAAAATCAGAGAAAATTAAAAAATCGAATGGATAGAAATAATTGTATGCCAAAAATTAGAAAGTCTGGGTGGAATGGCTTATTTTTAACAAATGTAAATTTCTAAAATTGATTCTAGATTATATAGAGATTATTTATAAAACAAGAGACTCCAAAATGTTGAAAAAGTTGTTAAAGGGAACCAGCAGTTAGCATAATGGCTATGTCGCTGGACTCCCACGTAGTCGACCGCGGTTCGTGTCCTGGACCCAGTGGCTTAAAACTCACGCCGGGCGCATGTGCGTGCGTGCCCAAGATCCCAGGAGGAGAATGAAGGAGAAGGGATTGCGGCGTGACCATCCCCCCTGGGGGGTGATTTCTTGCTTTCTGTCTCTATGTCTCTCTCTGTCTGTCTGGCGAGTGCACGCGCCCTATAGCAAAAAACCTCTCAAAAAAAAAAAAAAGTTGTTAAAAATTAGTCTTCCCACAAAAAATCCAAAAAACTCATAGTTTAATATAATTCAATATAGTTAATTAAAATAGGTTAAAAGAAGACATTCATATTATTCTCTCCATAGCTTTTCTAATAATTTAATATTTTATTTGTCAGATTACTAACTCCCAAAATCTACACATTAAACTATCTACTTGATATGGTAAATTTATATCAGAATGTAGTTGTTTGTCTTCTATATACCTGTCTAGTCATCTGTTATTTTTTTTATTTTTTATTTATTTATTTTTTTTTGGAGAGGTTTTCGCTGTAGGGCGCGTGCGCTCGCCAGACAGACAGAGAGAGACATAGAGACAGAAAGTGAGAAATCACCCCCCGGGGGGATGGTCACGCCGCAATCCCTTCTCCTCCATTCTCCTCTCGGGATCTTGGGCACACACACACATGCGCCTGTAGTCCTCTATTATTAAAAGCCAAGTCATGCTGAAGAAGCATCTTTATTAAAAACAAAAATATAGACTGTCCAATATCAACATTATGTAAATAGTGGCCAAAGAGAAAGAAATGAGAAGCATAAAATTTTAAATTTAAGTAGAAAGTTACCATCTGCAGAAGAAATTAAGGAAAATGTTAAGATTTTCACAAAATATTAAGCTATTAGGAATAATAAGAACCTTTAGCAAAGTGATAGTTTACAAAATTAACATAAAAATAAAATTGTCTTATTATAGTTAAATGAAAATTTGTTTAAAGAATGATTATAGAGGGGTCAACAGGTGGCGTTGGTGGTTAAGGTGGCTGGACTTCCACATGGCTGACCGCAGTTCGAGTCCCGGACTTGGCAGCTTGCTTTCTCACTTTTCTCCTCTCTGTCTCTCTCTGGTCAACTTCAAAAAAATTAAAAAAAAAAAAAATGACAAATAAAATTAAACAAACAATAATTATTTTTAAAAAAGTGATTATAGAAAAACCCATTTACATAGGAAATAAATATATAAAAATCTAGGAATAAATTTAATGTGCTAAATTTATGTGTGAAAATCTGTAAAATAGTAATGAGGAAATGAAAACAACTTTTTATATGCTTTCTAAGAATGTTTACCTACCAGAGATTGAGAAAATTTTAATCTACTTTTACATATCTATGTAGTTTTCCCTATTCCATCTTATGGCCCAGAATATAGTCTATTTTGTTAAGTTTTCCAAGTACACTTGAAAATGTGCACATTTTTCAGTTTTGGATGTTGTGGTCAATAAATATCAAGTAGTCGATAGAATTGTTAACAGTTTCTATTTCCTCACTTACGTTTGTGTAGTTGTTAGTTAGTCCCTCATAAGAGTATTAAAATCTTTAACTTTGCTTATTGTTTCTTTATTTAGTCTTACCAGTTTTTTACTTCATGTGTTTTAAAGTTCTATTATTATATCTTCTGTCTTTTATTGCTAGAAGGCACATGTGCTCATCAAAGAGAAAGAGAGAAAAAAACCCTTTAATAGAATAAGGTCATGGGAACCAGCAGTTGGCGTGATGGCTATGTCGCTGGACTCCCACGTAGTCGACCGCGGTTCGCGTCTCGGACCCAGTGGCTTACAACTCACGCCGGGCGTGTGTGCGTGCGTGCCCAAGATCCCGAGAGGAGAATGGAGGAGAAGGGATTGCGGCGTGGCCATCCCCCCTGGGGGGTGATTTCTCGCTTTCTGTCTCTATGTCTCTCTCTGTCTGTCTGGCGAGCGCACGCGCCCTATAGCGAAAAACCTCTCCAAAAAAAAAGATAAATAAAAAAATAGAATAAGGTCATGCCACAATCTTTCTTTCCTCCATTTCTTCATCCTGTGAGGATTTTGGACACACACACACACATACACGCTCAGCGTGATTTCAAGTTGCCGGGGCTGGGATGCAAGCTACAGTCATGTGGGATCTGGCTTTCTATGCACAGTGTTTAAGCATTTTTCTACAGGGCTGGCCCTGAAACTCTGTTATTAAGTCCATACATATTTATGATTTTTTATTATTTATTTATTTGATTCTAGTTTTTATTATTATTCATTTTCAAGTTTTCTATGAGGTACATGTACTCAGACAGAGAGACAGAGAGAGACAGAGAGAGGGACAGAGAGAGAGAGAGAGGTAAACTGAAAAACCGAGTCACCAGGTCTGGGACTCGAATGGTGGTTGGTCATGTTGGAGTCTAGCGCCTTCACCACCACATCACCTGCTGACCCCTTATAAATAATTTTAATTGATAGGCTTTTTTACCATTCTGAATTGCCCAGGATATGAGGAGAGTTTTATGCATATTTTTCTCCCTCCCACACCCACCAGTTGTGACTCATTCTTTTTTGACATTTTCCTTGTCAATTTCCAGTCTGTCTAGCTTGCTTGGCTCCGACCCCTAGCACTTTATGCTAAGAACACTGGCTTTTCCCCATGGTTTTTGGTTATCATGCCATGGGTAGTGGAGAATTCTTTTAGAGGGAAAAAAGCTAGTTCCCCCAAGTTAAGAGTAATAAAACCAGGTCTTTTAAAATTTCTTATTTAGAAATTTTTCTGCTGTGCCATGATGCTAACAGATGAAGAACAATTGCTAATTTCATCTAAAGCTTACTTTTAAAGTAGACTGTATTAGCAAATCCTGAAACTCTTTCTTATGATTTTGGATGTGACGAGGTTGGTATTTTCATTAAAGAAAAGAAGTGAGAAATACCAAGCAATGTCAACACACTGAAATGATATATCTTTGTTTGTTTGTTTTGTTTGCTTGTTTTTTTTTTTTTTTTTTTTTTTTTTTTTTTTTTTTTTTTTGAGAGGTTTTTGCTATAGGGCACGTGTGCTTGCCAGACAGACAGAGACAGACATAGAGACAGAAAGCGAGAAATCACCCCCCAGGGGGGATGGTCACACCGCAATCCCTTCTCCTCCATTCTCCTCTTGGGATCTTGGGCACGCACGCACACGTGCCTGGCGTGAGTTTTAAGCCACCGGGTCCGGGACGCGAACCGCAGTCGACTACGTGGGAGTCCAACGACATAGCCATTATGCTAACTGCTGGTTCCCCTTGTTTTTTTCTTTTTTGATTCCACAAAGTTGTAAAACCTAAGTCATCAACTGACTATAAAATTCTCCTGCTACACAAATATTAAACAGTTAAAAATGGGACCAGCAGATGGTGTACTGGTTGCGTTGCTGGACTCCCATGTAGTCCGCCATGGTTCGAGTCTCGGATCTGGCAACTTAAAACTCACACTGCGTGCGTGTGCGTGCATGCCTAAAATCCCAAGAGGAGGATGGAGGAAAAGGAATTGCAGCATGGCCATCTCCCCTGGGGGGTGATTTCTCACTTTCTGTCTCTCTGTCTCTCTCTGTCTTTCTGGTGAGCGCACGCACTCTATAGCAACAATCTCTCTTAAAAAAAAAAAAAAATGTAGAGTTGGAGAAGGTATGTTAGAGGTAACTTTATCCAGTTCCCGTGCCCCTGAATTTAAAAATTCCTTTGATGACATCTCTTACGTCTAATTCTTAGCAAGGTTCTTCCCTAGAACTTTTAGCAAAGGAGAAGAAACTAGTCTAATTGTTAGAGAATTTTTTATATTCATATCCATACCCCCCAAATTTATATCAGTCTAGTCATTCAAGTTCTATTTTCAGAAGCTACACAAAATAATCCTGTTTTATCTTCTATGTGGAATCTCTTCAAATATATGAAGACATCTGTCATATGCCTCTAATTCTTATTTTCACCAGCTTAAGCTTGCTTAAACATTGCCATTGATTTAAAATCTTTTGCGTGAACTTGTCAACTGCAACTGCTAAGCCTTTTTCTAAGCCTGTAGATTACTCTTAAGTGAGCTCTCCCACGTCTCCACATGGTTGACTAATTCAAACTTGTATAGAGTTATCATCTGGAGAATGGTAAAAATGTATGTAATACATTTTGAAAAGTCTAAGGCAGTTTATCCAGGTAGTTGTTGCCCTTGCCATTATCTGGATCTTCAGTTTTTCCCTAAACCTTTTTGCCAAGTTACTCCTACAACCTTAATATAATAAAGAAGAGAAATATTCTCTTTCTCCTTTAGCATCTGCCCAAGTAACAAATTCATGATTTTTCCTGTTCCTTTTGTTTTCTTTTAACTTGTTGTTAACATGCTACTAAGTAGAACTTTCAAAAGCTGCGTCTAAGCATTATCTGTACTATCATAATTATCTTTCTTTTCTTTTTAAAAAAATTTGCTTCAGGGCACATGTGCTCTCCAGGGAGAGAGGAGAGGGAGAGAAAGTAAGAAAGCACCCCCTTGGGGGCATGACCATGCTTCAATTCCTTCTTCTCCATTTTTCTCTCAGCATTTGGTGCATGCAAGCACATGTGTCCAGTGTGGTTTTTCAAGCCCCTGGGTCCAGTATTTAAACCATGGAGTCTACCATGTGGTATCCAGATGCCTTAGTCACCACACCACTGGCTGGCCCCACAGTTAGCTTACAAGACAGACATTCCCATGACCATTTCAGTGATACAGAATCAGAGTGGTTGAAGCAGTGAGTGAAAGACTTACAGCAAATTATCACCAGAACTGCCTCCTAACTCCCAGATTCCTATTCGTACTACTATCTCGGGCTCATTTTTCATTCTATTTCATTCTTCCTGTTTGTTTACTTTGCCATATGGTTGGTTGGCTATCTTCCTTTTCAATTATATTTGAAGTGAGCCGATGGAGGAGAACATGCGATATGTTTAGTGTCTTCCTTAGTACCCAGTATGGTGTTTTGGTCATACAGAATGCTCTCAAGAAGTGATCGTTGGAATGAAAATTCCAATACTATGAATAACGAGCTCTGTCAGGGTTAGGACTGGTTGGATAGTGGTATGCCAGATGGCTAACAATAACTTTGTTTATGTTTTTTTTTTTTTTTCTTTTGGCAAGTCAGCATGATTAAATAAAATATCATCCAAGGTTTGAATGTATATATGTGTATTATTCTTAGTGAAAGTATGTGTGAGTATGTGTGTTTGTGATTTATGAAAACTTTAGAATAAATATTTAAAGGAATTTTGATAAAGCTGGCTGAATGTTAGGCTGGGAGTTTGGTGGATGCGTGTAAGCACTGTTTAAGACTTGTACTCAGGGTCTTTGCTCTTTATTGAACTTAGCTCCCCAGATGAGGTTAAGTAAAACAAAGATACAAAGTGAAGAAAGAAGGGTTAGCACTAGTGGCACTATTGTTGAGGTACTGATAAAATTGCAACTGTGTCTTGACAACACTTGTATTTAACTATCAACTTTCCCAAATTTGATACATACATGGGGAACTTAGAGCTAAGTAGCCAATTCTAACAGGATGTTTTAAAAGAGAAACAAAAGAAAACAAAAAAACAAGGCAGAGTTATATGTCTTGTGCAAGCTTTTAGGCAAAGTTTCAACAATTTAGTCTTCGACATTTGGGTAAATGTTAAAATATCTCATGCACTTTAATAGGAATTGGGATTTTTCCTGCCCTTAATTTACTGTCCAAAAGTTTGGAAAGTTGGCAGAAAATCTTGGGAAAACTAAAAGTCCACTTCTCCCAATATGGCATTGCTCATCCTAGTGTAAAATAAGCAACCAAAAAGGAAAAACTTAAAATATTGTGATGTATTGAATATATAAATTAAAATCAATAATCTAGAAAGAGTTATTAAAAATCAGTAAGGGGATTCTCTGAGAAGATTCCTCATGGAAACTGGGAACTAGATATTTCAGGGCACAGGAGAAATGAAGATTTTCTACTCATAATTCAGCCTCTAGCAAGCAAAGCTAGTGTGGCAGGAGAGTTGAGCCATTCTCTGAGAAGATTCCTCATGGAAACTGGCAACTAGATATTTCAGGGCACAGGAGAAATGAAGATTTTCTACTCATAATTCAGCCTCCAGCAAGCAAAGCTAGTGTGCGATCACAACAGAATGGCAATCAGATTCTAGAACACCTCTGTCTGCTTGCTCCTGAACATTGAGGCTTAACTTCAAGAATTTGAAAGAAACACGCCATTCATCAGATGACAAGAAATCACCGTCGGATCACGAGAAATATGGGAAAACGAGAAAATACCTCTCCTCCAATGGAAAAGAGTAACTCTCCTTCATCCACAAGCAGTTCGGTGAAAGTCATGGAAATGTCTGATAAGGAATTTAGAACATTCGTAATGTCGAAGCTAACAGAGATGGAAGAAAAAAGAGATAATGAACTGCTAAAGAGAAAGGAGAAAGAAGTTGCCGAGTTCCAGGAGATGAGGAAACTCTTGCAAGATCTAAAAGAGGAATTACACACTTTACAAAAGACTCAAACGGAACTGCTAGAGATCAAGTCTATAATACAAGAAGTCAAAATCTCCCTTGAAAGTATTAAAAGCAGACTAGATCATTCAGAAAATAGAATCTCAGATGTAGAAGAGAAAATGGCTGGCTTAGAAAAGTCCACCACGAAGACTGAGAAAATGGCTCAAAAATTTGAGAATGATATGCGAGAAGTACTGGATACCATCAAACGTCCAAATATCCGGATAACTGGCATTCCAGAAGGTGAAGAGACCCATAAGGGCATTGATAATCTATTCCATGAAATCCTGCAAGAAAACTTTCCAAACCTAGAGAGGCATTCGAAGATCCAGTCCCAGGAAATACAAAGGACCCCAAATAGAATCAACCCAAGGAGATCTTCTCCAAGACACATTATAGCCAGGTTGACCAAAACCACGGACAAAGACAAGATACTAAGATTGGCAAGAGAGAAACATCAAGTTACCTACAAAGGACATCCCATCAGGCTAACAGCAGATCTCTCATCAGAAACAATGCGAGCGAGGAGAGAATGGGAAAATATATTCAAAGTGTTACGAGAGAAGCAATTTCAGCCAAGAATACTGTACCCGGCAAGATTATCTTTCAGGTGGGAAGAAAAGACAAGAACATTCTCAGATAAACAAAACCTGAAAGAATTTACCAGCACCAGACCAGATCTCCAAGAAGTTCTCAAGGGTGTGCTGTATCAAGAAAATTAAACACAGACACACGGAAATAAGAGTCAAAAAACTATGAAAGTGGTCCAACTTAATCAGAGGGACAAGTCTGGAGTTGAATACTATATCCCAGAATTTAATCAGGAAAATTGAACCAGAACAGAAGATAAAAGTACATGAGAGTGATAGGTTCATGTACCTTCCATTTGAACAGAATCCTAACTTGTTTCCTGGCTTTAAGCAAAGTTCCTTGGCATTTCTTTGAGTTAAGTTAAAACTGGTTTTCTTAGTAGTAATGAGTGAACTCACCATTGAAAGTAGTTAGATTATGTAGGAAATTGTGTGATCAATGCAACGTGGGTGGGAAGGGAATGAAGGACAATTGTAGACACCGGAGGTGGTGTGAGAGGAGGGTGGGAAGGGACAGAGGGTCAGAAAGAGGGGTGGAAGTAATTCTAGGAACTAGTAATGGAAAATTTTTTTGTAATGTGCATGATTGTATCACTATACAGTGTGTACTGGATGGGAGATTGCATTTTGTATGCTGTGATGAAGCTTAGGGAAGGAATGTAAATTGAGTTACAAAAAAAAAAGTTTCAGAAAAAAAAATATATATCTATTCAATGACTGCAGTAGGATATGTAGCCACAGCTAGGTACTACTTTATAGGATGCATAAAGTAAGACTTGTGTTCATGGAAATGTGGGTATCACCTGTGTTTGCTATGAGGGTATTTGGATTGATTAGGGTCTTTGGCGTTACAATAAAATGTGAGGAGAAAACAGTATAGAAAGCAAACATAGTTACCAGAGACTGTGGGAGGAGAGTGGGAGATGGCAGAGGGTAAGAGATAGAAATCTAGGATGGGGGGAAAAAAGCAAAACATACAGAAGACAAGAAATGGAAGATCATTTGCTAACAATAACATGTTTGTTGATGTGCTTGATTGAGACAATATATAGTGTAATTTGGATGGAAAATCTCATTTTGTATGCTGTAATGATGTTCAGAGAATGAATGCAAATAAATAAATTGAAAAAAAAAAATCAGTAAGGGGACCAGCAGTTAGCATCATGGCTATGTCCCTGGACTCCCATGTAGTCGACTGCAGTTTGAGTCCTGGACCTGGTGGCTTAAAACTCACACCGGGTGCATGTGCTGTGTGCCCAAGACCCTGAGAGGAGAATGGAAGAGAAAGGATTGTGGCATAGCCATCCCCCCTGGGGGCTGATTTCTCACTTTCTGTCTCTTTGTCTCTCTCTGTCTAGCGAGTGCATGCACCCTATAGCAAAAACCTCTCCCGAAAAAAAAAAAATCAGTAAGAAAATGGGTAAAGGTTATGAACAGGTATTTTGTTAAAAATACTAGAATAGCCAACAAACAGCATATGCTGCATTTCACTGGTTATGAAAAAATCAAGTTAAGATGGTATTGTGATAATCACTTTTTTTATTAAATCAACACATGTTGAAAACAGTTAACTCTTGTGCTGGTAGGAGTGATATGTCATGGTGCTCATATAAGATTCTAGTGGAAGTAGAAATCAGCATAATTTTCTGTATAAAATTGTGTACTTAAGTTTCAATAATCTTGAAAACATGTGTCGTGTTTTACCTAGCAGTTCCACAGTTGGGAAGCTACTCATAGTTAAGTCAATAATTTTACATTTAAGGAGGTGTGTGTAAGGTTGTTCACTGAAGTGTTACATATGCTAGGATAATTTGTGTACATCCTAAATTTCCAGATAAAGATAGGTAATTAAATTGTGATACAGCCATATATATTGTAAAAGGACACTTACCAACATCAAAAAATATTTACACTTTAGTAAGGAAAAAGTAGATAGTAAAAGTGTTTACCCTTAGTTGTACTTTCTTGTATTTTTAATTTTCCACTGTTAAAACTCATTATTTTTATAATCAGAAGAAGAAAAGATATTTTACAGTGGAAAGAAAGTGACATAAAATAGGATATTGAGAACTGTTTCCCTAAGATGCATCTGCCATGTGTGGTCATGCCTGTGTGGGCTCAAGTCCTGGCTCCTGAACTCACTAGCTATGTGATTCAGGCAATTCTCCGTGCCCTATTGTCCTCATTGTAACTCAATATTGGAGGCATACCTACTTCACAGGGTTGCTGTGAGGATAAAAGGAAATTTATATGTGTTAAGTACTTAGAATTGCTTCACATACAGCAAATAATACATTTTATGAAGACTTTTATAAAGTACAATGACTTTTTTTTTTTTTTGCCTTAGGGCACATGCACTCAGCAGGGAGAAAAAGAGAGAGAGAGACAGAGAGACAGAGACAGTGAGAGGGAAAGTGAGAAATCACCCCCATGCGTACTGGCCATGCCACAATCCTTTCTCCTCCATTCTTTTCCAGGATCTTGGGCACACACGCACATGTGCCTGGCATGAGTTTCAAGCCACTGGGTCCAGGACTCGAGCAGCAGTTGACTGTGTGGGAGTTCAGTGACATAACCACAATACCATCTGCTGGCCCCTACAATGACATCTTTTTGATGAGCCATGGGGAAAATTCTACTCAGCTTTCAGTATGAGGAAAAGGAATGTGTCCCCAGATAAATACTTTAAAATTTAATGTGATATTATGGTAACCTTAAAACTTAGCATGCTGCCTTCTTTCTTTTTTAATTTATAACATGTGGACCCAAATTCGTGTTCATCTCTACTAAATATATAGGACAAGACGTTTTCTAAGTGCTCATTTTACTCATTATCTTCTTTCTTTCTTACCAGATTTCATCTTACATTGGGATTACCAGTACAATACAAAATACTTAGTTAACTTTTAATTTCAGAAAACAACAATCTTTTATTACTGTATATGTTTCCAATATTGCATGAAACATACTCATACAAAATACTTATTTGCTGTTTAGTTAAAGCTAAAATTTAAGTTGAGTTTTATGTTTTATGTGTTAAATCTGATCACTCTCCCTCATACATTATTTTAATTTTTTTAAGGTGTTTGCCATAGTATGAATGCACTCTCCAGAGGCAAAGAGAGAGTGAGAAGGAAAGTGAGAAATCACCCCCTGGGGGGATGGCCATGCCACAATCTCTTCTCCTCCATTCTCCTCCTGGGATTTTGGGCATGCATACACATGTGCCTGGTGTGTTTCAAGCCACTGAGTCTGGGACTTGAACCATGGTCGGCCACCACACCATCTGCTGACTCCTTATTTTCATATATTAATAAACTGCCACAGATCTTTTGTGGAATGCTATTAGAGAATAAGTGAATGAGTGAGTAAATGAATGAATGGATATATGGGTGAAAAAATGCACCCCGCATATGAGGAAACTTTTGAGGTCTTCATAATCTCCAAGGAGAGGACTCAGAATTTCTTTGTAATGACCTGTAATAGAATCATAAACAATAAATTAGACTGGCTTTTTAAATTAATACCATACAGCCTTTTTGCCACCCGCCTCCTCTGCTCCTTTTCTCCCTTCTCTCCTCTTTTTTTCTTCCTTTTTTTCACTTTTGTTTCTCTCTGTTTCCTGTAGCTCTCTCTTCCTTTACTGATATCCTAATGAAAAAGAGAAATTTGGAAGCATTTTAGATTCCAACTAGGGGAAAACAGAGAGATGAGAAAAGAGTAAAAGACTTAGGGATTATTTGACCCAATGATGGGAAATCTGAGTGTGGATTTAATACTATCACCAAGAGGTTTTTAAAATTCTCTTTCAAAGTCACTAGTAAAAAGATTGTATATAGTTGTGCTTTGTATGTAAAATAAGGCGACTGTAGGAGTTTTAGCTTTATGTGATAAATATGGAAGGAGCGTATTATTGGCAAGGACATTGTGATTCGGTAAAATGCTCAGGTCAGGTACATTTATAGAGATTGTCAACTTGGGAAATCACTAAGTAATTTATGTCCTTATGAAAGAGTCCTAAAGTACATTCTAAACTCTCTTATACAGTTAAAATCATTCTCTCCATTTGCAGCATTTTCTACAAAATCTTTCTTCCTTTAGTTTATCTTTTAGAGTGAAATATATGTTGCCCTAGGGAATTACTTACTTCCTGATAACACTGATTCATATTGGCTTCTCTGTTCCGAACGACTACATATGCTTTTTTTTTTCTTTTCAAGTAATTATTTATTTAAATTTATTTACTACTATTTAAAATTTTTTTTATTTCTTTTTAATCCAATTTCTTTTATACATGCAATCACTACATATGCTTTATTTTCAGCCTTCTCAAAATGTCCCTGTGCTCTTTGTTTCTAGGAAGCTGCTACACCTCATGTAAGAAACAGGAGGTAAAATGAAGGTTTTTCAATGCAAGATGCAGAACTGGCTACTTCCAGCTTTTTTGGCAATTGTTTATTTCTGCACCATCGTCCAGGGTCAAGGTAATTAAAAACTTTAAAAAGATATTTTTTTAAAGAATTATTTTACTCAACTTTATTTATTTATTTTAATTTGATCAGAGAGGGACCGAGCGAGGGAGAGACAAAGTGAGAACGCAAGTCGCCAGGTCTGGGACTCAAACCACAGTTGAGCATGTGGGAGTCCAGCACCCTTAACCACCACACCACCTGTTGGCCCCAGTAATTAAAAACTTTAAGAGAATCTGTAAGATCTGGGACCCTAGCCATAGTGATTCTGAATATCATGTTTATTTTATTTATTCTAATACACTTCATTGGTCCACCTGTGTTTCTAGGTAGGGTACTATGTTTTACTCAATTTCATCAACCTTTTGTGCTGGAGAAATGTGCCACAGCTTTCATATAATCTCACTAGTGACTGAACATGGTGATTTTGTATCAGTAGGTTAAGTAGCTAATTTTTTTTTTTTTTTTTTTTCTTTTTTGCTATAGAGCGCATGCGCTCACCAGACAGAGACAGAAGAGACAGAAAGCGAGAAATCACCCCCCCAGGAGGGATGGCCATGCTGCAGTCCCTTCTCCTTCATTCTCCTCTCGGGGTCTTGGGCATGCACGCACACGCGCCCGGCGTGAGTTTTAAGCCACCGGGTCCGGGACGCGAACCGCGGTCGACTACATGGGAGTCCAGCGACATAGCCATTACGCGAACTGCTGGTTCCAAGTAGCTAATTTTGAAAGTGCTCCTGAAAAGGCGGTGTAAGTTTAACCAGTGAGTGTCAAATTTGCATGTTACACAATCAGTTCTCTTAGTCAAGAGCTAGAATGTGTGTGTATGATTCCGAATGATGCCTTCTCTCTCTAAGAGAGTATCTACAAAATAGTTATACCACCTCATACATGACCTTTGTTTTACTCTTTTCCTTAAGGCTGAGCACATAGTCTAAATATTATATGTGGTGTGACAGTGACTCTGATATGCCATTTTAATGTGACAGTGACTCTGATATGCCATTTTCTAATGATGGTTAGCTTTGTTTTAATTGGACTTAGCTTGTGAAATTTACTTTTTGCATTATAGGGCACATGCACTCTCCAGAGAGACAGAGAGAGACAGAGAAACAGAAAGCGAGAAATCACCCCCCGGGGGTATGGTCATGCTGAAATTCCTTCTCCTCCATTCTTCTCTCAGGATCTTGGGCATGCACACCACGCACCTGGCATGAGTTTAAGCCACCAGATCCAGGACTCAAACCGCAGTCGACTATATGAGAGTCTAGTGACATAGCCATTATGCCAACTGCTGGTCCCTTATAAATAAAGTTTTATTGGAGCACATCTGTGCACATTTATTTACATTTTTTCTGTTTTTGTTGTAGTTGTTGTTTTGTTTTTTATGCTACAAGGGTAGACTGAAGGATTGGGAGGTATAAAGGCATGGAGAAAAACTGGATACTAGAGACAATGTGGGAAGAGGGTGGGAAATGGGGGAAGGATGAGAGGAAGAGAATCAAGGGGGAAAAGAAAGAAGCAAAACATTTAAGAGACACAAAAATGGAAAATAACCTGTTGCTGATAATATGTATGGTGAACTAATATATAGTGTATTCAAGGTGGGAAAAGTCATTTGGTATGCTATAATGATACGCAGTGATTGAATATAAAAAAATAAATTAATTGAAGAAAAGGGTGGAGTTCAGTAATCATGGCAGAGACTGTTCCTTCTGCAAAGCTGAACTTATTTATTTATCTTAGAGTTTTTTGTAGTTGTGCAGACTGGAGAGTGAGTGTTTAGGAAAATATGTGAGACCTTTGAGAAACCTCCTTACGCTTCTACAGTGGCATCACTTATTTCATGTTTGATTTTGCACAAGGAATAAAGGCTATGAATTGCTTCACTGGACTGGTTTTCTGCTTTTAAAGCAATATAGTAGTGAGTTTCCATGGGTTAGCCAATATTGACACTAACATGGAAAGCCATATAGATATTTTTAGAATCTTGTTCATGAACAAAATAGGAAAAAGAAATGATGTGCCGGAAAAGATGACCATATCTGCATTTCCAGGACCTGTAATTTGTTACATTCCATGGCAAAAGGAATTAAGATATCAGATAGAATAAAATGGATCCACTAACCTCAAAAAAAGAGAAATTGTCCTGGCTTATCTGGGTGGACTCCATATAATTGCAAAGGGTTTTAAATAGGGAAGAGGGAGGCAAGAGGAACCAGGGTCAGTAACATCACTGGTGAGATTTAACCACTGCTGGCTTTGAAGATAGAAAGGGTCAAGGAATGTGAGAAGCCTGTAGAAGCCAAGCCAAGAAAACAGATTCTCTTTATTCTATAGCTTCCAAAAAAGAGATATAATCCTATAAACAACTTGATTTTAGTCCAGAGAGACCCATTTTAGACTTCTGACCCCTGAAACTGTAAGGTTATAGAAATGTCTGCTATTTTATCACTGAGACTGTGAAATTTGTTTTGTGCTATAGAAAGTGAATAGTATTAAAAGGCACATGGGAGAGGGGCCGGCAGGTGGCGTGGAGGGAGATAAGGTGCTGGAATCCACGTGGCCGGCTGTGTGGTTTGAGTTGCCAATGCTGAGGTTTGAAAATCATGCTTGGTGCATGTGTGTGCATGGGTGCTCAAAATCCCGAGGGGGAGACGGAGGGGCAGGGTTTGTGGTGTGGCCATACACCCCCCCTGCCAAGGGGTGATTTCTCTCACACACCCTGCCCTGGTAAAGCTCTGTAACAAGAAACCAAAAGAAAAAACACATATTGGAAATCGATTCTTTCCCTTAACTGTTAACAGAATGCCCTTTACTACTTAGTCTCTATCTAATATTTTATGAAAAACTGTGCCTCTCCAGAGACTATGAACCTCCTTGTGCTTCTAAAATGGCATCACTTACTTCATGTTTGATTTTAT
This sequence comes from Tupaia tana, assembly GCA_026018925.1. Lineage (NCBI taxonomy): Eukaryota > Metazoa > Chordata > Mammalia > Scandentia > Tupaiidae > Tupaia > Tupaia tana. The sequence goes on from JAKSZU010000008.1 coordinate 73,330,996, forward strand.
ACCTTGCTAAATACCTTGTTTATACCTCGATTATTCTAGCATCTTATTTTCAAGAAGAGTTGTTAAATTAACTGAATACACAAATAGTAATGTGCTGGCTACAGGGAATAAATGTACATAGCAATTACAGAGTGAAGGCATCAATACTCACAATCTCGCAGTAAATATGTACTTGGTTTTAGCAGTGTTTGTTTTAGATGGTTACAAAAAGGAACTACTGAAAGTAAAGGATAACTGTCATTTAAAAACCTCAAGGCATATAAAATTAGAGACTTTGCACTGGGGCTAGTTAGCTTTATAAAGACCTATGTGTTAACTCATTTACACATATTTTTTGCTGTCACTAGTAGTCAAACATTGGAAAGTTGTGAATATTTTTGTTACTACTATTTTCAGCACCATCATAATGGATCATGAAATTATAATATTTCAGGTTCTAGACAAGATAAAAAGAACCCTTTAGTATATCCCATAGTAAATGTCACTCAGCAATTAGGCAATACATTTAATATAAAAATGACAAAAACTAAGGTCATTTCATTTTTTGTTTTGTTTTATAGATCACCTAAAATACAGCCAAATATTTCTCTGATGGTTTAAAAGACTTTTAAAAAGAAATACAACAGAATGTCCCATCAGTTTAACCCCGAGAATCATGTTTTCAAGAAGAAAATAACTCAGTGTGACCAATGCTCCATTTCCATCAGTCAGCGATTTTTGCTTGCAAATGAAAGAAACTTTCTCTGGATAGCTTAACAAAAATGTATTCACTACTGGATAACTCAAGAGATCATATAGTCCAAGTTAAATAATCAAGTTTTGAAAAAGATAGGAGTTTGGAAATCCCCTGGAATACCCTTTGTAGGAACTAATGGCCATTTTCTTTAGGACATATCCTTGTAATGTCCTTGGAATAAAGTCACTGGAGCTATGTTCCTTCCTTCCATCACTGGACTCAAGTCTCAGATTCTTGGGAGAGTTCACTTGGTCAGGTTTGTGTCATTTTGCCACCTCTTAGCCAGAGAAGAATGGCTGCTATTTGATCATAGGCCAAACTCCATGCATTGGGATAGAAAGTTTTGCTCCTTAAAAGAAAACCAGGGTACTGTTATATACAGAATAGAGGATATGATTATAGATCTTGAAAAACACAAAATAAGGAACCAGTGGATGGCATAATGGTTACGTTCCTGGACTCCCACGTGGTTCAAGTCCCAGACCGGGCAGCTTAAAACTCACACTGGGCATGTGTGCCCCTAATCCTAAAACGACAATGAGGGAGAAGGGATTGTGGCATGGTCATTTCCCCTCAGGGGTGATTTCTCGCTTTCTGTCTCTCTCTGTCTTTCCAGCGAGTGCTCGCGCCCTATAGCAAAACTCTCTCTGGAAGAGAGAAAAATTCAAAATATGCATTGCAGCACCCCTACGTTAAAAGTAGTGTCTTAATAAATTATTGAGAATAATTTATTAGAAAAAAATCTTTTCATGGTTTTCACTTGTCAAAAAAGCAAGATTTTTATTGATTTGAAACAAAGAAAAGAAAAGAAAGAAAAAGGAAAGGAGGAAAGGAAAGGAGAGAGGAGGAAAGAAGGATGGACAAACCAAGAGCTTAGCCCTTTAATAAGCAGTCAAATTATAAAATAACATTTTCTAAATGCTTGATAGTGTGAGGCCTCAATAAAATGACAAAAGTTTTTACCTGCTTATGGGCTTCATAGACATTGCAGTGAATTTTTTTTGTTTGTTTTTGCTATAGGATGCATGCACTCATTCGAAATAGACAGAGACAGTGAGGTGGGAAAGTGAGAAATCACTCCCCAGGGGATATGGCAATGCTGTAATTCGTTCTCTTCCATTCTCCTCTCAGAATTTTGAACACATTTACATGTGCAGATATGATTTTTCAAGCCACCAGGTCCAGGGCTTGAACCGTGGAGTCAGCTATGTTGGAGCTAGCCACCTTAACCCCCATGCCTCTTGCTCACCCCTGCAGTGAAATTCTTTTGAGTTTAAAGACAATCTAACCTCTCTCAAAAAAAAAAAAAAAAAAAAAAAAAAAAACAAAACAAAAAAAACAAAAAAAACACAACAGCAAAACAAAATTATCCCTATAATTTTGGTAACAAGTCTACCCTGAAGGTAGAGTGGAAGGTAGTAAGTGGATCCTTCTCAGTTGCACTTGAAGATGGAGTTGATATATTCACAAAAACTGTATTGCCTAATCCCATACAGAAAGCCTGACTTCACTATGCAAAGGGTGTTGGTTGCTTCCTCTGCCTGAAATCCAACCTCACAGTTGAGTTATGTCTTTTTGAAAAAAATCAAGATTTGGATGGACCCATACTAACTTTTGAGTCAAGTTTATGCAAGCATTTATGATTATTCCTGAAAGCTATGTAGATATAGCAAGAGCATTTCCTTTGTGCTTGCAAAAAGAAAAATTGTGGTTCTGTGTATTAAATATACACAATCTTTTATTCCATCAGATAAGAGTAATGATTTCTCCGCTGCACTTATAGTGTTTCTGTCAGTCTCACTGCCCTTGCTTTGGCCTTAGTCCAAGGCCTTCTAAAGGGAGGGGCCTGGGGATGCGAACTCAGACATGGGTGTGAGCTCATGTTTCTTCTTAAACTCCCATTTCTTCTTTTCAATGGTTTTCCCTTCAAGGCAAAATTTAAAAGAAATGTGAGCTTTGTGTCTAACCCAGATTTTCTTTTAGTGGTTGCTAGTATTATACTGACATAGGCAGTAGATGTGGTTTGTTCATAAAACTTACAGTGATATTGCTTTTGGCTAGCACTTGTAGTAGGACTACAGTCATCTGTGTGATGTAAATGATTAATGAATTGCATATTGATAGATTTAGTTGCTGCATTTGCTTTATACTTTGTTTCTTTGAGCAGGTCAAGAGAGAGGGAAAGTGACAATCACCTGCTGAGGGGATGGTCCTAGTACAATTCTTCTCCATTCTCATCTTGGGATTTTGGGCACACATGCACATACACTTGACGTGATTTCTAAGCTGTTGGGTTTGAGACCCAAACCATAAAGTCGGCCATGTGGGAACCAACCCCCTTAACCTCTATATCACCTGCTGACCCCTGCTCTAAAGATTTCTAATTGATAGAAGAGGATTCTTGAGTGTTGTCAGTTTCTTTTTTCTCCTTAAATTGTCAACATAGCTAAAGAAGTAAGTGAGTCAGCAGACCCTCTTGAACAGCCTAGATTGAAGCCGTCATCCCTTTGGTTGTGCTTTCCACTTGATGGTTCCTAAGCAGCTTTCTCTAACCAGTGCATTACCCCAAAACTTAGCCGATGATTTCTACCACTCCGCCAACTTGACTTGGCTCAGAAACTTGGCTATATTATTTAAGATTTTTAATTTCTTTGTTTATATTTTCTTCCATAATAATAAGAATCTATCTGTAGATAGATTTTCTTTGAAGCTGAAGACCAAGCAAAATAGCAGTTTCTCTGTTAATACAAATATTAGTTTTAGCCACCTTCTTTTATCTGAAAAATAATGATTCTTATGATAAATTCACAAGTTCTCATTAACCATTCATGTCAAATTGAGAACAACAGGAAGTTAACGTTTTTGTTCTGCATGGCTAGCTTTTCTATTCGGAAATAGTAAAAGACAACTAGATAGAGAGTATTATCCTGACAATTGTGTCCTTCAGTGCTTACTGATGTCAGATGAGTGCCTAGTATATAGAATAGCAAATTTTTTCATTCACGTGGTCAATGAAGGGTAACTTGTTTCCAAAGAAACAGTGCATTTCATCTGGGGTCAGAGATTGTCTTCCACCAGTATTATGATCTTGGGCAAGTGTCCTATCTATCCCTCAGTTTTTTAATCTATAAAATTGTGTTACCAGTCACCCAAGTCTGGATGCTGTTTCTTGTGGTTAATTTAGTGAGGCTGGAGAAGAGGGAGTTTATTTGTGTAGCCAGTTATAGGGAGACAGTCAGAAAGTACCGTCAAACAATCTTGAAAAGCTCAGCATGTGCTTGGTATTTACAGGTACAAGATCAGAAACCACCAGGTCAGAAACAAGCAGAAAAAAAACATTCTTCACTACAATCAATTGTTTTCCCTTGAATAATTATTCTGATTCCTTCAACAACCCATTTCTGGTTTCTCATCTAACCATTCTTCAAACAGATCTCTCCATGACTCAGCACTTGGTCAGATTGTTCTTGTGAGAGGCCTTTCTTATTTTCAAAATGACTTCAGTCCTGCTGGTCTGCTTCAAAATGGGATAGCAGTGTATTTTTGTGAGAATTAAGTGAGCTCAGCCATTAAAAGGGAAGGGGAACAAATATTTATTGACCACTTACTATAATGTACTATGTCCATTATCTATTCAAAGTTCTCTCTCCTTTGCATAAAGTACTGCTCTCAGGTTTTCTACAAATAAAGAAACTTTGGAACAAATAATCATTTGTCCAAGGTTATTTAGCCAGTAAGTGGCAGAACTAGGAATCATTAATGTCTAATTAATGTGTCTATTCCACGTACCTATTTAGAAGAATGTTTATTTCCTTTCCTTATACTCTGGTACCTAAAGGAGAAAGAAAGGCTGGGCATAAAAGTGGGTAATGAGGGACCAGCAGTTAGCATAATGGCTATGTCGCTGGACTCCCACGTAGTCGACCGCCGGTTCGAGTCCTGGACCCGGTGGCTTAAAACTCACGCTGGGCGCGTGTGCGTGTGTGCCCAAGATCCCAAGAGGAGAATGGAGGAGAAGGGATTGCGGCGTGGCTATCCCCCCTGGGGGGTGATTTCTCGCTTTCTGTCTCTCTGTCTCTCTCTGTCTGTCTTGCGAGAGCACGCACCCTATAGCAAAAACCTGTCCAGGAAAGAAAAAAAAAAAAAAGAAAAAAAGGTGGGTAATGAGTATTAACTGTTCTGTTAGGTATTTTAACTCTTATTTTTTGACAAACTAATTTAGGTGTTATATAGTAAACCTTTTTTTGGGACCAGCAGGTGGCATATTAGTTAATGTGCTGGACTCTACATGGCCAACCATAGTTAGAAGGTTGAGAGAGAGAGAGAGAGAGAGAGAGAGAGAGAGAGAGAGAGAGAGAGAGAAAGTGAAATCACTCCCCAGAGGGATGGCCATGCCACAATCTCTTTTCATCCATTAATCTCTTGGAATCTTAGGCATGCTTGCACATATGTTTGGTGTCATTTTGAAACCTCCAGGTCAGTAACTCAAACTATGGCAAGCACAATCTTCTTAGGAAATTTTGGGACATTTACATAGGGTGCCAACATATGTTTCAAAGTTTGATTTATATAAAAAGTAATACAGATCTACCCACTTTTATGAACTGTCAGAAAACAGTATTTGGGGCTGATTCATGACCAGGTGCTATGTATCTTTCTCTTAGGTATAAACTAGCTACACTTGAATAGTGGAACAAAGCTTACAGAACGTAATTATCTCTATGTGTTCCTGAATGATTTTTACTATGTCTTTTCAAATGTTTTTAAATGAAAGTCTAATTACTACAATAGGTCGACAGTAGCCTTCTCAAATTCTTGTATCATCAGAAATATTGGATTATTAAAGTGAAAATGTGAAGGCATACAACAGGATTCAGTAGAGTAGATTATAAAAGCTCACATGTTCCAAGTAAAAATTTCATCCTTGTAACATAATGAAAGTATTTTTACAAAATTTGTTTCCATTATTAAGCTAGGCTGGAGTGTTAAATTCTAACACTAAGTCTTAGTTCTTTAGAGTCATACAGTCAGAACTTTTTGACAAATGGGTGTCCCTTGGGTAGGGAACAAATGCTCTTAGGTTTGTGATTTTGCACACTGATCAATTCATAACCGGGTTGTAGAAAGAACACATTTGAGGCTGATGAATGCTCATATATTTTGATCGTTACTCTGATTTTTCTATTTAACAAGTGGAAAGTTTAATGTTTCAATGTTTAAACCATTTTTGTTTTCTTTTTCAGTGGCTCCACCCACAAGGTTAAGATATAATGTGTTATCTCATGACAGTATACAGATTTCATGGAAAGCTCCAAGAGGGAAATTTGGTGGATACAAACTTCTTGTAACTCCAGCCTCAGGTAAAAACAGTTTACTGTGTTTTCTAGGGCACTGTTATTTTTCTATACATAGGTAACTGAAAAAGTGTAGTCCACTTGTGACTTTAGGGTCATTTGAAAGCTTTTTGTTTTAGTTAATTTTTTTTTTTTTTTTGGAAAGGTTTTTACTATAGGGCATGTGTGCTCACCAGAGAGACAGAAAGAGACAGAGAGACAGAAAGTGAGAAATCACCCCCCAGGGGAGACGGCCACACCACAATCCCTTCTCCCCTATTCTCCCCTAGGGATCTTGGGCACACACACACATGCACCCAGCATGAGTTTTAAGCCACTGGGTCCAGGACCCAAATCATTATATATATTTTAAAATATCTTCCCCTTTTGGTATATACAAAAATATTATGGTCAGCACTATAAATATAAACAAAAAAGAACAAAAAATATGTTTTACAATCTTGATTGCTGGTTAATAAAATATAATACAATGAATCCTATTTTTTAGAGCTGATATATCTTTCTGTTTTATTACAGGTGGAAAAACCAATCAATTGAATCTTCAGAACACTGCAACTAAAGCAATTATTCAAGGACTTATGCCAGACCAGAATTACACAGTTCAGATTATTGCGTATAATAAGGATAAAGAAAGCAAGCCAGCTCAAGGCCAATTTAGAAGTATGTATTTACAGATCTCAAAGTACCATTGTGAGACCCTGGCCTAGCGCTGGAGGAGTGTGCAGTATATATAGTAGTCTCCTCTTATCTGTGGGTTCACTTTCTACCATTTCAATTATCTGAGATTAACCGTGGCCTGAAAATATGAAATGAAAAATTCCAGAAATGAACAATTGATAAAGTTTTAAATTGCTCACTGTTCTGAGCAGTTCTGAAGTTCTGTCCCTTCCAAGATGTGAATACTCCTTTTGTCTAGGGTGTCTATACTGTACTTACTACCCATTCATTAGTCACTTCATAGTTACCTAGATTATCAGATCAAAAGAGAAAAACATAGGGGGTATATATATATATATATATATATATATATATATATATATAGGGTTCAGTATTATGTGAGATTCAGTCATTCACTGGGAGTATCTGTGAAGAATGAGATATGATGTATGTATTCTAAGGGATTAAAATCCTGGATTATTTATTTTCATAGATATTTTAAGAGACCTGTAGTCTAGCCTTCCATGAATTCCTGTGATCTCTGACCTTTGAGACCTTTTCTTACCTATTCTTCGTTTTGTTTTTTAAATACCTTCCCGGGCATTGTTTCCTGAGCCTGATTTAGACACCTTTCCTATGCGATTTCTTAACAGCCAAGCTTTCGGCAGACAATAGAGGACAGAATAAACAGAGGACTTTCTAAGCCAGGGGGAAAGCTCTGAAGCAGCCTGACCCAGGGCCACAGTTCTCATGGAAAACTTCTCTTTACATGGAGTTTCAAATTTGTCCACATGGGTCCTGATCCTTCTTCCTCTTACTAGATACTCGTTTGTTCATCGACTCATTCATTTAAAAAAATTTTAACAAATATATACTACATGTTTAATATGCACCAGGCCCTGTTCTAGGCACTATCATATGACAAATCCCTGCTCCTATAGATCTTATGTTCTAGTGGCCAAAGATTCCCTTTTCCCAAAGATGGCCTTTCAAATGTGAAGGATAAAGTTTTTGACATCATGAATGCAAAGAGGAAGAAGCCTATCTTGGTTAACTGTCTGTTATTTCATTGCTAAAATGGACTCTATTTAAAACTCTGTTTATTATTTAAGACTATTAAAATATAATAATAAAAAGTTAACAGAATAGTATTATAAACCCTGAGTATTCATTCTCTGACTTTAGCAATTAGCCACTCACGGCCAGTCTTGGTTAATTGACACTGCCACACCCCTTTCTTGTTATTTTGAAGCCAGTCATAGACATCATTTCAAATAGATATTTGTTTTAAATAATAGCTTTTAAAATTCTGCCTTAAAATTAACTCACAAGTCTGAGTAGCCATGGGTTTGGCATTGCGGGTGCGTCAATATTCTGTCTGAATTTCTAAACATCTTACCCCTTTTTATTCTTCCTCTTCTGAGTAATATTCTCAAGACACATTTTGTGGCTTAAAACACAATTTCACTAACCTGTTATCTCTTGAAACTTCTAAACAAAGACATTTGGTAAATCCAGTTGTCAGCAGGACGTACAGATGTAAATGTTACATTCTTCTGAGGTTCACATTGTGTAGAAGCTTTGGAAAATGTTTTAATGTTATTTTCAGTATAAATCAGCCTAGTGGCTTGTTTTATTGGCACTGCACTTCAGTTCCTGGCCTCCAACATTCCTGCAAGAGTGACTGAAAAACATTTTGTGAGAAGCAGTGAAAGGGATAAGAAGAAGCAATTCACTTTACTTTAATCTGAGGGTTTTACAATTGATTATTTCAAATATTCCACCAACTGAGCTCCGGGAGAAACACAGGGAGATTTAAAAAGTTTTCCCAGTAGCTTCTTATTCAAAGCACTTAAGAGAAAATCCAGTTGTTTCCAGCTTGCTTTAGCTCTGCTGAGAAAAATCATGGTGAAACAGTTGAACTATTTAGCTAGATAAATGATATGTAATATGTATAGCCGTATTATTGTTTTTGTCCAGACAGAAGGATTAGTTCTGCCCCAATAGCAGTTTGTAAGAATTAAAATTAAAATCACTCAGTTTCCACAGCTTCTTTTTCCATTTTTGCATTTCAATTCCATTTACATTTCTGTTACATTCTTGCCCTCTTTGAGAGGAGGCTAAAGCCTGGTCTTTCTTGCCTGGAAAACTTTCATGGCTGGATCCAGAAAATGATGGTCAAGACAAAGTCTGTGGTTATAGGTTCACATTTAGTGTAAGGATTTGGATTCTTTCTGAGCCCATCTTTTGATACACAGGGAAGCATGAAAACTTATCTTTGATTTTTAAACATAGGAAACCACATCCAATCTGCTGGATGTTATGATTCCAAATCTGCCACAAGCAATTCCACCACTCCCACCCTTGGATTTCCTCATGTGCTGGTTGGCGTGATGACATGTACAGATTGTTGTGCAGGTTAAATTAACTTCAGCCCAGAGTAGGGCATGGGAGCGATTGTTGTAATACCACTTTGCTTCTGACTGTTCTCCCCCTCTCTTACATGAGGGAGACAGCAGCTTGGTGCCCAGTTTCTGCTACACCTTACATGTGACTTAGTGGCCCAGCTTCTGCAGTGCCCATTATATTTTCTTGTTCATCTGTAGATGGCTTATGGTCTTATTTTGGTAAACTTTCTCTCCACTCACCAGTAGTTTTCTTTAGACTAAATAAAGTCTAAAGAAGAAGGTCTAATGAAGAATGTCTTCTTTTGCTAATAATGTCTTCCTGCAAAAATCCTGCCCATCTTTCGAAGTCTGACTCAAATGTCACCTGTCCAGTGAAGCATCTCCAAATCTATTCCTCTGGGATTATTCTATTTGTTCCCAGATCTGTTTCTACCTGCAACATCATTCAGCACAATTTCTCTTATATTAAAATTGCAGGCATATTTTCTTTTAGAGAATGTAAGCAATTTGGGGTCATATCCCATTTGTGGGTGGGATTGAAGATGTAGATTTAGAAATTATCCATGGAAGGATGAGAATTTAAATTGTGGAATGATTATAGACAAGGTGTACAGAGATGAAAGAAAACTTTATTCTGTGATCATGTTTTTGAATGAGAAGTAGGAAAAAAAAATCCAAAAAAGAGAACATAAAAGGGGGAGCAGAGAAATAGAAGAAAACCAGGATAATGCCTTTGTAAAAAAATGAGAACAAAATCAATGTAAAGGAAAGGGTTCTCCAAAATGCCAGTGTTTACTAAGAGGTCAGGAAATGAGGTCTGAAAAAATAAGCATAAAAAAATTAGGTCACTGGCATAGCAGGATCAAGGTACCTTGTATTTTATTATTATTATTATTATTTAATCTTAGAGTTTAATCTCTGAGTACCAGAAAGTCAAATCCAGTTCTTTTTTTTCCTTTTCCTTTTTCTTTTCATTCTTGTGTTTGTTAAATTCTTTTCTTTTTCCTGAGCCCCTTCCACCCACACCCTATTAATCACCATCTTCCTATACAGTCTCTGTTATCTACTATTGTCCTCCCAGTCTAAGGCACCAGGCTCAAGCTGCCCTTCCCCAAATGCAGTTTCTAAGGAAGGAAATAATAGAGTTAGAGTGACATGACACATTTTAAACATTTTCAGCAAATAACTAGAAGCAGTGGAAATAAGGAGGGGCAGGATGTGATAAGGATGGGATTCCTGCACAATATCCTGGAGAAAGCAGCAAGGCTAGTTGAAAGGAAATAATAGCTTCTCTCACTTAGCCTACTTTCCAATAAATTTACTGATTTCCATGAAGTGAATGTGACAATTAAATGGACTGTCTTGTCATTTTCTCACTTTTGCATTTTCAAAGGGTATTTTATTTGTGAACAAACCATTGCCATTGCGTGATAATCTCAACTACCTCAAACAGCTTAAGATGCCAAGCAATGGCACGAGAACTACTATGGAGTTTTAAGCAGAAAATTCAGTGGGAAGCTTATCTCATAGTGTAGGTTGGTGTGAATGTAATAAAGAGCCAAAGGACATTTTTGATCTCTGAAATCTCCCAATTAAAGTGACAAAGAAACAGTACCATTTATTACTAGAAAAACTTATTTTAAGTTTAAAAGAATATTATTATGGAGTACTCGCCTTTTTTCAGATGAAACAATTCCAAGTAAAGATATGTGTGGCTAAGATCTTTCTAGAATTGAGGTCAAGCTCAGAGACTAAGTACAGAGACCGGAAGACATGACCTGAATGCTGTGCATACTGGTTTTATGAGATATACTTCAGTCCCTGGTCCTCCATTTCCTCAAGTATGAGATGAGGATTATCATGCTAATTTTACAGCCATTATGAAGAATTATTGGGTTGTCAGAAAAGTCATGATGCCTTTTTGCATAGAAAACAAATGTCAAGAGTTTTTCTGACAACTCAACAGATGTAGTTGACACGTCTGCCTGTAGAGAATACTCAACCGTGGAATTCCTTCAGTTCCTTCCACATTTTCTCATAACTAGATTGGAAAAAATAGCAGTTCTCATATTTGGGGATGCATTTGTACCATAGAACTAATTTCTATCAATACTTTTAGAGCTTGCAGGGCTTTTAGTAAAACTCAATGAATATTTTTTTTTTTTTAGACTCTAACATCACATGTTGCTATATTTCTTCTACTTTTCTTCCAGTTAAAGATTTAGAAAAAAGAAAGGAACCAAAGCCCAGAGTCAAGGTTGTGGATAAAGGAAATGGGAGTAAACCATCTTTACCAGAAGGTCAGATTTGTGTTTTCTTTCTTTTTTCTTTCTTTTTTTTTTTTTTTTTTTTGATTGTATCATTTGGGGAGTTGGATTGTTTTAATTACACAGGCAGTATGCACGCGCACACACACGTTTGCTGGTCCATCAGAAAAATACTATGATCTAATATGACAATTGCTTTTGGCCCCTTTCCATCTCGCCTTTCCCCCAAATGTAATGACTGTCAGCACTTTGGCATGTGACCCTTCAGTCACCCTTCTATGAATATTCAAACATATATGTACAGCTTGTTATCTTAGATTTCTTGTTCCATGAATTGCTTTTGCATGTTGAGACTTTTCCATGTCACTTCAGAATACCAGAGGTAAGTTATGTAGACTCTCCCACTTGCTGCATACATTAAAAGACTACCTTTGCCATTTTGAAGCTTGAGTGATTTAAAAAAAAAATTAATTTGCCAGAGGGTGCATGTGCTCACAGGGGTGGGAGAAGAGAGTAGAAGGGAGGAGAGAGAGAGAGAAAGTGAGAAATCACGTCCCATGGGAAATGGTCATGCCGCAATCCCTTCTTCCCCATTTCTCTGTACTTTAGGGACTTTGAGTGCATTCACACATGCCTAGCATGTTTTTCAAGCCTCTGTGTTGGGATTCCAACCACACAGTCGGCCATGTGGGATTCAGCCTCCACTAGATGGCCCTTGAGTGATCTTACACTAGTTACCCACTTTATCTATTTCCTCACCTGTAATATGTGGAGAATAAGATTTACCTCACAGAGTCCTTTGGGATAACATGTGTTGATATATGTAAAATACTTAGAATACTGCCTACCTTTGAGTTATATTAAGTACTATTATTAGTCTATCTCATTCCTTTTAATAACCAGATAGTATTCCATGGGACAGACTATCTTATTTAATATTCCCTGGTGGACATATAAGTATTTTCTAACTTTGACTGTCATAAATATGTTGCAACAGGCATATTTCTAACTGTAGAAATGCAGGGTTAAAGGATGTATAAATTTTAGACTGCCAAATTGATGGGTAAATGGTAAACTCTATTGATGTAATCTGAAAAATTGACTTGAATTTTTTCCTGATGATTGACTCTTCTACCAGTGGATGAAAGTGCTTATTTCTGCATATTCTTTCCAATATTTGAAATCTTCAATTAATACAAATTTTCAGTTATATTTAATACCTTTAATTTACATTTCTTTGCTTACTGGTGAGGTCGAGCATTTTATAAACATCTTCAGTTGTAATTTGTACTTCTTCCTGTCCATTTTTGTTTTGTGTCATGTTATATTTTTAATAAATGTATAGAAACTTTCTATGCTTGATTTTAGTCAAAAGGCCACGAAACAATTGAAATTTTCTAAATAGGCTGAATATGAAATCCTTTTTTTGTTCTGTTATAGTTTTGCAAATAATTTCTCCTGGTTTGTTCTTTGCCTTACAACTTTTTTTTCTTTTTTTTTTAAATATATTTATTTCAATTTCTTTTATACATTCAATCACATATGTCACTTAGCTTGTGAAGTGAATATTCCAACATGTATACATTTCTTACCAATTGAGTTGGGAATTCTTTTATTTATTTTTTTTATTTTTTATTTATTATTTATTTAATTTTTTTTGGAGAGGTTTTTCGCTATAGGGCGCGTGCGCTCGCCAGACAGACAGAGAGAGACAGAGAGACAGAAAGCGAGAAATCACCCCCCAGGGGGGATGGTCACGCCGCAATCCCTTCTCCTCCATTCTCCTCTCGGGATCTTGGGCACGCACGCACACGCGCTCGGCATGTTTTAAGCCACCGGGTCCGGGACGCAAACCGCGGTCGACTACGTGGGAGTCCAGCGACATAGCCATTACACTAACTGCTGGTTCCCGAGTTGGGAATTCTATATACATCATCCTCAACAGACAATTACCCATCTCTCTGTCTCACAAATGTTCACCCCTCCATTTCTCTGTCCATTGTCCCTCCTCAGTCTATCCTCCCTCGCTCACCTTCTTCCCACACTGTATCTGGTATTTATAACTATTTTATATGTTTCTATATTCTCTAGTCACACAGTTTTGGCTATAGAGTGCAGAACATTTGGTATTTATTAAGTAGAGACATACAATGTCTCTCCTTCATAGCCTGGCTTGCTTTAATCAGCAGTAAATCTTCCATATTCATCCACTTCCTGTCAAAAGTCAGGATCTTGTTGTTTCTTATGGCTGAGTAGTATTCCATAGAGTATATGTGCCATACTTTTTCAATCCATTCATCTGTGAGCATTTGGGTTGGTTCCATGTCTTAGCAATTGTGAATAATGCCACAATAAACACTGATGTGCAAGCACTTTTCTAACTAAGGATTCCTCTGTCCTTTGGGTAGATACCAAGGAGTGGGATTGCTGGATCATATGGTAGTTCTATTTGTAGATCTTTGAGGAATCTCCATGTTGTTCCCCATAGTGGCTGGACCAATTTTCATTCCCACCAGCAGTGTAGGAGAGTTCCCCTTTCACCACACCCCCCCCCCAGCACTTATTATTATTATTTTTTTAATCTTAAGCATTCTGACTGGGATTAGGTGGTATCTCATTGTGATTTTTGATCAGCATCTCCCTTATAATGGTGAATGTTGAGCATTTTTTCATATGCCTTTTGGCTATTCATATTATCTTCCAGAGAGTGGTTTTTCCAACTCTTTCTCCTATCTTTTAATGGGGTTGATCATCTTTTTTTCTGGACAGCTGCTTGAGTTCCCTGTGTATTCTGGTTATCAGTCCCTTATCTGACACATAGTTCACAAAAATATTTTCCCATTCTGAGGGCTGTTGATTCACACTGATTATTGTGTCCTTGACCGTGCAGAAAATTCTTAATCTGATTCAATCTCATCCCACTTGTCTATTTCTGGGATTATTGAATGTGCTTTGGGGGTCTTATTTAAGAAGTCTTTGCCTACCCCAATGTCTCTCAGAGTTTCCCTGGTATTTTCCAACAGTAATTTTATAGTTCAAGGTCCTAGGTTTAGATCTTTGATCCACTTTGAGTTGATTTTTGTTAATGGTGAAAGGTAGGAGTTTAGGTTCATCTTTCTGCAGATGGATATCCAGTTTCTCCAGCACCATTTTCTAAAGAGGTTTTCCTTTTTCCACTGGATTGACTGGTACCCTTTGTCAAAAATCAGTTGGCTGTCTGTTTGGGAGTTTATTTCTGGGGTTTCTATTCTGTTTCATTGGTCCACCTGTCTGTTTCTGTGCCAATATTGGAATGATGAACACTGAATTCAGGGTACTGGTAATCATGCTGTTTTGATTATCACAGCTTTGTATTATATTTTCAGGTCAGGGAGTGAGATGCTGCCCACTCCACTCTTCTTGTGCAGGATTGCTTTGGCAATACGAGATCTCTTATGATTCCAGACAAACTGTATGATTATCTTTTCTAGATCTGTGAAGAATGTCTCTGGCACTATATTATTTCATGAACTGTTAATACAACTAAAAATTTTTATTACAAATGTCTTACTTTGAACTTTTATGTTTTCTTGTTTCTTTTTTTCTTATATTATGAAACACTTTCCCTTGTTTCTTCTAATAATTTATAGTCTTATGTTTATATTAATTTTATTTTATTGTCAAATATGTCAGATGTAAAAAAAAGTATAAAAATAATACAATAAGCACATTTTCCAATTGGAGAAAATAAACATTACAGTACAATTGAAACTCATCATTTATCTCCACAAATTCCTTTCCTCACCTCAGAGATTACCAGTACCCTGAATTCAGTGTTCATCATTCCAATATGTATCTTTATTATTTTATTTCATGTATATATGTCTTTGATATGACTTTTAAACCATATTTATTTATATATATATTTATATTTGTTTATTTAAAAATCTATATTTATATAAAATTTATCATAATGATTGCATACTTTGCAACTTGCTTTTCTTTGTTCAGCATTAGTCTTTTCACATTATCCATGTTGATTTATGTAGAATCAATTTATTCATTTTCTTTGCTGAGCATAATAGGATTTTATTGTATATATATATTACTTATATTTAAGCCAATGTATTTAACTCTTCTACTTTTGATATTGCTAATATTTTGCTATTTTTAAAAATAACTATATTTATTTATTTATTTATTTAAATTTGATGAGAGAGAAAGAGAGAGCAAGAAAGTGAGAAAGCAAGCCGCCAGGTCCAGGACTCGAACTGCAGTTGGCCATGTGGGAGTCCAGCACCCTTAACCACCACTGCACCTACTGGCTCCATCTTTTGCTATTTTAATATGCTATAAATATCTTTGTTTATGTCTCCTTCTGTGCATATGGTGGAATTTCTCCAGAGTGTATACATCAAAATTGAGTTATTTAGTTGCAGTGTATGCATTTTTATTGATCTTCTCTATAGTATCTTTATATTTGTATACTTAATATGTACTTCCTTCTTTATTATATTTTCCATTTACAACTTTCTGAATTGGATACTTATCCCATTCATTTTTATTCTTTCTTTTTCTCTATTATTTTTAAATGCTATAAATGTCCAAGTACTGCTTGAGCCATAACTATCCAAGTATAAAAATTATATAGATTTTGATGTATAATATTGTTATCATGTAACTAATACTACTTTTAAAATTTCAATAGATTTTCTTATTTGACCATGATTTCCTTAGGAATATGTTATTAATTTCCAAACATTTCCAAACATATGGTGATTTTTAAAAGGGTATTTATTTATTATTGGTGTCTAACTTTATTGAATTGTGGTCAGAGAACACAATGTGTAGGAATATGATCTGAAATTTGTTGAGACATTTTATTACTTAAATATGGTCAATTTTTAAAACCATTCCACATGTCTTGGAGAAAAATGTACATTTTAATTTCCCTTGCTAATATTTGTCTATTTCTATTTTTAACTCCAGCAATTGTTGCTTTCAGTTCTTATAGGTTAGATGCATGCAAAATAAGAGTAGTTATTTTTTTAGTGAATTTTACTTCCTATTATTTTTTAATGATTCCTTTTATTTTTGGTAATTTAACTTCTGACTCAAAGGCTATTTTGTCTAATATGAATATAACTACACTACATTTATTTTGTTTAGTAATCACATAATGCATGATTCTCTATTCTTAAATTTTCATCTGCTTGTATTTTCAAGTTCAAGGTGAGTAATCTTCTAAAGAGGATTTAGTTCCATTCAGAAAAAAAAAATCCATCTTGAGCTAGCAGTTGTAGTGTTTGAGGTGGCTGGATGCCAAATGGCTGACTACAATTTGAGTCCTGGACCGGTAGCTTGAGAAACACTGGGTGTGTGTGCATGCATGCCCAAAATCCTGAGAGGAGAATGGAGTAGAAGGGATTGCAGTATTGCCACCCTCCTGGAGAGTATTTTCTTACTTTCTGTCTGTCTTTCTCTAGCAAGTATACATGCTTTACAGCAAATTAAAACAAAATAAACCACAAACTTATCTTATAATCTCTGTAGTTTATTTGATAATTTTAGTTCACTTAAATTTGTTGAAATTACTAATAATTTTTGACTAACCATTTGTTTTGTGCTTCCGTTAATGCTACGTTTTTCCTTTCCTTTTCTTCATTCCTTACTTCAAGTTATAGGTTTATTTTTTCATTTAATCCACCACTCTACTGGCCTGCAAGGTATTTATTTCTGATTTTGTTTATTTGCTTGTTTTTATTTTGGCATGAGTCTAATTAAAAATCTAATATACACACAAAATATAATAAAGTCTAAGAGTAATTAATATCTTTATCATTTCCCAATGGTATAGAATTTTATAATTCTTTAAAATGTATTATCAACCTCCTATATTACACATAATTCGTTTTAAAAAGTTATTTATTTATTCTCTGACAGAGAGAGTGACATCACCCCCTATGGTCTCAATGCCACAATCTACCCTCAGCTTCATCCAACCCTGGATCATGGGCAACTTTTCCTGTGGATCTGCCTCTCCGAGCACTATGATGCAGCACTGTGTGACCCCTATACATAATTATTGACAAAAACTTTAACTTTTTTCCTTATGAAGATGTTATATTTATTATATTCTTTTAACAATCAGTGTTTTTCCAAATTTTCCTGTTATGCCTTTTTTGCTCACCATTTCATCATGCATCTCAGACATTCTCTATATTTTCATTTTCCTTTACAGAAGACTTTTAGTGATAAATTTATTTTTATTCATGCAAAAATATCTTCACCCTACAGTCACTATTGAAAGATAAGTTGGGTACCATGTTGAGAATTTTCTCCAATTATCTCAAAGATACTTCACAATTTCTGTCTCCTGTTGTCTTGTTGACAAGACTGTTGCTAGTCTAAATGTTATTCCTCTTTAGATAATCCTTTCCTCCCTGGATGATTTTCAGGTCGCTGAGTTTTGTCTTTTGTGTTCTGCTATTTCATTATAATTAGTCTAGTTATAGAATCAAGCTTTAAATTTTTCTCCAGTATTGGTAAATTCTCAGCCTTTAACTTCAAGTAATGTTTTCTCAACTATTTCTTTCATCTCTCTTTTTTCCTCAATTTGATTTATAATGTTTCTTTTGATGGTATATATGTTTTAATACTTACATGTTTTACCTCTCTAACTTTACAAGTGACATTTTCTTATATGTTTTGAGAGAGATTTTCACCATAAGGCATGGGCGCTCACCAGAGAGGCAGAGACAGAAAGCAAGAAATCACGCCCCAGTGGGGATAGCCACACTGCAATCACTTTGCCTCCATTCTCCTCTCAAGATTTTGGGCAAACATGCACACGTACTTGTGAATTTCAAGCCGCTGAGTGGGACTCAAACTGTGATTGGCCATGTGGGAGTCCAGTGCCTTAACCACTACTCCACTGACTGGTCCCTCCATTCTGCTCTTTAGGTTGTCCTTTTCATTGAGGAAATATTTTATCGGTAGAAATGTATCAGTCTGTTCTATTGCTAATAGCAGAAATGATGATTTATAAACATGGAGGCTTATTCAGCTCACAGTTTGCAGGTGGAAGGTCCAGGGGCCGTATCTGGTAGTTTTTCTGTTGGTGGCATCCTGCAGCCAGGCAGGGTATTGTGCTGTGAGAAAACAGGAGAGCACATCTCTGTGCCCATGTGAGTCTGTTCCAGTCTCCTTCTCTCTCCTGGTGGGTAAACCCACAAAAAGTTAATTGTAGAAGTCCCACCAGAGTCACTTAATCATTCCTAAAGCATCTACCTTTCACTATCTTGAAGGTATTATGTTTCCTCTTTCACAGCTAGATCTCAACATGTAAATTTTGGGGAACATAAACCATAGCCAAATTTTATTTGCTTTTTTTTTCTGAGTCTGCTAGAAATTTTTTATGGTACTTCTTCCATATTTTTAAGTTATTCTGATTTTTAATCATGTTTACTTTATATTTGGAATCTAATAATTAAATGATCTAAAGTATTTCTAAGTTACTTTTTTTACTGTCTTTCATTCATGGTGCTTGTTTCTTTTTATGATGTGTCGTTTGGGTTTGTGAGCTCGTGTGTAGGAATTTTTCACAACATGGTTTAACAGTGTGTCCCTTCAAAAAGAGGCCATTTTGTTAATATAAATCTGGAAATATTTTATGTCAGTTTCTTGTCTTGGGACACTCAGATTTTATCCATGGATACATATTCACAGCAGACTGTTTTCCCTTATGTGGAGGTTAGGCCAATGCAAACGCATTCCTTGTCATCTCCCTTGCTGCAAAATACATTTTCTACAGCCCAATATTTTACTAAGGGTATGGCCCTTTGAGGGTGCTTCCTTTACATGAGAAGTATCAGTTCCAGCTTCCAATCTTGAATGCATCCAAGGTCTTGTCTCCTAGTTCAGCATTACCATTAAAGCTTAAGTTCTTGACTTATAAACTTCTGGTTAAAGTAAAGTCTGCCAGATATATATTTCCTTCAATATAAGTAGGCAGCTTATGAGGAGATATTTTGAGACTATGTAAATATTCTGCTTCTCATTAAATTTTGATCCACTTCTTTTAGCATTCATACCTGAGTCAGCTACTATTATGATGTTTTTCAGATGATTTTTCTAATGCCATTGTTCATTCTGTATTTATTAGTTGGCATTCTACTATAAGAAAGACTTTTCTCTCACATTTTTCTATTTATATCACTATGGACTAATGAATTCTTATTTTATTTGGTGAATTATAATCTATCA
The DNA here is from genome assembly GCA_026018925.1 of Tupaia tana. NCBI lineage: Eukaryota > Metazoa > Chordata > Mammalia > Scandentia > Tupaiidae > Tupaia > Tupaia tana. The sequence goes on from JAKSZU010000008.1 coordinate 73,350,662, forward strand.
TTACTATCAATATTTATTTCGATACTCAAGTTCTTCCAGATTTGCTCTGTAGGAGCTATTTTAAGATGTTTCCTATGTCTTTTTAACATGTTTTCGATATTATTTAAACTATTTTTTACTTTCTTGCACACAATTTATATTCCACGCTCTCGTTCTGCCCTACCTCTAAATAAACCATTTTTTCCAGCAGTTCTGGTTTCTTTTTGTGGAGAATGGGATTTAAAATCCAAGATGTGGGTACCAGCTGTGCTTAATTGCTTCTCAGATGTCACACCATTATCTATCCACCCATGTATCTATCTATTTTAGTGTATCTTGCATCTATCTATCATCTATATAATTTTAATTTACCAGAGGAAACTTGCACTTGCTGGAAAGAGGGACAAAAACAACAACAACAACAAAAACCATGGTGCATGATCACACTATAATCCCTTCTCCACCATTTCTCCTTCTCGTTGAAATTTTGGACATGCAAGCACACACGGTAGTGTGTTTTTCAAGCTGCCAGGTCCAGTACTCAAACCATGTGGTCAGCCATGTGGGATCCAGTCGCCTTACCATGAATCAATGGGGTGGCCCACTTCTATCTAACTTATATCATACCATGGCATTAATTATATTTAAAACTTTCTTTTTTAATAGAGTGATAAATATGGTTTATCATTTTATATTTAAAATTCTGTTTTTTAACAGAATGATAAATATGGTTCCTAATATCAAAAACCTAACTACTTATATGCTCAATTATAGAAATCATTTTAGAATTGCTAAAGTGTACACACTGTAAAGCAGAAAAATCTAGTTTTTTAAAAAATATTTATTTAATTTTACTTATTATTTTTACTATTATTTAAAAATTTGCTATAGGGCATATGTCCTTACCAGAGATAGACAAAGAGAGGTGGGGGGGGGGTACTGAGAAAGCAAGCCTCCAATCTGGGACTCAAACAGTGGTCGACCATGTGGGAGTCTAGCACCCCAACCACCACACCACCTGCTGGCCTGACAAACAAATCCATTAACTAGAGAACAGTATTTGCCTTTAGTCTGGACCGTATGTGTTCAAAAGGTTATGGGTTAATTTTGTCTTTTCTGTTCCTGTGGTTTTATTCATTGTTTATACAGTCAGGCTAACTTGTGAGTGTGTAAAATATTGAGGTGACTCCAAAAGTAAAATGGTATATAAATGAGTATTAAGTGTTACTTTCCTTACTCCTTCCACATGACTTCACTCAGTTTTCTAGACAAACGAATTCATTGGTTTCTGACATGTTTTCTGTGCTTTCTTTACAGTAAAAGCATATCTGTTAATATTTCTCATGGAGGATTTTATAAGTACGTTCTCAACTGAGTGTGGATTAGCATTTTTGGCCATTCAGTGCATAAAGGATGGTATTCACAATGGAATTTAGCTTTTATCTATGGATTGAAGTTTGGCTCCAGAAGTGATTAGCTATGTGTTCCTTAGATATCCTAATCTATTATTTTTTCTTATGCATCTCTTGTTCTTCCAAAACCCAGGAGTGAATGAAAATAGTTAAAGACATAGAAGAGGGTAATGGCAATGTGAGGGTAACGCTGGCATATAGTCTAATAAATCCTAATACACACCAGGAGAAGGAACATTTATTCAACAGTCCACTTGCTTCCTAACTGAAGACTTGTCTATGGAGGGATCTTTCCTGAGCCCACTTGCAGTCAGGTGCTATCTTGAGGTATTTATTGTAATGATGAATACCAGGGCAGCATCTTTCTGGAGGTTTTATGAGAGAAACAGAAAGGTGACTTTCTCTTTCAGATGAGGGCTCTCATGAGATGTGAGTAGGTCCAGTGATGATTTTGTGAGGGCACTGGTTGTGAGAGAATGGTCTTAAGAAGTAAGTGATAAACATGGTGACAATACAAGCCAGAGTTAGGGCTCACAGAAATTGAAGAGGGAGCTTTATTAGGGCCCACTGGAGACAAGAGGATTCTCTCCACCCAAGTTTTTGATGCAGCATTTAGTATAACCTCTCATAACCAAGATGTGGTAGTCCCCTGAGTCACATCAAACCATGCTGCTCTTTGTTTTCTTTATAATCTGCACTTTCCTTGTTACAAGAGTCTACATTGACAGTGGCTCAGATACAATCAGGCATACTTCACATATTTCAGAATTTTAGTTTAAATGCAAAGCGCTAAGACTTAGTAGACATTGCTGAGCAGTTAAATAGTTACTTGTTTTCAGTCTACTGTACATGTTTCTTCAATAATCCAAAACCGACTCACGAACAAAAGTGGTATTTGCCTTGAGCATAATATTGGCATATTTGCATTAATGGCTATTTCTCCATTGTTGTTCAAACAGCTTTGTCTAGTTATTTTTGGAGTTTTGCACAAGAATGCAGAAGCTGATTGAAAAAAGATTATGAGACAGAGAGAAAAATTAGCACAGGATTTCTTTCTCCCCTCCCCCCACACCAGTGATCTTTTTCAATTCAGATCATCTACTGTCTTTTTATTTATTTTTTAAAACAGACTTTTGTTGTTGTTCTCTACAGTGAGAATAGAAGGGATGGGTCCCAGTTCTCTCATTTTCTGGGGGGTGGGGGGGGAGGGAGGGAAATGAGATGAGCTTAAATAATTCTTTCCAGAAGTCAGCAAACTTTTGCCCACAGACCAAATCCAGTCCTCAGATTGTTTTTTTAAAATAAGATTTTATTAGAACACTCCTATGTTCATTCTTTTACATATTATCTATGGCTGCTTTCCCACAGCATGAGTTGAATGGTTGCAACAGAGATCATATGACACACAAAGACTGAAATATGCTTTATTTCACCCTTTTCAGAAAAAATCTACTGGCCCTTGTCAAATAATGTTTAATACAAACTTTTTAATGTGTTGGAATATACTCCATCATTCAACTGAGTAATTAATTGCTTTTCTGAGGCCAGGTATTTATTTTACTACTTTCAATAAGAATTACATAGAATGTATTCTCATATATATCAAAATTCTGTTTTATACTCCCAAATTTGGCTTTTTGTTTTAACCTGAAACAATTAACTCTTGAGAACTCCCAAGAGTTAATTGTGCAAATTAAATGAGCTCATGGGAAACAGCAGTTAGCATAATGGCTATGTCGCTGGACTCCCATGGTCGACCACGGTTTGTGTCCCAGACTTGGTGGCTTAAAACTCACTCCAGGCGTGTGTGTGTGCGTGCCCAGGATCCTGAGAGGAGAATGGAAGAGAAGGGATTGCGGCATGACCATCCCCCCTGGGGGGGGTGATTTCTGTCTCTCTGTCTCTCTTTGTGCCTGGTGAGTGCACGCGCCCTGTAGCAAAAACCTCTCAAAAAAAAAAAAAAATTAAATGAGTTCATCTGCGTAAGTGCCTAGAACACAAGTGCTCCACATATATATGCTATCAATATTAGAATGTATATTTTGCTGTTACTTGACCAATTTCTATGTTACTGACTCGGCTATGAAAGCATAAAGGATGTTTGGTAAATACCTTCTAGTGTTGAGTACAAATTAGTCACTGGAGGTAAAATGGTGAGCAAGACAGGCTGAATTTACTCTCATGGAGTGTCTTCGGTCTAGCAGGGGCTCATCACGTGTACCTAATGTCTTCTCTTGGAGAAGAGCCAGTTGTGAATTACGTGGTCATGATATATTTTTACTTACTGGGATCATTATCTCCCATTAATAATTTATGTTTCTTGGCTTGCATCTAAGAGGGTGATTAGAAATTTTATCACCTTTTTCACTAGCTATTTGGGCCCTTAGATTTGACAAATGGAGGAATATGAGCTCAGTTTGTTAAGAGTGGGGCTGGTGGTGGAACCAGCAGTTAGCGTAATGGCTATGTCGCTGAACTCCCATGTAGTCAAGCGCGGTTCAAGTCCTGGACCCAGTGGCTTAAACTCACGCCAGACGCATGTGCATGTGTGCCCAAGATCCTGAGAGGAGAATGGAGGAGAAGGGATTGCGGCATGGCCATACCCCCGGGGGGTGATTTCTCGCTTTCTGTCTCTCTGTATCTCTGGCGAGCGCACGCACCCTATAGCAAAAACCTATAAAAAAAAAAAAGAAAAACAGTGGGACTGATGGTGATTTTAAGTTCAGTTAGGCAAAAGACAGATTAGCTAAAGCATAGGTGAGATCCCAACTCCACTCCTAAAGGCAAGAGGGGAGGGGTTGGGTCCAGTAATAAATAGGACATAGATAGTCGCCTAAGGATACATTTCACAGAATATGTCCCCACAGATAGGTGACACATAACTGTATAAAACTTGTTCAGAGCTTAGAAACACAGTGGAATGCCTGACAGAAGCAACACAAAGTCACATTTGAAGCTCTTGTGTCCAGCTTAAATACTAAAGAGGGTCATAGATAAAACTATGCCAAGAAAGAGTTCATCATCCAGAATTTCAAAATACAGAAGGCTCACAAGACACAAAAAATGGTCATCTCAGAATCTCAAGAATTCTAATTATGGAATGATTGCATAAATACTATATAATTAATAGTAATATGGTTAAAGTCATACAAATATCCAAACTAGAAGAAAAAAATGGAAGACTATGATAAAGAAAATTTGAAAAGGGAACACATGACCGTAAAGTGTTCTGTAGAGCATAAATAAAAAAAAGTCACATCCAAAATCATGTTGGTGAAACTGCAAGATTAAAAAAGACAAAGATAAGATTTTAAAGGACAAATAGGGAAAAGGAACTTTCTAGACACATTTCTAAATGATAGCGATCTAGTTTTATGCAATTATTTGTTCTTCAGTTCTTTGGGGTATTAAATAAAGTCACTGTTTTTAAAAAGTGATGCTAATTGACTTAGCTGAAACATGACAACAGAGGGGAAAGAAGACATGATTCTTCTGTACTGTGAATACTGCTAGTCATAACATATTTTAAATGTTTTCATCTAACTTTAAGAAGGCATTTGATGTTATAACATTTGGTGTTCATATTCTTTATCTTTTGGGCCATATTGGAATTAACAGAGTTTGGTTTTTTTTTTTTTTTTTTTTTTTTTTTTTTTTTTTTTTTTTTTCTCAGAATTTGAGTGGGATTCATTTTTTTTTTTTTTCCTGTTTGAACTTAGTTTCCTTTTTGTATATGATTCATTTTTACTGAATAATTCTAAGGGGGCTATTAGTCAGGAATCTTTTAGCTTTAATGGAAAGAGACACTCTAACTAGTTTAAGCACAAGCAAGAATGTATTGATGGTGTACTTGAAGCACTGTTGGATCTTAGGTCTCAATCCAGCATCAGTCACTCTCTTATGTCCCTGTATCTCCTCACTGCTTTCCCAATTTGAGACAGCTTTATTTCTGGACAAGATTCCTAAGGTGGTAATGAAGGCCCCCCAAAAATGCCAGAATTGTATAGTAGTGAGCAAACCAATCTCATATGGGAGAAAGCCTTCTGAATATTAGTTTCAGAAAATATCTCCAGAAGAATTTTGATTGGTCCAGCTTGATTTGTATGCCAAGCCTTGAACCAATTGCTACAAGTGAGAGAATGAAATAATCTTATTGGTTACATCAGGAGCTGCAAGGATAGCATCAGACATAACTGAAATACCTGGATCAAAAATGTAATGGGTAAATACATTTATTTTTTAATTTTTTAAAAAAATTATTTATGCATTCAATCTTTATACTTCATTATTAAATGTAAAGTGAATTTACCCAACGTGGGATGAAAACATGTAAGTCAACTATAGGGAGCTATGTAATATCTTATAATTTTATTTTTTTAGATGATCTCTTAAATATGACTTGTTTCTGCTACCTCATGGAAACACTGAACAATTTCAGAAAAATAAAATTTCAATCACACAGAGTTATAATCTGAGCATTATAATCCCCTTTATAATGATGCCGTAAGTTGCTCCTGGTTTTAGGAAAATGCAATTTTTTAAACAGCAATGATCTAACATCATTTTTAATGAAGATGATATTGCTCCCAAAGGAGTAGAATTTGGTTCTTGGAGTGGAGGATGAAACATTTAATTCTTTTCATGTTTAATAAAGCATACATATAAACAGCTATTTAGTGTATCTGTAGTATTAAAATTTAATGAAGTGGTGTTTAGGGAAAAATGTCTAAAATGTGTCCTATGGGCAAATAATTTAAATAGGTTGAGAAACACTGATCTAATAAAAAAATGCATAACAGGAAGGCTCATATAACTATAGTCCCTTTTCTTCTCTCTTTTGTCCTCTCAGCACTTCAGAACATTTTGTAAAAACGCAGAGCAACTGCAACATAGTCTACCAGGCACAAGACAATAAATGCGATTCACGGTTTTTGGAGTCCAGGTACTCAGGCTCAGACAGGAAAGTAGAAAACAAGATGAAGGGCCTTTTAGCCTGAAGTTTAAAAGAATAAACAATTGCATTCTCATGAAGAGAGTTTTTTCTTCCCATGGTTTAGCTTTTTCTCTATGTCTTTGTTATTGGTGTCAGTCTGGCTTAGTAGACAGAGCACAGTATTTTTTATTTTTATTTTTATTTTTTGATCAAACATTGCTTGGAATGAAATCTGATTTTGCTTGTAGCTGGGTAACCTCAGTCATATTTTCACTCTCAGCCTCGGTTTTCTCATTTGTAAAATGAGCATAATAGTCATTAATGACCGGGACCAGCAGTTAGCGTAATGGCTATGTCGCTGGACTCCCATGTAGTCGACCGCGGTTCGCGTCCTGGACCTGGCGGCTTAAACTCACGCCGGGCGCGTGTGCGTGCGTGCCCAAGATCCCAGGAGGAGAATGGAGGAGAAGGGATTGCGGCGTGGCCATCCCCCCTGGGGGGTGATTTCCTGCTTTCTATCTCTCTGTCTCTCTCTGTCTGTCTGGCGAGCGCACGCGCCCTATAGCAAAAACCTCTCCAAAAAAAAGAAAAAAAAATAGTCATTAATGACCTACAGGATTGTTGAGAAGATGAAATGCTATTGTGTACACAACACTCTTGGCACACCACAGACACAAAGAAAAAGACTTTCTAGCCTCCCCACCCCCCTTTTTTAAAAAAATTACATCTTTTCTGAAAGAAAATTTAGCATACAGAATGCTGCAGTATCTTACATTATATATTCTCAATGACTAATTGTGGAATATTTAGTTAAGGCTTGCTTTATACTCCAGAGGAGAAGTTCAAAATCCTTGAGAAAAGATTAAGAAAGAATGTCTTTATGAAAAGAATTTTTAATAAAGTAGAATGAAAGATTTGTTTTTTTTTAATGCCAAGAATAATAAATTATATCATGCATCCAAGAACTTAAAAAAAAAAAGAGACAGGATCAGTCATTCAGAAAATAACCATTGAACACCTGCAAAGCACACTGTGCTTATGCATAAATTTATACCTGTGCACCCTGAGGGCAAGTGTATGAAGTTTTCCTAGCCTTAGATTTCCAGTTTTTCATAGTTCCTACCTCATTGTCACTGATAAGATAGTTTTATATAATTTTGATACTTTTCCTTTGGTTTCTAGCAGTTTATTATTCTCAAATTGTGACTTCTTCAGTGGTAAGAATTCTTAACTTTGTCTAAAATAAGTTTTCTAATGGCCTTGTTTTCCTTTATTTACTTATTTTTTACTTTGTGTCACTGGGTGCATAATCTCATAAGAGAGAGAGAGAGAGAGGAAGCCCACCAGTGAGACATAGCCACACCACAGTCATTTTGAGACGTACATGCACCTGTTTCTGGTATGTTTATCAAGCCTTGGGGCTAGGATTTGAACTGCAGTTGAGATCGCATGAGAGCCAGCTTTCTATGCACAGCACTTATCCACTATGCTACAGGCCCAGCCCCAAATGTTCTCCTTTTCAAAAGGATTTATAACGTATCACAAAAAAAAAAAAAAAAAAAAAAAAAAAAAAAAAAAAAAAAAAAAAAAAAAAAAAAAGTTAGGTACTTTACAACTGTGAATACTCCTAATTGGTTTGGACAGTCTGTCCTTATAGGAATGTTTATCTGACTGATACCTTCCTCTTGTCTAAGAATTTTCTATTGGATATCTTGTCTCTATGCCAGCAGGGTTGATTTTAGTGTCAAATTAAGCAGGTGTTTTAACCTAGAAGTTTCCAAATGTCAGGATCTTTTCATTATTAATAAATTGGAGTAGCAGGGATGACTGAGTTGTACTTTGCAGAAAATCACATTAAACAGCCAAAGTTTAAACATAGAACCAAATCATGTGGTACTATATACAGAGCTGAAAAATAGTGGGAATATAGTACACTCTTTCCAGAAACTGAGCAACTTTCATTTTAAAATAGAAGTGGCCAGGCAAGATAGTCTTTCTTGGGTCAGTGTTAATTCAAGAAAATTTAGTATATAACCAAATAACTGTACGTTAAAACTTTAAAGCCATAAGTATTTAAGACAGATCATGTATTTTCAAAGGAATTACAATCTGTTTAGGCATCTTGCATTATGGTAGATGGTGTTTGGAGAAGGTAGGTAAGAAGAGATGGGGGAATAAAAATTTAGCCAAATGTCTCTGTGATGGCAGTGTTGTGGGGAGAAAGGAGAGTGATCATATTTAGATGAAGAGAGAAGTAAATATGGACAAGTCTAGCAGAGTTGAACTATGCAGAGTTTTGAAAAGCACAATGAATAGTTTAGGCTTAATTTGGTAGGTAAGGGAGGGGAAAATAATCTTAAAATTTAAAGTTGGAAGACTCTGAGAGTCACATAGTTCATCCAGTTGGGAAGGTGACTGAGGCTCCTTGGCCATTTCATCAAAGCTAGTCTGTATCTGTTTTTATTAACAGAGATCCTACTATTTTCCAAGGCCGTAGTCTTTGGAAATCCTGTCTGTAATTGAGTTGAAATCTGTCACCTTGTGTACTCCTTTTGGGCATAAAGAACACTCCTAATCCCTCTTCCATATGACAGCCTTCTAAATATTTGAAGACAGCTGTCATGTCTTCTCCCAGTCCCTTATGGTTTAGAGCAGAGGAGAAATGTGATGAATGTAGTGTTTACAGGATTGTCAGTTACAGTTAGGATGCAGAGCTCTGAGTGACAGTTGAAATGTTCTTTTGGCTCTGCTTCAGCAATTGGGCTCACGTTCCTGCAGTTGACATGGTGTTATTCACCCCACATGGAATATAGGACAAATAAGGATGTCCTTGATTTCATGCTATTTTAAATTGCAAAGCTTAGCAATCTTTCTCTATTTTCCTTCCTTCTTTTTTCCTTTCATTCCTTTATTACTTCTTTTCAAATATGTTTCTTCTCTTTTGTAATAAGACACACTGAGCCAGCACAATGGCTAAATAGTTCGAGCTTTGCAGTTAGTCCTGAATTTGAATTCAGCGTTTCCACTTGCTCAGTGTGTATGGTGGGGAAAATTTTTTTAACCATTCTAGTTACTTTCTTTCTTCGTGAAGTGGGGAGAACCTCAACCTTATAGGATTAATATTGGGCTTAAATAGAAAAGATGTATGCCAAGCATTGGATGAAAGCACTTACTAAGCGGTAGTTCTTTTTATTATTTATTGAAAAAAAGAAGAAGCAATGAAAAGTGTCTGCCACAGTCAATAAATGAGTAATTTTATCTATATTTTGGTACTTGAGAAACAGGACTAATAGTATGTATATGTGTATATATATATATATATATATATATATATATATATATATATACACACACATATATATATACACACACACACACACACACACACACACAAATATATATGACAAATGGTTTTATTATAAACAATTGGTTTACATAATTATGGATTCTGAGAAGTCCTACAGTTTGCAGTAAGCAAATTGGGGACCTGGGAAAGGCAATGATGTAGCTTCAGTCTGAATTCTAAGGCCTGAGAACCAGGAGAACTGATAGTATAAATTCTAGTTCAAAAGCCAGCAAAGTTAAGACTCAAGAAAAGTTGAAGTTTCAGTTCAAGACTGAACACAAGAAAAGATGGTTATCTCAGAAAAAACTGATGTCTTCAGATAGTCAGGCAAAAGGAGTTCTCTTTTGTTCATCTTTTTTGTTCTGTTCAGGTCTTCTGTTAAGTAGATGAGGCCCATTCACATTAGAGAGGGTAATTTACTTTATCCATTCCAGAAGCACCTTCACAGACACACCGGGCTAATGTTTGGCCAAATATGTGGGCACACCATGGCTTAATCAAGTTGACACAAAAAAGTAACCATCACACTATATAAAATATTTCTAGGAGGTAAGAAGTTCTATTCAGAAAAATGAAAGAGGATAAAGAGAGAGAGTGATGGGGAGTGCTGTTTTAGAAGGGTAGTCATCTGTCAGGAATGCTTTAAAAGGTGCATCTCCACCGAATTGGATTAAATTATTTCTAAGCTCACTCATGCTAATGTGGACTTCAAACACAACTGAAATGAGCTCCACACAGATAGACAGCTTCTGCTGTTATTTCATGTGACAGTGACTGCCATATTGCACTCCATGAGGATAAATTCTGAGGTGGTGATAGTATGGTACATCAGAAAAGGCAAATTGGACCATTCATAAGACCTGGTGTTAGGTCCTACCTCACTCAGTAGCTAATGAGTTCTTTCTAGACCTCGGTTTATTTTCTAACAAATGGGGACAATATTGGCTCCTCATATGAATGTTGTGAGACTCAGAAACTTGCCAATGTATTAAAAACTCTTTTAGACTCATTGTGCTTTTGGCTACTATACAATGATGTTAACTCCTTTTAAAAAATATTCTGGGTTGGTTTGGTGGTACAGCAGGGATGTGCTACTCAGATGATGTTGGGTCCATGTGAAAGGTCAGGGAATCAGTTATCTGGTCACCCTGTACATGTTGGGTGTGTAGGCTTGTGATCCAGGCTGTATGGAAAGGCTGCAGGGATTAGACTGGAGGTCACGGAGTGGGACCCTGTTGAAGGTATTTATTTCTTTCTATTTCTCTGTCTCTCACTCTCATGAAAATAAATAAATAAACTTTAGCTCTCTCTTGGTATCTGTATCTCTCTCTCTCTGCCTATATTTGCTTATAAATATCTGTAGACAGAGAAAGAGATAGATAAATATACATTTACATTCTTTAGGGTTGTGGCTGGAGTCTGGCTCTGCTTAGTAAAAGTGAGCTTCCAAGAGTTTTATTACACCAACTATTCAGGGATTTTCTTTTGCCCTTGGTTTGGAAACTTGACTTTCACCTCACAAGAGACTTAAGTGAAAAATTATTCTGTGACCACAGTTTTCCTCCAAATGTCTTGGTTAATGAATGGCCTCGCTAGACATTTTGCTAGTGGCATAGAAAAAATAATTTGAAGCCACTAAATGAATCCTAGGCCAGTTATGGTGAAGTCACTGGGAGTTTTCTGACTACGTATTAAGACAGTGAGTCAAAATAGTACACACTTCTCTTTCATTCAATTCAGCCTCCAGCACTGGGGAACTATCAAGGAAGACAGGCAACTCTGATACAATCTCTCTGATCCCTAATTAACTGTAATCCACTTTCCCAGTGTGGAAGGGTGGCAGAGCAGGAGAAACCACATTTAATCGAGACCTCATGGTTAATTTCTCTAGTGCTTTACTAGAGGTATGACTTACGTGAAAAGAGGAATTCTTTTTTAACAGCGCAATTTGATTTAGTTCATATTTATCAATGTACTACTGTATGCTAAGAACTGAGCAGGGCAAGAGACTAAAATGATAAGACATAAAAGCCTTCATTCTTTCAAGCATTTAAAGTGTAGGGAGGGAGATAGAATTGGAAGCCAATCATAATATTCCAGCATACCAAATACAACAAACCACGAACAAATAGAGAGTCAGTAAAGATAGGCAGGTAATGAGTCCCATCTGAGGAATGAGGGAAAGACTCAGGGAATTAGTAAAGTGTTACTTGGGTTTTGAAGCTTGGATACGAGTTTACCTGGCAGAAAAAGTCTTTTCCTATCACTATCTCCTTTTCTATTTTCATAAACTATCTATGTTGCTGAAGAACTTTCCCATAAATATATTGTGACCATTTCTATTTAAACCACAACTAGATCTTTAAATACATTAGAACAATTGAAAAGGAAAAAGCATTTATTTGGTAACTTCATCCCAATCTCATTAAAGTAGCACATATCCTCTTCACAAACACATGCAGTTACTTTTTATAGGATTTTATTTTCAAAAAGTTATTTTTTTCCTGAAACATTTTTTTAAATTCAAAAAGTTTTTCAAATATGAGCTTATGTGTTTTCTTATAGTTTAAGCTGCCTGAAGGTATCCTTTGTGGCTCCAGAACAGTCCTTGGCATATAGCAAACATTAAATAACTGTATATTTAATAAGTAAATGTATTTTTCTCCAGGAAACTCGTTGCATGATATCAAATTAATAAACAGATGTTTAGAGTTTGTCATGATGTTAGCAACATAAAACTGGCATACAATTATTAGTACAAGAACACTTTTCACATGGGCTACTTCAGAACCAAGTGCATACATTTGGGAAGGACAAAAGTTCTAGACAGATAATTGGAGGTGTTTGCAAAAATATATATTAGGTATGGGCAGAGCAGGGCAAGCCTTACGTAGATGCTGCTTTCTATTAGAGGCTTTTTGTTTCCTACTCTCTTAATTTATGAAATGTAGATTGCCTTTCTGAAGTCAGCATATCCCTATAGTAAAGAGCATGGATTAAGACTGGCCCCATAGTACAGTGGTTAAGGGCTGTGCATTAGGAACTAGATGCCACATGGCCATCCGTGGTTGGAATCCCAGTCTCAGAGGCTTAAAAATCCTGTTGGTCATGTGTGCCCCAAATCTTGAGAGAATGGAGAAACAGAAAAAATAAAAAAGTGTCATGATGTGAACATGCCCCATGGGAGGAGGTGCTTTCTTCTCTGACTGTATACACCCTCTGGAAAAAAAAAAAAAAGGCATAGATTATGGAGAAATATTACCTGGGTTCAAATCCTAGTCTTTCCACTTCTCAGTTATGTGACAGCCTGGGCAAATCACACACTTTTCAGGTGCAAATGGGACTGATAACCATGGTGCCCGTCTCATGGCCTTGTGATTTGTCTTCAACTTTAATCTGAGGCTCCTGTGACTGAACACATCTATTTTTTAGAATATTCACTTCAGCAGCTGGAATTAAGATGATTAAGTTGTGTGATTACTGAACTTGAACCCAGCAGCTTAAAACTACTGCTTTGTTCCAAATATTCGAACATTGGTCTGCTTCTGGAGCGTAAAGCTGTTGATAGGACAAACATTGCTCATACTCAATAGAAAGTTCTACTTACACTAAATCTGCCTGGGGGTGGGCATGCTGCATTTGTGCCTGTTATGACAGAAAATACGCACTAGACTTCATTGTATTTGGCCATGTCTTAGAGCTAATAATCAAGGTTTAGGGTATTTGGGAAAAAAATACTGTTTACACAGTTCCCAAGTAAAAGTGTACTAATCTTGAAGAAAAATCATTCTTTGGAATGCAAAACCAATCAGAAGTTTTAATGTCTGGAATCATTGAAAGAGCTTCTTTCTGTTCATGGAAGGTACTAATGTTTAAATTAGATGGAAGTGGGATCTGCTTGAGAGCAGAGAGCTGCCCTGTGGGGTAAGGAGAAGTGAAGAATGAGCAAAAGAAAAAAAATACTCATTAATTTTGATTCTGTAAATGGATAAGGATTTCTCCTAAGTAAATAGAGATGTATGCAAAGATTTACCTTTCAATATATTTGTTCAATGATTCTACAAGATTGAACATGACAAATAACCTAAATATTAAACAAAAAAGGTTTATATAGCATATATGCAAAGATTTACCTATCAGTATGTTTGTTGAATGACTCTACAAAATTGAAAATGACAAATAACCTAAATGTCAAACAAAAAAAGGCTTAAATAAAATATGGATTTGTTTGTTACACAAAGAGAAAAAAAATAGAAACTAGTTTGAGTCCTAATTTTAAATAAAATGTCCTGAGTTGCTTATAAGGTTTGGTGCCTGAGTTGTGTAATATAAACACTAAAATTATTTTTCTAGCTAATGTTTTGTCCATAGCAGGTGGGATTATTGCCCTCTCCTTTTAGTAAGTTACTTGGTCAGTTATTTTTAGTGGCATAGTAAGCACCCAATCTCCTCTCCCCCACAAAACCCAAGACCTTGACCATAACCACGTCTCCATATATGGCACTGCTGCCACCTTAGCTTCTCGGTTTTCCCCAGCCAAGGTGCTCAATAGGTTGGGTTCTGCCTTCATTATTCCCTTGCTTTCCTTTTGATGTAGGTCTTTATCATCTATTTGTATTTAAAAAAGGAATGTATTTTTTAAAAGAATACATTTTTATATTAATTATCTTTATAAAAGAAGATATCATGCTGAATGTAATATTTTGGGACTGACTTTTCCCCATCAAATATTGTCCCCACCAAATAGTGATACGTTGCTAAGATTTACCCAGATGACAAATAACCTAAATATTAAACACTGCATTTCAGTGTAGTTCATTTATTTTTCCTGCAGTATGGTATTCTGTTGTATGCCACACTTACGGATCCACTCTCCTATTGATGGATGTTTAAGTTGTTTCTGGCTTTTTGTGATTGTGAACAATGCTACAATTAAACTTGGACTTGCCTCCTATTATATGTATACAAGAATTTCACTTGTTATACACTTGATGGTGGAATTACTGGACAGCAAAAGAGATGAATACTCAAATCTATTATAACAGGAAATGTAAAAAATGTGCTCTGAAGGATTTCTAATAATTTATGTTTTCATAAGCATATAGAGGAGAGCCTATGAGTCTATGTATTTTTCTATACTTGGTATTATTAGAATTATTGTTTTCATTAGTTGTGCTTTTTCAATTGAGTTTTTAATTGGGATTATTGTAGGCTCACATGAAACTGTAAGGAATAATACAGAAAGATCTCATGTACCCTTTACCTAGTTTTCCTCAGTACTAATATGTCACAAAACTATACTACAATATTATTATTGTTATTATTATTGTTATTATTTTTGGAGAGGTTTTTGCTACAGATTGTGTGTGCTCGCCAGAAAGACAGAGAGACAGAAAGCGAGAAATCATCCCCCAGGGGGGATGGCCACACTGCAATCCCTTCTCCTCCATTCTCCTCTTGGGATCTTGGGCGTGCACGCACTTGTGCCCAGTGTGAGTTTAAGCCACTGGGTCCAGGACTCGAACCATGGTCGACTACATGGGAGTCCAGTGACATAGCCATTATGCTAACTGCTGGTCCCACTATACTACAATATTAAATCAGCACATATTAACTGTGATACAATCCACTGACTTATTCAGATTTTCCACATTTACTTGCATCCATTTGTGCATGTGTGTGTGTGTGTGTGTGTGTGTGTGTGTCCGTGTTTGCATGTATGCATGTATGAGTATATATATTTAGTTCTATACATTTTGACTACAACTGTATATTTGTGTTTCCACAACTGCAGTCAGGGTACTGAATGGTTCTATCACCATAAAGATCCTACCCCTTTTCCACACCCTCCTCCTTTTTGCCCATTCCCCATGTCTAACTCTTTTTTTTTTTTTTTTTTTTTTTAAATATTTATTTTATTTATTCATTCATTCATTCATTCATTTATTTATTTTAGTTTGACCAGAGAGAGACAGAAGGTAACAGTGAGAAAGAGAGGAAGTGAGAAAGTAAGCCACCAGATTCAGGACTCGAACCCTGGTCGGCCATGTGGGAATGTCCAGCGCCTTAACCACCACACCACCTGCTGGTCCCAGCCCATGTCTAACTCTTGACAACCATGACTATGTATTCTGTTTCTGAAACTGTTTCATTTCAAAAATTTTATGTAAGTAAAATCATGCAGTATGTCAACTTTGGGGATTGGCTTTTTTCACTCAAGATAGTTCCCTGGAGAGCCATCTAAATTGCTGCATATTTCAATATTTTGTTCATTCTTTTTACTGAGTAGTATTACACAGTGTCAATGTTTATTTAACCATTCATCTATATGAAAGGACATGGGGATTGATTCTAATTTTTTATTATTATGAATAAAACTGCTATGAATACTCATGTACAGTTGTTTATGTGTGAACATGAGGTTTTTTTTTTTTTAAATGCCCAAGATTGCAATTATAAGAGCTTATGGTATTTGCATATTTAGTTTCTTAAGAAACTGCTAGATTATTTTCCAGAGTGGTTTTACTATTAATATTTTATATTCCCATCAGAATTTATGAATAAGCTAATTTCCACACATAATCACCAAGACTTGTTGTCACTATTTTTGTGTTTTAGTCATTCTGATAGCTGTGTAGTGGTGTCTCATTGTGCTTTAAATTCACACTTCCTTGATGATTGTTGAACATCTATTCACATGTTTATTTGTCCATCTTCTAATTTGATTTTTTTAAACTGATGAATTTTGAGAGTTCTTTATGTATTATTTATACTAATCCTTTTTTAGATGTGTAGTTTGCAAGTATTTCTCCTAATCTGTAGTTTATCTTTTCATATTCTTCATATGATCTCTGGCCAGGTAAATGTATTTTGCTTTTGATGAGGTTCAATTAGTTAACTTTTCCCTTTTTGTTCTGTATATTTTTTTGTTTAAAAGAATTATTTTATTTAACTTTATTTATCCATTTATTTAATTTTTTTAATTTTACCAGAGAGGGACAGAGAGACAGAGAGAGAGAGAAAAATTGAGAAAGCAAGCCACCAGGTATGGGACTTGAACTGAGGTCAGCCATGTTGGAGTCCAGTGCCCTTAACCACCATGTCACCTGCTATCCCCTTTCTTCTGTATTTTTGATGGCAACCCAAGAACTCTTTGCAGAGCCCTAGATCCCAAAGACTTTTATTTTTTGCTATTTTTTCATAACAATTTTATAGTTTCACATTTTACATGTAAGTCCACGATCCCTTTTGAGTTAATTTTGCTATAAGGTGTGAGTTTTAGGTCAAGGTTCATTTTTGTTATTGTTTATGGATGTCCAGATTTCCCATCACCATCTGTTGGGATGCTTTTGCACATTTGTCTAAAAAAGTTGAGTATATGTGTGTCTGTTTTTGTATTTTCTGTTTTTTTCTTTGATGTATATCTGTCCCTCCATAATACTACATCATATAGATTATTTTAGCCATATAGTAGGCTAACTTGTTCTTAGTTGTCATAATTGTTTTAGTTACATTAGGGTCTGTGCTTTTCCATTTAAATTTTAAAATCAGCTTGTTTATGTTTGGCCGAAAATAACCTCTTAAGATGTACATAGAAATCATCTACATCTACAAATAGATCAATTGGAAATGATTGGCATCTTTACTATACTGAGTCTTCCAATCCATGAACACAGTGAATTTCTCCACTTATTTAAATCCTTGATTTTTTTTTTTAAATCTATTTTGGAATTTTAGCACAGTGATATTGTATGTGTTTTGTTAAGTATATACCTTACCTAACATTATATTTGGGGCAATTATAAATGGCAATGTACTTACTAATTGAATGAGCACAAATTATATTTTATTGTGATCCTCTGATTTTGTTTCTGTTGTCACTAATGTAGTTAAATATCTCTTCATTCATTTATTGATCATATATAGGTCTATTCTTATATATATTATATATTATATATACATACATATATAATCTCCTATTCTTGCTCATGGTTCTTTATTCCTGATACTAATTCTTTTTCAGATTTTTATTTTAGAGATTTTTGTCTTAGGGCACATGTGCTCACAGGAGTGAGAGAGACACAGACACAGTGAGAGGGAAAGTGAGCAGTCACCCCCAGGGGAGATAACTATGCTGCAATTCCTTCCCCTTTATTCTCCTCCCAGGATCTTGGGTAAGCATGCACACATGCCCAGCATGACTTTCAAGCCACCAGGTCTGTGACTCAAGCTGAGGTCAGCCATGTGGAAGTCCAGTGATGTAACCACTATGCCATCTGCTGGCCCCCTTTTCAGATTTTTATATTGTGCATGTCTTCTCCCAGTGAAACTTACCTTTTTATTTTCTTTAAGATGCCTTTTGATGAATAGTTTTTTAAACTTTATTTATTTATTTATCTATTTATTTATTTTAGGGCACATGCACTTACCAGAAAGAGAAAGAGAGAGGGAAAGTGAGACATCACCCTCCAAAGTAGATGGTCGTACTGCAATCCCTTGTCCTCCATTCTCCTCTTGAGCTTTTGGGCATGCACTTATACACATCCAGTGTGATTTTTTGAACCACCAGGTCTGTGTCTTGAATCATGGTTGGCCATGTAGGAGTCTAGCACCTGAACTGTTATGCCACCTGTTGGCTCCACTTTAACAATTTTAATATCATTAAAATTTTCAAATTATAGTCAATTAATTTTATATCTTACTTAGGTTAGATATAATTTGTATCCTCAGGTCAGTTGTGACTTGAATGAGCTGAATAAATAAAATATTTTTATTGGAAATGATTTTTAAAGAGAAAGTACTAATTTATTTAATACTTTTCTAAATAAGCAGAGAGCATTCTCTTCCTAAGAGTCTTTCTACATTATTCCCAAATAAGTAAAATAAAATAATATGCCCAGTAATTCTATAAGAGAATAACAAGATAGTCGTTATCTGAGAGTAAGTTTTTCCCATACAAACTGGTAGAAATGGATTTTTGAAGCTTGATCAGATTTCAATTTTCCCTAGTTTTATCTAAAAACAAATTAATTTCTATCCCATGACTCCTTGCAGTATTCTACTTTGGCCTTTTTTTTCAGTGTAGTACAGTATGGCTGACTCCAAAATAGAAAGTAGTTGGCTTTGTATTTAATTATTAAAGAAGGGAAATTTGTTGCCAATACATATAATATATAAACTTTGAATTGAATTGTATTGTTCAGCTTCCATAATGAAAATTGGACTACTTCATTCGCAAATACAGTTTTTTCTCAAATAGTAAAATGATCAAGTTACTCTATGCATAATTATGTCTGTAAAAATTAAGATCCTTTGAGCAAAATGTGACTTCATAAGTGCAGAGATACATTTATTAAGTTGTCTGTGTTAACTTCAGTAGTTGAACTATTTTTTTTCTTTGGTAAAAACATAGTCAATTTGTGATCACTTTTGTATTTTGGTTTTCATTGTATAAACTATATATTCAACATTGTTTTATTGTCATTTTATGTTTAAAAAATATTAAGTAGGGTTTTTCTGGGCCAGCAAGAAGTTAAAATAGATACAGGAAACACACGCTTATTTCATAATCTCCAGTCATAATATGAAAATTCAGTAAGATTAAGCAGTCCTGTGAAGGCACAGAGTAGAGGATAAAGCAATGCTGCCATGGACACTAAATACACCTTGATATTTTAAAAATATTCCAGTGGATCAACAGGTAGAGTTAAGGCACTGAACGCCTGCATGGCCCAGCACGGTTTGAGTTCTAGATCTGGCCACTTGAAAATTACACTGGATTCAAGTATGTGTGTGCTCAAAATCCTAAGAGGAGAATAAAAGAGAAGAGACTGCAGCACAGCCATCCTTCCTGGGGAATGATTTCTCACTTTTCCTCTCCCTCTCTCCAGCAAGTGCATGCACCCTATGGCAAACACTTGGACAAAAAAAAAAAAAAAAAAAACAAAACCAGAAGAAGTCTATTCCAGAATGTTGGATCTGTGTGAAAAGACATGGTGGTTTGACCTATCAACGCCAGCCTACCCTATAGCCATCGATTTCCTTCTTTGTTGAGAAGACTTAGCCTTTGTCTACAGCATCATTCCAGGAGGGTGGGGACCTTTCCCACTGGCAAAGTTCAAGCAGTGCCACTCCTTTTCTGGACCCTTATGCTGAGTCCTAATTGAACCATTTAAGAATTGATTACTGAACTAGCTCTGTGACCTAATGGCTAATGCAACTGAGTCCCATGTGGCTAATAGTGCAGGTTGACTCCTGGGCCCATGTTGGGCACACGTATGTGCATGCCCAGTCCCAAAAAGAGAGAGAGAGAGAAAGGGATTGCAGTGTGACCTTCCCCAATGCACAGTGCTTTCTCCTCCCCCCCTCTCTGTCTCGCTCTGGTAAGCATGCACAATTTCTAGCAAAAACAAACAAACCAAAAAAAAAAAAAAAAAAAAAAAAAAAAAACAAGATAAAAATAAAAACAATTACTTAAATGATCTTTAGGGACAAAATCTTATTGTCACATAGACACCATGAACAGACAAATAAAAAGATGTATTTGGGAAAACTCTTGAACCTTTTCCAATTTTCTTTCTCTAAAGCCTTGAATTAGGGAAGTTCACGTTTCTAGCATCGACTTATCAGAATAAGAGAGCTGCCTTTTGGTTCCTGGCCGTCTTCCCATCTCTGCTGACTGGCCCACACTGGTGTTGCTAAGACCTTTCCTGGAAAGAATCTACAGGCTAAAGGCCAACGCTGGATGATTTTGCACAGACACTAGTTTCTAAACTACGCAGAAGGCAGAGTTGCCAGACTGGTGTGAACCTGCCAGTATTTTGCTAACTATTTCCAGAGCACTGGCTTTGCTGCCAACCATCACCACAATTTTTTCCTAGTGAAAATGCTTCTAAGGGAAGGGTTATAAAAAGATGGCTGCTTGAATGGGAATGTTCTTGTATTCTTAGCACCAAGTTATCTGAAAGATCTTCAGATAGACCCGCTCTTTTGAAAGGGTCAATAGTAACTCATGTGCTTTTCTGATTTTTGCTTTGCAGAGCCGAAATTTGTCTGTCAAACGCCTGCAATTGCCGACATTGTAATCCTGGTGGATGGTTCATGGAGTATTGGAAGGTTCAACTTCAGACTGGTTCGGCTTTTCTTGGAGAATTTGGTTACAGCGTTCGATGTGGGCTCAGAGAAGACACGAATTGGTACATCCATTGTTAATAGCAGTCGGCTGTCAATGTAACCCTGCTGAGAATTTTTAAAAATTTCAGAAACTCTTTACAAAATGACTTTCAGGATTATAGGCTAGATTTTTCTATTGTTCCCAAAAGTGCATATTTGAATCAATAAATGTTTATTCCTACTGAGTTTGTTAGGCAAATTTAGTTAGTATACACATTATATTTTTTGACGAATCAAAGTATTTGTTAGTAATAATGAAGCATTAAAAATACAACTGGTTTAATAATTTATCAGTAGTTTTCTTTTCATTTAAAAGAAATATCTGAATCCAGGGAAGTGTTAGACTAATAAAATGGAAGGTAACTATATAGTACAAAATAATGTTTGCCAAATTAATTTTAGCCAAGACTAAAAGAAAAAAAAAGAGAAAGATAAAGTTGTAAATTTTGAGCAATATTATAAATAATAAAAATAATAAATCTTTATTATATCAAGTATCTTGTTTAACTTTTAAATAGCCATAAAGGAAAATCATTTATTTGGGAATAGAACACCAAATAAGTCTAGACTTTTTACCTACAAACATAATCAAGTATTTCCTTTTTTAAATGCCAACTACCTAATTTGGTGCTGACTTTTAAGTGGGAGGAAATATGTACACCTCTACCCCAGTCTCAAAATAGATCCAACTTGATTCTTTTAATTGATGTGATGGAGCCATTTTGAAAGTATATAGCCAAAGGAAAAAAAAAATGTTGCAAAGATTAACCTATGAACTGTTCTGGTTTTTCAAATAGTCCACTAGGTCTTTGAGTAACCCATCATTTCTGGTGGGCTCTTTGTCTATCTTTTCTAGGTCTTGCACAATATAGTGGTGACCCCAGAATTGAATGGCATTTGAATGCCTTCAGCACCAAAGATGAGGTGATTGAAGCTGTTCGAAACCTTCCATACAAGGGAGGAAATACGCTAACAGGTATGTTTTATGCACTTCATATTTTTAGCAACAAACATATCTTGCTGACAAAAAGTTTTATTACCTCATTGGTAATAAAACTATTATTGTATTACTTCTTTGGTAATACAATGAAAACAATCATTTGGCTCCTTTGTAAAAGGTAAAAGGATATATATTAATAACTGGACATATTTATGGGGTATGTTGCGATTTTTTTAGTACAAGGATACAATGTGTAATGATTAGATCATGGTAATTAGCATATATGTCATCTTGACCATGCATCATTACTTTGTGTTGGGAACATTGAGAGCCCTCTTTCTTAGTTGTCCTGACAGAGGCAGAAAAGTATTGTGAATTATAGTTATCCTCCTGTACTTCCTAACACTGGATCTTTGTTCTCTCTTCTCTCTGTAATTTTGTTTCCATTCACTTTTCTCTCTACCTGCTTCCCTGCAACTATCCCTAGCCTCTAGAAGTCATTCCCCTACTCTCTACTCTCCTTTTTAGTTTCCACACATAAGTAAAAATATGCAGTACTTCCTTTTGCTATAGGTATGTAATATCCCCAAACAGGACTTGGTTGTGTTGGGAGAAAATGAGGCAATCCCACATGTTTAATCCCACATGTTTAATCTTTGTTAGTTCATTTCCTTCCTCTTTTCTCACTCTTATCTCTTCCAGCAATCCTGTCATTGAGATGAAAACATATTTCTTTATTTTCAAAGAAGGTATTTTCTTTGCCCTTTCTATGCAATCAGTAGTTATCACAAAAGTATTTGGCTCACCAGTGTTTTTGATGGATGATTAATGTAAAAATATTTACATTATAGTTATCCAAAGCACAACCATAAAGAGCTTGTACAGATTTTAACCTGTACAAGTACTCGATTTTCCCTTCCATGGGCACATGATATAGATGCTCGGCATGAAAAATGTAGATGCTGTTATGGACTTTCAAGTAAACCACGGAAATCCGGATAATTGCTTTTCTAATTTGAGTCATAATTAGTGGAATCTTTGGTAATGCAATAAAAACAATCAATGAACACAAATTCTATAACAATATTGTGGTGTTTATTTTTTTCTGGGTGGAAAATGTCACATTCCAAAGGTAGGAATGCAATTAATATGTTTCAATCCATTTCCAATACTTCTAAAAGAATAAGAGAGAATGAAAGAGAAGTTTTGAGTCTTTTGAACATCATGAGCAAAATCGAAAGCATGGTATTATTTTCTAATAGTCACTATTGTAGATATTCTTGTTTCATCCTAGAATGTAAAGGATGAGATTTTCTTGTATACAAGATCAGCTAACCTTATTTGGCCATAAATTAAATTAAAAAAAATGAATGCTGGGACCAGCAGTTAGCGTAATGGCTACGTCGCTGGACTCCCACGTAGTCGACCGCGGTTCGCGTCCTGGACTCGGTGGCTTGAAACTCACGCCGGGCGCGTGTGCGTGCGTGCCCAAGATCCCGAGAGGAGAATGGAGGAGAAGGGATTGCGGCGTGGCCATCCCCCCTGGGGGGTGATTTCTCGCTTTCTGTCTCTCTGTCTCTCTCTGTCTATCTGGCGAGCGCACGTGCCCTATAGCGAAAAACCTCTCCAAAAAAAAAAAAAAAAAAATGAATGCTACTTTCTGAAATGATGCAGTATTCAATCATTTTTATTACTTTTTGTGGTGGATTTTAGTTTTATATCAGACCTGTTAAGGGCCTGGTTGTAAAACAGAGTTTTTCATTTAATAAGAACACATTTTGCTCAATAAGTTTCCCATCTTGTGGTTACATTTTGCAGAATTAGAAGGATTTTTATTAGAAATGGTTGGTTTATGTTTATTTTTCTTGTTTTCTCCAAGGTCTTGCTTTGAACTATATTTTTGAAAATAGCTTTAAACCAGAAGCTGGGTCAAGGACTGGAGTATCCAAAATTGGCATTTTAATCACAGATGGAAAATCCCAAGATGATATTATTCCACCATCCAGAAACCTTCGTGAGTCTGGTGTAGAGCTGTTTGCCATAGGTATGTGTTCTTTATGGTCCTGTTTCAGCTACAGGCATAGATATGCAAGCACTAAATATAGTAACAATGCAAAGGGTAGTTCATTGGACACCAGGAGACCCGAGCACTTTCTAGTCCTGGCTCTTGCTGTTATCAGCCCTGTGGTCTGAGCCCAGCTTCCTTATGTTTATAATGGAAGGGATAGTCACTGTCATATATCCCATTGTATAAAGATCTCTAGGTAAGATTTTCATATATAGGGACCAGCAGTTAGCGTAATGGCTATGTCGCTGGATTCCCACGTAGTCAACTGCGGTTCAAGTCCCGGACCTTGTGGCTTAAACTCACGCCAGGCATGTGTGCGTGCATGCCCAAGATTCCCGAGAGGAGAATGGAGGAGAAGGGATTGCAGCGTTGCCATCCCCCCTGGGGGGTGATTTCTCGCTTTCTGTCTCTATATCTCTCTCTGTCTGTCTGGAGAGCGCACATGCCCGATAGCAAAAATCTCTCCAAAAAAAAAAAAAAGTTTTTCATATATAAAATGTTGTAAAAAGCACACAGTGAGACCAGTCAGTGGCATAGTAGTTAAGACAGCTGGATCCCATGTGGCCAACTGTGTAGTTTGAGTCCCAGACCTGGCAACTTGAAAACACCCCAGGCACGTGTGCATGTGTGACCAAAATCTTGAGAGGAAAATGGAGGAGACAAGATTTAAGTGTGGCCATTTGTGGTGGGAGGGTGCATTCTTACTTTCCCTCTTTCTTTTTCTCTGGCAGGCTTACATTCCCAATAGGGGGAAAAAAAAAAAAGAAAGAAAGAAAAATAAGCATAGAATGGCATGCAGATGTCAGGGATTTTTTTGTTTTGTTTTAGAGAGATTTTTGCTATAGATGCTTGCTAAAGAGACAGAGAGACAGAAAGTGAGAAATCACCCCCTAGGGGGATGGCCACACTGTAATACCTTCTCCTCTTCTTCTGGGACTTTGGGCACAAATGTACATGTGCCTGGTGTGAGTTTTAAGCCACCGGGTCTGGGACTCAAACTGTGGTCGACTACGTGGAAATCTAGTGACATAACCATTACAATATCTGCTGGTCCAGGATATAATTTTTATTGTTCAATTAGTCAGGCCTTTTTCTTTAAGATCACTTTATAGGCATCTTTTTTTGTAGTATAGAAGGAAACCAGTGTGTTATTTTGAAGGAATTAGGATTCTGAAGCTATTTAAAGAAAGCACAAAGTTCTACAGATACAGTATTACTTATCTGACATTAACTCACTATTTGATGCTTGTGAGAAGGGATATATATAATACCATTCAGAAAAAAAGTACAAAATATTTACAGGACGTGATTTTGCTCTTGATTAAAATGCTTACACTTTCTTTGTCAGTAGGAAGGTCTTCTATTTAGTAGACACTGATGAACTTTCTCAGCAGAAAAAAATGCCCGATTTCCAAGCAACATTGAAATACATATCAAAATACCACAGCAAATTCCTCAACAGGGCTCTGAAGACATTTCAGAATGGTCATTATGAACAGTTCATTTCATTTTGTTTTACAGATTAAAAAAAAAAGTATTGCAGGGGGGGGTGCACATTCTCACCAGAGAAAGAGAGACAAGAGAAGAGAAGTGAGAAAGCAGTCCCTGTGGGGGATGCCTGTGCTGCAGTGCCTTCTCTGTTTCTCTTTCCTGTCTGGATTTTGGGCACACATGCACATGCGTTGGTATTTTTCTCAAGCCACCAGGTCTGGAGCTCGAACTGTGCTGTTGGCCACAGGGGATCCAACAGCCCCAACTACCATGCGAGAGGCCAGCCATGTTTTATACATTTAATTATTTGGTTGGCTTTCAATCTGTTGTCCAATTAAAAAGGATTTATTTCCCTGCATTTATCAAGAATATAGTGCAGTCTTCTCTTCATGAACTCTCTGTGAGATGTTTCTTCAAGGAAAAGAGAATATTCTTCTTGGAGTTATAGAACAGTTAGGAAAGAGATACTGAGCGCCAGGGTAAAACCTAGATTCCAACATCCTGTTCTAGTTCTACCCAATTGAAATATCCAGGGAGAATGAGCCTAGGAAGCCACAGTTTAAAAACATACCCAGAACTGTACTTTAAAAGCAACCTCAAGGGCTGACCTGTGGTGTAGTGGTTAAGGTGGCTGGATCTCTTACGGTCAATTGTATGGTTCAAGTGCTGGACCCGGTACCTTGAAAAACACACTGGGTGTGTGTGCATTCATGCCTAGAGTTTTGAAAGGAAGAGAGAGGGAGAAGAGATTGCAGTAGACCATTCTCTATCAGGGGTGCTTTTTCACTTTCCTTCCCTTAGTCTCTGTTGAATATGTTTTCTCTGGCAAAACAAACAAACAAAACAAAAACAGAAACAAAAACAAAACAAATTCTCCAAGGATTGAGGACTACTGGTTAACCCATTGAATATCTCCTCTACGTTTACTGGTTTCTCTTCCTTGGAGAAAGATCCAAATAAGTTTCCCTAGTTATGCATTTTATTCTATCCAGAGGATGTTTCTGATCAGTCGTTTACAGAAAGTATTTCTTAGTAGTGTTCCATCAAGTACTGTCTGAGAATAGCTGCAGAAGTACAGAAACTGTATTCTTCCATCCCTTTTATTTTCCTTATTCCTGCAGTGTATCTGATCAGTCCCTAAATGGCAAGGTTGTATTTTCTTCATCTTTTCCTTCTGGTCACCTAACCCAGTGCTTGACATTTAATGTGTCCAATATGTAGCTGTGGAATAATAATAATAATAATAATAATAATAATACTAAGGACAACATTGCCCTTAGTATTAAACATAAAAAAGTTTATAAAAGATACATGTAAGAGAAGTGTATTTTATCCTTCAGTAATACAAACATTAATTCTACATTTTTATTCACAGAAGAAAAGGCAAAATAAATTCAGGAAGAAACACTAAGAATGTATTATGTTCAAATTTAGTATCAGTAAATTTCAGTCTTAATATTTTGAGTGCATTTGTGTGTGTATGTGTAGAGGGGGTGGGTGTTATGTCTCAATGTGGTGCAGAAGCCAGCTTACACCTGTTTGCAAGAGTCCACTGTGCACATCTCTTCCCATGTCGGCATGCTGTGACCTCACTTTGTTGGCTTGAAATAAGTCAGAATGGGATATTTATCCAATAGAAATGAGCAAATACCACAAACTAGAGCATACAATTGTTAAATAGTCACTGCATTTATCAGCACACCTTGGAACTTAAAAGGGCAGTAAATTAAATGACTTTAACCATATGCTACCTTCAGTCCTAAAGATAAATGTTAACTTGGTCCTAGGAATTGATTCAAATTTACTTGGCAATAAAATTTCTCATCCTAAAGTTGAACAGTAGAACTTTCAGAGCTATCAATGAAGAAAACTAAAAACAAACCCACAAAAACAGTTCTCTGACCCATTCCTAGATTTGCTACTCAAAATGTGGTTCATTGGACTGCTTTGTTCCAGAAGTACTTCCTTATTTACTGCGTGCCAGGCATTGTGGTGGGTGCTGGCACAAAGATGAGAAAGGCAAAAATCCTTTGGACACCAATTCATTCAAAGTCATGGCAACCATTCCATCTCTTTTCCATGCAGTTGCAACAAACTACTTTATTGGGAAAGATGAGAGAGAGAAAGACAGAAAGAGGTTTGAGAACTGTCTTTCCTAGAATATTTTTGTAAGAGTCCCAACTTGTTGGTTTTAACTGAGAGCCATGAAAAACCATTACTGGCACTAAACCGTGGCTTCAGCATGCACTCAATGTTATATTGATTCAGATGTGCATTTTAGGAGCAACTGTACAGTCCTTCAGGCAAGAAACCTCAGAGAGATTGATTTATTTACTTCTGTTCATTTGTCCAACAAAGGAAATCTCTGCATAAAACTCGAACTAATGCAGGATTAACTTATGCTTTTGCCTTCCATTCTGGGCTCTTGTTAAGAATTGATGGATGTGTTTTTCACCAAAGCTTTAGATGAATTCATCCAGATGTGATTTGGGCTTTTTCTCTGGAAATTACCTGTACATCGACA